>CAOLHI010000252.1:0-600000 GCA_948474755.1 Ctenosaura bakeri | reverse complement strand
GTTTTTTTCTTCACGTGTGGAAAGGGCCGTGGTGGTTTAAAGCGAAGACCCGACTCTGATAAAGTGGCAGGGTGCTTTAGCAGACTAGCGGGTGGGGGGAGCTGCCATACTAGTCTATGAGGAGAACAAGCAGACCTTATCACGGCAGCTAAACTCTAATAAAGCTTTTCTGAATCCTTTCATGAAGCTGGGTTACTGAGTCAGATTAAAACGGAGTATGACCGCTTCTCTTTTGTATCACACCTCTAACCTTGTAAGCCGTTATTATAAAATGTAAAATTGCCTTGACAGTTTCAACAGAACTGTGGTACTTAAGTGTGAAGGACAGGGTGGACAGATCGGGCCTTTGGTCAGACAGAGCACAACCCTTATCCTCTTGTTATAGATTGGATGGATAGTTTCAGCTAAGAGCCAGCAGGAAGACTGTCATCTCGACCCATCTCTTTAGTTCTCCAAAATCTGTTTTGTTCACGTCTGTGACAACAAGAACACCTATTGCCTGAAACAGTTCATTATCTTTTTCTACGAGGATTCTGTTCACCAAGACTCTGGATAAACCATCCCTGCTTTCTAAGAGACTTATAATACCATTCATTTAGTGCCACATTACTTTGTTCAAACACTGCTCCAGCCATTCTCGTGAGCATAGCTGATTGCTGATCCTTTCTTCACATATTTGCGCTTTTATAGCAGTATTTACACGGTTTGTTCATCAGCATTAAGGTATCATTGAAAACTCCTATGGGGTATAGGGTGCCCCTCACTTCTATGATTGGTTCCTGTAGCTGTAATTGCACCATGACATCACAACACTACAACACTATGATGACATGATACTATAACGCTACAACATCACAACTACAAAAATAGGTGTGCAGTCAGTATTTTAATATTTTAATATGTTCACAGCACATTAAATTTCGATGAATTTAATACAGATCTACCTGATGTAGAAGCAAGAACACTACTGGTGAAACAACACTTCCCATAAGACTTACAACATTTTATTTGCCAGTGTGTGCCTATGCAATTGCAGCTCTTGATGACCGAGGAGTCTCTGGGGTCAAGAAAGAGATTAGCACTCTACTGTGCCTTCATGTAAAAGACAGTAAAGTCCTACACTATGAAATGGGATATCAAGTTCCCTTTATGTTTTGTGATGATGTACAGCAGATGTTTCAGTGCGTATAAATGCCCATCCCATCTGGATGCCTTCATTTTTTAAAAAAGTCTTGTTGCAAGGCATTGCCGTGTGCAATAGCTCCAACCAAAGAGCACTCTCACTGCGTCAAACACCCCAAGCAGCAAGTATTTATGGTGCAAAAACCGTTTGCCATTTTTTGCTTACTTCCAACGAGAGCAAGTTTGTTAATGTCATCTGACAGACTTGTGTAACATCCTAAAATGTTTTGAACAATGCAGTTTAGGTCACAATGCAATATTAATGAGTGAGTAATGTTCCTGAATGCTCAGCTTAATATTTAATGAGTCTGAGTGCTGCAGAAAAAGACAGAGATTGCAAATCACTGCAGCTGTCAGGACCTAAGGAAAAGGTCTCCTTACTACAAAGGAAACCTTTAACCTAAAACATAAACTGGGGCCTGATGCATGTGCAAAAGAATACGGGAAAAACCACAAAGTATTCACTAGTGAATATCTAAGAAAAACTATAATTTTACTATCTCACCAAAGTTAACCACTCCCCTCCTATCAGTACAAGATCACCAGAAGCCAGAATGAAGGAGCTATAGTTTTGAGTGTCATGACCAAAAGGTAATTTTATAATTTTAGAGGAAATTTCAGGATATGTTTCCATGCTGATTTTACAGTTGTGAGCGAACAGCAGGAAATCCTGCCCAAAAATATCTCCTGACACATTTACACAGCTTTCACAACATCAATTTCTCTTTCACACATAATACAGTTACACCACGTACCTGTCAATTGTGCGAACCATCTTCTGCAATTTATATCTGCATTGAGGTATAGAAACTAAGTTCGGTTTATTCTCTAGCATTTATAATGTTACTATATTCTAAAAGCAGAAACTGTGCAAGATTTTGTTTTTTTGCCTGAGGCAGAAAATCCAATCCCTCCCCTCCACAGGCATAAAAACAATAATTAAACTGAATAATTGGCAATCTTCTGCCTTCTAGCTACTGTCTAATAAAAGACATCATCAATCTTCTTTTTTTCCCAAACAGCAGCATACCAAAGCCTCAGAGAAATCAATGGGAATAGGTAGAAGCACAGAACTGCTCTTGAACAACTCTCCAGCATTTTGGTGCGCCATGGCAAGCAACTTCCCAATAGTTTAAACACCATTTGCATCTCCAGTCAAATAAGTGATGGATTGAACATGAAGCAGCAGTTGCTTCACGTTGCTCTCCTAAGCCTGTTCATTTGCTGTTTTACAGCTGCAAGCAAACATTTCTTTTGAATTCCCACTGGTGAAGGTGAAGAGAGGAAAATTACACTTCTACCCAGTAATCTCCAGTAGTATAGTACTTCCCTTATGTTCCATCACTAAACATAAAATGGGTTCCAATAAATTCCTATTTCTCAAATAAAATACAAAATTTATCCACCTGAAACTCAATACAGTTGTCTGTTAAAATAACACATTTTAAGACTGAAGAGAAAAAATTGTGTATCAGCAGAAAATTATGGCTTATGCAGGGAATTTAGAGGCGCTCACTCTCTAATTCCCTTTCTTATACTGTGAATTACATTTTCTCAGTTAACTTTAAAGATTGTCTTCTCCAGATGGTGCTTGTAAGAGTATGGGTGAGCAGTTTCTAGGAAGAACTTTGATCCAGGTGATCCTGCCAGAGCACAAGAATTGGACTACCTCACTATGTAATTCACCTCCATCACTGTCTCAGTTTGTACAATTCCAAGAAGTGGTTTGCAGGACCAGGAATACACCATGGGGTTTCACACTGGTCTCATTTTAACAAAATGGTGAACTATAGTTTTATTATCAAGTCATTTCTAACTTAACGGAGACCTTAAGGTGAACCCATCATAGAGTTTTCTTAACAAGATTTGCTCAGAGAAGTAACTTCTTCCATTGCTAAAGCAGTTGAAACATTATTCCCAAATATTTTACCACTTTTTGTCTCCCACCTCCCCTATAACCAAAGTGGAGAGTGCCTGCATTGATACCCCTCCAGACCACCTTAACTGACAACAACAAAAAACAACATCTTGACAAAATGTAGGCCTATGAATCTGACATCTTTTTTTTTACATTCTCCTATATGTTTTTTTAATACCTTTCCCTGATGAAGAAGCCAGTGGAGCTCTGAAAGTTTGCATGATATATTTTGTGCATTTTTGGTTGGCCCAATGAAAGCATTGCTGTTTTTAGATTTTGGGTTGGACTGGATGGCCCCTGTGGTCTCTTCCAACTCTACATTTCTATGATTCTATGATTTCGTTGTATGGTGAATACAGCTACCCTGGATAAATTTAGTTTGGTTTGTTTCAATAAATTACAATTGAAATCAACCAAAACTAAATTGTGGTTAACTGAAAATGTTGGCAAATGCTTCTGATCTTCTCATGACTGCACTAGATAAGAGAAGTAGTGGGAGAGTCTGAAGTCCATTTACAACATAATAGATCATATAACACCGAATCGTTCTTCTTGCGTAGCCCAAACCAGAGTAGAACTTCACTTCTGAATTTGGCAGGCACAGTTAAGCTCTAACTGCACCTTCAAATTCCACAGTTTTGAACTTAACTACAGCCTATAAAAGTACAATAAGAATAGAATAGCAAGTGTTCATAATCAGATAATATATTTAAGTCTTTTACTCCAAGTCTCAAGTCTTTATCTTCAAATCTCAAGCCAAGTCTCAAGTCCAACTTTATACCCCAATCTATATTCTAGAATTTCTGGACAGAGACAAATAAAGTCAGTTTTAACAATTTAAGCAGAGATGTTCCTCCACATTTGCAATGTTGCCACTTGCAGCTTTGGTAATGGGGAATAGGATCCTTTTTACTCCCCCTTCCCAAAGCTGGAGGATTTTTCAGAAGTGGGGAATAGGATCCTTCTTATCCCCCATTACTGAAGCTTCAAAAGTTTTAGAAGGAATGATCCTTCTTCCTCAAGCCTGTTGCCTAACACATTTGCTGTTCCCCTCTGAGAAATGCACTCTGGGGGTGAGTCTTGTCTTCTGTTCTTAGGAAAAGTTTTAGAAGGCTCCTCCAATATGCAGCAAGGACAGGCTGCTGAGCAGACCTCAAGTCCACCTCAAGCCTGTTGCCTAACATATTTGCTGTTCCCCTCTGAGAAATGCACCCAGACTTTGGGCTTGAGACAGACTGTCATGTGACCAATAGGCAAAAAGAGATGGAAGTGTTGTTCAAAGTTGTCAGGTTTCTGGATGAATGCGTTACTGAACCAAGGACAGCAAATCAGTCACTAAAAATATACAAGTCTTGAGTCAAGTTGAGTCAGTGCATCATTTATTGCCGAGTGAAGTCTATGTCGAGTCACTGAAGTGACTTAAGTCTGACTTTAGTCCAAGTCAGTCGACTTGAGTCTACATCAGTGCAGAATAAAGAACTATAGATTATAAATGTTACTGGTTTCATGTACTCTTGTTACAACACATAATGATATTAGGCTCACTGACACAAAGGCTGAAATCTAAAGAATTTATTCAGCCACACCTGAGGTGTGCATTAGGCACACTGGAGGGCTCAGATGAAGCCACTGGTAATTTCTCTCTAGTCAGGAAACCAGCACAACATCATATCACAAATGAACTTTGGAACTTTTCATGGACTAACTTGCATAACTAGGTTTCATGAACTGACTTGGTTTTTTTCAGATCCCCATCCTAGAGGAAAATCCAAGTTTCCATGGTCCAGATGCATGGTTCTGTGTATTTTTAATGGATCACAGCCAATGTCCTCCAAAACCTTTTGCTATTTAAAACTGTTGCTTCAAGCCAACCTTAGCGCTGAAAAGATACAAGAGGAATACCAGGATTAAATTAACGCACCTTAGTGCTGAACATCAACTGGTGGCGCAGTGGTTAAATGCCAGTACTGCAAGCCACAAGGTTGTGAGTTCGATCCTGCCCGGCTCCAAGGTTGACTCAGCCTTCCATCCTTTCACAGGTCGGTAAAATGAGTACCCAGCTTGTTGGGGGCATGTATAGAAACGTTTCGAAATACATGCTATTTGTAAGTTGTTCACCGCCTTGATCCATATGGAGAGGCGGGATACAAATAAATAAATAATATATAATAATAAAAAAACATCGTTTTAGGAATGGACTAAGCTATACAGAAATCTGATAGGAACAAAACCACAAAACTGAAATCTGTTCTCTTGTTTGCATAACTTGAATAAAGACCTCAAGAATGCTCACACTCAAAAAAAATTTCTGCATCAGCATTGAACTGATTTTGAGAGATGGAACAGCTTTCCTGTTTGATAAGCAACACAACATGTCTTGTTACTATCATAGCATACAGCAAATATCAAAACACTTCTGATATCTATTATGTAATACTCACTACAACAGGCAAAGAAAGGCTAGACACACAGATGCATAATTTATCAAGTGCTTTGTTCAAAGCTAGGTATAGACGAATAAAGTTACTTTTATGTTTCTCCCAATCTTTCCCAATACAGGTATACCTCGCTTAATGAAGCAGATGTGTTCTTATACGTTGTTTCTTTAACACAAACTTTGGGACCAGACGCAGAAAAAACATGGTAAGCATAGGGATAGTTTCCCACACCACAAAAAAGAAGCACAGTTCAATAAATGTCAGAAGACTTTTCATCCAGTAACAATATGTACATATGGAATGACACAACCAGCTCAAGTAAGCCTTGCGTAAGTAACCAAAAACATTTTGAACCTCCTGGAGGGTACCTGAAAGCTTCTCCCAAAACACATCCAGGGACATTTTTTCTTCCACCACCTTTCTTATGATTTCCGTTTTTGTGGCCAAACTTACAGAGCTATGCTATGATGTGTGTTTTTTAACCTGAGGGGGAGCTGGTAGGGCAGGATTATCTGTTCTCCCCCTTTTGCATTTCATGCATGCTAAGTAAGGGATTTTGGAGAGAGCTGCTGTTTGCCTTGCCTGTTGTACACACAGCTACAGTAGGACTGGCTAGAGTAAAATTCCACTTCTTCCCACCTTAAGCTTCAGAGCTTTGTTTACTGCAGGCATGCTGCAGCAAGCTGACACTGAAAATCTGTGTTTCTCCAGCCCTCCTTCACCATCCTTCCAATGACAATGATGGTAAGAAGTCAAAAATGGGGGAGGCATAAAAAGACTTTGTAATAAGGAGCTTCTGCATCAGAGACTTTGTTAACTGAGATTCGCCTGTACTCTAAAATCAACACATTGTTAAAAGAAAAATTAATGTAATTGTTAAAAGGTAGATAACAAGAAAGGTCAGGTTCTAGTAATAATATCAGATTTACAAGACCAGATGCCCAATGAGTCCATTTCTAATATTATCCTTCTTCATTTCTTACTCTCTCAGTCTCATTGAAGAAAATAAGACATTATCCTGTGGTAGGCTTACCACTGCAGAGCGAAACGGAAGCATCCTATGCTCTCCACCATCATCCTGGAGACCAAGACACACCAGCAAAGAACATCATCTGCCACCCAGAAAGAAGTTCATGACAAGGCAATGATCTACCTTGTCTCGCCCATCAATCAATGGATGTGTAGCTACTCCTGAGTTTGCTTTCCTCTTCCCTCCTCATTCCTTTTTCCTTTCTTTGTATTCTGAGAAACCATAAAGGAGGGTGGAAATGATCTTTCAACCTCTGTACAGCACTTAGAAAATTGCAGGTGCTTTACAAGGTAATTAACAATACTGTGGAAGTCTGTCATGTATCTAAAATGATAAAAACAAAATCAGATACCAAGGGACAGGAACTCCTCTATAGGCACCTAATGTGCAATGGATGACACAATAAAGTTAATTGATTAATTGACTGATCATGTCAGGATTAATGGATGAATCTCAATTAATGGGAAAACATTTTATAATGACACTCCTTTTACTCTGCAAAAGCAAGAGAAATTAACAATTTCTATCTCATATACTTCCACTAAGAGGCCCAGGCCTTGCCATGTACACATTTTTAAAGTTGATTTAGTGTTTACAGGAATGTTCCTCAACAAATGGAGAAGATTTAGAAATATAGTGGGCAAAGGTTGCAGTATGTTATCTAGCAAATGACAGATAAAATACCACACCATATGGAGTCCAGCTGCCCCCAGAGAATAAACTCATTATTTGGGAGTGTTTGGAGAGCTATTGGTGGCATTGCTCAGAAGAAAAAGGGGAAAATATTACATTTGCTGGAAGCTTCAAAGCCACATTTCTAGAAGTGTCTGCTTCCAAATGGAAGCCAAAAATGAGGAGGTCAGGTATTGCTAAGTTGTTACCATCTGTTTGGTGGCAAACAATGGTGGGTAGGAGTTCAGGGGGGTGGAAATTTCACAACTGGTTGCCCTGCCAGAGAATGCAGCAAAATCAAACTGTGGAACAAACTGCATTTCACTGATTTAGTTAATTTATCTGAAACTTTTTTGTACTTCTTATCAGTTTCCCCCATCAGAGTTTCCCAAAGCAGCTTAAAAGGTACAGTAAATAAGACAATTCTGCCCCTTCCCCAGCTAGCAATCACCAACAAGTCACAAAAAGTAAAAGGTACTGGGAAGAAAGGAAGAAAAACAAATGCAGGCAGACCAGGCTTTAGCTTAAAAAGTTCTTGTTAAGAACCACAAGGTGTGATTCCCTGAAAAAGCTTTCCCCATCGTAACCCAGAACAATTAGAAATGATGGGAGTAATCTAAAACCCATGGCAATTTTGCAGTTTTTTAGGCTGGCAGAGAAAGAAGGACTGAACATCTGAAAAAGTTTAAGACTATGTAAAATACTGCATTCACACAGACTACACTTAAAAGCCAGACTCCTCTTGCCTGGATAGTCCTAATCTTCTCTGTTGCCACCACATCCTTACTCCCAAGTGAGCAAGTGGCCAGTCTAGCCTCCAAAGAGAGTGAAATGACCTCAAGCAATTCTGGTCAGCCTCCCAGCTGAAGCTATGGCCCCTCGCTTGGCACGGAGCATCAGTTTGTTCTCCTGGGCCCTTCTCTCTCATTTCTCTTCCCAACTTCTTACCATTTTTGAGACTTTCCTCTGCACTTGTTTTCTCCCTTCATCAACTTCTGCCTCATCCCTTCTATCTTTCTTCTTCTCTTCCTCTCACAATCCTGACTGTTCCCTCCTTCAATTTCCTGTGTGACAGACTCCATCCCACTTCTCATAACTGTGCTTGCTCCCAAGCTTTTATCTGTGTCAGAGCTGCTGTTAGAACAGGGTACCCACCAGGCCCCACAGTGCATTCCAACCGTCTTCACCCTTCTCACTGCCATAGTAAACGTGACACTCCCAATGGGAACCCACCACTTCAACTGCTCCACTACAAAGTCATATAAATGCCTAAGGTCTCTTACACATCCTGTTGCATTTCTAGCTGTTCTGCAATGGACGTATTCAGTTCACTGTTGTGGAAGTGTAGTTCCACAAGTGTAATCATTTCGCAAGGGCCTAAATTCTACCGTTAGTCTTGACTAGAGAAAACCCAACAAATCAATTGGATTCACCTAACTAAAAACCCTCCATTCAACAACTGATTCAATGGATCTACTCTAGTTGGGCTTACCAACAAGGTTTCGGCCATGCAATTACATATGGCACCTAACTCTTTGGACGATATATACAGTAGACCTTCTGTATCTGTGGGGGTTCTGTTCTAGGATCTCCCATGAATAGCAAAAAATGGGAATTCTCACATCCCATATTATTAAATGGTGGCAATAGGCATGCAAAGGCTTCAGCACATCCCCGTTCATGTTGCCACCATTTCTGGCATAGGACAAAATACTCCACAATAGCTGGAAGTCGTAGGTGTGGAGATCAATTGTACGGAGGGCACACTGTAACTTTTTGTCAGTGCCTTCAACTTGACTCTTGATTCAGTGGGATTGCAGAAACAGCCCCATTCACTCTCCACCACACAAAGATAGGCACTTGGGCACAGACACCATCAACTGGATAATGTTCATATTCAGGAGATGGGTAATGCTACACAGCCATCATGTAACTCCATAAGTGTATATTTACACTACACAAGCAAAATACAGCATCTCAGCCACTGTGTGTGAATATGTACAGAAAAGAGAAAAACCTTTTATCAAAGTTCATGCTGTGTCCATCTAACCATAACACAGAACTAAACAAAGGTTGTGCAAAAAAGTGAAAAGATTTCAAGTACTAGAAAAATATAATTTGCATAGATTTTCTTAAAAAAATTGTCACCACTACCACACATGCTCTTTGTTCAGTACATATTTCAGTGTGGAAATCCAATATTCCACTGAGGCTGACAACACAAATCTCAGTAGTGAGTTCATCAATATCATAATCACTATAATAAAACCACTAAGTTATCCTCCCACTTTTGATTTCCCAGGGCATCCCAATCTTCTCTGCCTGCCATTTAGACCGTAAATTCATAGAGGTAATTGGATATCTGCTTTGTAGAGTACCCAATACCAGTGCTTGGGGGAGGGAGAGATTCCAAACACAGAAAGTGCCATGAACACTACACACAGTTAAGTACCAGTAACAATAGGAAATAAAAACAGGTACACAACAGACAAATACGTGTCAAAACTTCACACTTTTCACATACTTCTCCCTAAAAGTGCAAGGATGGTGGCCCAATTTATTGGGCAAAACTGATTATTTCCATTCATTTCAAACAAATTTCAGACCTTTCTCTCCCCAGGTGACAAATTAAGCTGGGGAACAGATAGGCAGTATGCATTGTTGTTGGTATTCTGGATTTTTCAGCTCCTTGGATGCCATCAACCATGGTTTCCTTCCATATCACTCAACCGAGTTAAGAGAAACAGTGTTGTGGCAGTTCTTGAGTGCTTCAGAACTTCTGGTCCACTTCACAGCCTTTCATCTGTGCAATGTCACAAGGTTCCGCCCTAAATCCAAAAGTCATTCAGAGACTTCTGCTTAAAAGTCATCACTAACAAGCTGATACCCAGTTCTTGGATGAAGGAGTGGAGAGCATGCGGATCAAATTTGCAGATGACACCAAATTGGGAGGGGTTGCTAATACACCAGAGAACAGGATCAAATTTCAAAATGACCTTGACAGATTGGAGAGATGGGTCAAAGGTAACAAAATGAATTTCAACAGAGAGAACTATAAAGTCCTACACTTAGGCAGAAAAAATGGAATGCACAAAAATAGGATGGAGGATGCATGGCTGGATAGCAGTATGTGTGAAAGGGATCTAGGAGTTTTAGTAGATCACAAGCTGAACATGAGTCAGCAGTGTGATGAGGCAGCCAAGAAAGCCAACGCGATTCTTGGTTGCATCAATAGGAGTATGGTGTCTAAATCGAGGGAGGTAATGGTACCACTCTATTCTGCACTGGTTAGACCTCATTTGGAATACCGTGTCCAGTTCCGGGCACCTCAATTCAAGAAGGATATCGACAAACTGGAACATGTCCAGAGGAGGGCAACCAAAATGGTGAAGGGTTTAGAAGCCATGCCCTATGAGGAATGGCTTAGGGAGTTGGGTATGTTTAGTCTGCAGAAGAAAAGGTTAAGAGGGGACATGATAGCCATGTTTAAATATTTGAAGGGATGTCATGTCGAGAAGGGAGCGAGCTTGTTTTCTGCTGTTCCAAAGACTTGGACAAAGAGTAATGGATTCAAGCTGCAGGAAAGGAGATTCCACTTGAACCTCAGGAAGAACTTCCTGATAGTCAGAGCTATCCAGCAGTGGAATATGCTACCTCGGAGTGTGGTTGAGTCTCCTTCCTTGGAGGTTTTTAAGCAGAGGCTGCATGGCCATCTGTTGGGAATGCTTTGATGGGTGTTCCTGCATAGTAGGGGGTTGGACTGGATGGCTCCTCGGGTCTTTTCCAACTCTATGATTCTATGATTCTACTTATTTCCATCTGCAAATGCCGGAGAGGATGTGGAACTCTAGAAACAATGCCTGGAGGCAGCTTTGGGGCTGATGTGAGTGAATAAGATTAATCCAGACAGAAGTACTAAGGAAGCAAAAGACTCTGGATGAAGGTTTAGAACTGGCCTTATATGGGTTTGTATTCCTCCCTCCAAGACCAAGTGTGGAATCTGGGAACCTTCCTGAACACTACGCTAGATGGAGAAGCTCAGATGGTAGCATAGCTAGGATTATTTTTTCTCAACTTAGGCTGGTATGCCAGCTGTGACAATATCTATAGAGGACTAATCTTCTCTCAATCATGCGCAAGAAATCTCCAAGTTAGACTGCTATAACACAAGTTTCATGGAGCTGCTTTTGAAGATGGCCTGGAAACTTCAGCTAGTACAGAAAGCGGCCTCCAAATGTTGGTGGAGACAAAATGACTTATCACCACTCCAACTGCTCTTTGTGACCACTGCATTTCTAAGTTTAGTTTGGTGTTCTAATATTAACCTGGTCTGTATGGTTTATTCTTGGTTATTCCTGCCTGTTAACTATAATTCAGTTTTTAGTATTGTCCAGGTCAGAAATTCTGTTGCCAGTTTGTTTTTTGTTTGTGTTTTTCATATTAGTTTTTGCTTTTTTTATTACTCCATAGTTTTCAGTGAATGTGATTTTATCAGATAAGCTGCCTTAGGATAGCTTTTGCTCTTATTCATTCATTTTTTTCGCAGTCCGTGGTATCCACAGAACTCTTCGCCAGCACCACATTTCAAAACAGCTGATTTTTATTTCCTGTCAGTTTCCATCATGGTCTGACTTTCACATTCATACACGCAAATTAGAAATACCATGGTATTTGGAGTTCACTACCAAAAGGAAAATTGGGCAAGGACACTGTGAGAACCGTTCAGACAGCAAAATGGAGAAAATGGGAAAGGAAAAGGAACACCTTTGTGGATGAATTTCTCTCTTGACAAACAGCCCTCCCCTTCACTACACCCATATTTTTACCGTGGACATGAATTCTGTTATTTAGCGCTCTCTGGAAACTAGCCTCAATTTGTCACCACATCCCCAAGGCAAGGCACACTGCTCCACTGAGTTGTGCAGATTTCTCAGCAGGTTTCTCTGCAGGAATCAACAGAGCAGGTGCAACTTCCTGACCAGGAGCAGATTTCTCATCTCCAAAGTTCATGAGCCATGCCACCCATCTGGCAAAGAGCACGACACTCCCGTGCCATCAAGACAAATGCTTCCAACTGTAGAAATATTATTCACTGGCATGTCAATGGCAAATTCAAGATGCCACTTCTTCAAAATAAATATAGTCAATACTTATTTTCTGTATCAAACCAGCCAGATGTTACTGCTTTTGCAACAGAGAATGCTTCATTCATGACTTAGCTAGCATAAAAATATTATTTGACATATTTATGAAATATAAAATGTAAAAGCCTGCATTTTATACAAGAAAAACTAAATATACCTCATACAGAAGAAAGCTACAAATTGCTCCCACCTCTCTTACCTAGACACATGTGCTTTGGCTTTTCCTATGTACAGTAAGCATTAACTAAATACAGAAACCCACAAATTTTGCAATGAACAACATTAAGCGTATTATTTGGATAGAACCATCTCATTCAAAAGTTAATGAACCAGCAAACAGCATATCCGTATATAAAGTTTAACGCAACACTCAAAATGCTGAACTCTTCAGCAGTGTAGTATCACAAACAGTGAAGGCCCATCAAATTAACCTCTTATGAAAATTAAAGCACCAAAAATGTGCAGAAAGCCATCTTGGGTTTGAGTGTTGTAGACTGGTCCATAAATATATGTTAATTCATAGGAATTACTGTCTCCTAATTATGCACAGTGGCTTGTATATAAATGTAAGGTGCAAATGTATATATACTGTTAGACTTTGAGAATTGGACCAGGACTCTGAGACACCAGGGGTCTGCATGCCCCACTCAGCCATGGAAACCTAGTGAATGACCCTGGACAAGTCTCACTCTCTCAGCCCCAGAGGAAGGCAATGGCAAGCCTCTTTTGAATAAAGTTTGCCAAGAAAACCTCACAATAGGGTTGCCATAAGTTGGAATTGACTTGAAGGCACATAACAAACTACACAATTTCTAGCACTTTGAGAAAATATTTGTCTTAAAAAGCCTTTCACCATTCTAAAAGAGACTATATTTTAGCAGAGTCTTCTTTTCTACAATCCCCAACATGTCTAGTTCTTCTACTGAAAAATACTGAAAAATTGCTCTTGGGGGAAAAAATGGGCAGATTTTCCCCCCAGATTTTCCTAGGATTTTCTCCAAGGTCTTCACATTTCTACTGTTGATAACATGAAATATTTGACCCTTGACAACACCGGAATATTTCACCAGTACTTGAACCTTATAAATCTAGACTGGGCTCTGAAAGGTCCTCACATCCAGAAGAAAACTTAACATATCACCACCAGCCTGTAAAATATTTTAGACATATGTTGCTGGTGGTTCAATTTAATTAGGTGGCGCCACTTTTTCCATTTTGCTCTCAGAAATATATAAAACACAGCAATAAGAACAGGAGGAAACAAAGACACATACTATTCTTTTAAATTAGAAATAGCAGCTCCAGGAATTATATCGCTAAAGCATCATGAAAGCATCTTCACCAGAAGAAAGCAAATGAACTTTTTTTTACATAAAAAGGAATAAAAAATACAGCTATGTAATACATGTCACTGTGTGTAAAAAAGCTATAAAACTCATTTAAGAGACATAATGAAGTCATAAACTTATGGTAGACTCTGAATGTCACCTTAAGTAGTTTGGCGAAGAAGATGAGCTAACAGTGACAAAGTAGAGCAGTTCCAAATTAAATTGCTAACATTAGACATTTTTTTTAAAAAAAAGTGCATCTCCATTTTACCATCTTCAAGCATGCAAGCTTTTTATATCTCCTAATGTAAAGTGCCCGAGTGAATTTGATGTATGCATTTTTTGACATAAATGCACTCTTAACCATTCACATCTCCAAGAAAAGAAATTAGATGAGCAAGGCTCTTGTCAGGTAAAAGGTGTAACTCTGGTGTCAAAGGCTGGGGGGTCAGAACAAGTGACATTTTTCTCCCTGTCAAAGAGCCAGACATATGGACTGAGGGAGCCGATGAGAAGTTAATCACAGCTGTACAGCACCTACTATTCACATGTGTCCTATTAGAAGTCTGCCTGATTGTGTTAGGACAGCAGCCATGGTATATAACCCCACAGAGTATTCTTTCAATCAGGGAAAGAAATAGACATTTTGAGCACAAGGCTATGGGGACACATGAATGGTTTGACCCAGGTGCAGCTGTCTCCATGCAATTCGATCAACTCGCCATGGCACTTGGTAGATAAATAGTCTCAGCTCAGAACAGTGGAGGGGGAGGTTGAAAATGGACCCACCTCACTATATCAAGAACGCTTCAGGGAGCAAACGGTAAGCTAACCATCTCAGGACCAACCAGCTCTACCATTTTCTCAGATTTCAGGAAAGACATGGGCTTCTTTTCAGAGTAACCATTACTCTACAGCAACTGTAGCAGGTAAGAGTTCAACATATGCAGCAACAGCAAAATCCAACACAGTCGTTTCAGGTCCAGTACTAAAATATGAGAAAGCAATACAGACCAAGTATTCTACCTGTAGGCGGAACATACTATAGGCAATGCGACAAAGACAGCATTCTCCCATTACCACTGCAAGAGTTATATGCTACGGTTTACAAATAAAGAAAAGATCTCCCCTGAAGGGGACTTACAAGCTGTATATGCACACAGAGGAGAAAGCAGATAGTGGTTAGAAAAGAGTACAAATATGTCATTATTTCAGTTATGCTATGATACTACGGTTCGTTCTGCTGGACAGTTCACAGAAAAGGTAATTTTTAAAAAAAGGAAGTACAAGATGAGGCATTGTGGAGTATTCTAGTGGCATCATGGAGACATTCTGAGAAGGGCAGCAAAGGAAGAAGGGTGAGGTCACCTGCGGGAGCAGGACATCTTTAGATTGCTCTGGCTTCAGGGAGATACTTGGGAATTCAACGACACGCCAATGATCATGTATCTTCTAGCCTCTGCCCAGCAGCAATGTGATAATGTCATGACATAGGAGAGAGGAAGGGAACTTAGCACAGGGGTGCAGGTTTCTATGCCATCCCTATGCCACATTAATTCTCGGGAGGCCCTCCTCTCCATCTTGGTGAGAACAAGGGAGAGGACCTCCTCAGTGGCTGCTCCCAAGTTTAGAAACTCTCTTCCTTAGAGGAGCTTAACTGATGTCCTTCTTGTAGCCCTTGTAGCCCTTCTTGTAGCTCTTCTTGTAGCCCTTTGTTTCAGAGGCCTTTGAGGAATAATTGCTCATAGGTAAGAGACAAGGACTGATGTAGGGGTCTGAGCACTGGACTACGACTTTGGAAACCAGGATTCAATTCCCCACTCAGTCACAGAAACTCACTGGGTGACTCTGAGCACACATCATACACTCTCAGCCCCAGAAAACCCTCTGACGGGTTTGTCTTAGGGTCACGTAAGTTGGAAATGACTTGAAGGCACACAACAACAACAACAAAGAGATTTTAATAATGTGCTGGATTGTCTCTTTGTTTATGTTTCCTGATTTAATGACGATGCTTTACAATGATTTTAATTCTGTCTACAGTTTAATTGCACTATAATTTTTGTATGGTGTGTACTTTAGTTGAATCTGTTTTAATTTTCATAAGTCACCTTGAGCACCAGAAATAAACAAACAAACAGTCTTATTCTGTAGTTTGTTGTGGGTTTTCTGGGTTTTGAGGCTGTGTTCTATTAGTATTTTCTCCTGACATTTCACCTGCATCTGTGGCTGGCATCTTCAGAGGATCCGGCGGCATGGAAGTAAGACAGAGTATATATACTTGTGTAGTCCCCGGGTGGGAGGAAACAATTTGCATGTGTTACAGTTAGCCTGTGTGATGGCCTATTGTTAAATGGGATACCCCCAGGGTGTATTGTTAGTGAGGGGATATGCGTAACAGTTCATTAAGTACATTAACAATCTATTGTATTGTTTCTTGTAGAGGGACCTCCAGAGTCTGGGTGGTGTTCACTGGCATATTTTGAGTCTTGATTTTAGTGTTCTTCAGTACTGGTAGCCAAATTTTGTTTACTTTCTGAGTTTCTTCTTTCCTGTTGAATCCATAAACACATGGACAATTTCAACAGGAAAGAAGAAACTCTGAAAGTAAACAAAATTTGGCTACCAGTACTGAAGAACACTAAAATCAAGACTCAAAATATGCCAATGAACACCACCCAGACTCTGGAGGTCCCTCTACAAGAAACAATACAATAGATTGTTAATGTACTTAACGAACTGTTATGCATATCCCCTCACTAACAACACAACCTTGGGGGGTATCCTATTTAACAACAGGCCTTCACACAGGCTAACTGTAACACATGTAATTGCTTCCTCCCACCCGGGGACTACACAAGTATATATACTCTGTCTCACTTCCATGCCACCAGATCCTCTGAAGATGTCAGCCACAGGTGCAGGTGAAATGTCAGGAGAAAATACTAATAGAACACAGCCTCAAAACCTGGAAAACCCACAACAACCTATGGAATCTGGCTGTGAAAGCTTTCAACTTTACAGTCACTGAACATGATTTTATTACAGTCAATAGACCATTAAAACAACTTGTTAAAAACAATTTGTTAAAAACATTTAAAACGATACAAATATAAATAAATATAGTGGCTCACATTCACCAGGGAAAATACAGTCAAAGTGATAATGGTAACGTACAATATAGATAAGCAAATATTTCGTTTACATAGACAAGGAAGATCTAGTTACCATAGCTAAGTTTTAAAATTTTGCTACTTGAAGTGTAATCTCTTTATCAGAACCTTGCAATAAGATGACCATTAGAGACTCTAAGGGGCGCCCAGGGAAGTGTCGTGTAATGGGGTATAATAAGTCTTCCCTAGCCCCTTGGTAGAAACTACAATGAAACAGTACATGTGATACAGATTCAATTTCCTGGTTATCACAGGGGCAGCATCTTTTGCTCAATGGTATTTTGTTGAATCTACCAGTTAGCAAATTTGAGGGAAGGACATTAAACCTTGCCAGGGAGAAAGCCCTTCTATATTTTGGAACTGTTAACCAGCTTAAATATGGCATTCCATCTTTGCAAGGTAAGCATGGTAAACCCAGTGACTGAGGGGAGCAAGGTCCCCTGGCTGTCCCTTGCAGCTCCTGGTAATCAATGTCCCTCAACCTCTGCTTAACAATAGCTTTGGCCCCTTCTAAGTCTAAAGATAGCAGGTGAGATATGGATAATCCCACTGATATGATCTTACATTCAATTGCCTTCCTCCAAGGTGATTTAAAAGAGTCTGACATAGTTTTAGCCAATAAAGAGGTGGAATTACTTGTGTAACAACAGCGGAGCCAAAAATGGATAGATTATATCCATGCCAGACTATTTGAAGAATTTAGGCCTGACTCCAGATAGAGGACAGATCCGGCAACACATCGGGGGACACCATATATTAGCCTCAGAAAGAAAGATGGAATTCCTTTAAAAGAATTCTTATTAAGAGGAAACCAAATTGAAACCCCATAAAGCAACTGTGGGACAATTTTAGCTTTAAAAACCCGGATGGCAGCTGGAATAAATTTACCACCCTTAGTAAAGAAAAACCGAGCTAATGCTTTCAAACTTTGTTCGGCTTTCAGTTTGATGTACTTATCCTGCGTCCTCCATCTTATAGCTTCATGAAACCAAATACCCAGATATTTATACGAGTCCACTTGTTCAATTCGATTTCCCCCTAACATCCATGAGTATCTAATCTTTCTTTTGGCAAAAACGAGAACTTTTGTCTTTGAATAATTGATTGATAAGAAGTTATTATTGCAGTATTCATGAAAGCCTCTCAATAATCTCCTAAGTCCAAGACGAGTCTGAGAAATCAATACAGCATCATCGGCATAAAGAAGGATAAAGACTTTTGTTGAGTCCATCTTTGGTGGATGGGATGGTAAAGGTGCCAAAGTCTGAGGAAGATCAGCCAAGTATAAATTAAATAGGGTGGGAGCAAGAATGCATCCCTGTCTTACACCCCTGTTGGTGGGAATCTCATTTGTAAGGTGCCCTTGTCTGGAACAACAAACTTGAACAGTAGTGTTGTAATACAGCGACTGGATTAAAAATAAAAGTCGCCTATCAGTGGAATACTGTTCCAATTTGCTCCAGAGGCAGCCACGTGGGATTAAATCAAATGCTGATTTTAGATCAATAAATGCAGAGAAAAGTTTCCCACCATTTGGTGCAGTATATTTTTGTGCAAGATGAGCCAAAACCAGACAATGGTCTAGTGAAGAGCAGCCTGATTTAAAACCAATCTGCTCTTCCCCTATGATGTTATTATCATTAATCCACTCCTTCAGCTTAATAGCTAAAAAACTGGCATATACCTTCCCTATAATAGATAGCAGACTGATGGGTCGATAATTTTGCGGGTCGTCTTTAGGACCCTTCTTATAGATCGGGATAATAAAGGCCTTTAGCCAAGTTACAGGGATTATGCCAGATTTGTTAATTAGAGAGAAGAGGGCTGCCAACATGGGCGCCCACCAACTGATATTATGTATTAACAGTTCTGAAGAAATGCCATCACATCCTACAGACTTGCCAGTCTTTAGCTGACCTAACAGTTCCTCAATTTCTTCTATAGTTACATTTGGCCAGTTTGGAGTGTTCGGGGGTAGCAAGGGAGGTGTTTTAGATATGGATGTGCAGGGGTCATTGAAGATAACTTGGAAATGATCTTCCCAGACACTAGCTGGAATGTGACAGTCTTGGTTTTCATAGCGATTACTTAAAGCACCTGAAACTATCTGCCAAAAAGATCTATTGCTGTGAGTAATAGATGCTGCCAATAACATTTGCCATGTTTCCCTAGTTGCCTCGCTTTTTTTGCGGAATAGAAGTTTTTTGTATTGTTTTTTTAACTCATAATATGAGTGAGGAAGCTGACATTCATTTGATCTGCGGTAAGTATTATATACTGTTTGAATTTCTCTTCTAAGATTGACACACTCCTTATCAAACCATCTATTTTTACGGATGTTATTAGGATTTATGTTATTAGTTCTAGTTTGAAGAGAAGGGTACAAGTCCTGTAAAACACACTCATAAGCCAGGATTCCATCCTCAGGTCTAGCATCTGCTTTAATTTGGCTAACATAATTTGAAATGTGGTGTGATGAAATAAACCTATTGAAGGCCTCCTTCGTTTCAGAGGACCATTTGATTTTAATTGTTCTTGTATCAGATGGTAGGCATACTAACATACAATGTTGTGATTCCAACTTTAACCTGCCTGGTAAATTCAGTGAGCATTCCAGGGGGAAATGATCACTATCAGAGCGCTTTGCTACTCTGAAGTTGAACCCCAAAGTTTTCAAATGTTTGTGAATAAGAATATAATCAATGACACTTGAACCCCTGGTAAAAGCAAATGTAAATTCACCCCATAGGTCATCAAGGCTGGAACCATTTAAAATAAACAACTCATTATTTGAGACAAACTGAAGCAGACCTATCCCTGCAGGGTTAGTAGATTTGTCTTTTGAACTACGTGAATTGACTATAAGTTGTTCCTTAATTGTTTTAGGAGAGTGACTGCCTAAAAAAGGATTGATTAAGTAGGATCCTGTCCTTGCATTAAAGTCACCTGCTATTATAGATCTTGCTCTGGGAAATTTAGTCATCTGTTCTGAGTAGTAACAGTCAGCCTTAAGCCAAGCTGATGTAACTTCTTCCTTTCTGACCATTGGGGCAAAATACACATTAAATAAAAGTAAAGTCAGATTAGATGTTAATAATTCCATAACTAGGGCCAATATAGAAGAATCATAACTTGGTAACTGAGTAATTCTACAATTAACTGAAGAAGAAACCAAGATACATAAACCCTGACTAGCCCTTCCTTTACCACTTCTAGAGAGAGCAGGAAGACAATATGATACAAAACCATTTACGTAAATATGGTCACAACTCCAGGTCTCTTGTAAAAAAATTAGATCGAACTTATTTAGGTATTCCATAAAATTCTGATCTTTGCTTTTGGAGGCCCAGCCAGCTATGTTCCAGGAAACTATATTTAGGGAAGAGGTAACAGTATCTGCATGTAGTCAATCCAGTTCTGATATTACATCCAACCTACCTTGGGAATTCCTATAAACACAGGGGTTACATACTGGAGCCTGTTGAGTTAGCAAGCCCAGGCCTGGTCTGCCAGCATTTGGTGGATTTAGTGGCCTTGACTTACATAAATCTGGTTGGGACGGTACAAGGTCATTGTGTCCTTTAATATTTAACAAACTGGAATCACACTGAGATAAACTAAAAGGGTATAAACTTTGACCGTGATCTCCAGTTTTAAAAGGATTACCATTTTGACTAGGTTTAGTTGATTTTACTATTGCAGTCTTTAAGCCTATTACCCTTCCTCTATTATCCTTCCCTGCTCTCCCTAGCAATACTTCCTCTTCTGTTTGAGAGGTACCTAGACTATTGTTAACTGATGAAGTACTGGAATCCTGGTAATACTTATCCTTTAAATATTTGATTAGAGCAGTAATCCTTAACAGAGCTTGCTGTTGGTCCTGCTTTGGGAGAGCATCGAAGCTATCTATTAACATTAACTCTTCTGGTAGGAATTCTATTTGAGTATCATCCCTACCATCAGACAAAATAGAAGTAACACTATTTATACCTGGGGGACTTAGCGGGTCTGCATATTTGTTAACTTTTTTAGAGGAAGATCGACAACCAGTAGTGACAGGGTTATCGGGGGTACTTAAGTCTATCAAGTCCCCAACTGGTGGATCCTCAAAAGGAGCAGATGAAAAGATTTCCCTCTGTTTCTTTGTATGACTCAGGGAAAACATTGGCGAAATGTCTTTAAAATGCCTGGTAATACTCATTCCCCCATTCTTAAATCTCTCCTTAACTCTATAAATTCTTGCAGCAATATCGGATGAAACAAATGAAATAACAGCTCTTGCATTGATATAGTTGAAAAAAATATATTCTACCTTCAGTACAGAGTTCATTTCAATTGATGTTATACCAAAGGATGTTAAAAGCCTCAAGAAATGTGCTTTTCTCTCCTGTTGTGATAACATACCCTTTGGCTTTGGGTAATTAATAAACACAAGATTCTGCCTGATTAATTGTAACTGCAAAGAATTAATTATCTGAGGTTCTTTTGAGTTACTTATAGGTGATGGAACTTTGTGGCAGGAAAAGTCTACCTTGTTTCCAGGCTGTAACTGTGTTGTTAATTCCTGAGTTTTTGTTTTTGCTCTATTTTCAGGGACTGGCTGTAGACCAGGAGAGCTTGTTTCCAGTACTATACTTACTAGTTCTTGCCTTTCCAGGTTTGCTTTGTTATTATTGTTAGGTTTAAGAGAGGGCATCCTGGCGTTCTTGTCCTTTTTTTCTAGTATTTTAAATAGACTGTTGAAATTCATTTTAGTGACCGATTTGCTACTGGGCTTGTTTTTTATATTTTTATCTTTCTTTTTAATACAAGTAGAAACCTTGGAATTTTTACTTTTAGAGTTCCTTTTGTTAGGGTGTATATCGGGCTTGCTTTTCCATTTCCTAGAGAGAGTTTTCCTAGTTCCACCGACCAAGTTACCTTGGTCAGAGGAATTTGAAAAACCCTGATCAGCGGATTCACTTAAAGTTTCAATGGAAAAATCAAACTTAGATTTTGTTGTAACATCACCATTACTTCTAGGAGTTATTTTGCCCTCCCCTTGTATTTTTACGAACAGTAGGTTTGTTAAAGTATTAAGAAGGTCCTTACATTCAGATAGGAACTTCTTAATACAAGAGATATCCTCTGACCAACCTTTATACAACCCCTTGATCAGTTTATGTTGACTACCTAGCAGCTTGGTTACCAAATTTGGGTCAGGATATGAGTCCGAGTCTGAATCTTCATCCACATCAGCTAAAAAAGTTGTTCCGGGGGAGAGAGATTCACAGTTCTCATGATCGATGTGGCTTGAGGTGAGCAGAGTCGTAGTATCATCTAAACCCCTCTGAAGAATTTCAGGGTACTCAATCTGGACTTTAGATACTGGTGAAGTATCAGCTACAAAAGCCAGTTCTTCTACAAAAGCCAGTTCTTCAGCCAGACTGCATCTCCTATCTTCCAAGTTTTCACCTTCTACTATTTTCATTACATGGTGAGGACCTAATGACCAGTCCATTATCTCCACCTCCACCTCATGAGTCCCAGTTTTAGAATCTGGGGCAGAACAGTTTCTGGGATTAGGATGGAAGAAGTCTGTGATTTTACACTGATCATGATCATTATTAACTGACGTGGTAGTAGCAGTAGTAGTAGTAGTAGCATCTTCAGACATTAGATCCAGACCCATTTGTTTACGCTTTCTTCTGGTGAGAGCCACCATTCTCCAGCCGTTTCAATTCAGCTTTAGATGTTGATTTAAAATTTAAAATTTATAATTTTGTCAGGTTTGAATTAATTGAACTGTTCAATAGTTCAAAACTTCATACAAATCAAACCTGACCAAAAAACAAATCAAAACAAAACAAAACAAAACAAAAAACCTCTTCAAGTTTAAAACAAGCATGTAAATTTTAAAAGCATAGTTAATAGTAACACTATTTTAAAATAGCAAGACGGATGCATGCAAGCTGTTCTTAAAACTATTAGAGAAAAACTATTAGAGAAACATGGGGGAGTAACTAGGAGTATCTCCTTGAAAATCTTAGCTTCAGAGAAAGAATCCAAGCAGCCTTGAACTGGAACCTAATGAAATGGAGAATTTGCAGTTTTCAGTTTTCAGTTTAAAAGTTGTTTAAAAGTGGTTGGTCTTCCTTACTCCCACTTAGGACCTGGGCAATTAAAGGTTTTGATACAAAACCAAAGCAAAGGTGAAAATATGTCAAGTCCCAGCTCAGCTTACTTAACTGCAAATGGAATCTCCGCTCCTCTCCACAGCGTTTGTAGCATTAATAATTATTAATAGTTTGTAGCACTAGTAGTTCCTCCACTCTCCTGCTACATTTACACCATCCATAAATGCTGAGATAAGACGCTGAAGCCGGCCTCTTGTTATCCTCTTCTCTTCTTATCGACTTCATAGAAACTTCATAGAAAATAACAACTCCTCCAACATTTCCCAAATGAAATCAGGGCACTGGTAGCCAAGCCGAATTCCCCGAGGACGGCGGTAATCAAATTCTGTCTGCTTAGTGGTACACCCCAAAAGCAGTACATAAAAACAAAGTCAGTGGTGCACCTATTTAAGCAATTAAGCTTGCACACTGAAGAAGCAAATGTAAAACAAAAATGGGTTGGCATCCAAAACAGTAAACTATGCAAAAGGCAACAGAAGATAACAAAAGGATAAACAAAAGGATAAACTTTCAGAGGAGCTCTTTACAGCAGCTGCTGCCTCGTCGCCCAACTTTACAGTCTTATTCTGTCCTGCAGGTGTGTATCCTAGAGCAAATGAATGGGTCCAAGAGCAAATCAGCAACTCTCACTGGAAGCAAAGACGACTAAACTGAACTGTTGTACTTTGGACATATTATGAGATGAAGTGATTCATTTAAAAAAACAATAATGCTCGGTTAAGCAGAAGGCAACAAGAAAAGAGGAAGACCTCATTATAGATGAATTAATTCAGTCAAGGAGTTTGCAGGGCAGCTGATGACCAGGGTTGTTGGAGGTTTCTCATTAACAGGGTAGCCCTGTGTTGAAATCAGCTTGACAGCCACTAATAACAAAGGCAAATAGATAAATCACAACATTACACTTATGCAAGCTTGTTCTACTACCAGGATACTGAAGGATGAGCCATGAAAATGATTTATTCAAGAGATTTTTGTTTTTCAAAGAAAGAACTATGCAAGTTTCACAAACAGATGGAATTTCTTAAAAGGTTTGTCAGAATAAGGAGAAGCGGGTGGGGAGAGATAGAGAGACTGCTGCATTACACTTCTAAATCATCTGAGTACCACCCACAGAAACCAGTGCTGGAATACAT
Source organism: Ctenosaura bakeri (assembly GCA_948474755.1). Lineage (NCBI taxonomy): Eukaryota > Metazoa > Chordata > Lepidosauria > Squamata > Iguanidae > Ctenosaura > Ctenosaura bakeri. The sequence goes on along the minus strand of CAOLHI010000252.1, from coordinate 575,806 downwards.
ATATCTTATCAAAAATTTCCCTGGGGGGAAGAGGGGAAGGACTAAATAATCTATTGCAAAAAAGGAGAACTGCACAAATACAGAGCCTTAAAATGCTACAAGAGGGAACCTTTGCAAAGTGCAAAATGCTGACAGTCCCTACAATCCCATTTCTCATGACAGAAGTCTTATTTGTCTGTCCCCATAGAGCACAAAAGGGAATCACAAAAGCTAGCATCTGTATCAAGCTGTTTAATTCTGACCATGTGCTGTGGTTCCACATTTGCCCAAAGGTCTCTAAAAGCAGAATTTATATTCAAACTTCTCTAAAAGCTATTTTATACCAAATTCAGTCATTATTAACTCCAGTAAACTATTCAGCTGTTTTTAAAACCAGTTTTTCTAAGGATTTCCCCTTCCAACAAAAATCTTTAAGGTAGAGATTCAGATCTAGCCAGCACAGCCAATGGGAAGGAATGGCGGGAACATCAGTTTGGCAAGACATGGGTGGCCACAGGTTGCCCTCCTCTGACATAGCGTTCTAGGATCTCTCAAGCTCTGACAGAACAGACCAGCTTTACCCAACTTCATGCTCTTAGGATGTTCAACCGTGATTATTTCTCATGCAGCATGACTGTGAAGACTGGAAGACATTAGACTAACTTGGAGTCTAACATGTTGGTGCAGGGTTTACTACCCCAAGCTTTAACAGCCAAGACCTCCTTACTGAAATCCTCACCTTCTTGTCTTTTCCATCTGCTGTACTTCAACTGCTAAATCCTGACCTTGAGTACTATTACCAACCCCCTTCCCTTTTCATTAGTAATTCCTTAGACTGCAACTGCAAGGATGGCCTGCCCATATGGTTATAGCTCTAAACCTCCAAGGACTACGGCTCAAGGTAGACTTCTGAAGAGGTAAAGAGTTGCCTTTTTCAAACCTGTACTTTACACCTGTTGTCTGAAACCTTTAACCTGATCATATGTCACTTCAGCTGGAAGTGAATACCTGAAAAGTGTGACCGAACACTTTGGCAGGATCAGAATACTAGTTTCTGCTTACCTGATATATAGAATTTGCCTATCGTAGAACTATTATGTTTTATCTATCTACATACCTGCCCAATCCAGTATAGTAATAGTGGTTTGCGTGTTGGACTAGACTCTGAGACAGCAGGGTTCCAATCTCTGCTTGTTCATGGAAACCCAAAGAATGACCTTAAGCAGGTCACATTCTCTCAGCTTGAGAGGAAGGCAATGGCAAAACTCCTTCGAAGAAATCTTACCAGGAAAATCCTGTGACAAATTCACCTCAGGGTTATTGTAAGTCAATCTGAAAGCACATGACAGCAAACTACACAGCTAACATCGTGCCTTCCACAATGGGAATTCTCAGTGGATGGTAGTTCAACGGGACAACGATATCTGAATGTTGGCCTGGTATTTTTCTGGCACAGAAAAGTTTGAATAAGCCATCTAACTCTCTCACAGGGCTATGTGAACTGAGGAAATAAAGAGAATGCACAGTACCAAAACAGAACATAATAACTCCCACGAGCAGACACTGCTTAAAGTTACTGGAATGGTAACACTACCAGGGGGGTGGAGCGGGTGGGATAATCAAAGCACATAATAAATTGTTCCACTTTAAAATGCTAGCATTAATTACATTAACACTAACATAAAAACACATTTCCTCGTGAAAACCAAAAATCAATTAAGACAAGCCATAATATTTCAAAGAGCAGTGATTTCACCATAACACATTGATTTGCTTTACTATTCAAAGAGGCATATTTTAGCTGAGTATATGAGTTTTCTTTGTTTTCGTTTGAAGGATCATTTACACGCTGGTATATACAATGTGATCTTCATTTAAATCCAATTGTACACACCTGGCCTTACGTCCCACTGAGGTTAATGGTGCTTACTTCAGAATAGACAGGTTGCTAACAACTGTGCTCTCAAGACACACAGATAAAACTGAATGATGTTGAGATCACATGTACATGAGGCATCTTTGAACTTTGGTGGAGGCGGGCGCAGGTTATCAGATTTGTTCCAGTAACATATACTCACAGCACTATTCCTTGGCCAGAGGGGGAAGAATATCACTGAGCACACAAGATTAATAATAAAAAAAATCTGCAATAATCACAGTCCGGAAATTAATCTTGTAACAAGAATTTTACAATTCTGTAATAACCACTGTTTGGAAATTAAAGAATTAAATATGAACTCTTGTACAAAACTAATTAGCTTATAGGCAATGGACAATCTACTGCACACCAGACATAAAAGCTACATAATTTAATAAACACAATAAATATTCATAAACCAGACTTCAGTAAGAAAGAATTGGATTTGGAAATACGGCTGCCATATAAAGCAAGGGTTGTAGGACCTGAAAAGTTAGGTTGTGGTCATGCCATGTGCGGCTGACCAGAGTGAGTTGCAGTTCAATTTCTGGGAGGTTTTGTGGTTCAGACCAAAGTGAGTTGGAGTTTTAACACTTCTGGGAACAGTACGGAAAAGGAGGGAGGGAGAAGAGGATGGAGACAGAGAACAAAAGAATTTGCAGCTGTCATTACAAAACAGAAGAGACCAGTTGCTTTTTTGTGCTCAGTCACAACATCCTAAGGAGGTGACCAGAACAACAGTTGTGCATTTCCATTTCCCAGCCTCCTGTGTACTGTTCAGGTCCCTCCTGCTTTTAGCTCTCCATTTCCAGCTTACACTGGAGGACCCCATCATTACATATAATAGGAAGATGGGAGACAGCCTTTTCAATGGCTACCCCCAGGCTCTGGAAATCCCTTCCGAGAGGAATGATTGCCATCTTTCTGGATCCTATTACATTCTATCCTGCTCCCACAACTGTATGTTTTATGCTTGAGACCATAATACAGTAGAGTCCCGGTTATCCGACCTGCGGTTATCCGATGCTCCGGATTAACCAACGTCGAGGCTGTCTGGGGGCATGGCTGCAGGCATTTCCGTGCCCCCAGGCCCACCCCGACACCCCCCAAAATGGCGGCCGCCACGGGGCTCCGTGTCATCCGACATTTCAGTTATTCGACCCTGCGCCCGCCGGTTTAGGTCAGATAACCAGGACTCTACTGTACCACTTGGTATTCCATTTGAAGAAATGAATTTATATCCACAAAAGCTAATATGAAAAGAAAACTAGTTAGTCTTAAAGGTGTTGTCACATTTTTTAACTTGCCATTCCCTCCTCCTTTTTATGCTGCAAGAGACTAACAAAGCTATTTCACTGAACACTTTTAAAGTCAGTCAAATAACATGTTAAAATGGACCTCTATTGATTCAGGGCAGCAAAAACCCACACCATATTGGAGCAGCTGATGACGCAGAATTGTTTATGGTAAGCAAATCAGACCTGACCGGTGTATGGATAAAAGAACAATAGAAGTACCAATATAAGCAGTACAGCATTTCCTAAAAGTAATTGCACATAAGCAAAATCTAATCAGTCAGTCAATCAATAAAGGTAACATTTCTAGATTTTCAAAAGTAGCTGCTAGGATATCATAAATGAAATCTTCCATAAATAATAAGCTAGGCTCTTCTCTTCTCTGACCAATACTTTCAAGATCTATTAGAATTTCTGAAACCCAATAGTAACCTCAGCCTGCAGATGCAGAAACAATTTGCAAATGTGTAAATAAAGGTGTTTTCACACAACACACGCTATAGTATACCTTTTAGAAAAATCCACAGCTGTCCTTCCCCTTTCAAAAATATGACCCCGACCCTTTATATCCCCATTGCTATGTGTAAATCTCCAGTACCCTGGGCTCTTTGGCCAGTATCCTACTCAATAATAGCAGGATATAAAGTTCCACCAGATTACTCACACTGAAGTTAGAGCATGAAAGCTGGTCCTTCTCACCTCGCTGGGCAGTGACATCCAGATAGTGCCAGGATACCTGCCAAACAGTGGTGGGGTAGGGTGGAGGGAACAGAGGTGCCCCCGGGAGCAGCTGTACCATTCTGCAGACAGGGCAGAAGGAATTGTCATCCTGGTGGAGCTGCTGGAGCTCCAAGAAGATGATGGCTGCTCCTTCTTCTCAGCTGATCAGTGGAAGCTGGACAGCACCAAAGGACAGCTCTGGCCTCCAGCCATTGACTGGCTGTGGAGTGTGTTTTAGGGCCATTCAGCTGCCACAGCACCATCAAGGAGGAGGTGTAACTGCTCAAAAAGGTTCTGGATACATCCTTGCACAGTGTCCAAGAAAGTACTAAAGCTGCTTTAACCCATGCATAAGAAGATATAACAGACAGAGTAACACATTTCCATTGTATTTAGATTTCCCACTTAATTAGTCTGATGTGTTTAGAGTCAGGAGCCTCAGTGTTTTTTCTTGAGCTGTTCTACCATGAGGCTAACAGTTCACTACAGCTCCAGATGGGAGAAACACAAACAGGCACACAAAAAAGACTGAATTATTTTTAAAAATGAGCATGCTGGCATAGCAACACACTACAAGTTTGAAAGGTCAAATAGATGAGAACAGAAGGGAGAGGAAAAAACTCCTCTCTGCTAATTTTCTTTTCTATTTAACACAGTCCACACAAAGCAAACACAAATCCTATCAAACCTCTAATCCTCCCATTTATTCCAACATAGTAAGAAGTGTACATTTGAACACAAAACAATAGAGATGTATTTATTGCCAAAACAAACCTTTTATGAGCTTCAGCATCTCTCCTGGCTTGTTCTAATGCCAATTCTTCAGCTATTCTTTTCTTCAGATCTTCTTCATTCACTGGAATTCAGAAACAAGAAAGAATACGTGTTATGGATGAAACACAGACCATCATTATCACCACTGTTAACATCACTACTGCTACTACTTATAGTGACAGCATTAACATTTATATTCCTCCTTTCCTTCAAGGACCATATTGTGGCATATGAGCCTATTCTCTCTCCTATTCTTATCCTCAAAATAACCCCTTCATGTAGAATAGTTTAAGAGACAGCAAGTGGCATCCAGGTATCTATGTAGCAAACAAGGAATCTGATGTTGCTGAAAAACATGTTCTAAATGACCAACTTAAAAATGGGCAGAAGTTTTCAGCACTGCATTTTCATTTTGGACTAACACCAACAGAATATGACAGGACTGCTGTTTAAGTTACTTAGCAAGCTACTCACTAAAACAGGGATCTGAAAACACCACAGTTTCCAAAGTCCACTGCTTCTAAGGAAGCATAGAATCACAAAGTGGGAAGGATCTCCATGGGCCATAGAGTCCAAACCACTGCTCAATGCAGGATGTCCAGCTAAAGCACCACCCACAGACAGCTGTCCAGCCTCTTTTTGAAGATGTCCAGAGAACTTCACCACCTCTCTAGGAGATCGGTTCCACTGGTGAACTACTCTTACTGTCAGGAAGTTCCTTCTAATGTTCTTGACTTGCCAAATTACCTAGGTAAGGATAGATTATGAGGTGTGAGCTTTGTCACAAAGACTTTCAGGGAAGAAATCAAGGCCAGCAGCTATGAAAGCTCAATGAGGTTAATGGATAAGTACGTGACCATGTCCAAATGTTCAAGCAATGACCAAGATGTGACCCAAAGTTTTGTCTCTTTCCATCCCAAACTGACGCATTTAAAACAAAAATGAGGCACAGCTCTGGAAAGTTGTGATCAGAAAATGTGTCAGGATGAAATGGGCTGCTGAACCTTTTTCTTTCTTTCTGTTCTTTAAAGAACAACCTCATCCCAACGTATTTTCTCCCTTAAGGAAAAACGAGACTCTTAAAACAGCCTCTCTCAACCTTTTCACTTGAGGAACACTTGAAATAATTTTCAGGTCTCAATGAACTCCTTGCATAAAAATTATTATATCTACAGCTCCAAGTAAAGTTTATTTTGTCAATTACATAATCTCTTGCAGAACACCTAACAAACTCTCATGGACCCCTAGGGTTCCAGAAAACCTTGGTTGAGTAAGCCTGGTCTACAGAGTTTATAATTGCTTTCCATGTTTGTTTGTTTGTTTTTAACTTCACAGGGGAAAAAAAAAACTCAGAGAAATTCTGCAGCTTGGCTGGTCTGTCCCCAACAAGTAGGGCACAGCAAAGTCATCTACGAACTGACAACATAAAAGTCTAATATTTCAGCTATATAAATATGGTCTGTAATGAAGGCCAAAGCTCTAGGGAACAAAATAAATGGGCACAAACCAGAAAGACACACTGCAGTCTCACTTGAGTCAGGATGCACTACTTTTTACAAATTACAAATCTCTGCAGGCACCTCCCCCCCTTTAAGAAACTGTCAGTTTATGCACTAGTACAGGACTATCCTGTTTAACGTCCAATCTACAGAGGTCATTCGCAACTCTTCAGAAATAAGACAAGAAAGATGGAGGCGCATTTCTTTTGAGCTTATCGTTGATGGAAAAACCCTGTTCTACTACTCATGAAATGCATCCACCTCTGTTTTTAAAGCCATTGGTTTGTCAGAAGCTTTGTCAAAATGTCATTGTCCTCAAGGACAGCATAAGTATCCAAATCCTTCTTAAACTTTAGAGTAAAATCCACCAGGAATATCTTCTGCACAAACTGCACTGAAACAAACAGAAACTCCACATTACAACAATTTTATTGGAATTTGCTCAGAAAATATTCTCAGTAAGTTGTGTCCTTAATTTGATCTCCTCTCTCCATCCCCCCACTTTGGACCCCCCACAAGTAGCACTCATTCACAACTGCACTGCACACACAGAGAAGTATTTTATGCTGCAATTGATCATTAGATTAATCTCAACACAAGAGAGACGTTTTAAATATTTCAAGTCACAGGTCTAGCACCTGACAACAGGCATACAATGCATAACAATTAAGGTGTCCACCAACCTATGTATCAGGATTTTTTATTGCTCCTTTGTGTAAGAATGGATAAAAAAGGGCTAATGGACCGTAGAACCAACATCTGAAGAACAATAAATACGATTTGGGTATCAGCCAATACAGACATGACACATTTGACCTTAACAATCAATTAGGTTATGCATTGATCAGCTAGATCCTAATAGAGAATAAAAGCAGAGCCGTAGATCATTAAACAGAAATTCTATTAGCCCATGTAAGCAGGATGGCTCCCAAATGAGAAATTGAAGCAAGCTGAGTAAAGACTAATCTTGGAAGAAGGACGAGGTATGAGAAATAACTCCTGCAATTTTATTTATCTGCCCAAGTGCTTTCAAGAAAACAAATAATTTGACTCAAATTGATGTGTTAAAACTTCTGGGCAGACCATTCCTATTGAGCTGATGTAAATAAATCGTGTGCAAATAAACCACTGGAGAATACAGCAGGGTGTAATTACTCCAAGTCTGGTCAAGTTAAGGTCACTTACAGAACATACAATATTGGCACGGAACCTGATTTTTTCAAAGGGCACATTCTGAGGTTACACCAGGCATTTATGAGTTTCATTTAATACATGGTTATAGAAAAGCTGTGACAAAAAACAATAATGCTGCTTCTATTTTATAGAAAGACCATGATATTACTAGGACCAAATGAGTGCCCAGTAGAAAAAAAAAGGCACAAATCCTAGTGTAAGATGTCCATTTAGGTACTCTTCTGGTCTATGGACTCCAGAATGGCTAGTCATATGAAGTAGCCAAAAAAAAAATACTGCATCTCAAACATGATACCGTACTACTACCAAATTCAGCATCACGAGGTCATGTCTTCTTCAAATCATTTATTTGGTATTGCATCATACTGTGCACTTCCATCAATGACATGAAACAGGGTGGGGAACACCTACAATAATGCCGCCAACAACACAAAAATGATACTGTGCACATTGCAGGACAATGAAGGGAAACTCAACATGGAGCTGCTATTTCAACAAAAGGTCCATGGTCTATATGACACGTAGCTTCTGCAAGAGAAAATTTCAAGCTAAGATGTGACACGTACCTATTGAAGACAACCACTTCTAAAATGGAGAAATACAATTCCACAATGTAAGTGACAGTTCTAAGAATACAGTTTCTTTCTTTGAATGTCCTTTTCAGCCACATTACCTCATGTAAACTAAATTCATCTTTGAGGATACAAAGAAATCAAAGCTCTCATGAACATACAATACAAGACAGCGAAGCCAGGACGAAACCGACAATTATGACTCTGGTTTGTCACTTGGGAACCAACCTTGGTTTCCTGGTTCACAAGTAATGACCAAATCATGGATGGAAGGTCAACAGTTTCTTCAATCACTCCCACTTGCAGAAGAAACCAAGCTGGAGCAATTGAGCAGCGTATAGTTGGATGCCGCAGCAGTCACAGTTAAGTCAGAATTCTTTCACATTCTGGCTTATTGTTGCATGCAAGCATGGCCATTGTAACATCTTTACAAAGAAAGTGAATTTACTGCTAATGGTTCTGGGTAATTTGCTCACTTAAATCAAGTACAAAATAGGCCTGATTCAGATGTATCACAGATTAGAGAGTTTTACTGCAGTCACAAGTAATTTGGGTGGGAAAACTCATTAAAATACCAGAGCTACAACACACCTGAACTGTTTGTCACATATAATGCATAATAATTCTTCAAGCTTGTGAGCAAAAAGGAGGATGAAGGGGAACCTGCTGACATGATTTTGTTTGGTATTTTTAATAGCCTTTGAGGAAGATCCCTCAGAAGCAGCTATTAAAGCAACTTCATAGTCCTGAGGCGAGAGGCAGGGCACTGTCACCACTCAGATATTTGCTAAGAGAGACTGACAAAGACAAAGAGCAAGAGCGGAAGCATATTAGCAAGAAGGGCAAACAGAAATTTAGGGAACATACAACAGCCCTCCTTCAATAATTACAGCTAGATGCATCTCAGGAAACACATCAAAGAGACTTAAGGGGCACGCACTAAAATAATGCAAGGGAAAGTCAAGTTGTAATGGAGTTTAGGTAGACAAGATGGTGTGGTTAAGAAGAGATTTCAACATCCTACAGCTGAAGTTGACTCATCATTACTGAGAGATTCTTCCTCCCCAGAGGTGAGAGGCTAGTCCAGGCTACCTCAACCAGATGCCCTCCAGATGTTTTGAACTAGAATTTTTATAAGCCTTAACCAGTTGACCTTTTAGGAATGTGGCATCTTGTACCAGATATAACTGTTAATCTGACTAGCCAAGAACTCTCTAGTCTGATAGCGAGGGGCTATCTAGGTTCTGAGTCAGAGGCCAGTAACAGGACAAGGTATAACCCCAATGCCAGAAGAAAAGCAGACTCCTTACACAGACTCACATAATTAAAAGGAGGTATCAACTGACCTTCATTACAGACACAAGCTTAGCCAATCAGAGCCTACTCTTTTCTATGTATGCTTGTATTCAATTTCATTTTAAACAAAATATGTAGCTGTTTCAACTATATATACCACAATAAACCAAAAAAAAATAGCAACGGAAAAGAAAAACTCCTCTATTGCATGAATATATAGTAATCCACCGGCCCATGGAGAATGCATTGTAAGACACGCACCTCCACAAATACCTGAAACCGTGGAAAATACTGAACCTTACAGTACCAGACAGTATGAAGCCTATCTATGATCCCTGTGAAAGCTATCAGGCTACTTCTGGGTGCCATCGCCCAGACACCAGAATTTTCCATTTAGTATTTTCAGACTGTGAGTGACTGAAACCACAGAAAGCAAGACCAAGAATAAGGGGGGGATCCCTGTAGTTTACATCTGTGTAGCACTGTCTGCTATAGACAACCAGCTGAAAAATACCTAGCCAAGTAACTCTTATGAAAGAAAGCCTAAAGTATTGTGAATATTCAGAAATAAGCCAACTGTCTTCAGTGGGACTTACTCTAAGGTAACTGTGTACAGGATTGCAGTTTCACTCAAAAATAAATATTCATTAGAGGAATGTAATGTAGTAACACCTGAACAGCCAACTAGACTATTTTTTAAAAAATGGTATAATGACCAATGCCAATCCAGACAGAAAAGCAAGCAAAGAAGGCACAATTTCTTCGATTTATATCTCATTTTGTTCCATAACCTAGGAGCAGTTTCCAAATTTTTCCCCCCTATAGACCTGTCTTCTCAAGTATAGGCTCAAGCAACTTCATGGTCATTGGGTCTTTTTAAAGTAACAATATACATATTAGAAGTAATGAAAACAAGCTAAAACAAAATAAGTAGGTAGTTGAAGAAGCTATCTAAAATGACAGTGTCTTCTTCAAGCAGAAACCTGTGTGAGGGCCATTTTTAAAAGTGAACTGGGGTTGGCAACTGCTTCTGGGGAAAACTGCCCAAAAGTCTGGTTGATCTTCACTTCCAGTATGCCTCTATCACCTAGGACATACTTAGAGCAAATATGGAGGATGCTTTTCAACAGCCAGCCCTTTTCTAAGAACTTCCTGACGGTCAGGGCTGTCCAGCAGTGGAATCTGCTGCCTCGGAGTGGGAGTCTTCTTCATTGGAGGTTTCTAAGCAGAGGCTGGACGGCCATCTGTCGGGAGTGCTTTGAGGGTGTTCCTGCATGGCAGGGGGTTGGACTGGATGGCCTGCGTGGTCTCTTCCAACTCTACATTTCTATGATTCTATGATTCTATCTAAACTGAGGGTTAGGGGTTGTAACCACATTGGCAGAACCACAGTTATTACTCAAAAGAGAGGGAATTCAAGAAGAAGCCATTCCTCATTTTGCCACACCAATGAAACATAGCAAGCAAAAGTACAACTGTGACTACAATTTTGTAGCCATGGCTATCACATGCTTCTCTGCCGAGCACGAAAGCAGGTTTTCCTCCTAGGTTCATTTTTATTGGGGTGGGGGGTGCTGATACCACATACATTCATATGCAGGAAGCTCAAGCCTCAAATCTATTTCTACAAGCAAACTCAAGTTTTAAGTTCAGCAGAGGAGGGCCTCCAACCACCCTCACAGGCATGTCTGCTGAGGACACAGGGAAGTCTTCTCTCTTACTGTTCCTTCCCACAGGAGGTCCGATTAGCCCCCTCTCTGCTCTCTTTCTGCCAGTAGGTGGAGACCTTTCTTTTCTTTTCTTTTTTTGTTTTTTTTCTCTTTATAATATTTTTATTAAAACAACTGTTATTCACATTACATACTTGTATTGTCATATTTTCAAATTAAAAAAAACACAAGCTTATTTATCATGTTATCATATAATCTATCCATTTCTCTTATAACTTCCCCTCACCTCTTGATAGAACCTCTATTTAAGTAACTTATCGTGATCTCAATAAACATAAATTCTCTAATGTAGACTGGCTTCTTTAAATTACATATTATAGTATACGTATTACCTATTATAGTATACAGATCTATTTCTCATCATATCCATATACAATTATCCAGCTATTCAACTCCTTTAATATCTATATCCAGTTTTCTTCTATTACTGTCTTAATTGATCTCAAATCATCAAGTTTTTCTTGTCTGCTTTTTATCCCGCAGATTAAGTGTAAGGTCTTCTAAAATAATAAATTCTAAAACCTTCTGTATCCATTCTTGTATTTCCGGTATTTCCTCTTTTTTCCAATAATCAGGCAGGCCTTTGAGATTAAATTATGTACAGTACTATGTTGTTGTTGTTCCTACCATTTATTTATATAGCACCACCCATGTACATGTTTTATAAGTAAAACAATCAAAAACAAAGGGAAATAAGACATCATCAGAAGATATTATTATATCTAATAACTGAGACAAGGATGACATATGCGCAGCACTGGAAAGAAAAGAAACATATTGATATAGAAGAATTGAAGTTAAAAGTCCTGGATATGCTAGAGATGGAAAAGTTAGCATTTTCCTTGAAGAATAAATCTATCCCAAACTTTGAGAAAGAATGGAAAAGAGTATTGGACTGGGTAAGGATATAAACATATAAGAAATCAAACAAGAAATAATGTAACTGTTCTTCTCTCTGTAAGATGGAAATTATGCTTGCAATGGAATGGAAATAAACAATTTCAATCAGAAGATTTAAGCATGGAAGTGTCAGGGGGTTATTTTTGAGACAAACTTTCAATAAAAATTATAATAAAAAAAACAACCACCAAAAACAGTGGGTCCCTACCAAGGGTGTACAATCTAAAATAAATGTGTATACACATACACACGAATGGAAGGAATAATAAAACCATGTCATACAATCATAAAACAAATTATGCAGGTAAAATACAAAAAATACAGCACAATACAAAGCAAAACGATAAATACATGTAAAATATGTATACAAGATTATAAATCATTTCTAAACTAAAATTCCAAGAGCTCTGGAAAACAAAAAAGGTTTTAATTAAGATGTAAGTGATGCACTGTACTGTGTTATCTGATGCCAATAATTGTGTTTTAAATACGTTTTTAGTTTTTTTAAAACCACAGGATTTTTTAAATAAAACTGTTATTTAATTGTTTTTTAACTTTTGTAAAATAAGATTTTAGCTTAACCTTGTTTTAAATTACTGGACATTGTCTTGGATTCGACTTCAGGAGAAAGGCAGGGTGTAAATTCAATAAATAAATAAAATCAATAAATTTTCCAGAATCCCAAATGCCCCTACTATTCTGGAGCCATATGGCTGACATTAAGAATAAAAGTAACAGTTTTAACCGCTTTGCTTGCTTAAAATTCAGGGCAAAGCCAAACCTAAATAAGTGACTCCTTCGTCCAGTGCCACATAAGTTTAAACCAGGACTAGACAACTTGTAGCCCTCCATACGTGGTCAGCCTCTACGTCCCAACAACACCAGTTAGCACTGCCAATGAGGAAGGCTGATGGGTGTTGCAGCCTAATAATGTCTGGAGAACAGCAAGCTGTCCATCCCCATACAGATGGGTAATGTCTTAAGGGTGGTGGAGCCACTTCTAGTCTTCCACCAGAGCTTTGTTGACTTGAACACCCAAAACTGAAACTCTGAGAGCCAGTGTGGTGAGGTAGTTTGAGAGTTAGACTACTACTCTGGAGACCAGGGTTTGAATCCTCCCTTGGCCATGGAAACCCAATGGGTGACCCTGGGCAAGACACATTCCCTCAGCATCAGGGAAAGGCAAATCCCTCCGAACAAATCTTGCAAGAAAAATCCATTATAGGTTCTCCTTAGACATATTTTAATTTGATGCCTGAATTACTTTTTCAGCCCTAGTTTATCATTACATGTGCTATCCACAGAGAGCCACAGCCAGCAATGCCTCTCTGGTGACTACCCCTCCATAGTACAAGTACTTGGAAATACATTAATCACAGGACTGTATCCTTCAACTGTTCCTCCCAGGCACTTGTACCTCCTGCATGTGTGTCTTCAAGTCACCTCTGAACTTATGACAACCCCATTAATTTCATAGGGTTCTCTTAAGCAATTCAGGGGTGATTTTGCCAAGCCCTTCCTCTGAAATCTAGCCTATAGCACTTACCGGTAGTAATTGTTGGTGGTTTCCCAGCCAAGTACTAACCAGGGCTAACCCTGTATAGCTTCCAAGATCAGATAGGATCTGGTACCTTTAGGATATTTAAGTCTCCCATGTGAAATGAATGTGAAACATCGCTACATGTTTCTCTTCTTTATCACTTTAGCAATTTATGCCACGACCTTCAATAAAAATCCCAGAAAAGAAGTATCCCACCCACAGTCTAAAAAGAAAAAGAAAAAAATAGACTGTTTTACAAGTAACAAAATACTTTAATATTTCGCTACATGCTTTTGTGCAAATGGTGAGTTCTGGTCTTCTTTAGCAGCTAAGACAGAGTCTCGCAGTTACTTCAAATTGACTGAAACTGATTTATTTAAATCAAAAATGTTTGATTTTTGTTGAGTGTTTTTCTGTCCATTGTGTACATGCTTATATAACTAGACAGAAGTATACAAAGTGTTCTGCAATTTAAGAAAAGAATAGGAACAAAATGATCTCATCATTGTCATTTTTTTTAAATGGGGTGGGGGCTTCCCAGAGAAGCTACACAGCAGCCTATAAATACTAAAGAAACAATCATTAAAACAATCCCCAGACATTGCAACATTTAAAAACCTGCCTTTGTTACCAGCTGGAAATAAAACCTGCATTTTAAGAGCCGAACAGCTTTTCCTTGTTCTAAGAAAAACGAATCCCTTAGAGGCAAACAGAAAACCTAACAGTTTGCACACCAAGGTAAAAAAAAAAAATCAAGAAAAATCTGATGGTCCGTGGGGAAGGCACGCCTGAGTCACTTTAGAGAGTGCCCTTGTTACACGCTTCCTGGATTTCTGTATTTCCAAGCAACAGGTCAGCTCACTGGAGGAGGCCTGTCAAGAACGCTGCACTCCTAACCCAGATTCTATTCAAAGCAAAAAAACCTATCCACAAAATCATGCAGGAAACATCTCGCCTCAAAGTGAGAAAGAGTGAGGACTAAGAATAACATAATGCGGAGGCTGGGGAGGGGAGCTGCAGACCATCCTTTTGGTAGCTTTCCAAAATCCAAATTCAATTGTCTGGGAAGGATGCAAACCTGAACTCCATATCCCTTCATTCCTCACTCGTGTTCACCCATCTGGCTCCAAAGTCATGGTGACAGCACTAAAAAATAAATAAGTAAATAAATAAAAATCATTGTAAGGGACTAACTGGATTGTTGCTGTTGTACGCCTTCAAGTTGGTTTCTGACTTATAGAGACCCTAAGGTGAACCTATCACAAGGGGTTTTTTTATTTGTTTTGTTTCTTTGTCTTTGTTTTTGGCAAGATCGGTCACGGGGAGTGCCTTTGTCTTCCTCTGAGCTGAGAGAGTGTGACTTACCCAATGTCACCCAGGGGGTTTCCATGGATGAGTGAGGATTCAAACCGTGGCCTCCAGAGTCGTAGGCTATTTCCGTACTGTTTTTTGTTGTATTGCATTACTATTATGTGTTTCTAATGCTTTGTAGTTTTGTTCCTTCTTTGTCTTCTCTTATATTTTTTTTAATAAATTATTTTTTTTTAAAAAAAAAAGGCTGACCTCTCCTTAGAAGCCAAGATGACTAAACTGAGGCCCTGGTGGTGCAGTGGTTAAATGCCAGTACTGCAAGCCACAAGCCACAAGGTTGTGAGTTCGATCCTGCCGGGCTCCAAGGTTGACTCAGCCTTCCATCCTTTCGCAGGTCGGTAAAATGAGTACCCAGCTTGTTGGGGGCATGTATAGAAATGTTTCGAAATACATGCTATCTGTAAGTTGTTTGCCACCTCGGTCCATATGGAGAGGCGGGATACAAATAAATAAATAAAAATAAATATTCTCTTTGGACACATCATATGATGTCAAGACTCCCTGGAAAACACTCAGAAAAACTTGATAAAGTGGAAGGCAGCAGGAAAAGAGAAAGACCAAATTACAGGTGGGTAGACTCAATCAAGAAAGCCCCAAAGCTGTAAGAACTGAGCAAGGATGTTAATAACAGGCTCACTTGGATGTTGCTCATTCGTACGGCTGCCCTACACTGAAGCCAACTTGATAGCACATTAAAACAACAACAATGAAATTTCAAGTTTGGGTCCCCAATCCAAGACAGAACCCTGAGGTAAAAGAAACTAGAGCTTTAATCTTCTGTTCCCCAATGTGGTCTAGAGCCCATAAATGCTATCTGCATGGGGAATGGTCCCATTTGCTCCACATACCACTTTCCATCCTCATAGTAGGTGCAACCACTCCCTGATCCAAAAGAAGAAAGAACGTGACTGAAACAAGGGGCCAAGAATTAACGCCCCCAAACCTACATTGTCCCAGAGCAAAGCAGGACTGCCTAAGACTGCTAAATGCATAACTTTACGTGGTCCCCAAATTGTTTGCCAACACACTCTGTTTGTGAACAACAAAACTATTCAGTCTCAGTAGAGAGAGTTTCCCCCTTACCAATCCTTTGTCCTCAGACAAGGGAACAGAATCCTTCACCTGTCACAGTCTACGTATCTTCCAGAAGACAGCCCCCTCGCCCTCCCCCAGTAACCACATTCAGAGGTTGAATGGGCCACAATGACAAGGCAACTCTGACCTCCACTCGTGTTCCCCCAAAAAACAGGAATTAAGGGACCTGTGATCACCCAGATGTGTCAGGTTTCAACTCTCAAAAGTCACAAGCCAGCATGATCAATGTTTAAAGAATTGTGGAAGTTATTAGACAAAAACATCTGGAAAGCCAAAGGCCCCCTGCCCTTACCTCAGACAACTCTTTGATTGTTCCACTTATATTCACGGCAATTCTGGCTATCTAGGCATTGGCAAGGAATCATCCCTTCCCAGAAGGATATTCCTCTTCTGCCTCAAGATTCAAATACAGAGTGGACACTACTATCAATCCATATGGGAACAGCAACACAGTACTTCCATGGAAGAAGGGCTGGGCAAAATGCAGGCATTCCACAGGCATTGGATTGCAGCTCTCAGCATTCCTCACCACTGGCAATGCTGACTAGGACTGATTGGAGTAGAAGCCCAATATCTGGAGGGCTGCACTATGCAACCTCCTCTTTTAAATATTGTACTCAGTATACTTTGGAGAATACACCGACCACCTGGACTGAACTCCCACCAGCAGCATATCTGACTAAACATCTCCATGGAACCATCTTCCCTAAATCCCTACATACAGGAAGCTGGTATTTCCAAAAAAGAAAGAAACTAGGCCAAAATTTCTCTCATTGAGATTAATGTTTACTAGGTGCAAACAGTTTTAAGAAAATTGTATGGCAGAGATTCAATCTTGTAATTTCCAGCCTCAGAGTAGAGTTGAGAGATAATCATCCACAAGTCTGTGAGACTTGAATAGGAGTGAGGGAAGTAGGAAAGTGAGGGAGTGAGGAAACCAGGTAGTCATGCCAGTTTAGTCAATATCAATTTCTCTGAAGAACACCTCTCACTGGCTATCAAAATAGAACACTACAGAAAGGCAGGAAAGGATACAGGATCACTTCAGCATCTCCATCAACATCCAACAGGAGCCATGCCATCAGGCTGCAGCAGCAAGAAACAGGAAGTCCATCCACGGCAGCAGCTCTGCTGATCAACAATCAGAAATGTTTGTTTCTTCCTCTCCTTGAACAGTTTCTATTTCAGCTGCCCATTGTAAAGGCTTTGTAACTAACTAGTGCTTGAAAGTGTCTCACACACATACACACACACTCCCTCAATCCCTTTTCTTTTGAGTCAGTCCTTCAATTTTAAGCAACGAGGGCACAGAATGTCTTATTAGCATTCTTTCTTAACCACCAGAGTATATTTTTCAACCGAAGAATACAGTAAAGATGTTCCTAAGAAATAAATTTAAAAATACAAAAGTTACTAGGCATTGCAATGTATGTCCGTATGTCAGCCTTAGCAGATTTATCGCGGTAAACCCTTCCACTCTGATTTAGCCTAGCCTGGAAGGTAATTCTCAGCTGAAAAACCAACAAGTCATTGGCACTTCAGTGTGAAATCCTGGGCTGTTTGTGAAGAGAGAAGCTTTTCTGCCTAGAAGTTGAGCCTCATTAACTTACCTATCTGGCCATAACTGGCGAAAAATAGACATTTATAACTTTGGCATATTGCCACGACATCTAGTGCACCCTTGTTCACAATCTCCTATTAAAAACCATCTGGTCTAGAGGCTTGACTTTGTCCGCGCGCTATATTTAAAAGTCAGAACTCCACTCTCCTTCCCCATGTTCACCCTTAGGGCAAAGGCATCACATCTTCACATAAGAGAATTTGCCAGTGCAATACTGAACTGGGGCTGCCATGCAAAGCAACTGTTTGTGTCCATCCCCAGTGACCATAATTCCCCGTTCCACAGCTGAAGTTTCCACTGCTATAGAAAGAAGCTGCTTTTAAGACTGAGCCAAAGCTTGTACAGGGCAGTTGCTACTAAAGGACAGACAGTAAAGATCTTGTTCCACGCCAAACTAAGCATGCCACATTACATATACACATGTCTACATATGTGTCCCAGTATCATGGAATAGACAAACATACCCATTTTCCATGAAGTCTGCTTATCTGCTTACCCTTCATCTCCTTGTGAAATTAATAATAGATACACATCTCTAAAAGTAGTGCTTACAGCTTCCCTTATATACCCTTACTTCCATTTTATTTCACAGAATCACAGACGCAAAATATTCCTGAGAGACAGACATCCATCCAACCTCTGCTTAAAAGTTTCCAAACGCAGTCCAGTCCACGATCAAACTTATAATAAAGTTCTTTCTAATGTTTAGATGGAATCTATTTTTGTGACTTGAATCCATTGGTTCATGTACTAGCCTCTGCAGCAGCAGGAAACAATCTGATTGTGTCTTTCACCTGAAATCACTTCAGATATTCAGAGGAAGGAACTGGCAAAACCACCTCTGAGTATTCCTTGCCTAAGAAATCCCTATGAAATTCAGGGATCACCATAAGTTGATAGAAAAATTGAAGTCATGCAAACACACATTTAAAGATGGATATCATGTCAGCTTTAGTCTTTCCTCCTCCAGGTTAAATGTATCCAGCTCTCTAAGTAGTTCACCATAAGACTTTATTTCCAGACCTTTGATCATCTTGATCACTCTTCTGTGGACACATTCCAGTTTGCTGGTGCCCAGAACTGGACAGATTATTCCAGGTGAGGTCTGATCAAAGCAGAATAGAGTAGGACTACTGCCTGCCTTGATCTGGATGCTATACTCTCATCAATGCAGTCCAGAACTGAATTGCCTTTTTTTTTACCGCTGCACCACACTGTTGACTCATGTTCAGCTTGCGGTCTACCAAGAACCCTAGATTCTTTTCAGATGTACTGCTTTCAGGCCAGATGTCACCCATCCTAAATTTGCGCATTCCGTTTCTCTTGCCTAGATGTAGTTCCTTACGTTTGTTGAAATTCATTTTGTAAGCTTTGGCCCAGCTCACCAAACTGAATTCTGTTTCTGTCCTCTGGGAGATTCACCATCCATCCCATTTGGAGTCATCTGAAAATCGGATCACCATGCCTTCTGTTCCATCATGTAAGTCATTTATAAATATGTTAAACAACATCAGGCCCTGGACATAACCTTGAGGCTCTCCCTTTGTTATTTCTCTCCAAGATAAAGAGCAACCATTGGGGAATATTCTCTGTCTGTCAACCTATTGCAGATCCACCTCACTGGAACACTGTCTCTTCATTGTCCCTGCAGTGAATTTAAGACTTCAAGCCATAGGGAGCAGAATCATGTCTTTTTTGTTGCTACTCTCCAAAGCACTATGCATATGGAATCGGAGAGATGCCAGCTCACTGCCATTAATGACCCATTTATTAAAATATGTATTTGTGTATACACAATGTGGTTAAGGTTCTTCTAATTTTATTTTCAAAGGAGAAAGCTTGGTAAACTTGTGAACACTGCACAGTTTTTACAGGAAGTTCTCAGCACCTCCATCTCAGCCTACCAAATCCACATCCTTCATTCCCTTTATCCCAAGCAACAAGAAATTCATTCACCTTGTCCCAGGCAACTTGCTCTCTTTAACAGCTGCTTGACCATGTCAATATAATGTCAGAACATCCTGCTCTCTATTTTTTGGAAAACTTTTGAAAATAAGGAGGCACACATTCCCTTACCACCAACTGCCATTACTTCCTTTCCCTTACATCCATTACAAGACAAGTGCTTCCCTCCTGTGTAAACATGAAGCTAGAAGCACTCTAGTATAGCTGTTTGTAAAGCTTTTAGCACACAGAAAAACAGTCTACAGTGTCAGAATTTTAAAACTTCCATATTAAATAAGAACACATTGAACAACAATGCAAAGGATTTACAGTACTGCTTTCAGAAAGATAACTTGTACACAGAGCTGAGCAATTTTTTCCAATTCTGACCACAGCAATTCACAAAACTCCTTATGAAGTTATGCAGCCCAACAATAGAGGGAATTTATTGGGAGTCATTTTATTTCATATCAACTTTGCTGAAAGCATTCCTAAGAATGAACTGAAGGAAGAAATAGGGCTAGGCGTCCTTAATATTTTATCTTCAACAATTTACCAGATGTAATTCTGTTGTTAAAAGGATATCATGAGGTGCTGATTCCTAAAGAAGAGCATTATATTGCTGTTAAACAGGCAACAATTAAGAGTTTCACAGCCTGAGTCTAAGCATACTTACTGTGAAGCAAGCCCCAATGAATTCAACAGGGTTTCATTCCTAGCAAGTGCACTTAGGATGGCAGCCATTCCCTTTTAATAATTTCTCCCAGGATGATGGGGTATATTAAGCAAATAAATGAATACAAATAAATGAATAAAATTAAACAAAGCCATAGCGCTAAGCAGCAGCGCACATTTAAGAGAGTTCTTTTGCTGCTGGAGAAGAGAGCCCCATATCCTTCACAAGAACAAGCGTTGTGATTGATTAGATGTGTGTTTCTCTGTGACAGGACTCCTGAAGGAAAGGACAGAGCCCACATATGGAAGGAGACAAAAGCAGCAGAAATTGTCAGGGATTCCAGGCAGGGAACCCTGGAGAAAATGTTCAGCCCACTGCAAGGGTGTAGCATCATGCCCCAGCTGTGGGTGATTGCAAGGCTGCCTAAGGAACTGGGGTCATGTGCAGAAGGTTAAGGGAGGTATGCAAAACCCTTACCTGATTGGCTGTAGATAGATTGTACATATGTACGGTATATAAGAAAGCAATCCCCAGTCTCTGTCTGTCTGTTGACCAAACCTGGTGTTGGGTGTAAGCCTCTGTTCGTCTATCTTATGTTTTGTATACAATGGAACTTTGCTGCAAGATAAAGCCCCTCCTGTTTTGGAAGAAACTCCCGTGTGTGATTAGCCTTATTGGGGAACAAGGTTGCTGCTGTTGGCTAGCTGTGCTCTGGCTTTTCTGCTGCGTTTTCTGTGGGGTTGAAACTCCTAACATCCCCCGACAGAAATTAGCTCCCTCTCTGGTTGACAAGTCTTCCGCACCCTTTCTGATGTGGGCCTTTTCTTTCCTCTCTGTTCCAGCAGCCTCCCACACCCGCCAGTTAGGCTGGACACAAATCGTCTGCAATCTCACTCAGCTCTTGTCTGAACATGCTCTCAGCCATAGAATCCAGGGAAACTCTTCAGCTGGTGTAGCACAGTCAGGCCTGACAGAATGAGGAAAAGTGAGTAGAGAGATCTGAAGGACAGAACAAAGGGGGGAAAGGTCAGCGGTCAGGATGATGCGAGTGGCTCTCTAATGACATCTGGAGGACCACATTCCAATGCAGGGCTTGAAGATAATGAAAATTCCATGCTGAATGTGCTTCTAATAAACACTATGCTGGGGAAGGTGTCCCCTGGCTATTACACAGCCAAGGCACCATTGCATTGAAGCAGATTTGGCCCGGGGCCTCAAACAGACAGAAGATCAATCACATCAAAATTAGACGGGGCAGGTCAGAATCCATCTCCTTTCACACCTATCCAGTGTAAACACTTTCAGCAAGCACACAAGGCAATGGGAAGCAAGAACAGACTACAGATACTATTTGTACGCTTCCAAGCCTACCCTATCTGCACCCAGTGTGTAATAAACAGATATGAACTTAAGATTTGGTGCTGGGATTTCCCAGCCTGGTGGAACAATCTCCTCAGCTGTATCACAAGATTACAATGGACAACCACACATTTAACTACTCTAAATCCAAACACAGCAATATCTCACCTGGTTCACGAGAAGATGACAGACTACAATCAAGCATTTTTCATCTCCTGGGTAGGATCAACCATCACTTGGCTCCTCCATACTTCCTTCCTCTGTCATCAGAGAGGCCTCTCATCAGCCTACTGAGAACCAAACTCTGGGAAGACAAAGTCTACCACTGGCTATACCAAGGGATCATCATGGACTTTTAATGTGCCTGGACTTATTTTCCTCTTTCTCTTCTTTTTAGATAATGTAAGTAAGACTATAAGGCTATCCTTGTGGAAGAATCCCAAAATATAATCTTAGTTTGGTAGAGCATTGAGGACTGGTCAAATTCTGGATTTGGGCCTAAATGTAATTATGAACCTTAACTACAGTCAACCAAGTAAACCAACAGAATCTGGGTAGCTCAAATTTTATGTATGTTCCATTAGATCAATGGGAAAATTCTTCTGGGAACTTGGTATTTTGGACTATCCAGTGGTCTTAACTAAGATGTAGCTCTATTACCCTTTCTGTGCTGAGACTGTTATCCACTAACGATCAATCTCCGCAAAAATATTTCTTATACTTCCTTTCTGGGCAAATACATGTATGATTCGGAGTTCATTGTTGATTGTTAACCAGAAGTTACTTTATTAGCAGTGGTGGAGTCTCCTTTGGAGGTTTTTAAGCAGAGACTGGATGGCCATTTGTTGGGAATGCTTTGATGTGTTTTCCTGCATAGCAGGGGGTTGGACTGGATGGCCCCTGGGGTCTCTTCCAACTCTGTGATTCTATGATTCTATATACTAAGGTTGATACTGAGATGGGCTATTCACTTGAAGATGTCACTGATTGAGTTCTGCAGAACTTTTACAAAACAAAGCATTCAAAAAGGGAGGAGTAAAACATATTCTAAGAGCTGGACTTCAGCAGCTAAATAAAATTGCAGAGTGTGTTAGAGAAGGATTTCCCATTTTTCATCCCACTTCAAGATATTTTTCATGTGTGATCACTTAAAAATGTAAAACAGTTCATGAACTACAATAATGAAATCAGCCTACTATATCTAAGTATAGTTTCAGGCAATGCACCAACGCAGCCCTCAAATACACACTACATAATCAACAACACCCAAATAGAGGGAGAAAAGTTAATTACAACAGTCTGACAGATTTAATATAACCAGAACTTAATTTTGGCATCTTAATTTCCTTTCAAGCTATCAAGCTATTCTACTGAAATATAATCCAACTTCCTATCTGCAAAAATGTAGCTTTTTTCCCCCAAAAGACTTTGTTGCCCTTTTCATAATCATCTCTTTCACAAGATGCTTCCCCTCCAATTTAGAATTATCTTTGTCACAGGAAAAATAAATAAATCATAGTGTTGTATAGATTTCAACTATCATCTCAGTTTGACATCCTGTATAGTCTTTGTCTTGTGACATATTTGAGCTTACCACTACTGAAAATGGTAGGGAGACCAAAATGGTAGGGAGACCAGGATTCTGCAAGAAATATTCTTAAGTGATAGTACTGGTGATGTCATGCTAGGGATGGAACAGTTATACTCATGTATTGCCATAGTTGTCACTTTCCCATATAGTAGGAAGATGGTATGTGCTAGGGTTTAGCTCTAGGACACACACTCCATGGATATCAAAATCCATGGATACTCAAGTCCCATTATATACAGTGGTGTAATAAAATGGTGCTCCTTATACAAAATGGTGAACAACTCAAATGAGTGCCAGAGAGAGCCTTAGGATCTGGGAATGGTTAGAGGCTACAGTATACCTACACAGCAATATCGAGTTCTGCTTTTTGAAATTTTTGTTTTTCAAATAATTTTGAGCTGTAATTTGTTGAATCCATGGATGCAGAACCCATGGATATGGAAGGTCAAATACTGATATCTGGTTGGCCACAGCTACTGTGTGAACAGGAAGCTCAACTTCAGATTACAACAGTGTAGCTCTTCTTGTGTTTCTGTGTACAAGGGCAACCGGTATTTAATGGCATATATTTCTACCTGCAATGGCCTGATGCAGAAAAAATCAGGATCAGGCCAAAAAATGGCCAGTCCTTTCAGCAAGAAATTATTCTGCTGGGAGGCAATTGATTATGTTACTAAACATTCATTCCTACATAAACAGAATAACTGCACTTTTACATTAGATGGTTCATTTCAACTGAAGCCTTTGTTTTTAAAAGCACACCGAAATGGATGTGTGAGACATCACTTTCTTTGACCTCTCATGGATGCACAAGTTGAACAACTAGGTTTGGAAACGCAAGGCTCCTAGTACAGATCTGGAGAACACCTGGAAGTAACTAGCTACAAATGAAAAGGTACTTGTCATTAGTCCATTTTTACAATAAAATACACACTTCAGTCACATTTAGATTGTAATTTATGTTATCATTTCGCAAAATCTTTTACAGCTATGGGATGAAACGGTGGAAAAGAAATATCACACAGTCCCACTACTGCTTCATGATTTCATATTTATTTGGATTTTTTAAAATAAAACAATGAAAGTAATTAACATATACAATTTTGAAAAAGAAGAAAGAAAAGAGTTGCTTTTTAAACACTGTAAGCAAAGAGGGAAATTGTGTGCTGACCACAAAGCCTGTATGCCCTCCCAACCCAATTCCTGGAAAGATTTTTGGAAAGATTTCCAGTTAAAAGATCAAGTAGCAGCAGATGAGAAAGAGTGTCTGCCCAAGAGTCACTTCCTTACACAGTAGGCAACATGGGGGGAAATGAACTCTTGTGTCTAAGCATAAGATGGCTTCTTTTATTCAGCATGTAATGGAAGACAGGTAGAAGCAGTCAGGATTCTGAATCTCAGTGGATCCAGCTGCTAGTGCTATTGGACTACCAGGCAGGTGACATGGCCCAGAGCAAGGATATAGCAAGTTCTGTGAAGAGCAGCTGAACTTCAGAGGTACAAGAAGGAGAGTAACTGGAGGAATGCTTAGCCAGACAGGTTTCTTTCTAGTAACATGTGCCACTCACACTGAAGACAACGTTCTGAGGTTGGGGCATTTATGGGGTTTGATGACCCAAGAGCATTCCTGAGGTCAGCTTACTATATATGAAGCAGGAAGTCAACTGACTTCCTGCAGGTCATATCACACTTTTGAGGAACACAGGTGTTGGAGGAGGTAAAGCACAACAGCTAGATCGTAGGAAGACCCAGTTCAAGATAGACAAACATGTCTTGCAAAGTTATAAGCTCAGGGTTGCCTTGTCTAATGGACCAAAAGAGTTTCTCACTCTGATACTCTGGTACTTTTATTTTTTATGACACTATATTTCCTACAGTAAAGCCAAGTTTCATGCTGAAGTGAAGAGCCCAGCTCTAGGAAGAGATTCCTCATCAAGTAACTTTTGGTCTAAAGCAACAGAAGGCAACTGTGGAAGACTAGGGGACCTCTTTAGACCCTTAGCAGACTCTGAGGGGGCCCATACCCCACCACAACACCACCTGCCACAAAAGAAACACTTTGCCCCCAATGTCCCTCAACACCCTCTGAGAGCCATGGGGGGATTTTTACCATGCTTTTAAGATCCCCTGAGCCATTTTAGACCCAGAAGAGACCTCTTTTCAAAACAGAAAAGGACAAGACGTCACTTCCAACTTACTTCCGATTTTTAAAAAGGCTTTTCCTGGGCCTAAAACAGCACCGGGGGGAGGGGGAGTTAAAATGTGGCTAAAAGGGCATTTGAGGACAATTTTTTTTATTATCATTATCATTATTATTATTTGATCTCTGAGAGCCACAAAAACAGCCCTGGGGGCTGCTTGCAGTCCACCGGCTATACTTTGCCCATCCCTTGTACATAATTTTTGATAAGATAAGATTTGGTGTGTTAAATACTGCTCAGGCTAGCACATGACAAGAGAGATCCGTCACAGAAGCCTCAAAAACATTATGTGGCCATAGCAAGTATATAATCAAGCACTAATGCAAGGATTGAAAGTTTTTAATGGTCATGAAACAATTACTAAGGAAATGGTTGAAAGATTTTAAAAAAGCATATTTCTACCACCCCTCCAAAATGGCAAGTTTTAGTTTCATAAATAGCAAAAGGGAAACCTGTCCTTCCACTCACCCCAGGAAGGGCTGAGCAGTGTCTCAACCCAAGAAGCAGCATCTTGTCATATTTTAAATGACTATTTTGCCGTGGAGATCCCACCTGGTCCACAAAGGTCCTCAAAACATACAAAGAGCTAAATGGGCTCTAGCCTCAGGACCCTAGTTCCATGCAAACCTCCAGGATGCGTTTGGCTGACTGCACACATATCCTTTCCTTCTTGGGGTTTTAGCTAAGGATAAAAAACAGGAGGCCATAAGCAAAACACAGGAAGCTGTTTAATTTAGAACTGAAGTGCAAAAAAAAAAAGTCACATTTTAAATCTGTTTTTAATTAATCCGTTAATCACAGCAATTAATCGATTAATGCTTCCAAGTACTAGGAGATAATGCTGTAACTCAGCAACACCCTTTCAAATTTCAGAAAGCTTTTAGTAAAAAAGGCTACTTTAAAACAAAGAGCTTAATAACACTAGCAAACAGATGAAGGAGGGAAATAAAAACAAAGTTATTAGAGGCATTTGTCTATTGTTTGCCTCCAGAGAGAAGAGGAGATTTTGTCTGCAGCTATTCACTTCTGTTTAGCTGTGAGGGTTAACTAGTAACACAGATGAGAGAAAATACCATGCCGTATATTAGCCTGTCTGATTTGACAGCCAACATAAAGCTTCAGTAAGACCTGGCAGCAGCGTGCAGGTGCAAGTGGAAGATTATCAAACAGACAGCAGATTCATGTCTTTAAATTGTTCTTAATATTACATTAAAGATCTCCTGAAAGACTGAGAGCTCTGTGCTGCAAAAAAAAAAAAAGTGTTTCCCATGCCTGCTAAGAGGCCTCCGCATGAAGACGAATGGTGGGTGCTTCTCTGCTGCTCCTACTTTCAGGTCAGATGAGATAGCCACCGCACCTTAAAATCCTGTTAAATCGCGGACATGCTCCTTCTTCTCCACTTTTCTGGAGCTAAATTTCCTTCCATTTCAAGCCACATTTAGGTCTTCTACATGCTTCAGCCCTATACTGTTTTAAGAAGAAAAGCAGGAGAGCAAACAGGAGTATTGTTGATGCCAATACAAGGCTTAACCAGGCTTCAGCATTAATGCTCACTTTGGTATAACATCATTCTCTGGCAAGAAAG
Organism: Ctenosaura bakeri; assembly: GCA_948474755.1. Lineage (NCBI taxonomy): Eukaryota > Metazoa > Chordata > Lepidosauria > Squamata > Iguanidae > Ctenosaura > Ctenosaura bakeri. Next base: position 548,946 of record CAOLHI010000252.1, on the reverse strand, counting down.
GTATCTTTCTTCAGCACTGAAGCAACAGAAGTAAGCAAGAACACCTGTCTGGGGATCTCCTCACTCTCCTCACAACAAAGGTGGCTTGACATGAAAAGATGGCAGCTTCATAAAGAAAAATTATTTGCAGTTTCAGACCAGCGCACCAGAAAGATCTGCTACTACAATGCTGCAGAACTGAACCAAGGTATCATATATTGAAGCTGAGAGTTGGAAGATTTGCAACAGATAAAAAGAAAGAGCATTTTGTACAATCCATATTAAAAACTGCAGAGGTTGTGGTGATGGTTACCAACTCAGATGGCTGTAAAAGTGGACTGGATAAATTCATGGGGGATGGAGCCATCAGTGACCACTGGTGTTACAACTCTTCATCTGGAATCTGATGCAGAGGGGTTGGGCTGCAAGCTGTTTCTGGATCCAGATCATAGCTCCCTCAACATGTCAGAGAAGCTTGTGGCCCATAAAGCTAAGACGCTCCCTCCTCAGCAGATCTTAAATAACGAAAAGACAACTCCAACCTTTGAAGCTCAGCAAAACAAAGTATTATAGGAGTCAATGTCTCTTAAACAGAAAATACAGAGTAATCAACCACCTAGTGAATCAGGGTCAGCCACCAATAAACCTTCCAGCAACGGTGGAAGCCTTTGTTACTTGCAACCCTTCAAATTCACTGGCTGGGAGTGCTTCCCATGCTCATGTATTTCTCGGGGTTCTTGACCTCCAAATTGGTTATGTTTAATGTCTCTTTTGTCCTGCCATTTCAGTTTTGGTTATTCTTTTGAATGACTAGCTTGTTGTAACAGATTCTGGACCTGCTGAGATGTTGCCACCACACCTCCCTTCATCTTCCACGAAGTTCTTGGATTGCGTACCCTGGACTGGCTTGACTCTCCTGTAGCTGCTCTTCCTATGATAGCTGATCTCTCTGTGCACTTGCTGCTTTTCAACATAAGACAGCAAGTCATCATGGCAATATCCTATGTCAGATTAAGTACACCTTTACAAAGCAGTTGCTAGGGAGAGTGAAATAAGGCATACAGTTGCACTCAGGTCCTACTGATGAGCTTGATGGACACAACTAACTGGATATGGTTTGAACACAGTGTTGACTAGTCAGCCTTTGGTCTGATCCAGAATGGCTCTTATAATGTTCTTTTGTGCAGAGATGAGTTGGATTTCACAACTGCAATTATGGATGCATAACCTAGAGCTACACATTTGTAACTGATTCATATTCACAATCCATTAATAGTGTAGGAAATAAATAGGGATTGTAAAAGACACCCAATCCTGACCAACCAGGCAGCAGCCCCTACAAACAAGGGCCTATTCCTCTGTCTATCAAGACAGACCCCTGTTGCTCACAGCAGCTACTGCTTGTTAAGTCAGAATGGGTGGGGTTGGGCCAAGAAATCCTACTTAGTTAAGATCTAGAGTCTCACCATTATTTTTAGCTTTCATTTTCTCAAAACTCCCACTGAACAAAGTATGTAACAAATGACCAAGAAGAGGAACTTCTCACTGATAGTACCCTACCAAGACAATGCTCCCTTCCAAGCACATTAGTTGCTATTTTCTTTTTGAACCTAGTGAGACCCTTTTCCTACTATCTGATAGAAAGAGAAACAGAGTGTTTTTATTTCTGTTTATCAAATCCAGCAACAACTCAGACAGGTTAGCAATGGATGAAAAGCACATGCCAGTTTCTGCTTGTAATTCATCTCTGCAAGCTGTACTTCAGGGGACCTTACTTTGCTTGAAAGAATGGGTTTGTCAAAAAATGTATTTTTTAAAATGTTCTCCTGTAGCTTTAAGGTGCAACATTCAAGAAGAATATACCCTGAATACTGCATTCAGCAGGAGAAACATTAGCCAGATATCACACATTTATTACTATTATTACTTGTTGAGGTTACAGCACTCAGGTTTGCTTTCAATACAAAACCCAAGAAGACACAAACACATGCACTAAATGTCTGCTTTTTTGCAACCCAAAAAAGCAGACAACAGAAAAACTACCAAAATAAATAGCTACTATGATTACAGATGTATAAAAATATCTTTTACTTTATCTGTAATTGTGCAATTACTGGTAGAAACTTTTTATAGTTTATGCCTCCTTTCAGTAAAGAAAAAAAAGAGAAAGAGAGAGAGAGTACTTTTAGTTTTGGGCCAGAGTATGAAATTTGATTTTGAATAATCCACCTGAGACCAGAGAAGCTCATAATACACTGTACCAAAATTACCTGTTTTATAGTATGTATTGAAACAAAAATGTTACTTCCAAATGAATACCTCCTCCAAAAAAGAAAAAATGCTACTGTGATACAAACAAAAACTGGGCAACAATACTAGAAAGCCATAATCCTGATGAGCACATCAATTAGGTAGAATTAAAATATTATTTTAGACACACACATAATAGTTAGAACCAACATATTATTTTATACAGCATTGTGTTTGTTTAAAAAAAAGAAGAAATATCTAGGGTTTTTCTTTCCAAAACACAAACTTTCAGGTTAGTGAACATAATTAGCAAGCTTTTAGCATGTTTCTATAATACAGGAACTGGCAACTGCAGTGGATTGGAGAGAATTTTTCCCCTCTATACCCTCCAGGAACCACAAAGACTGTCAAAAATGCAAAAAAAAAAAAAAATAGAATATGAGAAGTGACCTGGTGTCTACTTCTGGTTTTGGAAAAATGGGGAAGGGGGATTTTTTTATATATATATTAAGGCCAGACGTGCAATCTGTTGAAAAGGTGAAAGTCAGGAGTTATTGAGGGCCACTTGCTGCCACAGAGGCACACTTTGGCCACCCGTGTTACAGGATGTCAAGTACTGGTCCCTTTGTAAACCACAGTCTACAATACTTATTTCTGCCTCCAATCATATGCTATTTGGTCAGAGTAAATTATCACATACCTTACTGTATTATTTTAGCAACAATTTTGTGATGGAGGTGCCACCAAAAGATGCAGTTTACCCTACAGAGGCCTTCCCCACTTATCAGAAAATGAAACTGGTTGAAAAGCAGTGTACATGCATTGTACTTAAGGGAGCAGGAAGGACTTACGGAGGCTCACGTGGGACTGACCACACCTCCGCACTGTCTGCTTGCAAAGTGCACAGAGTAGCCCCAACACTTCTAGCAAGGTACGGTTTTCTGGTGCACCCCCCCCCTTCCAACATGTGGCCATCCCAATGCACTGAGATAAAATTAAACCTGAAGTATTGGTCAGCTGGCCACAACAAATGTGTATGTGTGCCTTAAGCATGAACACTTAAGCACAATCAATCAGTTTTTCATCATTTTCTGTCAATCTCTCACCTCCATAGACTTTTGTCTTTGGCTGTCCAGTGATAAGCAAGGCCCCGCTAATCTGGAGGCTTAAAGTGATGTTGACAAAGGGACATGGTTTTCAATTTTCTTAAAAAGACAGAACCTAGGAGGCTTCCTCATAGATTTAAACTGACACAGGAACCTGTTGTCAAAGAAGGCTTCACACTTCTGAAAGAGCAGGCAGCAGGCCAAGAAAGATATGCTGTGTGATTGAGGAAAAGAACAAAGTACTTCAGTCAAGGACAAAGGGACAAACCACAGCCTAAAACTCACTGTTGCGGATTCTTTAGAAACTATCAAGAAAAAGACGAGCTAAGCCCCATCTGATCAGACAGATGCATTCAGCAGATCTTTTCAAGAAAGTAAATGGTGTTTCATCACCATCACGGTATTCTGAATTAAACATCTATCTTACTCATTCTCATTGAGTCATTCTATATGACCTTACTTTGCTAACCCCAGTGTCATAAGAAACACCTCACTTACCTGCCCCCCCCCGCTTTTAACAACTATATGCTCCAAATGGCTCTTTTCCACACATCTGCCTTCCATTCTGGCCAGTTTTCACAATCCCCAATATGTACCCAGTAAATTGAGGGAGAGGGCAGGAGAGAGAAGTGGCATGTTCTAGTCTGCCAACAAATATTACATTCCCAAGAAAGAAAATTAAAAATGCACACTTGGGTTGCTTACTGCAAGTAAAAAGAATAAAGCATTATTGATTGATTGATTGATTGATTGATTGATTGATTGATTGATTATTAATGGAGACTTATTTGTGTATAGGGCTTATTTGTGCATGACATTCCACGAAAATACAAACAGGTCAGATTTGTGCTCCAAGAAACTTCCAGTCATAAAATCTGACACACAGGAAACATAGGAGAGAGAGAGAGATTGTTTTAGTTGCAGTGGGGTGTGGAACTCGGGCCTTGTCAAAAGCATCAAGAAAAACATAGGTTTTGCATACAGATTTGAAGAGAGATGGCACATTATTATTACTATATGTACATGGAAACTTCATTTTAATTTAAGGATATGCTACTTTTCTCTGCTCATGAAATGGAAAACCATTACTTTGAAACTATGGCAACAGACCATCTCTAGCATGAACATGTGCAACACCCAATCTGAACATTCAAACCTTGATTAAAAGGACAATGTTGTGAAGTCAAAATCTATGTTCTGTGTAGGTAGCAATGCCTTTTCCACAATGGCCATGCTGGCTGTGGAATTCTGGGAATTGTAGTCCAAAAAACCCTTCTCTTTCAAACTTTTCCTTTTTGCTGGGGCATCTGCTAAGGCAGTGGTTCTCAACCTGGGGGTCGGGACCCCTCTGGGGGTCGAATGACCATTTCACAGGGGTTGCCGCTCCTCAATCCTCCCCCCCCTTTTTAAAAGAAGGTGGCCTCACAGCGAATGGGAGCAGTGCTTCTGAGACCCCTGCGCTGGGGTTCAAACTGCAAACCCCAGGATTCCATAGGATGGTGAAAGTGGAATCATAGCGCTATAACAGTCTAGTGCAGAAATAGCCGGGATGACTTTCTCCTCTCGCTTTTGTTGTGTGTGGACCCTTGGCACTTGCCACACGCACGTGTTGTGTTCTTCGCCCGGACTGTCTTGCATTCCTCACTTTTTGTATGTTCAGCGTCCGCACTCCCTTTAAGGGAGGGGGGAGTGAAACAAAACGCGTCTGCTTATGCCGCCGCCATCTTTCCTCTCTCCCTGTCCTTTCCTCCCTGCGCCTCGTGTAAAATGTGGGCTGTTTCGGCATTGCCTTTGGGAGTGACTGGCTTTTGTGGAAACCCAACATTCAGAACTAGAACTCCTGCCTTAATTCTGGCATTGATGGACGCTTTCTGTGCTTAAAAAAGGGGGGGAGGGTTACCAGTTTTTAGGCATTAGAAGTCTATCCAGAGCAGTGATTTAGGGCAGTGTTTCCAATCTATTTGATGTTGGAAATAACTAACTAAATAAATAATAAATAAATAAATAAATAAAAATAACAAAAATGATTTTATGGTTGGGGGTCACCACAACGTGAGGAACTGTATTAAGGGGTCACGGCATTAGGAAGGTTGAGAACCACTGTGCTAAGGGAAATATAGAAGCTTCAGCTACTACAAAACACTGGCCTTTGTCTCCTAACAGAAAAGCTCACTCAGAACACGACACGAAGTTCCATGTTCTGCACAAATTTTCTGTCGCCTTGTGGACACAATTTAAGGAGCTAGTTTTGTCCTGAAAGGTCCTAAACAGTGAAATGGCTTTGGCACAATATAGTTTGAAAAATATTAGTTCCCAGATGATGTGCTGGGAATTTAAAGACAAGCAGATAATGGTCTCTTCATAATACCATCCACTAGAGATTGAAGCAAAACCAGCTTTTTTCAATGGGTACAAAAGATCGACTGTTAATGGCCAGAGCAAAGCCAGCATGAGGTCATCTGAAATCAAGCAAATGTCTACTAGTTTTAATGGATTTTGCAACTGGGTTGGTGTGTGTGTAAATATGGCTACCCATCCTTGAAATCCCTGAAAAAATCCGTTGGTTAGGAATACATAAAATTGAATAAAATAACTGGTGTTCACACAAACACACACTACGATCAGCAGAAGCCTCTGAACTAGAGACTAAGCGTTGTGCTGGAAAGCAGCCACATACAAGAGGTGTGTTCATCAGCCTCCTTTGTTCTTCTCTTGGGTTAAGAAGGAACAGGAAGAGTATTGAAAGGATTTAAAGTTCCAGAGGTCAAAAATGTCAAGCTTATTGCTTAGACTATCCAGATGCAATGAAGGAGGAACAAGCAAGGCAAGCAGGCTACATTCAACTGCATGAAGACATCTCACCCAAATAGGGACACTGTTTATTTATCATTACTTTCTGGTTTGTAAACACTAGTAGTAACCTTGTGCACCAAAGAAAGGCAAAAATGTTGTCATGGAAGGTATGCACAGTAAGCTGTACCCAAATTTATCCGACCACTGTTAGGACACCTAGAAGGACAGTTATCACAAATTCTAAGCCTGTGATTCATGTTTTGATTGAATTTTTAAAAGCTTTTTTAGGCAACCTCAAGAGTTTGGGCACATCTGGTCAGAATGAGGGTTTTTTTGTTTTGTTTTTTAAACACATCTCAGTGCCATGTCACAAATTGCTTTTGAAACCATTCTTGGGAATAAAAGCAGTTTATCAAATAGCATGAAAAGCCTCTTGTGACAGGGCCTGCCTCTTTCTCTCCCAGACTGGTATGGCAGCTCCCCAACCTGATAAGGCGCCCTGTCACTTCACACACCACTCTGCCTTATAGCACAACTTTGTGTAAAGGGTGAGGTCATTCAGTGGTTATTTAGATCCCCGGTATAGCTCTATGGCAGTGTGTTTCTGTGTTTTTAAATACTGCATGCTACTCAGAAAAGTAAGTATTTATAAAAATAAACTATAATATTTATTAAAATAGCATACAGAACAAAGCATTGGAGTTCAAATGCAGATCAAAATTAATATAGTTCTTCAGACTACTTTTAGTCAGCTTCCCTTCATGTTTACACTCTCATATAAGCATAATAATAATAATAATAGTAATAGTAATAATATTTATTTGTATCCCGCCTCTCCACATGGATCGAGGCGGCGAACAACATGAAATACATTACAAATAGCATGTATTTCTATACCACTTATCAGCTAAGTGCTCTCTAAGTGGTTTACAATGTGCTTTTAGCTAATTGCCCCCAACAAGCTGGGTACTCATTTTACTGACCTGCGGAAGGATGGAAGGCTGAGTCAACCTGGAGCCCAGCAGGATTGAACTCACAACCCTGTGGCTACAGTACTGGCATTTAACCCCTGTGCCACCAGGGCTCCATCCACAAATATCATAAACAGCTCTTTGGCTACACTCTAACCAAAAACTCAACACTCAGTTTAGGTCACACTTTCTCCCCAGATTCTATAATGATTTAATTACTCTTCTGCCTCTCTCTAGGTTTTCCCTGAGAATTAAACCCTTCCCACTCAGACAACCTCCCTGGCTGACTGAGAGACTATTGCAGAGCTCTCTATGGCTGAAGGGCTGACTTTAGAGGTCTTTCTCACTGAAACTGCCCAAATGACAATAACTGTCTGCCTTTTTATATCTTTTCCTCTCAGCTACTAGCCTCTCCTTCATACTGTGGGCTGGGTTTTCACCATGTAGATTTAGCTGCTTGGAGTTTGGCCGTAGTGTGCAAAGGCCCGACCTGGAATCCTCCAGCAAAGTTGGTCATTTTGGCTGGAAACGATGTGTCTGTACTTAGACATTTCTAGAGGCACCAGGGCCAGCTGCTCGATACTGGATTCTGAATGTCAACATCCCACAATAATGTGTAAAACTTTTGCTGTTCAGAACTTCCTAACATGAAGGCGCATAGCCATTCATCTAGATTGCAAGTAAAGAAGAAATGCAACACTCCAGGTCAATCAACTGGCAGGTTTCAGACTAAAGCAACAGTCTGTGTTGCAGTCCCAGTGCAGAAGAACTTGAATCTTTGTCACTTTGCCTATTCTCACCTTCTGTTTTGGTTTGGTGAAATGGTAATAGATCTATTCATCACTTTATATTCCAGTGTAGTTCACTCTTCCTCCTTTCTGGCTCATCTTTTGCGGGCACTGAAGAGAGCAGCCAGAGAAAGCAAACTCACGCATAAAGACCTTATCCAACTGGAATCGATTCCATTTTATTTGATCACAGAAAAGCCAAGTGACATGAAATTAGAAGTGAGCTTACTTTAGCAAAGCTGCCATCGTGGCCTTAACTGGGATCAAAGCTCCTGTTGCACAAAGAACCTAAATGCCAACCCTGCCACCAACCAGACATATCATGACACCCCATTATTTAACTAACACATAAGAGCTGCTCTGACGGATCAGAAGGATGGCTCAGCTAACCCAGCATCCTGATTCCAACTGGATGCTATCAAGAAAGCCACTAGCAGGCATCATTAGATCAGCTCATTCCCACTGTGCACTCCTTAGTAACTGGAATTCAGAAGGAGAACGCTGCCTCTGAATTAGGAAATTCTATTCCCTTAACTAGACAAATACTTGTTAACATGCCCCACCATCATACTCTGACAATGAGTGCTTTGTCTACAGCCAGCGCTGGTATCTGACCCCCCACACGTACACACACCAAGAGCTGATCACAGGAAACATGGCTCTTACGGGGGAAAGCAGACCTGGAACTGGAATAACAACTTGTTTTGTTTGGGGTGCCAATCCCTATGAAGGGCCAAGTTTGCAGACTGGGGGTGCTCTTGTATTTAGTGTTGTATCTGGATGATAATATGGTTGCAGTGGCCAGGACTAACTTGGCTCAATTCTAGGTGGTGCACCAGATGTATCCCTTCTCAGGAAAGGCAGGTTTGGCAACAGTAGTCCATGGTCCTTATACTTTAAAGACTTCTCTAAAGTACTTTATTCAGAGCTACCCTTGAATGCTGTTTGGAAGCTACAGCTAATGCAAAACATTCTGCACTAGCACCCACTCAACAGATCACTTACCTTATCACATGTACCACGTGTGACATAATCATACTTAACCTTAATTTCTCTAGTAAACAAAACAACTTATTTTTAGAAAAGACCATATCATCACAATACTTAATTCTGTAACTTAAAAACCAGGCAAGAGCCAGCTCTTAACAGTGAAGAAAGACAAATTGTTACCTATACCAGAAACCAAAAGTGAGGTCAGAAATGCCAGTGCCTAGTCTTTTCTCGTCCATCTTCATTTTACCTGAAGTTCAAGAAAGCACAAAAGCTTTCACTTTTACTTCACTTTTACCTATTGTAAAAGAACAACAGAAACAAAACCAGACAAGACATTCTTTCCAATCCAACCACAACCTCTTGTACTTGTCCCTTCACAGAAAATTACAGAACAGGTCGATCTCCACGCGCTGAATTTTATCATCAATAGCCCACCTGCCTTTTCTTACATCAGCAGGTGAAACACTTCATTACTGTGGACATTCCATCTTTTTTATTGCCATATTACACATTCTGTTCCAATAAAGCTGAACTCCCCAGAAGTTATGATCTCTCTCAGTAACAGTTACCTATCTGTCTAAGTTCATGTAAGATCTCCCTTCCAGCCAGTGAAGGACCATTACACCATCTGGTTCACTACCGCTCAATTTGTATGCACCACCACAATAACAGCTTTGCACAATTTATAAGAGCTGTGCCCATTATATGCAAATGTACGTGGCTGCAAGCAAAATTAAGCTTATCTTTCTTGACTGTATCCGTGTCCCTCTGCCTCATCTGCTCATTCAAGAAACACAAAAACTAATAGGGCTTTCATATCAAAATGACTTGACTCCACATTACAGTGTGACAGCAGCAGATTGCTGCTCAGCTTGTTCATGCACTGTTCTATTGTGCTCTTCTTGACCATAAAGTTAGGGTCTGTGAATTATTACTTGAAATTATTATGAATAATCTTCATCTCAAAAATAATCTTGAGGTAATTAAAATGTGACATGCAGTATTAGCTGGCTAAAATAGCTGCCATTACAATTTCTAACCTGTTTTTTTTTAATTATTATTATTACTGCTGCTGTAGTCCCTGAACATTGTCAAAAGAAGCTTATAATTGCAGTCTACTTTTAATTTTTTTTAATTTTTTTTTAATTTATTAGCAGACTGCAGCACTTCCACCTGAGTGTAGAGAGATAGGCTTAGCCTCCAACATGGCAGGTTGGGGCACTCTGGTCACAAACAGAACTTGAGAACAACTAGAAGATCTGAGAACTGCAAGAGATAAGCCAACCAGTTCATCTACCTGTTCACAGGTAGGACCAGCCCTCCTCAAATTCACTTATGCAATCCAGGGGACAGGATACTACAACACAGAGCAGGAGCACTGCAAGAAAGATACATGCAAAGTAAACATTTCCAAATGCCAGAAGCTATTTTATATGCTGTAGATGGCAAGTGCACCCCTGCTGTTGGTCTCTAGCCAGCTGTCAACCAGCCAGGATTTTGAGAAGAAGCAAAATCCACCTATCAGGATGTTTTCCACTGAGTGCAACTGAGACAGTCAGTGTGATGGAGCAGCAAGAACCTCAGACCTAGACCTGGGTTCAAATTCAGTCCTGGTGCTTGAGTCAGTCAGAGGTTTTGAATTTCATTTGACTCCCATTTTGTTGTTGTGTGTCTTCAAGCTACTTTGGACTCATGGTAATTATGCTGAACCTATCATGGCGTTTTCTTAGCAATATTTGTTCAGATGCGGTTTGCGTCTGCCTGCCCTGGAGACTGAGTGTGTGTGACCTGCCCAAGGTCACCCAGTGGATTTCCATGGGTGAGTGGGCGTTCAAAACCCGGTCTCCAGAATCACGGTCCAACACCCAAACCACTCCACCAAATTGACTCTCACAAACATTGGCATAATCTATATGCAATAGATTAACACCCATTCTTAAGCTGCAAGTCAGAAACACCCAAACCCTCTAAAAGCAGATGTAAATGTTCTTAACACAACTAGAGAAGAATGGAAATGCCAGCAACATATCCTTCAAGAAAACAACACAGAGAATGCCAAATCAGAAAACTAAGGCAATGAGTCCCAACAGGAAAGCTGATAGCCCACAGCAAGAGGCATTTCTTTTTTAGTAGCTCCCCTTTTTGTGCCTTTGTCTTTAAATAGTACATTAACTTTTCAAGAATCCAGTAATGCTCAGAAATAAACTAAGCTGTTACATTTGTCTATTATGACTAAGCTCTACTTTTAACACACGCATTCAGAAAATCCACTCAAACTAGTCTGATCAAATTACTTGTCATCACACAGCCCTAGGAAAGAATGACAGATATACTTTAAAGATTTTGCACTTGTTAAATATTTCAGTATGTTGAAAGTTACTAAAATGACTGGGAGAGAATATTTACAAGAAGCAGGCTTCAGATTTTTTTTTAATTGATTTGTAACTTAATTTTTTCCTCTGCTTGAGGTCAACAGAGTCATTTTACATTGCAAAGCACTATCACATGTGGTTAAAAGAAAATACATGAATCCTCGGGAGCTGTTTTTGTTGTTTTTTAAAAAGAAAAAAGAAAAAAACTTGGTAACTTGAAAATGTCTATTTAAGGATGAAAACACAGTCTTAGAGAGCCTGTGTGGCATAGTGGTTTGAGCGTTGTACTATAACTCCCCATGTTTTTGGTGGATTACATATCTGTCTGTTCTGAGTATTAATTTTTAAATCCACATATGTGAATTCATGAAATTATCTATTCAATTTATTTTGTTCAATTATCAGTGGGCCAATTATGCCACCTTAAACATATCTACTTTTATCTGATTTTGGAAGCGTGGCCACGCAGGGCCAAGTCTGGTCAATATATGCACTACAGGCAATCAGGGATCTCCATGAAGTGCTAGGAGAGATTTCAAAGCCCTGAAGAGCTGCTTCCAGTCCAAGTCGACAATACTAGGCTTGATGGGCGAATGGACTAACTCTATATATGTCTGCTTCCTACGCCTAAATTAAAAAAAAAAAACAATTTCAGGAGAATGTAGAAAGAGAATACAGTTTTATGATGTGTCAGAAGACAATCAATGTTTTGCACAACCAGCTGGCTTCTGCTAAGAAAACACACAACTATTTTTAAGTTGACCTTGGTAAAGACATTCTTTCCCTGAGGAGGACCTAGAAAAGGTACTTAGCAATAGCAATACCATGTGTATTTCTATACCTCTTATCAGCTAAGTGCTCTCTAAGTGGTTTACAATGTATTTAGCTAATTGCCCCCAACAAGCTGGATACTCATTTTACCGACTTGTGGAAGGATGGAAAGCTGAGTCAACCTGGAGCCCGGCAGGATCGAACTCACAACCTTGTGGCTGCAGTACCGGCATTTAACCACTGCGCCAGCAGGGCTCCTTACTTATACAGAATGTTCAAATTATGTACATCTACAGACATCCTAACCTCTGGATACATTTTCTTCTGTGTAGCTTTTTTAAGAAGCTGGATGACTGTAATAAAGTCTTCCGAAAAACCATACCTTCTTATGCAAAAGTTACGAAGTCACACAACTAGAGCACATGTGAGTTTATTTTTTTTAATTTACATTATTCATTTATATCCTGCTTTTCCCTCACTAACAGGACTCAAGGCAGCTAACAACATATTTAAAACAATATTAAGAACACTACAAAAGCATTAATAAAACAATAAATATAAGATTAAAAACAAATAATTCATAAAGTTAAAACATTAAAAATATTAAAATTCATTAGGAGACTATATACAAACCCTAAAAACAGTAGCACATATTATTAAAAGTCCAATCCTAGTCAACTTCTAAAAGCCTGAGGTATAGCAACGTTTAAACTTGCTAACAGAAAGAGACCAAGGACAATTCCAAAGTCTAGAACAGCCACCAAGCGCCTCTCCCTAGTTTCCACCAAGTAAACCTAAGACAAAGCAGCCAAAGTACTGAACGTATTTCACAAAATACTGTCTGTATACAACTGAATAAAAATGAAGAACTAAAGAAAAAAAAATGAGACAGAACTCACTAAGGTTTTTAAAAACAAATTGACCTCACGAGACTCATTCCATCCCAACCAAAAAACAACAGACAGTCAACAAATCAAAATCAGATTTCTTCTTCTTACCAAAAGGATTCAGAAACACAGAGACTCTTATTTATCATCACTAGAAGCATGGACATACCTGATGTACCTCCAACTGAGCCATGACCACTGGACCCCGCTTTCTGCTGAGACTTTCCGCCAGGTGAAGAAGGCTCCTTCATGCGCTCTATAACATTGTCAGATAGCTGAGAATAAAGTGAAACAAAACACTCATCAAAAATGTATAGTCCTTTTATTAAAGTACTGATTTGTCATAATGCCCCACTTTTAAAAGAAATTGCAGGCAAGTCCTGCAATTTGTTATTGTAAAGTATCAGTCATCATCTGGTTAGCAGTCCGGTAAAATAGCAGACCTAGCCTAACTGAGCAAAATTTGTTATTGAAATTTTCACTATTTTGCTCTCATTTTAAAAAAAGATTCTTCACATCATATCTTATATACCCTACTTAGCAGCTGTAATACTATACATATCTAGGTGTAAGTAAATGTTGTTGCTGTATGCCTTCAGGCTATTTCTGACTTATGGCGATTCAAAAGAGAACCTATCACAGAGTTTTCTTGGCAAGATTTGTTCAGGGGGGAGGGCCCTTTGCCTTCCTCTGAGACTGAGAGAGTGTGACTCGCCTAAGGTCAACCAGTTGGTTTCTCTGGCAAGGGGGGGTTCAGACCCTGGTCTCTCAATGTCTTTGTCCAACACTCAAATGACTACACTACACTGGTGTCCCATGAGAAAACACTGCTGCACACACTGGGACATTTTTCCAAAAAAGATGGATGGTTAAGACTACGATGCAAGTACTATGGAAACAAAGGCAAAATAACTGATGTTTTACTATACTAGATACACATTAATGGCATATATTTGTGAATTCTAAACAGGCAGAGGTAGTACTACTAATCAGCAGAACTGCTGTGCAGGAAAGGTTCCCTGGCTGTTGGAAAAACCAGTGTGTTGTGACAATGGATCAGTCAGAGACAACCGAGTGTCAACCCTACAATTTCTCTGCTTGCCCTTGTTTTGGAAAATAGAAGGATCTCAAGCTGGGCAATGTCACAGAAACAGAAGAGTTCACGTTTACAGGCACAAGAACAAAGGAAGGAGGAGAAATCAAAGAATACATAGTAGAGAGAGACAGAAAGTAGGTGCCAGATAAAGTGAGAGGAAATCAAAGAGACAGAAGGAACAAACCTTTCTGCGGGTGCCACCCCAATATTTCTCTGTTTCATCATTTGCCTTTCATTTCTCTTTTGAAGTGCTGCTGGTAAGAGCTTTTCCATAAGCTTCAGAAATGATAGGCCTGACACCAAAAGGCCCTTTACAAGTACCTTTGAGAAATGGGAGGGAGGGGTCGAGACAAAAAAAAAGAAAGGTGCCCAAGAGGTCAAGGTGAGGGGAAAAGATGCAACAGGTGAGAAAAATGACAAAGTGGCATTTCTTCACTAGACCAGAGTTTCCAACACCTGGACCACAAAACCAACTGTGACCTCACTGGGAAAATATATACATACATACATACATACATACATACATACATACATACATACACATATATATATATTGTCCTTCCGTGAGAATTGCCCGCAAGGTAACAAATCATTCCTTACAGGAAAACCTAAGAAACAAAATTTAGTCCAGCCAACAGAAGGTAAAAAATTACATGAACAAACTGCTGGGGATCCAATCATTCGAACAACTTTGGCAAGCAGCAAGTTTTTAACTGACACCTAAAGGTAACAGTACAAAGGCTCAACAAATATGTCGGGAAGCCTATCTGAGTGACTCTACACAAAAAGACATGGGACGCCTGGAACAGAGCTTCCACAGAGGAGTATAAGGAGACAGTTTAATCTGAGAGCAGACTTAGCTCACAGCTTAGGTTTGCGATGGGTCTACTTGAAGACTTAGAAATGTCTAGTAATGAAATGAAATACAGTATCTGCAGATTCTGCATTCACAGATTCAGCCAACAATAGGTTGAAAATACTTTTAGAAACCCAAAAAAGCAAATATTTTGAGTTGTTCACCACTTTATGTAAAGAGTACCTTTTCACCACACCCCTGTATATAATGGGACTTGAGCATCCATGGATTTTTGGCATCCACAAGAGATCCTGGAACCAAACCCCAGCAGATACCGAGAGGCCCATGTAACTAGTACTGCAACTAGCAAGTGATCTTCACACTTCATTAAGAAGGATGCAGTAGGCACCTGCTGCCCACCACTTTTTCAGGGCTGTTGCTTTTCAGGTTTCTAGGATGCTAAGTGAGTTCAGTACTATGAGTGCACTATCTGCCATAACCCAGTGCTACTTTAAGCGGTGATCCATGGAGCAGTGCCAAGTCTACGAGCCACTAGCAGCTAGTTTCCAGGAAACTATGTGAATATGATAAGAAAACGGCAGCAAGTTTCCAGGAAAGGTTACTTATCCTTTCATTTTGAGCCAGAAAAAGTGAAGATTTGGGGAAAAGCTGAGTGCCACCAAAAATAAAATAAAAAAGAGGGGGCTAGTTACAGCCCCATGGCTGCACTCAGTACACCACTGGCCTATGGAGAGAAAGGAGGCAAATGGTCTTGGAAATGGGGGTAGCAGTGCCTTCCTATAATGACCGTTACCTACACGGGCAGGCAGGAGTATTGACCATAGTGATTGGGAGTAGCCACCTTTGCTCATCTCCCTGCTGGATCCGGCCAGCCACTAAAACCTTTCCAAGTTACTAAATGATTTCAGGACAGGAAAACCCAGCAGCGGAACCAAGTATTCCTCTACCCTGTCCCATTTGCTTCCCAAGCTACCTATCAGAGTACATTTCTATTTAATGCATGTAGAAATCACATACTTGAGTGAATTGTATCTGTGCCACCTCCATCAGAGAAAACATATGAGCCTTCATAGATCAGATGAACTAACCACTGTGTCCTCCTTGCAGGTCTCTCCACTGACTGGCCAGATGTTTCTGAGAAGCCTACAAGCAGGACACTCCTGTTATTGCATCACAGCAACTAGTGTTCTGGAACATATTAATTCCAATCATATAGCAACAAAGAACCACTGCCAACTTAACCCTCAGAGCACAGAAGCCAAGCTAGATCTGACCAAAGGCCTATCCAGTTAACTATACTGTTTTCTCATAGCCAATCTAAACAGGCATGTCATCATCATCATCATCATCATCATCATCACCACCACCATCATCATCATCTACTTATATAGCACCATCACTACACATGGCACTTTAGAAGTAAGAAAACAACAAAACAGTTCCCTGCCCTCAGGCTAACAATCTAATTAAGACAACAATCTAATTAAGACAAGCCTCCTCTTCTCTCCCTCCAAGGCCAGGGCAGTGACCACAGGGATGGAGGAAGGGCCTCTGCTCTGCTTCTGGGCCTAGGCATGATGGAGCTGTACCTGCCTTTTCTTCTCTCCCTCTGAGGCCAAGGCAGTGGCAACCGGGATGCAGAGGGCCTTTCATCTGTTTCTGGGCCTAGTCATGACAGAGCTGTGCCTACTTCTTCTTCTCTCTTTCCAAGGCCAGGGGCAGTTGGGATCGAGGGGGTGCCTTTCATCTACTCCTCGGCCTGGGCACGATGGAGCTGTACCTATCTCTCCTTCTAGGACCAAGGCAGTGGCAGTGGAGATGGAGGGAGTGCCCTTCCTCTGCTTCTGGGCTTGGGCCTGCTGGAGCTGTGCCTGTCTCTCCCTCTGAGGCTACAGCAGTGGCAGCTGGGATGAAAGGAGGGCCTTTCATTTGCTTTTCGGTTTAGGCATGATGGAGCTGTACCTGCCTTTTCTTGTCTCCCACCAAGGCAGTGGCAGCTGGGATGGAGGAAGTGCCCTTCATCTGCTTCTAGGCCTAGGCATGATGGACCTGTGCCTTTCTCTTCTTCTCTGCTTCCAAAGACGGGACAGTGGTGTTGGGATGGAGGATGTCCTCCCATGCATGCTTGCCTAAGCTCCAAGTTCCTTGGTGGAAGCCTTTTTCTTAGTCCCATCACTTTCACAGGCCTGTCAACTGGTGTATGTGAGAAGAGCCTTCTAAAGCAGCTGCTTCAGCTATAGAACTCACTTTCTAGGGAAGCCAGACTGGCTATCTCCTTGCGGTCTGGAGAAGCTGTAAGACTCCGTCATTCTTGGTGCCTGCCACCTGGCTCTAGAACTTCCTTGCTACACAACCTACCACCTTGTGATCATTTTTTTTGTTATTCTACCAGGGTTTGGAACCTGATTGTACATAATGATCTGGTATTCAACAGCAAGCTGTGCTGTTTTAATCTCTTGCCTTTTTAAGAAATATTTTTAAATGGTTTTAAATACTACAGGCAGTTTAGCTACAATTTTGACCACATCTTTTTGGAAGCTTCAGTAACCAAGGTTGAAACCTGCACTGATGTGAGAAAATCAGAGTGACCTTGGATCAGTTATTTTCTCTAACCCTGACCTACTTCACAAGGGGATTGTTATGGGGACAAATGTTGGGAAAAGGAGGAGTCACACATTGTACCGTTAGCTCATTAGAATAAACGTAGGATATACATAAAACTAATGAAATAAATAAAAAAACTAGAGTGCTGGACATAAGCAATCCAAGTGCAAGTCCTGCACTGAAGCACAAAAATGACCAGATTACCTTTGGCCACTTATTCTCTTGCTTGCTTGCTTTCTCTGTCTCTCTCTCACACACACACTCAGCCTGACCTGCCTCACAGGGCTGTTGTTGCTTTTCTCACTGTAAAGCTAAAAGAGGAGAAGAGTCACACATACTACCTCAAGCTCACTGAACAAAATGCAGAAGCAACTAATAAAATAAATAAAATTTGAGTGTTGGACTGGCACATGGGTAAACCAGGTGCAAGTCCTTCACTGAGCCACAAAACTCAATTCCCCTGAGCCAGTCATAATCTCTCACCCTGACCTACCTCATGGAAATGCTGCAAATATAAAGTGGAAAACGAAAGAGCCAAATGCACCATCATGAGCACTCTGAAGTTGAGGGACGATACAAAGATATCTAGTAAATTTAATAAAAAAATAAATTAAAGTTTAGTGTTGGAATGGGGCACAGGCAAGTAGGGCTCCACTCTTTCCTTGAGGCATGACCTTGGACCACTAATTTCTTCTGCCACAGCCTGAACTACCTCACAGGGTTATTTTTGTGAAGATAAAAGAAGAAGAGGGGACCATGTATTCTGCCTTGACCTTGTGTGAGGAAAAAGCAAGTTACAAAAGCAATTAATAAAATGTATAAAACTAAAATCTGAGCATTGCAATGAGGCACAGGTGAGGCAAGTTCAAATCCCTTCCTGACCCATGAAACTGTTGGGGTGACCTCAGAACACCCATTCTCTCTGCCTCAGCCTGACCTGACCTCACAGGGTGGTTGGTGTGAAAATCTAATATATAAAAGTCAAAGTGCGTTTGTCTGTGTCAGGCAAAGACCTCATATGATTGGCTGCCTAAGAACATTCTATGGAATCCTGAGGTTTGCAATTTAGGGAAGAGCCTTTAAAATTCTCAGCTGGAGAGCTCTTGCACCTCAGTCAACTGTGTCTGTTTTGATTCTGCCAATTACTATGGAAATTAGGCCTAGCAGCAAGGAGGAGGGCAGCAGATTCCCTCAGGAACCCAACCTTTGTATGTTAATAACTCTGAATACAGCTTGGATTGGGAAATATGGGAAACAGTTACAGGTACTGGACAAGACATTTTGGGGAATTAGAGACAAAGGATCTCAAATCTTTCCAACAAGTATTAGCTGTGAGAAAATAACATCCCAAGCAAGGCCAGGTATATATGCTAGTAAATTGTATAAAACTAAAATCTGAACATTGCAATGGGGCATAGATGGGGCAGGTTGAAATCCCTCTCTGAACCATGAAACTGACAGGGTGACCTTGGAACACCCATTCTCTCAGACTGACCTACCTCATAGGGCTGTCAGTATGAAAATAAGATAGATAGATAGATAGATAGATAGATAGATGGACAGACAGACAGACAGAGATAGATAGATAGATATAAACTGAATCATAGAATCATAGAAATGTAGAGTTGGAAGAGACCCCAGGGGCAATCCAGTCCAACCCCCTGCTATGCAGGAACACCCATCAAAGCATTCCCAACAGAAAGCCATCCAGCCTCTGCTTAAAAACCTCCAAGGAAGGAGACTCCACTACACTCCATGGAGGCAGCAGATTCCACTGCCGGACAGCCCTGACTTCAGGAAGTTCTTCCTGAGGTTCAGGTGGAATCTCCTGGACTTGCTCCAGTTTGTCAGAGGAGGGCGACCAAAATGGTGAGAGGCCTGGAAGCCATGAAGCCCTATGAGGATAGACTGAGAGAGCTGGGTATGCTTAGTCTGCTGAAGAGAAGGTTAAGAGGGGACATGAGAGCCATGTTTAAATATTTGAAGGGATGCCACGTAGAGGAGGGAGAGGGCTTGTTTTCTGCTGCTCCAGAGACCAGGACAAGGAGCAATGGATTCAAGCTGCAGGAAAGGAGAGTAGAGGCTGGACGGACGTCTGTCGGGAGTGCTTTGAGGGTGTTCCTGCATGGCAGGGGGTTGGACTGGATGGCCCCTGGGGTCTCTTCCAACTCTACATTTCTATGATTCTATGATTCTCAGCCGAAGAGCTCTTTGGTCTCAGTAAACTACAAACCCCAGAATCCCACCGGGCGTTTAAAGTGGAACAGGAGCAGTTCGACACTGTGGTGCGGAAATGGCCAGGGAGCGCTCTGAACCCGCCTCACCTGAGGGCGGCCGTGGGCCCTTCTCTCTCTCTCTGCCTGGGCCTGGCCTACCTGGCAGGGTTGTTGTTCTCCGCCCTCATCCAGACCAACAGAGGGTAAGAAAGTACTGTTTTTATTACTCCTGTTCTTCCCACTTTTATCAGGGGCGCTGATATAAAAATAAAGGAAGGGAAGGAGGCCCTATACGCCGCTGTGGCCTCAGGGGAGGAAAAGCGGGCTATAAAGGCCACTGGTAAAGGAGGGCCTACAGGGAAGGGCACAGAGGGCAGCAAGGAAGGAAGGAGGGCCGCGGGGGGCCTGGCTCTGGCCCGGCGGCCTCCGCCCGGTCGCTCACCCGGACGCCCTTGACCACCGTGATGTTGTCGTTCTCGTCCGCCTCGAAGGTGACTCTCCGCGGGGCGCTGCCTCCGCCGCCCATGGCGCTCCAGGGTCGGTCAAGCCGACTAGGCCGCAAACCCCGCCGCCCAAGGAGACTCGCGCCCCGCCCACCGGCGAGCCGCCATTGGCCCGCCGGCCTTAGCGCCCCGCCCACCGAGGCCTAGATTACGCTCCTATTGGTTGGAGGAGCGGTTGCCCCGGGCAACAGCCCAGCCCGGCCAAAGTGACAGGCGGTGTGGAAACTTTTTCCCCTCTTTGAGGGCTCACGTGCGGCAGAAAGAGAGAAGGAAACGACGCTGGGTGGCTACTGGAACTACGCGCCCCAGAATGCAATTCGCCAAGAGACGGAAATGAGCTCGGCTAGTTGCAAGGCAGGCTGGGTAATGTAGTTGGGTTTTGCCCAGTCTATTTTTAATTTGTATTTCTTTTTAATTTTAACTATACTTTTAATTATTTTAATTATTTTATAATTATTTTATAATTATAATTATAATATAATTATTTTATAATTTTATAATTATTATTTAAATAATTTTATAATTTTATAATTATAATATTATAATAATATTATAATAATTATAATAATAATAATAATAATTATAATTATAATTTTATAATTATTATTTAAATAATTGTTTAAATAATTATTAAATAATTATTAAATAATTATAATTATTTTAATTATACTTTTACTTGTATTTGTACTTCTAATTGTATTTTTAGCGATCATATATTTATTTATGAAATATTTGTATTTTAAATGGTTTTGTATTTTGATGCATCCTGGTTATAATTTGTTTTTCATTGGATCTGTGTTGTACCCTGCCTTGAGGAGAGGTGGGTAACAAATAAAAATGTATTATTATTTAAATAGTAATACTTATTGCAATAATAAATTGGGAATGCTTTGATGGGCGTTGCTGCATAGCAGGGGGTTGGACTGGATAGCCTCTGGGGGTCTCTTCCAACTCTAGGATTCTGTAATAAAATAATAAAAATAATAAAATTTATTACGTGTGCATTACATTTGGGAATAGAGCAGTGCTTGAGCTGCGCATTTGGCATCTATAAATGGAATTAGTGGCAAAATTTGCGTTCTGCATTCCTCCCTAAAACCATTTCCGCACTACAGTGTTAAAGTGCTGCTATTCCACTATCAACCTCCTATGGAATTCTGGGGTTTGTAGTTTTGGGAAGGGCACTTACAATTCTCAGCCAAAGAGCGCTACAAACCCCAGAATTCCACAGAACATTGAAAGTGGAATAGCAGCACTTTAACACTGTAGTGCGGAAATGGCCTTAGCTTGGGAAGGCTACTTTGTGGACTAGGATTTCCAGAATCCCTTCATGGAGCCCTGTCAAGTCTGGGAGCCTCTGGTGCAAAAAAAAAGAAAGAAAGAAAGAAAGAAAGAGAAAGAAAAAAGAAAGAAAGTTTTTCAATGTGTATCTTGTTCCCACTGGACTCAATTACTTCCAAAGTACACCTTGGAGTCTGCCCTAAATGCGACTTAAGAACACCAGAGTAAATAGCTCAGGATACAGTGAGGCCATTTCCGCACTGCACTCTTATAGTGCGATGATTCCACTTTCAACCTCCTCTGGAATCCTGGGGTTTGCAGTTTCGGGAGGGGCCGGCGTTATAGCAGTCTAGTGTGGAAACAGTGATGGATTAGATGTGGATGAACACGTTTGAGGTCTGGAAGACACAAAGAACCAATTTAGCACAACTTGTTCTGGCTGAGAGCTGCCCGGTGTTGCTCCTAGGATGTCACTTGGCTGCCTTGGGTAGGAATACCTTTGCCCCTCTTACTTGGTATGTCAACCTTATTCCTTCCAGGAAAAGGCAGATTACGTCAGAGCAGTTCATACCTTAATTACCTCTCAGTTAGATTACTGTAATGTGTTCTACATGGGGCTGCCCCTGAAGACTGTTGTCTGGCGCGCACTATGATCTATCGTATTTTCTGGCGTATAAGACTGACTTTTTTTCCCCAAAAAAATACTATTTGAAAATGGGGTGCATCTTATATGCTGGTGTGTCTTATGCATCAGCAAATAGTATTTGCTAGCATTTAAATGGGGAGCTTTTTATACTCCCGTGCATCTTATACGCAGAAATATGGGTAATCTAACCTTTTAACATGTTAGTGATTTAAAACACAAAGGAACTGGTCCAAGAGTAAATGAAGACTAAACACTTGATGGAAGCCAAAATGACTAAACTAAGGCTATCCTACCATGGATGCATCTACGGTTTCCAAATCAAGTAGGGAACAGGGCAACTGTCCCTTTAATGGTTATGTAGAAGAAGGAATTCCAGTGGGCGTTGTCTGAATGAAAAGCAATACTTGCTGAAATTTCCTTTTCTTCACAGCCATTATAGGCATAGAGTACTGCCCCTCATTTCACTTGGCAACCCTTTTCACATCAAACGGTGGAAGACAGATGGAACCGCTTGCTATAATTTTTGAGAAATCTTGGAGGACAGGAGAAGTTCCAGCAGATTGGAAGAGAGCAAATGTTATCCCCATCTTCAAGAAGGGAAAAAAAGAGGACCCAAATAATTATCGCCCGGTCAGCCTGACATCAGTACCCGGAAAGATCCTGGAGCAGATCATTAAGCAGTCAGTTTCTAATCATTTAGAAAACAACGCGGTAATCACGAGAAGTCAACATGGATTTCTCAAAAATAAGTCGTGCCAGACTAATCTTATCTCTTTTTATGATAGAGTTACTAGCTTGATAGATGAAGGGAGTGCTGTGGATGTAGCATATCTCGATTTCAGTAAGGCCTCCAACAAAGTTCCCCATGACATTCTTGCAACGACGCTAGTAAAATGTGGGCTGGACAGGGCTACTGTTAGTTGGATTTGTAATTGGTTGACCGACCGAACCCAAAGGGTGATCACGAACGACTGCTTTTCATCCTGGAGAGAAGTGACTAGCGGGGTGCCACAGGGTTCTGTCCTGGGCCCAGTGCTGTTCAATATTTTTATCAAGGACTTGGATGAAGGAATAGAGGGCATGCTCATCAAATCTGCAGATGATACCAAATTGGGAGGGGTTGCTAATACGCCAGAGGACAGGATGAACATTCAAAATGACCTGGATAGATTGGAGAGCTGGGCCAAGGCGAACAAAATGAAATTCAACAGAGAGAAATGTAAGGTCCTACACTTAGGTAGAAAGAATGGAATACAGAAATATAGGATGGGGGACACGTGGCTGGATAGCAGTACGTGTGAAAGGGATCTAGGAGTCTTCATAGACCACAAGCTGAACATGAGTCAGCAGTGTGATGCGGCAGCCAAGAAAGCCAATGCAATTCTCGGCTGCATCAATCGGAGTATGGTGTCTAGATCGAGGGAGGTACTGGTACCACTCTACTCTGCTTTGGTTAGACCCCATCTTGAATACTGTGTCCAGTTCTGGGCACCCCAATTCAAGAAGGATATTGACAAGCTGGAGCAAGTCCAGAGGAGGGCGACCAAAATGGTGAGAGGCCTGGAAGCCCTGAAGCCCTATGAGGATAGACTGAGAGAGCTGGGGATGTTTAGGCTGCAGAAGAGAAGGTTAAGAGGGGACATGATGGCCATGTTTAAATATTTGAAGGGATGCCACGTAGAGGAAGGAGAGGGCTTGTTTTCTGCTGCTCCAGAGACCAGGACAAGGAGCAATGGATTCAAGCTGCAGGAAAGGAGATTCCGCCTGAACCTCAGGAAGAACTTCCTGACAGTCAGGGCTGTCCGGCTGTGGAATCGGCTGCCTCGGAGTGTAATGGAGTCTCCTTCCTTGGAGGTTTTTAAGCAGAGGCTTGATGGCCATCTGTCAGGATTGATTTGAGGGTGTTCCTGCATGGCAGGGGGTTGGACTGGATGGCCTGTGTGGTCTCTTCCAACTCTACATTTCTATGATTCTATGATTCTATATCGCTGGAAAAGAGGAAGACTGCCTTATAGATAGTCCACACTATGGCCATTTCCGCACTAGCCTGTTATAGCGCGATGATTCCACTTTCAACATCCTCTGGAATCCTGGGGTTTGCAGTTTCGCCCCTCCCGAAACTGCAAACCCCAGGATTCCAGAGGATGTTGAAAGTGGAATCATCGTGCTATAACAGGCTATTGCGGAAATAGCCAAGCAAGCCATGGCTTTGAGTTTGCAAGTGTAAAGCAGGGCCCTCGAAGACATGTATCAAAAACAACAATATTAAAATAATATAAAAGCACTGTAAAGCTAAACAATGAGAATAAAAGGAAGGTTGGTCTACCTTTTTAATGTAATAATACTCTAATAATAAAAGCAATATTGGACTACTTTCCAGGGTTGTTATAATGATTCCTGAGATAAAGTATGCAAAATGCTTTGCATATTTTAAAGCACTATTCACATACTAGTCATATATAAATTTACAACTGGGAGACACACACACACACACACACGCACACATTGCCTAGCAACCAAAAGAAAAAAAAAGCTTTCTCCAGTGATAGTACCACTCTTCTGCTTTGGGCAGACGCCATCTGGAATCCCATGTCCAGTTCTGGGCACCACAGTTCAGGAAGGATATTGACAAGCTGGACCATGTCCAGAGGAGGGCGACAAAAATGGTAGAAGGCCAGGAAACCTTGAAGCCCTCTGAAAGCGACTGAGGGAGCTGGGTATGTTTAGCCTGGAGAAGAGAAGGTTAAGAGGTGACATGATAGCCATGTTTAAATATTTGAAGGGATGTCATATGGAGGATGGAAGAAGCCTGTTTTCTGCTGCTCCAGGGACTAGGACTTGGAGCAATGGCTCCAAACTTCAGGAAAAGAGATTCCATCTAAACATTAGGAAGAACTTCCTGACAATAAGAGCAGTTTAACAGTGGAATACACTGCCTTGAAGTGTGGTGGAATACCCTTCTCTGGAGGTTTTTAAGGAGAGGCTGAATGGCCATCTGTTGAGAATGCTTTGATGATGCCCTCCTGTATGGCACGGAGATGGAATAGATGGCCCTTGTGGTCTCTTCCAGCTCTATGATTCTATGAGTCCATTCCTAGTTGTGAAAAATAAAATGTTGGAATTTTACTTTCTAAATATAAAATGATTTTAAAAACTTTACGACTGATAAGTTGACATATAAATGTCATGTTCTGGGTAACTCACCTCCACAAAACTCACTGTGAAGTTAACAGCAGTTTGTTCCATGGATTTGCATGGGCAACATAGCATACTTCTACAGCAGTGGTTCTCAACCTGGGGGTCGGGACCCCTTTGGGGGTCGAACGACCATTTCACAGGGGTCGTCACTCCTCAATCCTGTCCCCCCTTTTAAAAGAAGGTGGCCTCACAGCCAATGGGAGCAGTGCTTCTGAGACCCCTGCGCTGGGAGGAGGGGAGAGGAGGCGTGCTGGGCGTTTCCCCGTCTTTCCCTGCCTGGTGGGAAAGCACTAGAGGAGCCTGAGGTGGAGCCGGAGGTGCGGAGAGCGGGAGGAGAGAGCTGGAGCCTGAATGTTAAGAAGGAGGTGAGGACACTGAGAGGAGAGAGCTGGAGCCGGAGCATTAAGGCGGAGGAGAGGAGAGGAGAGGAGACCTGCAAACCCCAGCATTCCATGGGATGGTGAAAGTGGAATAATAGTGCTATAACAGTCTAGTGCAGAAACAGCCAGGATGACTTTCTCCTCTCGCTTTTGTTGTGCGTGGACCCTTGGCGCTTGCCACACGCACGTGTTGTGTTCTTCGCCCTGACTGTCTTGCATTCCTCGCTTTTTGTATGTTCAGCGTCCGCACTCCCTTTAAGGGAGGGAGGGAGGGAGTGAAACAAAACGCGTCTGCTTATGCCGCCGCCATCCTTCCTCTCTCCCTGTCCTTTCCTCCCTGCGCCTCGTGTAAAATGTGGGCTGTTTCGGCATTGCCTTTGGGAGTGACTGGCTTTTGTGGAAACCTAACATTCAGAACTAGAACTCCTGCCTTAATTCTGGCATTGATGGACGCTTTCTGTGCTTAAAAAGAGGGGGGAGGGTTACCAGTTTTTAGGCATTAGAAGTCTATCCAGAGCAGTGATTGAGGGCAGTGTTTCCAATCTATTTGATGTTGGAAATAACTAACAAAACAAATTTAAAATTAATTAATTAATTAATAACGAAAATGATTTTATGGTTGGGGGTCACCACAACATGAGGAACTGTATTAAGGGGTCGCGGCATTAGGAAGGTTGAGAACCACTGTTCTACAGAGTTGCTGAAACCAAAGCATACATACAGAATACATCTTTTATAGGTTATCAATACAAATTTGAGCTTATAAGTCATTCATTGGTCAAAGTCATAAATTCCTGCATGACTCTATCCCCCCGTGCTTTCCCAGGCAGATGCCTTTCACAAACCCACAATCCTTGACCAAAGTGACCTATCTGCCTACTTCTCTGTCCCTATCACCTTATCACTCTGTCCTCACAACATCCTAGCACCACCAGTCTTACCTTTTGCTTTCCAGCCTGTTCCCACTCTCCTCTTCCATCAGATGCAACACAACAGCAAGTGGCCTTTTGAGATGATGAAACAGCAATTAGCAGTTCTTAGCCTTGCTGCATAGTAGCCCTTTAACTAGAATTACATACATTTGAGCAGTTTGCAAGAAATATGCATTCAGCATATTAGTATTTTCTGTGATGGGGGAGCCTAGTGACCTGATAATAACGTACACCTTGAAATATGGTCAAAGTCATGGCCATTTCCGCACTAGCCTGTTATCGCCGATGATTCCACTTTCAACATCCTTGAATCCTGGGGTTTGCAGTTTCGGGAGGGGCCGGCCGGCCCCTCCCGAAACTGCAAACCCCAGGATTCCAGAGGATGTTGAAAGTGGAATCATCGCACTATAACAGGCTAGTGCAGAAATGCCCATAGACTCACAGAACAATAGAGTTGGAAGAGACCCAAAGGGCCATCCAGTCCAACACCATCTGCCATGCAGGAACACATGTCAAAGCATTCCCAACAGATGGCTATCCAGCCTCTGCTTAAAAACCTCCAAAGAAGGAGATTCCACCACACTCCATTGAGGCAGCATATTCCACTGCCAAACAGCTCTGACCATCAGGAAGTTCTCCCTGAGGTTCATATGGAATCTCTTTTCCTGCAGTTTGAATCTGTTGCTCCTTGTCCTAGTGTCTGGAGCAGCAGAAAACAAGCCCGCTCCCTCCTTGACATGACATCCCTTCAAATATTTAAACATGGCTCTCATGTCCCTTCTTAACCTTCTCTTCTGCAGACTAAACATCCCCAGCTCCCTTAGATGCTTCTCATAGGGCATGGCTTCCAGACCCTTTTTTAAAACGTCTTAAAATGTATTTTAACTTTTAAAAGTATCTAGACAATGGCCCTTTTCGCACCGGCTTTCTCTTGCGAAATAGCCCCATGAACCTCGCGGGAGTGGGAGCATCACTCTGCACGACGCACTCCCACTTCCGCAGCACTCATGGGGCTGAAGCAGCGCGAGCGCGGATTTTTTTATTTTCGGCTTGAAGCGAAAATAAACAGGGCTCGCGCATGCCTCCTGGCAGCGTCCCGCACTTACCGGAGTGCAGAGCGCCGTCGCAAGCGGGCCTGTTGTGCTTCCTCCCTGCTTCCACCCCCCGCGGTGCCTACCACTCCCAGGGACACTGCGGAAGCTGGGAGCATGGCTGAAGAGCGCCCATCGTGCAAGAAGACTCCACATGCGGTAAGGAGGTGGGGGGAAGCAGCGGCGTTGCGGGAGAGGGTTCTCGCGTGAGCCGCCCTCCTCCGTCGCGCAAGCACCGGCGCTGCGAAAAGGGCCAATGTCTGTCGTTACACTAAAGAATTGAGTGTGTTCCCACACACAGCATTCTTTTTGAAATGTTGCTTCCTTACACCTTCCTAGCCAAGATTACAGCTAACCCACAGCTAACTATATTCTTTGTAACTTGTTACTCCAGAGCTCTCCCCAGCACTGCAAAGAGACCTCCAGTCTACAAAATACAAGGGAGTCTGCTTTGCATCCTGCGAAAGCCAGCTCATAAATGAGTCTGGTATCTCTTCAAGAACTAAGAAATATATTATGAACATGAGTTTTTGCAGATTATTAGCTATTCACGAAGCCAAAAGTCAGACAAGCCCCTATGTTCAGGCCTGAAACACCAGGTGCAACAACATTTCAGAAGAAATTCAAGGGGAAGCAGCTATTAGCGGTGGGACGTAGTGTTGTTTCTCCCTCATTTACCGCAAAGAGAAACCAACCTCTGATATAATTTGAGCCCATTTCCTCCACTAAGAACCTCTTTGGGATTTCAAGGCTGCAAGAGGAACATACATCAAAACAGCAACTGCTGTGGGTGGGTTTTTTTTTTTCCTTGAAGACATCAATGCTTGCGAAAAAGCAGAAAAGAAAAGAAGAAATTATTGTAGTTTAGGCACCAATTAAGCCTCTCTTTCCCAAGGCACGTTGTATATATCATGTTGCTAGGCAAAAAGCTGAAGCCATAGCCAAGACGAAGAGGGGTGTCATATACCCTCACAAAACTTGCTAATCACCTATTGAGAAACTGGGCCTAAATTTACAGGAAAGGTTTTTTTCCGACATTCTCAGAGCAAGAAGGAGGAATCTCAGGGTGAAAGCACTGCCTTGAAGAAAGTATTTTTTCCCCCTCATTTGTCAGATTTGGTTTCTGTGGCTGAGCAGGGAATCAAACTCTGGTGTCCAGGGTTGTAGCCCAGTGCTCAGGCCACTACAGCACAGTGTCTCTCAGGCCATTTCCGCACTACACTGTTATAGTGCTATTGTTATCTCTGTTATGCTATGTCTGGTGAGAGCACTAGATATCTCTTGATATCAAATAATTTGGCCTTTACTTGACCTTTCTCTGCCACCCTGCTCCACGTGTTTGCAAGGACCACCGGACGAGCATGTAACAGGCGCGGCCGTTAATGGTTGTACATTCCAAACCTCATTCAGGCAGGCAACTTAATGCCTCTCCGATGCTTCAGGGACCATCTTTCTTGCAAGTATACCTTGCTCAGCGCGACTTTACACAAAGATGCTCTGCCGAGAGCCGGCACTTTCTTTATGTTGAGCCATTTGCATACTGACCATACTATTGTTATCAAGCGCTAAGCTCATCATGTAAAACCTGACCTCTTCCAATGCTTTTGTCCAGCTCCAAATCTCCTTTGTTCTCACCGAGCATGGCACGGCCTGTAGGTAAAATCCACACTATAAAAGGTCCCCAATTCCAAGCCTTCCTCAGAATGCTTGGATCATCCTGGACTTCCATCCTGCCCTGCTGCCACTCTGTCCAGTGAAGTTTTCCCCTCGGAGAACCACGCTGAGCTTCCTCCAGGACTACGAGATAAGGCGTTGTATCACCCATTTTCCCCCGAACTTCCATTTCTATTTCAAAGTTAGCTGTGTACATGTTGTGTCTTATTTTTTGTTCGTCCTTTAATAAAACTATCATTTTTGTTACTTTTAAAACTAGTCTGGCTGCTCTTCTGACCTGATGCTGTATATATATGGTTAAAAATCCTCACTAAGTTACCCTGCCTCTCATTTAGCTTAAGAGAGTGCTGAGTCTAATTTCCCCATCTAGTGTTTTATTTGGTTGTTTGAGCATCCCCTCCCGGGACCCCCATAATACAGGGTAACATTATTATTCCACTTTCAACATCCCATAGAATTCTGGGATTTGTAGTTTATTGAGGCCAAAGGTGCCCTTCCTTAAACTGCAAATTCCAGGTTTCCATAGGATGTTGAAAGTGAAAAATAGCACTAGAACAATGTAGTGTGGAAATGGCATCAGTGACAGTGTTGCCCCTGTGAATTACTGGTTTGGTCTAGTGACCTCCAAAAGAGGGATCTTCTTACTAAATGAGTTCTGAAAGAGAGGGAAAGCTGGGGAGGAAATGCCACTGGCCGGGGTACGGGTGTTACCCTGTATGTTGGGGGTCCTGGGAGGGGCACCCAAATAACCAAACAACAACACAAGATGGGGGAGATTAGACTCGAGCACTCTCTTAAGGCTAACGAGAGGCAGGGTAACTTTAGCTGGGATCTTTTACCCTATGTCTACGGTGTCAGGTCAGAGAGCGTAACCAGACAGTTCTAAAGTAAACAAAATAGTATTTTATTGAGAACAAACAACACAAAGGACAAGACATACTCTGACTAACTGAGAAATAGAAATGGAGAGTTTTTGGGGAATGGGTAATACGACACCTGGTCTCGTAGTCCTGGAGAGAAGAGGAGGTCGAGGGGAGGAAAGCTCAGTGTGGTTCGCTGCTGGGGCGACTCGCTGGACAAACCGACAGCAAGGCGGAAATAGCAGTCTGGAGTGTTCCGAGGAGTCCCGGAAAGGGGGACTTTTTATAGGGTGGATTTTACCTATAGGCCATGCCATGCTCGGTGAGAACAAAGGACATTTAGAGCGGGACAAAGGTGTTG
The DNA here is from genome assembly GCA_948474755.1 of Ctenosaura bakeri. Classification (NCBI taxonomy): domain Eukaryota; kingdom Metazoa; phylum Chordata; class Lepidosauria; order Squamata; family Iguanidae; genus Ctenosaura; species Ctenosaura bakeri. Next base: position 518,377 of record CAOLHI010000252.1, on the reverse strand, counting down.
GAAAAGGTCAGGTTTTACATGATGAGCTTAGCGCTGGATGACAATAGTATGGCCAGTATGCAAATAGCCCAACGTAAAGGAATGGCTCGGCGCTCGGCTGGGCGTCTTTGTGTAGTCGACGCTGAGAAAGGGCCCTGGTTTGCAAGAGGGTTTTTCCTGAAGCATCGGAAGGCTTAAGGTTGCCTGCCTGAATGGAGGTTTGGAATGTACAACCATTAACGGCCGTGCCTAATATGCTTGTCCGGTGACCCTTGCAAACACGTGGAGTAGGGTGGCAGAGAAAGGTCAAACAAAGGCCAAATTGTTTGATATCAAGAGATATCTAGAGCTCTCACCAGACATATCATAACCGAGGTAACACAGGGGTTTGGGGTTTTTTCATTTTGAATATGATAGCAGGAATCTCAGTTGCATATAGTAGTTCCCCCCTCACTTATCTGCGGAGGATATGTTCCAAGATCCCATGTGGATACCAGAAACCACAGATAGTTGCAAACCCTATAGTACCCGATATATAGTACCCTGCAAAGCTAGATGGCTACTTCCAGTGATGGAGGAAGGTACAGGGCTGTCTCCAAGAATGGTCAGGTTTTCCCTGGAACCCAGCAAAGCCCATAAGTTACACACCAGTGGGAGATTCAAAATAAAAGTTCTGCTATTATTCAGCTCAAGCCGGTAAAGAGAAATAGATGTCCAGGGAAGATTTCTGCAAGTCGATGCTCAAGAAGAAAGGAAGGCATACACATTTATACACATCTATATGATAACGCATTGGTATACTAAATTACATCCCTTTCACATAAAATCTGGTGGGCTTCAGGTATGGGGACATGTGGTTTGGCCCTGTCACGTAGCATCCCCCCAATGCATCAGTTACTTAGTACTTAGCCGTTAAGCCAGTTCAGATCAGTCACAGATTATCCAGCAGGGCAAAGGGAGATGCAAGAAGGAGGTCGCCAGCCAGTCCAGAAGTCACACAGCAGGTCACAAGTCCAAATAAACAAAGTCAGCAAGGAGTAAAGCAGAATCATAAATAGTAGCCAGTCCAGGGAACACATAAATGCCAAAGAGTACTGCCAGTCACCAAGATGGATGGTTGTAGACATCAAAGCCTTCCTCAAACTGCTGGAGAACTTGCAGCCATTCCCCAACTCCATACCCAGTAGATACTACAAGATTCTCTGTTGAAGGACTATGACCATTTCTGCACTAGCCTGTTATAGCGCTATGATTCCACTTGCAACTCCTATGGAATCCTGGGGTTTGCAGTTTCGGGAGGGGCCAGACGGCCCCTCCCGAAACTGCAAACCCCAGGATTCCATAGGAGGTTGCAAGTGGAATCATCGCGCTATAACAGGCTAGTGCAGAAATGGACTCCATTTTCCCAAACGAGCAAGGTTTTGAGATCTTCAGAGAAATCCCTTCTCCTAATCCCCCAAATGCTGAATAGGCTCATTTGGAAAGACAAGAGAGAAAACTTTCTAAGTGGTCACTCCCAGACTCTGAAAAATCCTGCCCGGGAAGGATAGTCTAAACCTGGGCTCCTCTCTGTTGTTCTTCTACTTACAAGAAAAATGAGATTTGGGGAGAGTTTCTAACAGCAATGTTGCTTCTGTTGAAAGTGGCTGAGGGTTTGTTTTTCTCCCTCATAGGTGAGGTTTTAATTACATTTTCACCCGTTTCTATACTTTCATTGTAGTTGTTTTTCTTGAGTTTCACTGTGGTTTGCCATCCCAAGGTTCTTGGGGTTATATTTATTTATTTATTTGTGCAAAGCATCAGGATATAAATTTAATAATTAAATGTTTTTAACTGATATTAATTAAAAGCTGGCATGCAATTGCATTTTGGTATTTGGCAAGAAATGGTATTGTGCATTTGATTGCTGGCATGCAGTAGTATTTGGCTGTTGGCTTGGAATAATACTTCGGATTCATTAATATTTGATAGTTGGCATCCTGTGCTATTTTGTTATTGACAGATGACTTATCAAATTTTAAATATTTCATATTTTCTCTCAAACAAAAACAAAGAAAGGCAATAGGACCAAATCATTCCAAGACTGAGGATAAAATTTGATGTGCAAAATTTGAATCTGAACCTGCAGCCTTAAGTATTTACAGCTGTCTCAACTGTGCCATTTTATCTCAGAACATAAGGTATGCATAGAGGAAAATATCATAATATTGGACTAGGACTCCAGAAAACGAAGGTTCACATCCCCACTCAGCCACAGAAATCCATTGGACACCCTTGGGCAAGTCACACTCTCTGGGCTCAGAGGAAGGCAAGTGCAAATCTCTTCTGAAGAAATATTGCCAAGAAAACCCTAGGACAGGGTTGCCATGTTGGACTTGAAGACAAAAACTGCAAATTCCAAGATTCGATAGGATAGAACCATAGACCTTAAAGTGGAATCATAGTGTTATAACTGTGTACGATGGATAGGCCCAGAAGGTACTTCATCTAGGAAATATCCTGGGTTATCCCACTTCTCCCTGCAGTAGGTTCCAGCTAGGCACAGAAAACTGGAGATAGTCAGCTCCAAAGTTTGGAAAAGTCTTTTCCTCCCATTTTCGTCTTAACTCACCCTCCCGAGTCAAAAGATTGAGACACACAGGAGTCAGATTTCCAGCAATTTATGGCTCCTGATGATGGTGGTCTCTCCAATCTAAAGAGCTGGGGGCTATGGCAGTTGGGGGCCTACTCCCAGCAGGAAGTGGCAGTCACCGAGGATGCCCTGCCACCCTTTGGAGATTGTCAAAAAGATAAGGAAAGACTATGCTGATCCCAGTGACTGTTAAATAGGGGACTCTGACTCATCCATGTAGAGGAAGGAGAGGGCTTGTTTCCTGCTGCTCCAGAGACCAGGACAAGGAGCAATGGATTCAAGCTGCAGGAAAGGAGATTCCACCTGAACCTCAGGAAGAACTTCCCTTTGGGCAGGGCTGTCTGGCAGTGGAATCTGCTGCCTCGGAGTGTGGTGGAGTCTCCTTCTTGGAGATTTTTAAGCAGAGGCTGGATGGCCAACTGTCAGGGAGTGCTTTGAGGGTGTTCCTGCATGGCAGGGGGTTGGACTGGATGGCCCCTGGGGTCTCTTCCAACTCTACATTTCTATGATTCTATGATTAAGCACCTAGTGTCTTGACACAGCCGCTTATAAATCTCCCAGCAGCTCCCTGGCATCCTTGTTGCTTACAACTGTTCTATCTTGGTGATTGGCAGCACTCTTCAAAGGTAGTGTTTTTTGGATCTTGGACTGGCTATGATTGACAGCCCTGTTTTACTCCTTGCTAGCTTTATTCATCTGTACTGCTGCCTTGCTATAACGACTTCTGGACTGGCTGATGACCACCCTCTTGTTTCTCCCTTTGTCTTGTTGAATAACCTGTGATTGACCTGGACTGGATTAATGACCCAACAACAGCTCTTGGACTTCAACCACCTGACTCCTGCTCACTTGCTGACTGGACCATGGGATGGTTTTGCTGTCCACATCAGTAGTCAATACTGGCTGGGGGCTTCTGGGAGTCATAGTCCAATGAAGTGATTTTTCCAAGATCTGGACAGCTATGGGATGCACTATGATCAGATTGATCAATCTATTCTTGGCCGGGCAAGAGAATGCAGTATAGGGTGTCCGGCCAATTCAGAGTACAAAGCGAGCTGGAATTTAACATTTAACATCAATGTCAGCAGAAATGTTTCATGACCTTCAGCGGCTCCCCCTGCTCCCTGCCGAGTTATTCATTGCAAAAAAACATGACCAAGCCTTAGCATCATCTCAGACACGTTTGAGGGCCTCCCGCCGTGAGCATCAAGGGCTGGCAGCAAAAACAGTGATTAGTCCTTCCTCCCCTGCCGGATCAGCAAGGAGGCTCTCCCCCAAAAGATGCCTTTGATCAGGCGGTTCCCATCAGTGCTAGGAAGGAAAAAAAGCAAAAGGCCTTTTCCTTTTTTTTCCCCCAGCAAAAAGCTCTTGCAGTACCAATCCACAGCCAGCATTAGGAGATCTGTTTTTGCCTTTCTGTGATGCAGGCAGGGGTGAAACAGGGAGGGCAAAAAGAGGGTGTTGCACCCTCAAATACAAATTTGGCCCCCACATATAAAATCGTTCAGACTAAGGCTGCACAGCACTGTTATAGTGCTATAATGTCACTTCCAACCTCCCATGGAATCCTGGGGTTTGCAGTTTAGAGAGAGGCGTTTAGAATTCTTAGCCAGAGAGCTCTTTGGCCTCAGTAAACTACAAATTCCAGAATTCCACAGGAGGTTGAAAGTGGAATAATAGCACCATACCAGTGTAATGTGGAAATGGCCTTAGACGACTTCTGTTTGTTGTGTTCGCATTCCTTTGGTCTCTTTGCCTCCTCTTTTTCTTTGGACGCCTAAACTATCTTTCTAAATGCTCCAAAGTGGCTTTTTTTTTTTTAAAGTTACTGCAAGTTTAGAATTTGAGGACTGAAGAGACATTTCACTGGGGGTAGAATTCTTATTGGGGACAAAGCTCTCATTTTGTCTCTCCACCTTCCCCCTGCATGAGCAACCCCTCTGAATTCGGGGGGGGGGTGAGCAAAGGGCAGTCTTGAGGCTGCATGAGGTCCTCCAGGACTGTTCTCCCTCTCAAGACAAAAAAGAAATAGTAACAGTAATAGCCATCAGCCTCATCAGCATCATCTCCTCAGGTTCACAGTCTCCGTGGAGTTACTGGCTGTGGTTCTGAAACATCAGCGGTTCAGACTTTGTCCAGGAATCTAGGAGTCAGTGTGATATCACCAGGCGATGTGCCAATGTTCCAAGCAGAGTCGCTTTTTATCATTGTGCTCTTGACAGCCTCTCCACAGCAATTTCATTCAGCTTTTTTCCCTCCCAGTGCATTTGGAATCACAGTTGGCCCCCCGGTATTCATGGATTCTGTGTCCATAGATTCAACAAACCATGGTTTGGTTTGGATTTAAAAAATCCAAAAAGCAAGCATTGATTTTGCCATTTTATATAAGGGACACCATTTTATTACACCATTGTACATGATGGCACCTGAGCATCCATTAATTTTGGCATTCACGTGGGGTCCTAGGGCAAACCTTAGTGGATACCACGGGTCCACTGGACTCCCAGAGCCCCTCTCACCGCTGGAACCATAGTTGTTGTTTTTTTCCAGAAAAACTGCAATCATCATCATTTCTCCCCAAATAAGTCATTAGACCATTGTCATAGTTGTTGTTCTTGTAGTTCCAGGAGAGGTAACTCAGCCATCCTTTTTTAGCATTGCTAAGGCTAAAAGGGATGTATTCGGGGAGGTACAATGGTAAGTGAGAGTCAATGTAACGTAGTGAGTCTGGAGACCAGGGTTTCAATCCAGACTTAACCCTGGAAACCCACTGGGAGACCTTGGGCTACTCTCACTCCCTCATCCTCAGAGGAAGGCAAAGGCAAACTCCCTCTGAATTAATCCTGCCAAGAAAATTCCATGATAGGTTTCCCTTAGGGTCGTCATAAGTCAGAAATGACTTGAAAGCACACAACAACGTTGTTGTTATTTTGTTCCACCTATCTCATAAAACCATGGCCATTTCCGCACTACCGTGTTAAACTGCTGCTATTCCACTTTCAATGCCCTGTGGAATTCTGGGGTTTGTAGTTTACTGAGACCAAAGAGCTCTTTGACTGAGAATTCAAAGTGCCCTCCCCTAAACTACAAACCCCAGAATTCCATAGGAGGTTGATAGTGGAATAGCAGCACTTTAACACTGTAGGCGGAAATGGTCCATGAGTCAAGGTAGCTGACAAAAGCGAATGAAGACAAATATGGATGAGATAATTCACAAAGATATATACTATACTATACTAGGAACAGAGAAAGAGAGTGCCTCTGAGCACACACTGAATCTAAGATTTCTACCTGTACCAGAACCAAGCCCATAAATTCTTTTACAGTGCAATGCAGTTCTGTTTTTCCCCAAACATTTTGACTGCCATTCCATTCAGTAAATACAAAATCATAAATTCAACCTATGGCATTGCAATTACCTAATCGACTTTTATGATGGTTGCATCATCACACCAACTGAAAGTGTCCCCCAAAACCTATCTTTTAAGCTATGCAGATCCCCCCAGAAGAAGGATTTCCAGTGCACTTTGGGGATCAGGGTGGTGACCGATGATGTGTCCAGCCCTCTCCTGGTAGCCGATCCCCTTCACTGGGAGAGGGCTGGATACCAAGGGTGGACTCTAAAACCTCTGCAGAAAGCAAATTGATGCTTCTTGAACCATCCAAGAAAGGCAATTCATTCTTTTGGGAGCAGAAAGCAGGCAGTCTGTGAAATCTGGGTAGGGGTGAGGATCACCAGAGAGCCTCAGAGACGGCTTCTTTTGCCCATCCATGGGCTACAGGTGGTCTTTTGAGTCTGCCTCCAGCCAGGTAGAGTACAAAGAGACCGTGTCCTCCTTTCACTTTATTGTTCCATTTATAAAAGTTGTACTTGAGAACCATTCAGTTAATGGTGAAAAGGGTAGACGCAGCTGTACTGACTTTTTTCGTCAGCAGTTTCCTAAACTTTTCCAATCAGATTCACTGGGTTAGAGGGACCACTGAGAGGTCATTCAGGCCAGTCCCAAATCTCACAACTATAAAATGGGGGAGAGCAAAGCAAAAGGAGCTGAGCTAAGACAGGGATTGTACCAGCAACTTGCAAGATACAATAAAGGGACTAATTATCTAGTGCTAGTAGAACATGCAACTCTGCCCATTGCAAAGCACTACCCAGACAGCACTCAGGAACAGTTTAATATTTCTTGTTGTTTTAATATTGTCTTGACAACTGGAATTCAGCATTTTTATCTATGTCACCCTACAAATCTCTTTTTTTCTTTCTTTCTTTTGTTAAGATGAAGATACAACTGAAAACAAAATTTAAACATAAAAAAATGATCAGAAAGAGACTCCAGCAGTTTAGGAATGTTGTCAGTGCAAAGAACACGACCTGATTATTTTTTTAAAAAAATGTCATTAATCTTGAAATGAATTTTCTTCCTACCTTTCTCCTAAGACAGAGCTTTCCAAGCTGTGTGTCGTGACACATTAGTGTGTTGACTGCGGTGTGTAGATGTGTTGTGTGAACGAAACAGGTGGAGGGGCTGCCTCTCCCGCCACCCCCCTGGGCTGAGGAAGACTCTGGAGAGGGCGGTAGAGGTGAGCCAGGTCCAGGTGGGAGGGCTGCCTCCACTTACTGAATTCCTTGCTGAATTACTGTGTCCCAAAATGATGCATGTCTAAAAAGTGTGTCACCAACATGAAAAGTTTGGAAAGCTCTCTCCTAAGAGCACCATTCACATTGGAACAGCACTGACCAGAAGTTCCCTGTCGCAGTGAATTCGCGCTGCATTTCATTCAGTGCTTCAGAGGAACTATCCAAGGTGCTGAACCTATTTGTGCTATAGAGCTCAACACTATGGCACGCATCTTTTTTTTTTAAAGGAGAAAAAAGATCCTTTATTTGTTCATTAGGTTTTTGGAGAGCATCTTTAAGAAACAGAGCAAGGCTTCTCAAACAGGAATCTTGGTAGATCACAAGCTGAACATGAGTCAGCAGTGTGACGCGGCAGCCAAGAAAGCCAACGCGATTCTTGGTTGCATCAATAGGAGTATGGTGTCTAGATCAAGGAAGGTCATGGTAACACTCTATTCTGCATTGGTTAGGCCTCATTTGGAATTATGTGTCCAGTTCTGGGCACCTCAATTCAGAGGATGTCGACAAGCTGGAACGTGTCCAGAGGAGGGCGACCAAAATGGTGAAGGGTCTGGAAGCCATGAAGCCCTATGAAGAACGGCTTAGGGAGCTGAATATGTTTAGTCCACAGAAGAAAAGGTTAAGAGGGGACATGATAGTCGTGTTTAAAGATTTGAAGGGATGTCATGTTGAGGAGAGAGCAGGCTCGTTCTCTACCGCTCCAGAGACTAGGACAAGGGGCAATGGATTCAAGCTGCAGGAAAGGAGATTCCACTTGAACCTCAGGAAGAACTTCCTGATGGTCAGAGCTGTCTGGCAGTGGAATCTGCTGCCTCGGAGTGTGGTGGAGTCTCCTTCCTTCTTTGGAGGTTTTTAAGCAGAGGCTGGATGGCCATCTGTTGGGAATGCATTGATGGGTGTTCCTGCATGGCAGGGGGTTGGACTCTCAATGGCCCCTGGGTCTCTTCCAACTCTAGGATTCTCTGATTCTCTGAAACAGGGTTCCCTGGTACCCTGAGGTTCCTCAACAAGTCATTGGGAGTTCTGTGAGAGATCATGATTGGAGAAAAAATAAACTTTTTTTTGGAAATGCAGATATACTAATTTTTATGCAGAGATTCCCTGACACATGAAAATTATTCTAAAGGCTCTTTCAGGATACAAAGATTGAGAATTCCAGGTATGCAATGAGAATTGGAGTGGATTCATTGCCTCTCTGGTATGGAATCAACCCATAACCACTGCCTCATGGCCATTTCATGCTCAGTTTTGCCCTCCCCACCATGCTGTGAGGCAGATGAGGCTATAGAAAGTGACCTGAAAAGGTCATCCAATCACAGAATCATAGAATCGTAGCATTGGAAGAGAACATGAGGGGCACTAAGCCCAACCCCATTCTGCCATGCAGAAAGACATTCGGATGGCCATCCAACCTTTGTTTAAAAACTTTCAAAGAAGGAGACTCCACCACACTCCCAGGCAGCGGCAGATTCCACTGATGAACTGCTCTTACTGTCAGGAGGTTCTAATGTTTAGATGGAATCTCTTTTCCTGAAGTTTGAAGTCATTACTCCATGTCTTAGTCTCTGGAGCAGCAGAAAACAGACTTGCTCCATCCTCCATATGAAATAATTTCAAATATTTTAACATGGCTATCATGTTACCTCTTAACTTTCTCTTCTCTTAGCTAAACATACCCAGCTCCCTCAGCTGCTTCTCATAGGGCTTCATGGTTTCCAGGCCTTCTACCATTTTGGTTGCCTTTCTCTGGACACATAACAGCTTGTCAACATCCTTCCTGAACTGTAGTGCCCAGAACTGGACACAGTATTCCTATGAGTTTCAGAGCAGAATAGGAGGAAGAACTCAGGGCTCTCTAGTTTAAGGTAGACATCTTCAGGGAATTGGGAATTGGTTATCTTCCACTGTTGTTAGAATGCAACTTCTAGCATAGTCTTCTCGGTAGGGGCTGATGCCAGCTGAAGTTTGAAGGGATGCCATGTAGAGGAAGGAGAGGGCTTGTTTTCTGCTGCTCCAGAGACCAGGACAAGGAGCAATGGATTCAAGCTGCAGGAAAGGAGATTCCACCTGAACCTCAGGAAGAACTTCCTGAAGGTCAGGGCTGTCCGGCAGTGGAATCTGCTGCCTCGGAGTGTAGTGGAGTCTCCTTCCTTGAAGGTTTTTAAGCAGAGGCTGGATGGCCATCTGTTAGGAGTGCTTTGAGGGTGTTCCTGCATGGCAGGAGGTTGGACTGGATGGCCCCTGGGGTCTCTTCCAATTCTACATTTCTATGATTCTATGATTCTATGATTCAACCACACCTGGAGGGTGACATGTTTCCCAGCGAGGCTCAGACACCACAGTGGTTCCCACCATCAGATGAATGGAGCCATCCCTATTCACTGTCATTCATCCTGAGCCAAGATATGGCTCTATGCTTCTTTTGATATCAAGGGGTTGCCCAGAACAAGAAGAGATCTGTAGGGTTTACAATCAGGATGGAGACTGCATGATCCATGGACCAAATGCTGCCCTAGGGAAATTGCATTGAGCCTTTGAGGAAGCGCATATGACCCCACCCATGGCCAGCTTTACAATTTGGATTGAAACACAGCAGATTCACCACCTTGCTGACATGGAGGACAACTGCCATGCTGGGGGAGGGGGCGGTAATAGGGGTTGCAGTTGAAGGCTTCCTGAGGATGCCTGGCTGGGTAAGACTGACTTATGGAAATAGGACCCAAGCAACTACCAACCAGTCAGCTTGAAGTCAACCCCTGGAAAGGTTCCAGAGCAGACAGAATCATAGAATCATAGAAATGTAGAGTTGGAAGTGACCCCAGGGGCCATCCAGTCCAACCCCCTGCCATGCAGGAACAACCTCAAAGCAATCCCGACAGATGGCCATCCAGCCTCTGCTTAAAAACCTCCAAGGAAGGAGACTCCACCACACTCCATGGAGGCAGCATCTTCCACTGCCAGACAGTCCTGACTGTCAGGAAGTTCCTCCAGAGGTTCAGGTGGAATCTCCTTTCCTGCAGCTTGAATCCATTGCTCCTTGTCCTGGTCTCTGGAGCAGCAGAAAACAAGCCCTCTGCTTCCTCTACATGGCATCCCTTCAGATATTTATATAGCAATAGCATTTATTTCTATACCGCTTATCAACTGAGTGTTATCTAAGCGGTTTACAATGTATTTTAGCTAATTGCCCCCAACAAGCTGGGTACTCATTTTACCGACCTGCGGAAGGATGGAAGGCTGAGTCAACCTTGGAGCCAGGCAGGATCGAACTCACAACCTTGTGGTTGCAGTACTAGCATTTAACCACTGTGCCACCAGGGCTCCATTTATTTAAACATGGCTATCATGTCCCCTCTTAACCTTCTCTTCTGCAGACTAAACATACCCAGCTCTCTAAGTCTATCCTAGGGCTTCATGGCTTCCAGGCCCCTCACCATTTTGGTCGCCCTCCTCTGGACTTGCTCCAGCTTGACCATGTCCTTCTTGAATTGGGGTGCCCAGAACTGGACACAGGATTCAAGATGAGGTCTAACCAAAGCAGAGTAGAGTGGTACCAGTACCTCCCTTGATCTAGATACCATACTCCTATTGATGCAGCTGATAATTGCATTAGCTTTCTTGGCTGCCACATCACACTGCTGGCTCATGTTCAGCTTGTGGTCTATGAAGACTCCTAGATCCCTTTCACACGTACTGCTATCCAGCCACGTGTCCCCCATCCTATATTTCTGTATTCCATTCTTTCTACCTAAGTGTAGGACCTTACACTTCTCTCGGTTGAATTTCATTTTGTTCACCTTGGCCCAGCTCTCCAATCTGTCCAGTCATTTTGAATTCTGATCCTGTCCTCATTAAACAGATCATTAAACAGTCAGTCTGCAACGTGTCTAAAGGAGGTCAGCAGGATGATCTAAGATATAGAAAACAAGCCTTATGCAGAAAGACTGCAGGTATGTTTAGCTTGAAGCAGAGAAGACTGAGAGTTGAGATGACAGCCATCTTTAAATATCTGAGGGGATGCTCTGTAGAGGATGGAGCAAGCTTGGTTTTTTGCTGCTCCAAAGACAAGAACACAAACCAATGGGTTCAAATTACAAGAACAAAGATTCCACCTTAAACGTTGGGAAGAGCTCCGTAACTGTAAGAGCCGTTCAACAGCGGAACGGGCTGCCCCAGCTCCATCTTTGGAAGTTTTTAAGCAGGGTTTGGATAGGCATCTTCCAGGAAGGCTTAAGCTGCATAGTCATACATGGAAGAGGATTGGTCTAGATGTCCCTTGTAGCCCCTTCCAATTCTGTGATTCTAAATTCGAGTGCTGCTGCTCCACCCACTCCTGAGCAGAAACAAGCAAGATGCCACCGGTCCTGCTGCTCCCCAAAGCTGGCTTGCCGACGTTGCTGCCTCCTCTGACCCACTGGGGTTCTCACTTTTGTGCTGACTGTGGATGAGCTGCTCCAGGTGTAATTCCAGCAGTTTTATCGTCTTCCCCTCCCAGGGAAAGCCGAGAGTTCAGTTAACTGCTTGCCTCTGCAGAAAGAAGCTGAGGCAGTACTCCTCTGCCTACGGGAAGTTTAAGACTTGCCAATTCCCCCGCGAAACAGCAAATTGATTAATTGTATGCGACTGGAGCAGATTATTTACTCAGTAAGGGACTAGCATGATCATCTCCCTGCCTTTCTGCGGCACCGTGGTTAAGTCTCTTTGATTTGGCACTTTGATAAACAACAGGTTAATACAATTTTGGAAAATTAAGCTCCTGCGACAGTGACAGCGGATCAGACAAAACAGGTAGCAGATGGCACATTTCTCTTAGCTGCCCTTGCGTCTAAAGCAGATGGAAACGGACAATGGAACAATGGCAGATTTTTCCCATATGTCACATAAAGAGTTTTTTGAAACAAAACAAAACTGCAGCATGAGACAACTGGCGGCCTTAGTGGAGCACAAGAATCTGAGATAGATTCTGGGTCCATTTAGCTCATTATTGTCTACAACAGGCTTGGGCAACTGTTGAAGTTAGGGGGTCTTCTTTGGTCCCCAGAATTCTGTCTTGTGCCTGTGGGCAGCAAATGTCCAAAGAGATAGATTCTCCTAAGGCAGTGGTTCTCAACCTTCCTAATGCTGCGACGCTTTAATACAGTTCCTCATGTTGTGGTGACCCCCAACCATAAAATTATTTATTTATTATTTACAATGCCCCCCAGCTGGCAAAGGCCGCCTCACCAGCCAGGAACCGGAGGAGGTGAGCAGGGAGGGAAAGAGGAGCTGCACATCTCCCCTGGGAAAAAAACTTCAAGACCCCCCGGGCTCTGCTTCTGGCCGGGGGGGGAGGAATCCCAGTGCCTTTGTTTTTTGTGCCGGGCACAGCTCGGCCCACTGGAAAAGTGCCGCCTTGCGGCCCCCCAGCCCTTCCGCAGCACCCCTCTCCATGGCGAGTGGGGCAGGGGCCGTGGCGAGGAGGGGGCCTGCCCCCCTGCTGCTCTGCCGCCCCCCCAAGCTGGCCCATCAGACAGGAGGTTCTCCCGGTAGTGGAGAAGGGGAGTGATTTCAGTCCCTTCTGAACAGGGGGCAGGAAGACGCGAGCACATGGCTCGCACTTGCGCACCAACACCAAGGAGGGAATGGAGCCTAAGACCATCGGAAATACGTATTTTCAGATGGTCTTAGGTGACCCCTGTGAAAGGGTCATTCAACCCCCAAAGGGGTCACGACCCACAGGTTGAGAACCGCTGTCCTAAGTGAAGAAGCTGAAGGGAAACCAATCCAGTTCAGGTCATGCACAGGTAATCCCGAAAGATGAAGGGAGGTGCAAGAGGTAGGGCTCAGCCAGTCCAGAGGTCATTTCCCAAAGCTAGCAGTCCAGATATCCACAGCTAAAAGAAGGATGAGGTAAAGAATCATTAAGCATAGCCACTCCAGAGTTCACGAATGCCATGAAGCAGTGGAATAACAAGAGCACGGCTTGTTTTTTTCTGATTCAAGTAACAGAAAGAACCTCTCTTGGGCCATTTCCACACTAGACTGTTATAGTGCTATTATTCCACTTTCCACATCCTATGGAATTCTAGGGTTAGCAGTTCAGAAAGGGGCCTTTGAGGATTCCATAGGATGTGGAAAATGGAATAATAGCACCATAACAGTCTAGTGTGGAAATGACCTTAGTGTATCTGCATACTTTAATTGCCCTATCTCTCTCCCACGAAAACTTGGGATTTATAGTTTGGTGAGATGCTAAGAACTCTCTGCTGGAAAGCTGTCATGCTGCACTCCTCTTCACTATAGTTATGAGAATGCTAAGTCCCTCACCAAACTACAAAGTCCAGGACTCCATGGAATAGAGCCATTACAGTTAAAGTGGAATGAAACTGCCACATCTGTGTAATGCTGGTACACTTTCTGTGTTGGCAAGTTTTGCAGGGACAGCCAGAAAATGCTGTATTCTCCTCCCCTGTATAATGGGTGTCCAGAGAGATCTCTTCCATCAGGGAGGTCTGCAGAGACTCCACAGCCAGACGCGATATAAATTCAGTTTCTATTTTAATACTTTGGAGGTAGCCATCAGCAGATGGTGTGCTGAAATGCTCATCACTTTAGCCAGTGGAACCACAATCAGCAACCATTCTCTCTGGCATGCTGCAATTAGCTATATTGCTATTAATGATTCCTGATAACAAAATGAGGTGGCTGGAGTCTTCCATCCCTATTTTGCCTAGTAGAAAGGAATTACTAGTAGGGCTTTCCTCTAAAGCTGGATTAAGATGGTTGGGGCCCTGGAGCAATCCCCCAAAATACTCTCCCCCTGTGCACATGTATGAGTGATTCTAGGAGGGGTGATAGAAATTCAAGAGTACAATAGACAATGAACAAAAGTCTTTCTACGTGAACTCATTGCCATCCCTGTAATTTGGATAAGACAGACAGCTGCATCTCATGCAAGTAATACACAAAATGTTGATGGGAATGGGAAGCTCTGGAGATCCAGGAGGTGATTGTTGAAGAAGAGGAAGCAAACTAGCTGGGGGGGGGGTCCTGGAGAAATTGCACCAACTGAGCCAATGAGAATCCAGTCCTGCTTTCCTCTCTTGCTACACACATTGCACTGGCTTAGTTCACATGTGCAACAGCATCAGCCTGTTGCTTCCTACCTGTATTCTGAGGCCATTTCCACACATCTATAGCGCGATTTCCACTTACCTCCTATGGAACCTGGGTTTGCAGTTCCGGAGGCGCCAGCCGGCCCCTCCGGAACTGCAAACCCAGGGTTCCATAGGAGGTTGAAAGTGGAATCATCGTGCTATAAGAGTGTCATGTGGAAATGTTCTGAGTGTTGGGGAACTTGGGAGATGCATGCAAATGTCTTGTTGGTATAGAGCATTGCATAAAACAGGAAATCCATGTCCTACCACTCCCTGTAATAGCTGGGGTGGTGGGCGCCAATGGCTACGTAAAGCAGTGACATACTGTGTCCGAATGCTTTGATCCTGTCCTGCTTTGAACCTGCCTTAAGTGTTTGCAATGCACAAAATAGCAGTTTCAATAGCTTGATCACTAGAGCTAATATGAATCTATTTCTAATTGACAAGTGTACCAATGTCTCCTCTTGTAACACTTCCCAAATCAATGGGTTGAATGGGCGATTTGCCTTAGGCTCCATGTCACCTTGCAGTGGCCATTTAGCAGGAAAGATCAAACAGAAGAACAAGAGAACATTGTGGGAAAGTCTTGATAGGTGACAGAAACACATTCTGACTGTCAGGGTGAAAAATACATAAACAGTGATATGCCTGGGAAACTGCTGCGGCTGGTGGAGAGGTTTGACATGCACAGTACTGACCAATCTTTGACAGACACGCCAAATTTCAAATGGAAAAGTATAAAACTGGTGCTCAATTCTAATGCTTTAGTCTCAGCAACATTTTGGTAATGGTGCTGTGTTGCTTGCCTCTCTGAGATAAATGCTTCTGTTTTGAAACTCTGAGGCCATTTCCGCCCTACACTGTGATAGTGCTATTGTTCCACTTTCAACCTCCTGTGTGATGTGGCAGCCAAGAAAGCCAATGCAATTCTTGGCTGCATCAATAGGAGTATGGTGTCTACATCGAGGGAGGTACTGGTACCACTCTACTCTGCTTTGGTTAGACCCCATCTTGAATACTGTGTCCAGTTCTGGGCACCCCAGTTCAAGAGGGATATTGACAAGCTGGAGCAAGTCCAGAGGAGGTGACCAAAATGGTGAGGGGCCTGGAAGCCATGAAGCCCTATGAGGATAGACTTAGAGAGCTGGGTATGTTTAGTCTGCAGAAGAGAAGATTAAGAGGGGACATGATAGCCATGTTTAAATATCTGAAGGGATGCCATGTAGAGGAAGCAGAGGGCTTGTTTTCTGCTGCTCCAGAGACCAGGACAAGGAGCCATGGATTCAAGCTGCAGGAAAGGAGATTCCACCTGAACCTCAGGAAGAACTTCCTGACAGTCAGGGCTGTCCGGGAGTGGAATCTGCTGCCTCGGAGTGTATTGGAGTCTCCTTCCTTGGAGGTTTTTAAGCATAGGCTGGATGGCCATCTGTCGGGATTGCTTTGAGGGTGTTCCTGCATGGCAGGGGGTTGGACTGGATGGCCCCTGTGGTCTCTTCCAACTCTACATTTCTATGATTCTATGATTCTATGAATTCTGGGGTTTGTAGTTTACTGAGGCCAAAGAGTTTTCTGGCTGAAAATTCTAAATGCCCTTCCCTAAATTGCAAACCTCAGGATTCCATAGAAGATTGAAAGAGGAAAAATAGCACTATAAAAGAGTAGTGTGGAAATGGCCTGAGTAAAGTTATTTGGCACAAGTTAACCTGGACCTGACATACGGTGGCAACCGGTGGGCTCTATGTTAGTTGAGAAGTGAATCCACTCTGGGTTTTAGTCTGAACTTTAAAGGGTTTTCCAAGATACCGAAGCTGTTTGGAAGATCCCTTAAAAGCCAAAACGAATTGTTCACCCCATTGACAATGCCACTTATTAGCAGCAGTGGTGTACTGACACCAAATTGGGAGGGGTTGCTAATACGCCAGAGGACAGGATCAAAATTCAAAATGACCTGGATAGATTGGAGAGCTGGGCCGAGGCAACAAAATGAAATTCAACAGAGAGAAGTATAAGGTCCTACACTTGGGTAGAAAAAATGGAATACAGAAATATAGGATGGGGGACACGTGGCTGGATAGCAGTACATGTGAAAGGGATCTAGGAGTCTTCATAGACCACAAGCTGAACATGAGTCAGCAGTGTGATGCGGCGGCCAAGAAAGCCAATGCAATTCTCGGCTGCATCAATAGGAGTATGGTGTCTAGATCGAGGGAGGTACTGGTACCATTCTACTCTGCTTTGGTTAGACCCCATCTTGAATCCTGTGTCCAGTTCTGGGCACCCCAATTCAAGAAGGATATTGACAAGCTGGAGCAAGTCCAGAGGAGGGCGACCAAAATGGTGAGGGGCCTGGAAGCCATGAAGCCCTATGAGGATAGACTTAGAGAGCTGGGTATGTTTAGTCTGCAGAAGAGGAGGTTAAGAGGGGACATGAGAGCCATCTTTAAATATTTGAAGGGATACCACGTAGAGGTACTGCTGCTTCAGAGACCAGGACAAGGAGCCATGGATTCAAGCTGCAGGAAAGGAGATTCCACCTGAACCTCAGGAAGAACTTGCTGACAGTCAGGGCTGTCCGGCAGTGGAATCTGCTGCCTTGGAGTGTAGTGGAGGCTCCTTCCTTGGAGGTTTTTAAGCAGAGGCTGGATGGCCATCTGTCGGGAGTGCTTTGAGGGTGTTCCTGCATGGCAGGGGGTTGGACTGGATGGCCTGTGTGGTCTCTTCCAACTCTGAATTTCTATGATTCTATGATTCTATGATACAGATACAGGGGAGAGAGACTGGACTGGGACAGAAAGCCCAAAGATTTTACCTATCCAGAGCTTCTTATCTCAGCATTTGGACAGGTATTTTCCAAGAGGAGAAAGCATATCTGAGTCACCAAGGGAAACTGATTTGTATTCCTCGTAGCATTTTCAGTGGAGAGTTGGAGGCAATGATAATCTCAGATGAGAGATGCCTCTATATTTTCTTTTTTTAAAAAAAGTGTTTTTCTCTCACTTCAAGAGATTTTAATTAAGTCAACACCTGATTATGACTTTGGCAGCCAAATTATAGTTCGCAAGGCTTTATCACCAAAAAATGATTGTTCTCTGGGGCCAGCAACATTTTTCCAGCATCTATTCAGTACCGCTGACTGCTAAAATCTAAATGATAGACGTGTGTTCAATACCTTGTGCTCATAAGTGGGAAGGGGGGAGATGCAATTTCTTTTGAAAAATTTATTTTTTTTCTCTATGCATGAATTTGCCTTCATTTATTTGAAGCTTTTCCTCCATGATGAATTTCCGTCTTTCTGATGCGTAAGGGCTCGATACTCTGTCATGTGTGGGTTGTTTTGCTGTAGCCCAGGGTAGCTGAGAGTTTCCATGTCCGTGGGTAGGTGGATCCGCTCTGGGTTTCAGTTTGAAATTGAAAGGAGGTGTCCAAAGTCCTAACCCCAGATTGTGTACGTGATTGAAACACACGTTTATGAATAGCTTCTCTCTTCCTTTTTTCACATCACAAGTAAAGACAGAGTTATAGAGTTGGAAGAGACCCCAGAGACCATCCAACCTAACCCCATTCTTCTGTGCAGGAACACGCAATCGAAGCATTCCTGAGACATGACAATCCAGCCTCTGATCAAAAGCCTCCAAAGAAAGAGACTCCAACACACTCCATGGAGGCAGTGTATTCCACTGTCATAGAATGACAGAATCATAGGTCATTTCCGCACGATATTCTTATAGCACGATGATTCCACTTTCAACCTCCTATGGAATCCTGGGGTTTGCAGTTCCGGGAGGGGCCGGGTGGCCCCTCCCGGAACTGCAAACCCCAGGATTCCATAGGATGTTGAAAGTGGAATCATCACGCTATAAGAGTGTCGTGTGGAAATGTTCATAGAATTAGAAGAGACCACAAGGGTCATCCAGTCGAACCCCATTCTGCCATGCAAGAATATACCATCTAAGCATTCCCAACAGATGGCCATCCAGCCTCTGGTTAAAAACTTCCAAAGAAAGAGACTCTACCACACTCCCAGGAAGTGCATTACACTGTCAAACTACCCTTACCACCCAGAAGTTCTTCCTAATGTTTAAATGGAATCTCTTTTCCTGGAGTTTGAAGTCATTGCTCCATGTCCTAGTCTCTGGAGCAGCAGAAAACAAGCTTGCTCCATCCTCCATATGACATCTCTTCAAATAGTTACACATAGCTATCATGTCGTCCCTTAACCTTCTCTTCTCCAGGCTAAACATACTTGTGTCCCTAAGCTCCTTTCATAGCGCATGATTTTGGTCACCCTCTTCTGGACACATTCCAGCTTGCCAATTTCCATGTTGAATTGTGATACCCAGAATAGGACACACTATTCCAGGTGGGAATGGAGAGGTACTATCACTTCCCTTGACTTAGCCGCTACGATCCTATTGATACAGCCCAGAATCACATTGGCTTTTTTAGCTGCTGAATCACACTGCTGACTCATATGCAGCCTGTGGTCTACTAAGACTCCTAGATTCTTTTCACGTGTATTGTGGTCAAACCAAGTGTCACCCATTTTATATCTGTGCATTTCATTTTTTCTGCCCACATGTAATACCTTAAATTTCTCCCTGTTGAGATTTATTTTGTTAGTTTTGACCCAGCTGTCTAATCTGTTAAGGTCATTTTGAATTCTGATCCTGTCCTCGGGGGTGTTTGCTGCCCCTCCTAATTTGCTGCCAGACTGTCCTAACATCTGAAAGTTCTTCCCAATGTTCAGATGGAATCTCTTTTCCTGTTGTTTGAAGCCACTGCTCCATGTCCTAGTCTCCAGAGCAGCACAAAACAAGTTTTTCCCATCTTCTATATGATATCCTTTTGATTATTTAGACATGGCTATCATGTCATCTCTTGTCACCTCTGATCATGAGACCTCTCTGCCCCCAGGTAAGAATAACTGTGTAGGCTGGACCGACACTTTAGAATAACCAGACTGTGGCAAGTGAGATAATAAATCTGCTCCATGTTTGCTGCTGGTGAGCTGCCCAAGGTGCTGATCTATTTGGGCACTGGTTTGGGGGAAAACATTAAATTATTATCCCCATTAAAAAGCACTAATTTAAAGCTAAAAGCTTAATAAAACACACACATTAAAATAAAAGTCCAGCATAGGTGTATTACTAAAAGACCCACCTGTGACAATCAGTTAACCACCAAAAACCACTCCAGATAAAAAAAGGTCTTTGCTAAAGTTACAGGACAGCAAAGAAGGAACCATCTAACTTCTTCTAATGGGAGGGACTTCCACGGTTCCAGAGCAGCCCCCAAACAGGCCATCTCACCCAGCACACCTGTGATAATGTCAGAACCAAGAGAAAGCACTCACCCAAGGATCCCAAAATTCAGACAGCTCATATCGAGAAATACAATCTTCCAGACAACTGGAATGAAGCTGCATATTGCCCTATGAGGATAGACTTAGAGAGCTGGGTATGTTTAGTCTGCAGAAGAGAAGGCTAAGAGGGGACAGGATAGCCATGTTTAAATATTTGAAGGGGTGCCATGTAGAGGAAGGAGAGGGCTTGTTTTCTGCTGCTCCAGAGACCAGGACAAGGAGCAATGGATTCAAGCTGCAGGAAAGGAGATTCCACCTGAACCTCAGGAAGAACTTCCTGACAGTCAGGGCTGTCTGGCAGTGGAATCTGCTGCCTCGGAGTGTAGTGGAGTCTCCCTCCTTGGAGGTTTTTATGCAGAGGCTGGATGGCCATCTGTCGGGAGTGCTTTGAGGGTGTTCCTGCATGGCAGGGGGTTGGACTGGATGGCCCCTGGGGTCTCTTCCAACTCTACACTTCTATGATTCTATGATTTTGGAATTGTGCCCTGGATTCTATAAACCCTCTGATCTCTGGTATGGAAAAGGTGACCTGTTCATCCAGCTGAAACCATTCTTGCCTCCTCCTTGGTGCATCTTCCTACCATTAATGACTTGAAGGTGGGGTAGCTTTTGGGTGTGGGGTGAAAAGAGATGCCAGTTGTGCTTTGGGCTCTCATTTGCTACTGTGGTTGAATGACCAAGGAATGGTTCCTTGGAGCTTAGAATGTGGCTTCTTTTGCAGAGGGAAAGATGAGAGGGGGAACTGCTCTCTCGTGGCTTGCGGGGGCAGTGAATCCATTCCGTGTTTCAAATAGCTTTTAAAAGAGCTATCCAAAGTACTGAATCTGTTGGAAGGTATAGGGAACAGCACTTCAGATGGTTCCTTTTGTCTGAACCAAAACCTAGAGCAGATTCACCATCCCACTAACATGAAAGCCATGAGCTGTGGAAGGAAAAGGGGCCCAATTTCAAACTGCACATACAAACAGTTGGGGGGCACAGTACCCCCAAAAGTAACCTAGAAAGGATGGTGTTGTTTCTGTCTCTAGGGGTTTAGGGTGCATTTTGGACACTGGAGTTTAAATTAATCTGTTGTTCCCAGAGATATCTAGGAAGGGAACTAGACCCTCTGGGATGTATTTTCAGCCAGTTTTTGGGATTACAATCCCAAAACAACATTAGCAGGTTAAAAAATTGTGGTTGTGGGGATTTGTGTGTCAGGAGGACTTAGCACCCAACCACCCCAAAAAGCAGCAAGGGCCACACATGCTCCATGGGGCACATTTTCCAGACCCTGTAACACAAATTGTGGTGGCACATTAGGCTTGAAAAACAAGCATTATTATTTTCTTCCATGTGGACCAAAGAGGAATGCTGTGCCTCAGCTGTATGACATGAGCCTGCAGCAGTTTCAGTATATCTGTTAGTGACACAACTACACAATGCCTTATTTTCTCCCCCACAGCACTTCTGATGAGTTTGATTGGATGCTTTGGTGCATTTGCGTATTTTGTGATCCATTATGTGTGTTGAAAGTGAGCTTTCACTGATGCTTTATGATGAGTTTTATAAATGCCATTAGCATTTATTGAACACAACTTTATGAGAAAGCAGAATAGCTTATATATTCAATAGATGAAAGAGAGGCATAGGAGATGCTAGCATGCAGTAAACGACTTGATCAGAGAGACTGGGCTGCATATCTTCCAGCTGTGGGAAGAAAACTCACGAATGTATGTTTCCCTACAGCAGTGGGAAGAATACACCATGCATCATTCCTGTTTTCCCGATGTGAAGAATTAAATTGTCTGTGGGTAAAGATTTGAGGCATTTTGGACTTTGAGAAAAAACAACAGTCATTTTGTCCCCCAGCCCAGGTCTAATGGAACAGGTAATCCTTCAGGCTTGAGCTCTAGAATCCTAGAGCTGGAATAGACCACTAATGGATACTGAACAATCTTGCCTTTCTGGGTTTCAGGTGTCTGACTGATAGCAGTATGTGTGAAAAGGATCTAGGAGTCTTCATAGACCACAAGCTGAACATGAGTCAGCAGTGTGATGCGGCAGCCAAGAAAGCCAATGCAATTCTCGACTGCATCAATAGGAGTATGGTATCTACATCGAGGGAGGTACTGGTACCACTCTACTCTGCTTTGGTTAGACCTCATCTTGAATCCTGTGTCCAGTTCTGGGCACCCCAATTCAAGAAGGACATGGTCAAGCTGGAGCAAGTCCAGAGGAGGGCGACCAAAATGGTGAGAGGCCTGGAAGCCATGAAGCCCTATGAGGATAGACTTGGAGAGCTGGGTATGTTTAGTCTGCAGAAGAGAAGGTTAAGAGGGGACATGAGAGCCATGTTTAAATATTTGAAGGGATGCCATGTAGAGGAAGGAGAGGGCTTGTTTTCTGCTGCTCCAGAGACCAGGACAAGGAGCAATGGATTCAAGCTGCACGAAAGGAGATTCCACCTGAACCTCAGGAAGAACTTCCTGACAGTCAGGGCTGTCTGGCAGTGGAATCTGCTGCCTCAGAGTGTAGTCGAGTCTCTTTCTTTGGAAGTTTTTAAGCAGAGGCTGGATGGTCATCTGTCGGGAGTGCTTTGAGGGTGTTCCTGCATGGCAGGGGGTTGGACTAGATGGCCCCTGGGGTCTCTTCCAACTCTACATTTCTATAATTCTATGATTCTATGACTGGATGGCTACTAGTTCTTCTCTCTTTCATGCTGGCAAAGTAGGACTTGCTGCTTGTCTGTGAAGAGCCTGGAGCATGAAAAGGTGGAAAGTTCAACTAACTTTTTCCAAGAGCATCAGTCATCCAGTGCCCTGACCAGGTCTTGCAGACTCAAGACTGTGGGTGCCTTGACTGAGCCAATGCACCTTTAGGGCAGTCTTCCTCTTTTCCTACTCCTTTCCTCTTTAATCCAGCATTACTGTCTTTTCCAGTGAGCCATGCCGTCTCACAATATTGCCAAAGTGCTATATGAGCTCAGCCATGATTTGTTGCAAGACCTATTGATTTGATTTCTTTTTTTAACAGTCCACAGTATCTGCTGAACTCTCCTCCACTACCATAGTTCAAATCAGTTGAGTTTCTTTCTGTCAGTTTTCTTCATTGTCCAGCTTACACAACCCACAACTGATGCCGCAAATCTGATTTAATTTTACACTGTGTCAGTTTATCTAGGATAGTGCTTTCCAGGCTTCCTGATGTGGTGAACTGGCAGTAATTTTTTTGTCCTAATGTGCCAGGAACTAGTACCATATTTATGCCATTTTATCCTATTTGCACAGTTTTCTAGGACTATCGACTTTTGGCCAATGGCTTGTGGACCAGCCCTCCTTGATGGACTCCCATTTTGAGTAGCAGTGATTCAGGGTGACTTCCATCTTTTTTGTTCTCCACAGCGGAAATCCTCACTTGCCTAGAAGTAGCTAATCATGATGCAAAACAGTTTCTGCTTTTCTCACCCTTTCACTGATAAGTCGCAACAATTTCATAGAAGTGATTAAAGTGATGTATTAACTCCATTAAACATTCAAGGAACAATAAGACAGGAAAGAGAGAAAGCTATTTAACAAAAACAATTAAACATGTACTGTGTGCATCAGTGTTAAAATATTACCTTAAACATGATGGTGGCAGGCTTTAATATCTTCCAGCAGGCAATTCCCCGCTTTTGGGAGGATTTGGTGCCATCATCATAGACAAGGCTCCGTTTCAAATGCATTTGTTTCATCTGCACCATCTCCCTTGACTTTTATGACACCAGGAGTTTTCCAGGGCTTTGCAGAATGCAATATTTAATTTTTATCTCAAAGCCCCCAAACTCTATTCTTACCGACTGCCTATCTTGCTGGATTTTATGGCATTAACAAGCTTTTTAGGCAGCCTCTATCTCTACAGAATCAAAGGGGCTGTGACAGAGACACACAGGTAGTGTTCAAAAGAGAGCCACTACCTGCCTCTCATAGAATCTTAGAATCTTAGAATTAAAAGGGACTGCATGAGTCCATCTAGTCCGACCCCCTGCCATGCAGGAATCCGCCACTAAAGTGTTCCTAAAAGATGCCCATCCAAACTTTGTTTGAAGACCTCCAAAAATAAAGAGTCCACCACAGTCCAAGTCAAATCTATTGCACTGTTGAACAATTCTTGCAGTAAAAATGTTCTTCTTCACATACAGTTGGAATCTCCTTTCTTGTAATTTGAATCCATTGGTTCATGTTCTAGTTTCTGGAGCAGCAGAAAACAAGCTGGCTCCATGTTCCACTTGGCATCTGCTCAGACGTTTAAAGATGGCTATCATGTCTCTCTCAAGTCTTCTCTTCTCCAAGCTAAACATGCTCACCTCCCTAAATTGTTCCTCAGAGAGACCTCTGATCATCATGGTTGCCCTTCTTTGGACATGTTCCAGCCTGGTCAATATCCTTCTCAACTGGACACAGTATTCTAGGTGAGGTCTAGGCAGAATAGAGTGCTACTACTACTTGTCTTGGTCTTGATAGTTTGCCATTGTTGATGCAGCCTAGAATTGAATTGGCTTTTTTGTCCCCCATGTCATACTGTTGCCTTATGGTCAGCCTGTGATCTGCGAAGAACCCTAGGTTCTTTTTACATGTCCGCTTTCAAGCCAGGTGTCAGCCATTCTATATCTACCATTTGCCTAGAGGTAGTACCTTGCATTTATCCCTGTTGTAATTCATTTTGATAGTTTTGGCCCAGCTCTCCAATAGGTGATTTGAATTCTGATCCTGTCCTTTGGAGCTTTAGCTTCCCACTCCACTCCCGTCCGCAGATTTGATGTCATCTGCAAGTCAATAAGCATACCTTCTATCCCATCATCGAAGTCATTTATAAAGAGGTTAAATAACACCAGGTCCAGGATAGAACCCTGAGGTACCCCTCTCCTGGGTTTAGAGTAGCCATTGGGAAGCACTGTCTGGGTTTAGTCCTTCAATTATAGATCCACTGTCTAGTCCACAGTTCACCTCCATGCCTGCAAAAATATCATAGGTGACTTCCCGTTTCCAGTACATGCTGGAATGCAAAGAGGCTGAATTAGCCCCCTATGGGGGTACCCAGACTGCTGTTACAAAGGTGACATTCAGGAGGGGACTACCTAGTTTAACAGTGGGGCTGGGGGCTTCCATGTTGGTGAGGCAGTGAATCCACTCTGGGTTTCAGTTTAAAGGGGCAATCCAGTCTGTTGAACCCTGAGCACCAAATAGGTTCAGCACCTTGACCAAATCCTTTAAAGGTCAAACTAAAACCTAGAACAGATTCACTACTCTGTTGACATGGATATCATCAGCCACTCCTGCCCAGTTATCGGAAAGCATTGGTCCAGCCTATGCAGATACTATTATTTTGGGTGTGGTGGACAGGATTTCTTTATCTAAGTCAAATGTTTTCAATTAATAGATACCAATGGAGAAAGTTCAAAAAATATATCACATCACGGTACTTATCTGTAAATGTGGTCCATTTGTACAGTATGTTAAGCTAGAGTAGAAAAACTGACACATGCTTAATTCATTGACTGCATGTTCATATGTGGTGAACTGTAGCATGCAAATGAGTTATGTGCTTGAGTTATTGGCTTGGTAGCTCATTCTAGTTCTTGTTTTGGACTTGTGGCTCATTGTACTACTCTGGGTTGTGGTAGGTTGGTAGTTGTGACCTCAGATCATCAGTGGAGCATTCCCAATCTTGTGTGTGCATGTGTGCTTGTGTGCATGCTAGGATTTCACTCCTAACCTTTATCAAAACGTATAAGCAATGCATACATCTTTTTCAGTTAGCAAGCTAGTAGCAACGCTGCTTTCGAGATTTATTGGCAATAAATATAGGTAGCATTGTCAGCTGAATAGACCATCATCTTGTGTCAATCTTGTCTACTACTGCTCAACTCTAATAGGTCGCTTCCGCACCTTACTGGATCCCAGCAGTGTCCTGCAGGGATCTCGGTAGAGCATCTTTCAGGAGGGGAGCGCAACAGGAGGTGCTCCCCTCCATACTGTCTGCCGGCGGAAATGGAAGAAGCATAATGGTGTCTCCTCTTCCTTCCTCAGCACAGCTGAGCACTGTCCCATGCTGTGCTGGGGTAAGACGCACAGCAGATAAGTGTGCAAAGGTGGTAGAAGGGCTGTGCAATCGCCAGTCATTGACAGGGAAAACCCATCAGTGATTTACTGCATGATTGTGCTGCCTGGGGAGAGGACAATGATGGGACCCAGACAATGTTGTGCATAACATTGTCTGGGTCTTGTCCTTCTCCTGTCCCCACAGTGGAATGATGATGTCCTGTGGAAGGGGCCACAGAGGCCAAAATCCTACTGGTGTCACACACTTGTGTAAGTTTCCTTTCTCATGTGGTTGTGCTTTTGGGGCCATTCTGCAATGGACCTATTCAATCCATGGCTGCGTAAGTGGAGTCCCAGAAGCGTAACTGTTTCACATTCACATTGGTCCCATTGCTGTTCCTAACTGGAGTAGAACCACCAAATCAATTGGTTTTATCCATGTGTTGACTTACCTGTCAATAACAGACGAAAAAGAGCATTCTCCTGAACAGCTTACACACAGCATAAGAAATAAGTAAGGCTGATCAAATGACAGAAGAGAAGATGGCAGAATTCAATGAAACCTTTCCACTGTTTGACAAGGATGGTGATGGTACTATAACAGCAAAAGGGTTGGGGACGGTAATGTGGTCCCTTGGGCAGGATCCAACAGAAGCAGAGCTGCAGGATATGATCCATGAAGTAGATGCTGATGGCAATGGCACAGTTGACTTCCCATAATTTTTGACAATGATGGGAAGAAAACTGAAGGATACAGACAGTGAAGAAGAAATTTGAGGAGCGTTCTGTGTAGCTGATAAGGATGGAAATGGTTATATTAGAACTTCATCATTTGATGACAAATCTTGGAGAAAAGTTAACAGATGAAGGAACTGATGAGATGATTAGAGAAGCAGATATTGATGGTGATGGTCAAGTAAACTATGAAGAGTTTGTACAAATGATGACAGCAAAGTGAGGACATGGTACAGGATGTGTTAAATTTCTTGTACAAATTACTTGCCCTTTCCTCTGTTATTTCCTCTATTTTCCTCTGTTTGCAACTTATCTGTAAAAGATTTTCCCCCACTGTCAAAAGAATATGCATGTATAGTAACAAACTCATTCTTCCGTGTTTTCCCCTTTTATCGGTCATCCTGATATTTTAAGGAAATGATCAAAGTAACAAATGTTTGCATGTGTGGCTTATTCTGGATATTTAAGCCCTTCCACACTTCTAAAACTAGATGGTGTTGGTCAAATGAGGGAACATCTAGGTTGTGCCTGTTTTAATTAGTTATCTTAGGAAACTCAGCATGTTGTTGGAATGTAGTCTTAAGTTTGTGTGTTCTGTGGACAGTCAACAATATGGAAGTTAAAAAAATTGCACTATTGCAAATCCAGCTACTCATACACTGTTTTTTGTACTCCTGTCCTGTACAGGAAGACATTTTCTTCTATGGTTACTATGCTTTTAAAACTTTTCGTTCAGCCACTTATTTTCAAAAGAATCTGCTTATGGCATAACTTGTCTCAAATCCATTCCTAGTTGTACATTTGTCTTCCAATAAAAAATTATAATTAACTTAAAAAAATAAATAAATTGAATAGGTCTACTCTAGTTAGAGCTAACCAGCAGGATTATAGGTGAGCAGCTGTGCATTCTTGGGTGGTGCATAACTATCACTGGAACTGCAGAAAGAACTGCAGTGTATTCCCCATTGTACATTGTGACCATAAACAGGAATAGGGACAGATGTTCTATTGATTGGTGGTGGGAATTCAATATTGCAGTTGTGGATTTGTAATCCAGAATTATAGATCAAGGGCCCCTTCCACACGCAGGTGGAGAAACGGGCTGCTCCACGCGGAAACGGGGCTTACCTTATTCCGTCGCCATGTGGAGCAGCCCGTTTTGCCACTCCACACTCAGCGGCATCCGCGGCGTCCGGCAGCACCCAAAATGGCGGCTTTCGACTGACAGAGGCTCTCTGCCAGTCGGAGAAGCTCACCAGCCGGAAATCCCGCCCCCTGCGCGATCTGCAGGCATGTTCTTGCGCACGCCTGCAGATCCATACCGGTGCTGCGACGGGGCTGGACGGGGCTGTACGCCCCGTGCCTTTTAAAAACCACAAAACAAGTGGTTTTCAAAAAGCATGGGCGGTGCCACTTCCAGTCGTCCCTGCGTGGATTGGGGTGTGGAATTACTCTAAAGTAATCCACCACAATCTGCGTTACAGTGTAGATGACCTCCGTGGAGGTTGCTCTACAATATTTTTTTAACCCCGTGTGGAAATGACTGATCGAAGCCTACATGTTTATGTTTGTGGCACTATTGCCACAATTGTAAAATTCTCCAGTACTGCTCTACCAGACATCAGCTGCTGTGAGAAATGGAGATCTGTTCTCCTGTAAATTAGAAGACAACAGATCTTTCTATCCACCTCCTGCAAGCAATCTCCAGTCAAGGAGGAACTGTGACAGGGATCCTGATTTTCCCACTGGAGAAAACTGCTGGGAGGGAATGGAAACTGTCATGTCCAAGGCAGACCAGATAGACCAGGAAGTCAATAAGCAAGGAGTAGAGCAGAGCTTACCCACAAAGGCAAGAGCAGAGGCACTCCAAACAAAGTTCAAGTTCCTAAAGCAAACAAATCCACAAGGCAAAACCGAGTCATTGTCAAACAAGCAGAGATCCATGATAGTCAGGCATCCAGAGAATACAGCACAGGGCTTCAACCACCGGGAGGATCAGTTGCTGACCCTGAAGGGAACGGCCAGCTGGCTGCCTTTTATATTACTAAAGATAAGATACTAAAGATACCACAGGTGTTCCCTCATTAGGGCTCACTTGTTATTTAACCGAGCTGAGTGGCAAAGTTCCTCTTTTTGGCATCGTCTCTCCGGCACAGTAAGAGCCTCTGTTGCCTCATCTTCTGGTATTTGTTCCCCCTGCTCACGCCCCTGCTGTTGTTTGTCATCTTACACTAGGCAAGCCTCTAGGGAAACTTCTGCTTCAGATTCAGAATCCTGCTCCTCCCTGTCAGGGTCTCCAAGGCAGGGCATGACAGAAAGATCCATCTGCAGCATATCAATCAAAAGGAGAAAAGACCCCTGTTGCTTGCAGCGGCTGCTGCCCACTAACATGAGATGGAAGAGGTTGGGCCAGGAGATGCTACTTAATTAAGTAAATTAGGTATACTTAACTAAGTAGCTGATCTATGATCTCAGCTGCTATCATCATCATCATCATCATTCTGGCTTTTCCTCCAAATTGGCTGCACAATGTCAGTATTCAGAACAAAGGCAGTGTAGTGCATTATGTACTGTATTTGTCGGCATACAAGACATACCGACATATAAGACACACCCCATTTATACAACACACATCATTTTCAAACAGTATTTTTCAGGAAAAAATGAGTCTCACATGCCAGCAAATACAGTAACTACATAAACACAATCTTGGTTAATATTTTAAGAAAGGAGAAACTGTTCCAACAGTCCCAAGCCTCCTTCTCTTTCCTCCAGTCCCTTGCTACTATTTTTCTCTCACTTTTGAACTTTGCCGCTGTGCACCGTATCAACTTCAGTACATATATTTGAATGTAATAAGGCAGCCTGCGTGAATTGATTTTCTGCAGGGGTCAGGTTGATAAGATTGTATGGGCAGTGAATATACACAGCATTTTTATTAAAAGAGGAAAAAAATTAAAGCCCTATCTCTGTTAGATTAATTAAAGATCTGCTGTAAAGAAACATCCAAAAGAACGTGGAATTTTTCCCAGTGTAGGCAGGCTAATAGCTGAACCTTCTGCAAGATTAAAAGGCTGGTACAGCTAGCTGAACAATATAGAGATTCCTCTCGGAGAAATCACAGCAGCAAGCAAAGCTGTTTGGAGGCTGGGAAAGAAAGAAAAGATTACTTTGCCCTTTCTCTATTTGAAAGAGAAGTCTCTGTGAGAAATAAACAAACTCTGGAGCAGTACAGCTGCTGGCTTACCTAATATTTTTACCAGAATTTAGAACGGCAGTGCTGGGGAGGGGGTGCAGAGGAGGAAGGAAACAAGTCATAAAGGCTCCATCATGTTTCTATTTTTCTCTGTTATCCAGCACTTGTATGTATTAAAAAAGCACATTCATTTCCTGTTCATTTCCTTCTCATTTTGAACATAAGACATTGGCTGAGATCCTAAATGAGTTACTTGGTTACTTAAGTATATTTCACTAAATATCATCTCCTGGCCTGGCCACTCCAATTGCACTTTACCAGGCAGCAGCTGCTGCAAGTGACAGAGGTATGTTCTGCTATCAGTCAAGGTGCAGCATGCTAACATTTCCACTCCCTTCCTCTAGTGATCTCTCATATCACAATTAGAAGCAGCATTCTTGTCATGATTCCTCCTTGCACTGGAAATCACTGTTAGGATAGGACTGAGAATGAAAGTGTGCTGAGCCCTGATTTCTAGGAGGACAGACCTCCACTGCTCACAGAGACTGCTGTCCAGCAAAGCAGCATTGGGGGACTTTTATAATCATGACCACAGTGAATACAAAGGGACTGTGAATAAGAATCACAGATGCATAATTCTAAGTTATGTATCTCTAACTGCAACAGTGAATTCCTGCCATCATTATTTACACAAAGTATACATATCTCCAAACTGTGTTTGCCAAGGAATTTCAACAAGCCAAGGTTTAGCACAATCTGGAATTTACTGGGGCATAATTCCCAAACACTTTGAGATCTTGTGTGGCCCATGGCTGAGACCCTTCATGACACATGTGCAGCAAAAATGCTCTGTGTGCAAGTTTCCATATCTCCCTCCTGCAGCTGACAGAGCTCCATGGACCCACTGCTACAGCTTTTAAAGGGCTATGGGGAAGAAGGGGAATGGAGGGAGATGACCGAGTGTTGCATACTGCCACTTGTTTCCACTGCAGTTTAGCAGAGGAAGAGGAGCAATGACTTCACTCGTCTTGTTGTTTCTCTAGCAAACTGTAGCAGGAATGAGAGGCAGTCCCTGTTGCACCTTTACCTCCCTCTCTGCCCCCACTAATAGCAGCTACCTGATTGCACCTGACAACTGCTCATGAAGAGATATGGGTAGAGGCACAAAGAGCTGGAGAATAGCCCCATGTGCTCCATTCAAAACAGGGTGCATGTGCGTATAAATCATGCATATATCACTGACAGGATTCTGGCCACTAAGTGGTGTTACTGCGGTCCAGGCCTACCTGGAGATAGCACTTGATATAGTTTTGATATCAAACCATTCGGCCTTCCTCTGTCACCCCACTCCACGTGTTTGCGAGGCCTCTGGACAAGCACGTTAACAGGCACGGCCAATAATTGTTGGACGTTCCATTCTCCACCCAAGCAGGCCAGACACAGCCAGTTCGTCGCTTCAGGGACCTCTCCGGCAAACACCTCATTGCTTATGCGAGATACTAACAAAGGCTCCCGGCCCCGAGCAGGTAACCTCACCAAGCTGTACTAAGCGCTCCGCATTTGCATACTGGCTACACTATTGTTAAATTCGACTCTAAGTCAATCATGCTAAACCTGACCTTTCCAAAGCTTTGTTCTGCTCCAAAAATGTATTGTTCTCACCAACTAAGGTATGGCCTGCAGTCACAATTCACCCTATAAAAACCCTAGATTCCGAGACCCTCCTCAGATCGCTCTGGACTTCCATCCCGCCTTGCTGCCACTTTGTCCGGCGAGCCTTCCCCTCAGTCCCATGTACTGAGACTTCATTCCAATGAACTCAATCTTCAAACCTCCCCAGGACTACAAGACAGGTGTCGTATCCCCCATTTCTCTCCAAAAATCTGCATGCTGTTTGCCTGTGTTGTCTTTAATGTTGTCTGTGTTTAATAAAACATCATTTTTGCTACTTTATACCGTCTGACTGCTTGACTGACCTGACCCCGTAGACACTGGGTTACAAGATCCTGCTAAGTTACCCTGCCTCTCACTAGCTTTAGTGAGTGCTCCAGCTAATTTTCCCCAAGATGTTGTTGTTGTTTGGTTATGTGGCTATGAAGAAACAGGACAGAGGAGGAAGCTGTGGTAGGGACTGTCTCTGCAGTTTACCAGAGGGAGAGGAGCAAGGACTTCATTCCTCTGCCTGGCTGTTTAGTGAACTGCAGTGGGAACAAGAAGCAGTCCCTGCTGTACTACTAACTCTTTTCCTACTCCCACCCAGATCAGGAACCCCTCAGGGCTTGGCAGTTGCGAGTGGACATATTTGGCGCAAGGAGATAGATAATAACCCACTGCAATCCATTCAGAATAGAGCATTTGTGTGTGTAAACCATGCATGTGTCGCTGACAAAATTCTGCCCCAATATCTTTTTAAAAAAAATCTATTAGCAACAGCAAGAGTGTATACTCTTTGGTATATATGCATGTGCCTTCAAGTTACCTGTTGACTTACGGTGACCCTATGAGGTGGTTTGGCCAGTCCCTTCATCTGAAATGTAGCCTACAGCACCTGATATTCTTTGCTGGTCTCCCATCCAAGTACTAACCAGGGCTGGCCCTGCTTAGCTTCCAAGATCAGACAGGATCTTGGAAGCTTAGGGTATTTAGGGAGGATAGCATCAAGGCAGGCAGTGTTCAATAGAGGGAGTGCCTCCCATCTCACTATCACGTTGGTGAGGATGTCTATGTGAGCTCGCTGTTAAAAAGGCGAAGAGGCAGTGTGAAGGAAGCAGAAATGTCAGCCTTAAATTGCCATTGCTGGAATCTGCAAAAGAGGAATTACACCCCTATGCATTTCTCTAACCACAGGCAGGATCTTGCAAGGTGAACAGCAGAGCAGAATTTCAGGCCAGGAAACAGAACTATGGAGAACTCTGGAGTCCTTTCCGCACTAGAGCATTATAACGCTATGATTCCACTTGCAACATCCTATGGAATCCTGGGGTTTGCAGTTTAGGGAGGGTCCTCAAAGGTCATTTCTGCACTAGACTATTCCACCTCAAGGGCCCCTCCCTCAACTGCAAACCCCAGGATTCCATAGGATGTTGAAAGTGGAATCATAGCGCTATAATGCTCTAGTGGTGCAGGGGTTAAATGCCAGTACTGCAAGCCACAAGGTTGTGAGTTCGATCCTGCCGGGCTCCAAGGTTGACTCAGCCTTCCATCCTTTCACAGGTCGGTAAAATGAGTACCCAGCTTGTTGGGGGCATGTATAGAAATGTTTCGAAATACATGCTATTTGTAAGTTGTTCGCCGCCCCGATCCATATGGAGAGGCGGGATACAAATAAATAAATAAAAATAAAAAAATAAAATAAAATAAAAAATAGTGCGGAAAGGGGCTGAGTGATGCTGAGCAGAACAGGGCAGGAAAGAGGACTTCGGGATGTTGATTATGTTGCTGGAGCACATGCCTGGTGAGGCCTTTAAGAAAAAGAGCTAATTTGAGACTTGCTGGAAATGCAAACTTAAAGGCACCTTTTACCATGTATGGTGGATCTGTGTGAAAGCTAGAAAATATTGGAAAGAAATTCATGGAGTTAATTTCTGAAATATTTAAGATTAAATTTCCACTAAATCCAGAGTTATACTTGTTGAATATAATGGACTCTTTACCCAAATTAGACAGAACACAAAAAAGGATCTTACTATACATGGTTACAGCCGCAAGGTTAAGCTACGCACAAGGGTGGGAACAAGCTGAATCACCAAACATAGATGATTGGGCAGTGAAACTTTATGAGATGTTAGAATACGATAGAAATTCGGATTTTGATGCAAGAAAAACCCATGACTCAATCTGAGGACGGATGGAAAATTGTACTACCTATATGGGAACATTTTTGGGGAAATAAGGCTTCTTTAGGGATTGGGATTTCAAGCTAAGCATTGTAAATGTCTTGGTAAAACCAGGTTTGCAATACTTTTAAGAGAATCTTAGCTACATAATCAAATATTGTAAAGAAAATATGAAAAATTTGATTAACTAAGTCAAATAAGCCAATAGTTAATAACTCTTAAATTGTTGGAATGTTAATTTATGTTAATGTATAAAACTCAAATTTATTTATATATAAGTGATTTTAAAAAGTTAAAGGGAGTGTGCTCTGTTACAAAATTATTATTATCTTACATACTGTAAGAAATAGTACACCCGTATGGGTAATGGTGTATTCAGGGAAAATAATAGACGCTCTACTTAAAATTACAATGGAAATTAAGAGAGTAAGGGATAAATAATTAATCACTCACTTCTTGAGGAGGGGGAGTGGGTTATGGGGGGAGGGGAAAAAGAGGGACTTGATATGTATTACAGAGACTATTGATTAAATAATTTAAGGTTAATACTTGCTATTAGTAATATTATTATTAGTATTGTGATCCTATAATTCCTTTGTGTTTCCCTCACCCTCTAGGGGGGATTCTTTTTTGTAATGTAATTAAATCTTTAATAAAAAAAAAGGAAAAGAAAGAAAAAGAACTAGCTAACCAGGCAGGGCCAGTTAGTTCAAAAGGAAAAAAAGGACAATTTCTTAGCTCTCATTCAGAGCCTCTGGTCCATGGCCTTTTCCGCACCAGCCTGTTATAGCGCAATGATTCCACTTTCAACCTCCTCTGGAATCCTGGGGTTTGTAGTTTCGGGAGGGGCTGGCCGGCCCCTCCCGAAACTGCAAACCCCAGGATTCCATAGGATGTAGAAAGTGGAATCATTGCGCTATAACAGGCTGGTGCGGAAATGGCTTCAGATTTCACACTGGCTCTCCTACCCCCTGTTGGAGTTCCAGTCCCAAAAAGAAACAAACAAAAAATATAGACAATCATTCATATCTCTCTCCCACACCATGGCTAATATGTTTGCTAATCATAAATTAAAATAGTGACTGTAGTCAAGTGATCAAAAGACTAACACTTGTTAGTGAAGGAAACAGGTAAGATTCCCCAGCTGTACAGATAACAGCTAGAATTATCCGTGCTATAATCTTTCCACTTTCTGAGTGTGATTGTGAAAACTAAATAGTAAAGAAGGCTGAGAGCCAACTCATTTGAAATCTGGTGCCGGAAAAATGTTCTGTGAATACCACACACGGGGCAAAAAGACAAATGAATGGTCCTGAACTCTCACTGTATCTTAACTGAAGCAATTATACTTTGGACATAAAACGAGTTGACATGACTTTATTGGAAAAGACAATAAGGTTTGGAAAGGTGGAAGGCAGTAGGAAGAGAAGAAGCCTGCATCACATGTGGATAGACTCAGGCCCTTTTCGCACCTTACCTTCGTCGTGGCAGTGGGGAGTGGCGCTCACGCGAGCAGCCATTCGCGTGAGCCGCTCACGGCAGCCCTTCTGCCTCCCGCATCGGCTTGCCGGTCACGCGACTGTCGCGCTAGCACCCTGCCCCTTCCTTTCGCAGCGCAGCCTGGGAGCTGTAGGCTGCGCTGGGGGAAGGAAGCATGACTGCCCCGGCTCACCGATGCACAGCACGCAGGTAAATGTGCAAGGGCGCCATGAACATTGCGCGACCGTGCAGTATTTTCAGCTTTAAGCCAAAAATAAAAAATGCACACACACCCCGCTTTAGCCTCCTGAGTGCCGTGTGTCTGGGAGTGCACCGTATGGACCAACGCTCCCATTCACGCGACACTCAAGGGGCGCTCGCGGAAAAAGAATGCGGGCAAAAAGGGCCCCAGT
This sequence comes from Ctenosaura bakeri, assembly GCA_948474755.1. Lineage (NCBI taxonomy): Eukaryota > Metazoa > Chordata > Lepidosauria > Squamata > Iguanidae > Ctenosaura > Ctenosaura bakeri. The sequence continues at coordinate 482,908 of CAOLHI010000252.1, read as the reverse complement.
CAAGCAAATCACAGCTGAGTAGGGGTGAGTTTGCAAGATCCTGATCAGCTCCATTAATAACAGTTTCTTGACGATCTCACATACCCAGCTCTCTAAGTCTATTCTCATAGGGCATGGCTTCCAGGCCCTTCATGTTGGTGACACACTTTATCAACATGCATCATTTCACGGCACAGTAATTCAGTTTTACTAGCAAACCAGAGGTACCCAGAGGCATATCTAGGATGGCAAAAGGCAGCCCCCACCCCAATCCTGGCCCGCTGCCATCGCCCTCACCAGGAAAGGCCCCAGCAACAGTGACGGCAGGGGGAAAGCCCTCCCACCTGGTCCTTGCCTGCTGCCATCATTCTTGCCAGAGAAAGGCTCCCGCAAAAGTGACAGCAGCAGATCAGGCTCAGGTGGTGGTGGGTCTTTCTCGGCCAGGGAGATGACACGCCAACACACTACAGGTGACACACTAATGTGTCACGACACACCCTTTGGAAAGCCCTGCTGTAGAAGCACAATGTAGGATCTCAGCCATATGTTTTGTGATTCCATAGCAGGGTACACAGAGCCCTGAGAATGCACAGTGATGTACATAATTCTTTAATCCTTGGGCCTATGGAACCCAAGCGGAATGCAAGCATTTTCTTCCTGCAATTCTGTTTCCAGAATATCAAAGGATACTAGAAATACAGGCACACCCCTGCCGAACCTCCTATACTCCACAGGGTCCCTCTCATGGAAATGTTCTCAAGAGATTAGAGCAGCTGCTCAGTGGAGAAGCAATGGCTCAAATCAGAGCAAACTAGACTTGGTGCAGGGAGGAAAAAAAAATTCCTCACAGCATCATTTGAAAATGATAATTAAGGAACAATGCAACACTTTGCCTTGCCCGAAGGCTAGCAGTACCACATGGTTACAAGGCAGAATAATGTGGCTTTTGTGCAGGCATTGCTAATTAATTGAAACAAATATTTGTCGTATTGTGCCTAATGTGAGCATGTGATACGAGAAAAGATGTTGCACAGCTGGAATGCCAACTAAGAATGTTGTGGGCTGCTTTAAGAAGCAGATGCTAAGGAAGGAAGGAAAGAAAGAAGGAAGCCAAATTGAAGCAATTGTTATGAAACAAAAACATTTGTATTTATAGAAAAGCTTGTTATCTTTTAAGAGGCTAATAGGGCATTCTGGTGTACAGGAGCAAAGAAAACAGGCTTCCAGTGAGTCATAGCACTGATTCGGGTACTGTCAGCTCATAGCTCTTCATATTATCTTCTCCAAGAAGATGGAGATATTTATTCCTAGAACTGGGATATTATTCAGCTTTCCTCAGCAAGATATGTTGCACTGAAGTTCCCATCATTCTCAGTCAGCATGGACTCCAGATGAGGATCATGGGAGCCATGGTTCCGTACATATCAAGGATACACCAGCTTGAGGGAAGCTACTGGAATTCCTTGGCACGGAGAATCATACTTTTGGAACAGATCTCAAAAGTCATTTAATCCAGTCTCCTACAAACACATAAAATCCATGCTGCAGCATTGCTCACTGAGCCAGTGTGTCATAATGGCTCCCAAAGACCATGCTTAGCCATGGAAATCCACTGGATAATCTTAGGGAACTCTCTCTCTCAGCCTTTGAGGAAGATAATGGCAAACCTCATCTGAAGAAAACTGCAGGAGAGACTCACCATAAGAAGGCATACGACATGAACATCCCTTTCAGCCTCTGCTTAAAAGCTTCTAAGAAAATAGATTCTAGCATCCCCAAAGGCAGGACTGCCATGGAATTTGGGGGCTTCATAAAGGTAATTCAGCTCTCTGGGCAAAACACAGGCCTGAATCATATTGGTCATCTGTTACCCTGTTCTCTCGGGGTCCCGGGAGGGACACCCAAATAACCAAAACACAGTAACACAACTTCGGGGAAAATTAGCTGGAGCACTCACTAAAGCTAGCGAGAGGCAGGGTAACGTAGCAGGATCTTGCAACCCAGCATCTACGGGGTCAGGTCAGTCAAGCGGTCAGACGGTTTAAAATAGCAAAAACGATGTTTTATTAAAAGGCAGACAAATGGTAAAGACACCACAATCACACAGCTAACTAACGAATTGGAAACAGGGATTTTCAGAGGGGAATGGGTGATACGACACCTGTCTTGTAGTCCTGGAGAGATATGAAGATTGAGTTCATGGATATGGAGTCTCAGTACATGGGACTGAGGGGGAGGCTCGCCAGACAAAGCGGCAGCAAGGCTGGATGGAACTCAAGAGCAATCCAAGGAAGCTCTCGGAATTGGGGGCTTTTATAGGGTGAATTGTAACTGCAGGTCATACCTTACTTGGTGAGAACAATGCGATTTAGGAGCGGGACAAAGCCTTGGAAAGGTCAGAGTTTAGCAGGATTGGCTGAAAGCCGAATCAACAATAGTGTAGCCAGTATGCAAATGCGGAGCACTTAGTACAACTTTGTGCGGCTACCTGCTCGGGGCAGGGGTGCCTTTGTTAGTATCGCGCATAAACAAAAAGAGTGTTTGCCGGAGAGGTCCCTGAAGCGACGAACCGGCTCTGTCCAGCCTGCCTGGGTGGAGAATGGAATGTCCAGCAATTATCGGCTGCGCCTGTTTACGTGCTTGTCCGGAGGCCTCGCAAACACAGTGGGGTGGCAGAGGAAAGCCAAATGGTTTGATATCAAAGCGATATCAAGTGCTATCTCTGGGTAGGCCTGGGCTGCAGTAACAAATCCCTATTACAGGAAAGCTGTTGAATCAGTGGGATTTACATCAGTGCCAACTCAACATTTAACACTTGATTCAGTTGGTCTGCTCTAGTGAGAACGACCAATAGTTGGTGTGCTGTTTCCTTCTGCTTCCCCCTTCTGGTACCACAATGCTCTGAGTAGACAGGGCCATTTCCGCACTACACTGTCATAGCGCTGTTATTCCACTTTCCACCTCCTATGGAATCCTGGGGTTTGCAGTTTAGGGAAGGGCATTGAGAATTCTCAACCTGGGAACTCTTGGCCTCAGTAAACTACAAACCCCAGAATTCCACAGGATGTTGAAAGGGGAATAGCAGCACTATAACAACATAGTGCGGAAATGGCCAAGGAGATATTTCTAAGAGCATGTGAAATCAACATAGTAACTGTATCTTATAGTTTCATAAGTAGTAGTTAATGAAAGTAAATCCATTATCAGCCACAAATCTTACTTCGCTTGACAGGCAAAGCTACTTAAATTGAATTTTAAAGGGATTCCGTTACGTTCTCAGGAAATTGCGAATCATCCTAGTGTTAGTAGGCACTATTTTTGATTATTAAAACTAAGAGCAGAAATCACCCAACATTTACATAATTCCCCCCAAAAAACTTTTATTATCCACATAATTAATGAATCGTCCCATACCTAAACAAAGCTGACTTGAATGACTTCTACTTTACTTTCACTTTTCAGTTAAAATGTCAGAATGGATTTGCCTTCCATGCTTAACATCTGCCATAAAGAGAATGGCCAGAATCTTGTGTGAAAGTTATATCTTTCTAAGAGGCCTTAACATATGTGGGAATTAGAATTGGGCACTTTTGTAAGGTATGAAGTAGAGGGCTGCTGTTACATTATCATATACAAAGAATCATAGAAATTTAGAGTTGGAAGAGACCCCAGGGGCCATCCAGTCCAACCCCCTGCCATTCAGGAACACCCTCAAAGCACTCCCGACAGATGGCCACCCAGCCTCTGCTTAAAAACCTCCAAGGAAGGAGACTCCACCACACTCCGAGGCAGCAGATTCCACTGCCGGACAGCCCTGACTGTCAGGAAGTTCTTCCTGAGGTTCAGGTGGAATCTCCTTTCCTGCAGCTTGAATCCATTGCTCCTTGTCCTGTTCTCTGGAGCAGCAGAAAACAAGCCCTCTGCTTCCTCTACATGGCATCCCTTCAAATATTTAAACATGGCTATCATGTCCCCTCTTAGCCTTCTCTTCTGCAGATACTAAGCACAATGAACAAAGTGACCATTGCCCAAAGGTCACAAGGGGACGTTGGACTAGGAGTCTGCAAGAGCAGGGTTTGTGTCCCCACTCAGCCATGGAAACCCAATGAGTGACCTTGGGTACACTTTCTCAGCCTCAGAGGAAGGAAACGGCAAAACTTCTCTGAAGAAATCTTGCCGAGAAAAGAGTCATCAGAGTCAACTTGATGTCTCTTTGAGGCCTCATCCAATTTTCAAACTGCTACACCACACTGGCCATCTTTGTTTTTGCTTGAGTGTGTGTTACCCAGTGCACTGGACAACACAAATTTAATCTCCAGCTTCACCAGTATGGGGATTGGCATGTTGCTTGGTGCCTTTGCTGCAAGCACATGGCTAAGCAGGGCTTTGGACCCTGGTTTCCCAAAGTCCTGGTCAAAATCTCAGACTGTTTTTTTTAATAGTTAGTTGGTTGTAGTAATGTGTTTTAGGGGGTTGGTTTTAGATGGGTTGGTGGGTGGGGAGGATTGGTTATGTTTTAATGCTTTTAATGTATTTAATGTATTGTTGTAGTACCGCCACGATCCATGGGGAGAGGCGGGATATAAATTTTTTATTATTATTATTATCATCATCACCATCATTATTATTATTATGCTGGATCATCTACTAATTGCAGAGAGAATATCTCAGTGAACTAAGGGACTTTCCTCCCTACACTGTTACAGTGCTATTATTCCACTTTCAACCTCCTCTGGAATTCTGGGGTTTGTAGTTTCTTGAGACCAAAGAGCTTTTTGGTTGAGAATTCTAAAGGCCCTTCCCTAAACTGCAAACCTCGGGATTCCACAGGAGGTTGAAAGTGGAATAATAGTACTATAACAGTGTAGTGCAAAAATGCCCTGAGAATGTATTGTTCCTAAGCCAGGATACCTATAATGGAGTTTTAAAGCTGCAATGCTGCATGAATATATATGAGAGAATAAACCTGTCTGAATGAGAATGATTGGTCTCTGAGCAGACATGTATGAGTGGATTGAATATTTAGCTCCTCCGCCCATTCTCTGTTACTTGTGGCAGATAGTTACTGCTTCTCACTTGGTTTGAAGATACCCCTGTTTTCACACCTTTCTCCCTCTAAGGCCCTTTCCACACGGGGGTTAAAAAACGTTGTAGAGCGACCTCTGATGGAGGTCGTCTACACTGTAAAGTGGATTGGGGCGGGCTACTTTTGCTTAGTTCCACACCCCGATCCGCGCTAGGGCGACCGGAAGTGGCGGCGCCGCGTGCTTTTTAAAAAACACTTTTCTGGAGGTTTTTAAAAAGCATGGGGTGTGCAGCCGCATGCAGCCCCGTCGCAGCACCCGGTGTGGACTTGCAGGCGCGCGCAAGGGCGTGCCTGCAGATCTGCCGGGGGCAGGCTTTCTGGCTGGTGAGCGTCTCCAGTTGGTGGAGAGCCTCCGCCAGTCGTAAGCCACCATTTTGGGCACCGCAGGATGCCGAGAAGTGTGGACCAGCGAAAACGCGCTGCTCCATGTAGCAACGGACTTACCCGGTTTCAGGTAAGCTCTGTTTTTGCGTGTTTTCGCCCGTTTCTTTCTCCACGTGTGGAAAGGGCCTGACTTTTTTTTTTGGTTTTTGTTTCACCTCTAAAGTCTGCTTTTTTCTATGAGATGCAGTTCCAAGGGGCCTTCTCCTGCCCAGCTGGTCACCACAAAGAAGGGTTTTGTACAGGACCTCATCTGGGAGTTGGAGAACTTCCTGTCTATTTCTAGAGATCTTAATACAGGAGGGTTTCATGCTTTCCAACAGTCCCAGACAGTGCTGATTAGCCCTCTTCTCATTCCACTTTTCAGCAGCTTTTAAAACATCCCAGTTTTGGTCTCTTCATCCCACTTTATTCCTTAGTCCTCAGCTTACTTCAGTTGCAGCCAACTCTTTCCAAAGTGCAAAGGTAGTTTCTACTCAATTCAGTAGGTAAGGGGAAAAGGGAAAGGAAAGGGGAGAGCCTTGCCCTTCTCAGCAGACTCTGCAAACTGTTGCAGAATTGCCTAGTTTGTGTGTCTTTCCTCATAAATAACATTTGCCATTTTGACCACACTCTGACATTGTTCAGCCACAAGTGACCCAATTTCCACATGTGAAAAGTTGGAGGGTATGGGGTTTCCAGATGTGTTGTACCTACAATGCAGATAATATATTACAGCCCTACACTTCCCCCCACAAGACTGATATGGTTCAATTGGCAACATATTATTTAATGGACAACCTGCATTAATTGACATTGATATAAAATGGAACCTGAAGTGTCTGGAAGGTCATGCTGGAAAGAGGAAAATTACTGACTGAAAATGTGAGATTACAAGGCAGTGTCAAGGTCAGAGACCCGGGCAGCAAGCCAGCCCAGAGAAGGGAGAGGGAGAGATAGCAGAGTCCTGCCAGGAGGAGTCAAAGCAAGCAATTACTCATAGGGAGTCCATTTACCTAAGCCTGAGCAACAAGCGAAAGCCATAGTCAGAGTCCAAAATCCAGGGGTCAGAAACCAAGAGATCAATCCAAGGTATCGGCTACTGGAAGCAAGGAGAGGTCTTGTAGAAAGTTTGCTACAAGCAAAGGAAAGCTTCCAGGCAGGCAGTTGTATCACCCAGGCACAGGTGTGGCCAGTCACCACTTCTTGAACTTAAATCAAGGAAGCCTCCCTTTGCTCAGCTCTCTTGAGTCTCCGCCTTGTTTGTGGGCATCCCCAGGATCACAGCTGAATCCTGTTGCCCTAAAGGAGCAGGCAGAGGGATGTCCACGCCTGCTTGGTCCATGGTACCAGGGGGAGCTCTTGAGCTGCAGGACTCATCTCCAGCCAGAGCCACAGGGACCAACAGCTGCTGCTCGTCATCAGCAGCTCTGACCGGGGCTTCAGTTATCACAGGCAGATCAACCAACACCCCCTCTAGGTATAGCCAAAGTCATTGTGAGGCAGATTACAAGGCAACTCCAGAGATAATAGGCTTAAACTGCAACTGGAAACATCTCTGAGCATACAACAGTCAAGCCAACATTCCCACCAAAGCCGTGATTGTTTCAACCCTGTTGTGATAGATGAGGGCTCAGAGAAGGAAGAACAATCTTTGTTGTTGCCTCCACCATCTGAAAGAGAAGCTAAACCAGAGATGTTATAGCTGGTGCCTGAGAGAGAAGGGGGGTCAGTGATAATGGAGCCCTGGTGGCACAGTGGTTAAATGCCAGTACTGCAAGCCACAAGGTTGTGAGTTCGATCCTGCTGGGCTCCAAGGTTGACTCAGCCTTCCACCCTTCCGCAGGTCGGTAAAATGAGTACCCAGCTTGTTGGGGGCATGTATAGAAATACATACTATTTGTAAGTTGTTCACCGCCTTGATCCATGTGGAGAGGTGGGTACAAATAAATAAATAAATAAATAAAATAAAAATTTCAAGGAATTAGATTCACCTTTGCCTCCCAATCCTCAGTCACACAGATGGCAAAAACAGGCGGCTTAGAAGCAAGTCATTTTGCTGAGGCTCAGAAGACAAGAGGCTCATGAAGAACCTCTTAATAACCCCTGCTATCTGTTGGCATGGCATGCTTTTTCCTTGTGGCAAATTGCTATCCAAGCCCTCTAGATCTTTGTATTCCTGCTCTATGACTGTGTGAACTCCAACATCCTTGACTCCTTGGACTGGCTTGAATTCAGTTTTTGGCTCAGAGTTTTTCTGGATAGTTTGCTCTGGACTCTCCTCGTTTCCTCCACCTCTTTGGTAAGAACTGTCCCATTCCTTCCGTCACTGACAGATAAGCAGGGGCTGGGAGTTAAACTCGGATACCTGTTCCCTCACACCTGGATATTTCTATATGTTGTTCCCCTGACCTCAAGTACAGGGCTATTATGGCAGCCATTATCTCTTTGTCATCTAACACTAAGACTCTTAACTCCACTTGGACCCCGTTGCCTGTGTTGCAACTTCCATTGTCCTCTCAGCTGGGAAAGCCATTTGCATCCATGCATCTCAGGCACATTTTGGATATATAGGCCCTTTGAGCAGTCAGCTGCAGTACTTCACCTTGCAAGCAGCCACACTGTTGCTTTGATTCTTATAGAATCATAGAATCATAGAAATGTAGAGTTGGAAGAGACCACACGGGCCATCCAGTCCAACTCCCTGTCATGCAGGAACACCCTCAAAGCACTCCCGACAGATGGCCATCAAGCCTCTGCTTAAAAACCTCCAAGGTAGGAGACTCCACTACTCTCCGAGGCAGCAGATTCCACTGCCGGACAGTCCTGACTGTCAGGAAGTTCTTCCTGAGGTTCAGGTGGAATCTCCTTTCCTGCAGCTTGAATCCATTGCTCCTTGTCCTGGTTTCTGGAGCAGCAGAAAACAATGAGTACTGTCCTTAGGCTTTGATCTAAGCCATTTCACTGCTCTCCTGACCAGTAATTGTCACTCGAACCCTGAAGCTCCTCTTTCCACAATTTTCCTCCCTTTATCCTTAAGCTAGCTCATGTGAGAGTGCATGATTATTTGATTCTTTTCCCTGCATGTGTGAATCTTTTCAACAAAACACATTTTAGCTTATTTTGGAATCTCTGGCTGATTCTTTCCTGTAAGACCCTGTAAACATTGGTGGAAAGATCTTGTTAGGTTACCTCCCACTTGCAGGCCTTCTAATTGATCTAATTAATTCCCCATTGTCAAATGGAGGTCCTGGCATTGCAGGTGGACCCCTGAGTCACCCAAGTTTTGGGGTAATAGGAGTGCTGATTCACTGGATTATTCCAGAAACCCTTCCACGTTGCAAAAGCCCAAATTCCATTTATGGGCTGCACAGGCTAATTGCCTCACGTCTGCTTGCAAAAATGAAAGGAAGAATGAATGGCATAAAAACAGCCGATGGCTAAGATACATAATGGGATCCCTCCATTGAGCAGAGCCAAACATGTTTGTATTTTGGCTGCATCCAGCGATCTCCATCATGCTAGCCATTCTCTGTGCTCTGTGTCCCTTAACAGCCTGAGTGGAAGCTGAAATGTTTTGTTGTGCACAGCCACAATGTGCCTGCTGTTCTGAGAAATGTTGCTCAAGTGCATCCATGTAAAATATGCTTGTTGGGCAATCCTGATGGCAACGTCCAAGGACTAGCTGGCAACGTGCAGCCATAAACATGGCCCACTCTTTTCACGGTTTGGCCTTTTTAAACAAAGCAGGCCAGTAAAGAAGACAAAAGGAAGGCATTGTCATCTGTTCCCCACATCCCTGAGGGGTGAGGAGTTCCACAGGAAGGGTTCACCAGGTTGTGGTTTACTTTGGAGGAGAAAGCAGTGAAGACCTGGCATTTTCATAATGTTTTCCTGTAGATAAAGTATCAGTGAATGCAAATTGTAGTTGTTGTCATTTTCTGAATTATGGTAAATAGTGTGCCCTAAATCAGAGCTGAGCTAATGGTGGCTCTCCAAATGTTTGTTTGGGAGTGCAACTCCCAGCATTCTTTACCACTGAACTACAACTCCCATCATCCCTCTTCTGAAGGAAGAGGCATACATACTGTAGGAATAGTTAGTATCAATATCAAGTGGAGTATAGCATAACCAGTACAATATGAGTTTGTGGTAGAAAACAGGAGAAAATATTCAAGATGCTCTTATAGTGTTAAAAAATGGAAAACTTGCATTTATTGTCTCAAGAAATCCATTTTGGGATAGAAAAGGAGATAGACAAAAGTTCACCTGAATTGCAGTGGGAGAACCCCTAAAACCTGGCTCTGATTGGTGGATGTAATCGGTCCTGAGGCATGGATGCTCCCTTCTCACACAGAGGGAGAGAAAGGACTAACTTTTGGAAGAAGTGGGAAGTGACCTTTGCAGGCAGGAAGGAAGCCAAAGGCATGAGTGCATAGATCAAAGAGGACAAACAAGTGGCCAGCCATGGCAAGTGGCCAGCCATGGTCTCTAGAATTCCCTCTCACTGTTGCACTGATGCCTCCTTGCTTTCAACACATAGATCATTCCCACACTAGACTGTTATAGTGCTATTATTCCACTTTCAACATCCTATGGAATCCTGGGGTTTGCAGTTTAGGGAGGGGCCTCAGAGGCCCCTCCCTAAACTGCAAACCCCAGGATTCCATAGGATGTTGAAAGTGGAATAATAATGTTATAACAGTCTAGTGTGGAAATGGCTATACTGCCAACAGCTGGGACCTTAATCACTAGGAAAAACTACTCACTTAAATTTTCTTGACTTTTTCTTCTTAGTGCAACATCTAAAACTATCTCCAGACCTGTCTGTACAGACATAGCCTAGCACAGGGGTGGCAATCATGGGGATCTTCAAACAGGGGGACCCAGTGTATCTACCACACTGCCACACTACCCCCTCATGCTGGAGTCTGTGTGCGAATCCACTCTTGGTTTTACTGCTGCTCCCCCCAGTGCTGCTCTAATTTATAAAGGAATGCTTCTAATGCTAGACCCTAACCCCTCTGCCCTATGTTTAGAGGCAGCAGTTCAGCCAAGAAATACAGGCTTAAGTAGGATGAAGAAATGACAAGTGTGTTCTGACAGTCTAGTACATGGATCTGCAAAAATAAAGAGACGCACAGTAGTGAGGTCTTTTTTTTTTCCAACTGAATCTTCCTGTTGTTTATTGTGGATAGAAAGCTGGGGTGGGGATGGGGAAGACACCAGCCCCTAACTGTTAAGTTCTATGTTCTTAGCCATTGACTTCTTAGAATAATAGAATCATAGAGCTGGAAGAGACCACAGAGGTCATCCAGTCCAGCCCCCTGCTATGCAGGAACACACATCAAAGCATTCCCAATAGATGGCCATCCAGCCTCTGCTTAAAAACCTCCAAAGAAAGAGGAGACTTCATCATACTCCACTGAGGCAGCATATTCCACTGCCAAACAGCTCTGAGAATCAGGAGGTTCTTCCTTGGGTTCAGGTGGAATCTCTTTTCCTGTAGCTTGAATCCATTGCTTCTTGTCCTAGTCTCTGGAGCAGCGGAAAACAAGTCTGCTCCCTCCTCGACATGACATCCTTTCAAATATTTAAACATGGCTACCATGTCCCCTCTTAACCTTCTCTTCTGCAGACTAAGGAAAGCACACCAGAACTATTGGGTCCATGAGCCGTGGTGGCGCAGTGGTTAAATGCCAGTACTCACACCAGAACTATTGGGTCCATGAGCCGTGGTGGCGCAGTGGTTAAATGCCAGTACTGCAAGCCACAAGGTTGTGAGTTCGATCCTGCCCGGCTCCAAGGTTGACTCAGCCTTTCATCCTTTCGCAGGTCGGTAAAATGAGTACCCAGCTTGTTGGGGGCATGTATAGAAAATGTTTCAAAATACATGCTATTTGTAAGTTGTTCGCCTCCTCGATCCATATGGAGAGGCGGGATACAAATAAATAAAATAAAAAAATGATTGGGTATCAAATAGCAATGGTCACCATGAAGTCATTCAATGACGGACTAAGGGCAGCAAAACCAGGAAGGGAAGATCCCTTTCATGCCCCTTCTTCCAGCCCCTTCCAGTTGATGCTTCCCAAATACCCTCCTCAACTGAAAAATGAGACTTTGAATGGAAGAAACAACGTGAGTGGGGTTGATTGGAATACTTCTTTTGGCTTCGAGTGCCTCCTGCAGCATCCATCGCCTTCCCAGTCTTGACCAGATATCTTGACCAGATATTATAGCTCCTTGTCCATCGTATGCCAGGTGGCTACTTCCTTGATGTGTTCTATTTAAATTAAATCGTTATCTCACTGGTAAACCCTGTCCTGGGGTCTACAATTTTGATATTAAAATATGATTCCATATGCCTGAGCGGTCACTCAGATGGGCATGTAGGCAGCAATCGTCAAACGATCGAAAACCAGGTCAGGCCAGTAAAATCCCCGGTCACGTAGCCCCAGGAGACCTCAAGATGTGTAAACCCACAATAAACAAAGGGTCCTCAGCCTCTGAGATGCCGACATGAGGGCAATAGCGTGTCTGCCCCAAGTTGAGCAAATATCCCATCAGATGAGGAGCATTTACATGAAGTCAAACCACAAACTAACACAGCCAAAGATCCTGAAACTTTGGCAACACCCTGTAATCTCATCATGCAAAGGAAGTTACCATTGTGGAGCTTCTTTCTCATTGTAACACCCATTGTTCTCCCCGGGAAAGCCCTCCAGGTACTTTTTCCCCTACAAATAGTCCCAGTTTTTGAGTGGTTCTTTGGATCACTCCTGGTCATCCCAGCAGATTGTTTCTCCATCCGTTGAGTAATCCCCTCAGCCCTCTCCGTGCTGAGCCCCACTTCTCCACTGTTTTTCCCAGACCAAGGACTTCAGGAAAAGGTGCAGTATTACCCCAGCTGCAACCTCTTCAATATTCCCCGATCCAGTTTCCTCTCTTTTGCCTCTTAATAGGTCTTGAGTGAGTGTGTGAGTGATTGCGTTGGTGTGTGAGACTCTCCTTCAATAAAATCAATTATTGGACATTTTTTGTTTGGCTTTTTTTTAATTATTTATTTGTATCCCGCCTCTCCATATGGATCGAGGCAGCGAACAACTTACAAATAGCATGTGTTTTGAATCATTTCTATACATGTCCCCAACAAGCTGGGTACTCATTTTACCAACCTGCGGAAGGATAGAAGGCTGAGTCAACCTTGGAGCCAGGCAGGATCGAACTCACAACCTTGTGGCTTGAAGTACTGGCATTTAACCACTGTGCCACCAGGGCTCCCTTTTTGGCTTGGCCTGATCCCGTAAATACTGGGTAAAAAGACCCCGCTAGGTTACCCTGCCTCTTGCATTGCTATAGCTTGTACTCTGGCTAGTTTCCATTCCCCATCACGTGGAGCACATTGAGGTGTCCCCCAAGGGACCCCAGAAATCAGGGTAACAAAATTCTATTTAAGCTTTTGCCTGAGGCCTTGCCTCCTCTTGTACTCCCATTTGGCTTGCCATAGTTCTTCAGAGGAAGACAAGAATTAGTCCTTTTTCACTGTGAATAAGAGCTTTAAGAGTGCATCTAAATGTTCAATACTACTGAGCATACAACAATTTGTTGTATGTAATGTGTGTGTATGTGTGCACATGCTTACATACCAGGACTTAAACTGGGATTGTATTTGCAATATTCAGTTACATTAACCCCATAGAACCCAGAAAGAAGTACACAACCACCATGTAATCGTGTGAGTGAGGATTATACACTTCAGAAGCATGAGATACGATGCATTCACAAGTGTCACATCACAATAAACCAGCATCTCTTGGTCCTCAAAGTAATCCACTGCGTGACAACCGCAGATGGGTCATCCAAACCACCAGTCTACTGAACATTAACCAAACAAAGCCAAAATGATGAGCGGAGGAAAAAAAACCCTCTCTGCCTGTATTATGGCAAGTTGCGCATGGACAAGGCATTGGATTGAAACAGTAAGCAAGCTTAAGCACGCTGTGGACCAGGCAAAGTGCTAAATTGTCCTGATTTAACTGGAGTTGCTAGTATATCCGACTCAAAAATACATGATTGTAACTGCTCCTTGGTGTGTCTTTCCATTTTCATTTGAAAGAGGGATGGCAGATAATAAACCACCGCAACATCCCAGGAGCTCAGAAGGTTTAATGAAGAATTAAGGATGGTTGTAACTGCACAGCTGAAATAATAGGAAGGAAATTGAATTATTCCCCCCATATTAAATGCATATATTCTTGAGCAATTCTGCCAAAATTACTTTGCTAACCCGTGGCGTGAAATATAGGCTGTTTTCACTGGGGTGCATTAAACAAAGACGCCTGATTTCGTACAGCAGATTTGAAGGGGGTGGAGGCGGGGAGGGGGGAGAAGGGGAAAGAGAGGAGGGGACGCACTCCGGGTGAAGAAGCCTATACCCAGCTCTTGGTTATATCAGCTCTAAATTGTCTCACAGCTGTTTCTGGCTCCATTAGGTGGAAGACTGGGTAATTTATGGAAGTCATTTTTAACAATTTGATTGTTGGTATATATCTGCTGAATTGATTGGTTGGGGAGACAGATCTTTATTTTTATAATAGCAATAACATCCTTTGCAGATTACTGCTCAATTTATCCCCGATGTTAACAGTGCCAGCCTTCATTTGTCAATTTATATTGGGGGAGGGGGGCAAAATAGGTTGCTATTTCTTAATTAGCTGTCTAATTGTGAGAGAGCAGGCCTTCCACACCAGGAGAGATGAGCTGGGCTGGACAAACTTGGAAGGCAAGCTAACAGAACGCCGTTCAGCCCGTCTGCAAAGGAAGGCTGGGGTTTTCGTGGGATGGGAACTGTGTTCTAAGGAACTCTGGGGCTTCTGGGGTGTATATCAGTATTCCGCAATGACAACACCACAAATAACTATCTTGAGAATAAATACTGTCCTTCCTGTTCATCTTTCTGTATGATATGCAGCCGCATCCCAATCAAAGCTCAGAAAAGTCCCCCCCTTTTTTTACTACAATTCCCCAAATCCCTGAACATTGGCCACACTGGATGCTGTGGGTTCATAGCTAAATCACAGAGCTGAAGGCACTGCAAGCATCATCTGCACCAATTCCCTGCCATTCAGGAACATCTGATTAGAGCACCCCTGAGAGACGCCCATCCAGCATCTGTTGAAAGAATTCCAAAGATGAAGAGAACACCACTGTCTATTCCACTGTGGAACAGCTCTTACAGGGGAAAAAAATTGTCCTAATCGAAGAGCATCAGGTTGTAGCTCGAAAAAGGAACATTTCTAAGTTTGGGTTCTGATCCACAATGAACACCACTGATGTGCAGAGGGAAAACAGTAGGAAGCCAGCTCAGGATCATACAATCACAGAATCATAGGATTGGAAGAGACCACAAAGGCCATTGAGTTCAGCCCATTCTGTCATGCAGGAATACATAATCAAAGCATTCCCAACAGATGGACATCTAGCCTCTGTTTAAAAACCTCCAAAGAAGCAGACTCCACCACACTCCAAGGCAACGTATTCCACTGTTGAACTGCTCTTGTCATCAGGAAGTTCTTCTGAATTTTTAGGTGGAATCTCTTTTCCTGTAGTTTGAAGCCATTGCTCCACGTCCTAGTCTCAGGAGCAGCAGAAAACAGGCTTGCTCCATCTTCCATATGACATCTCTTCAAATATTTAAACACGGCTCTCGTGTCACCTTTTAACCTTCTCTTCTCCATGCTAAACATGCCCAGCTCCCTAAGCTTCTCCTTATAGGTTTCCAGACCTTTTGCCATGTTGGTCACCCTCCTCCAGACATGTTCTATTTGCAAATATCCCTCCTGAACTATTGTGCCCAGAACTGGACCCAGGATTCCAGGTGGGGACTCGCCAAAGAAGAATGAAGTGGTAAGCTAACAACTGTTTAATAAACAGCCTGCTTGTCCAGCTACCTGGTGGTTGAGGCCCCAAGTCTAAAGGCCTTGACTTCTGGCCTGAGAAAGAGCATACAGAGGGAAAGGCTAGTGGAAAGGAAGTATGGATCATATAAATACCAAGGAAGGACAAGTACTAAGCCTGGTTTAAATCCATATCCCCTGCCCTGTTACCACGGTTCTGACATGCCCGGTGATAGCACCAGATATCTCTTGATATCAAACTTATTTGGCCTCCACTTGGCCTTTCTCTGCCACCCTGCTCCACGTGTTTGCAAGGGCCACTGGACAAGTACGTAAACAGGCGCGGCCGGTAATGGTTGGACATTCCAATCCCCATTTAGGCAGGCAGATTAATGCCTCTCTGTTGCTTCAGGGACCATTTCTTGCAGACACACCTTGCTTAAGCGCAACCTTACACAAAGATGCTCGGCCCAGAGCCAGCACTTTCTTTATGCTGATCCATTTGCATACTGGCTATACTATTGTTGTCTAGCGCTAAGCTCATCATGTAAAACCTGACCTTTTCCAAGGCTTTTGTCCCACTCCAAATTTCCTTTGTTCTCACCGAGCATGGTATGGCCTACAAGTACAATCCACCCTATAAAAGGTCCCCAATTCTGAGCCCACCTCAGATCGCTCCTGAGTTTCATCCAGCCTTGGTGTCGGTTTGTCCAGAGAGCTCCCCTCAGCGAACCACTCTGAGCTTGCTTCCCTGCAACCTCCACTTCTCTCCAGGACTACGAGATAAGGTGTCGTATCACCCATTTCCCCCCGAAAACTCCCATTTCTATTCTAGTTAGTCGTGCGCATGTGGTGTCTTATCCGTTGTTTGTCGTTTAACTGCAGATAGTATAGCAGCAGGAGCCACCGTCTTCTTTCCTGGCTTTGGGAAGCTCTGTACCAGTGCTTTCCAAATGGTGTGCTGTGACACACATTAGAAGGTTAAGAGGGGACATGATAGCCATGTTTAAATATTTGAAGGGATGCCATGTAGAAGAGGGAGAGGACTTGTTTTCTGCTGCTCCAGAGACCAGGACAAGGAGCAATGGATTCAAGCTGCAGGAAGGGAGATTCCACCTGAACCTCAGGAAGAACTTACTGACGGTCAGGGCTGTCCAGCAGTGGAAGATGCTGCCTCGGAGTGTGGTGGAGTCTCCTTCCTTGGAGGTTTCTAAGCAGAGGCTGGATGGCCATCTGTCGGGAGTGCTTTGAGGGTGTTCCTGCATGGCAGGGGGTTGGACTGGATGGCCTGTGTGGTCTCTTCCAACTCTAGATTTCTATGATTCTATGATTCTATAAAGCTATTACCTTTGTTACTTTTAAACTTGTCTGGCTTTTCTTCTGACCTGACGCTGTAGACATAGGGTTGCAAGATCCCAGCTAAGTTACCCTGCCTCTCATTTAGCTTAAGAGAGTGCTCGAGCTAATTTCCCCATCTTGTGTTTTTGCTTAGTTATTTGAGCGTTCCTCCCGGAATCCCCACAATACAGAGTAACAGCCCAACTGGCAGGGTGATGCCCAATCAATGTTCAACTTTAGTCTCAAGTGAGGATTTTACCTGCCCCTGAATAAGTCATTTGGGGTGAGCGCTCCAGGGACTTGTCAGTGCAAATCGAAACCAGCCATCTTTTGGCTTGAAATGGCTTGTAAGCAGCTCTCAGATCTAATTTATTAAAAACACATTTGTCTTTGAGCGCCTCCGATCCCTGATTAATTTCCAGCACTCGGGTTTCCTGAATGCTGCAGGTTAGATTGTCATTTTTGATGTTCCAAAGGACGCCTGATTGATAGAAACTATTGTGAGAGTGTTCATTGAATGCATTGTTCTTGTCAAAGAACCAAGGAATGGAGAGGAGAAAAAGCTTTATTGATGAAAATGGCAGAGTGTCTTTTACATCAGGCCAAGTTGTCATATTCACGGATTGTGGGTGGAGAAGGTATAAGTTAATAGTGATCTAAGCAAATTGCTCACGGAGTTAACATGAAAAAGATTTTTTTTTAATGAACAACTTAATTGTGCCATTCATTCATCATTGGGGAGAGACTTTTGCATCTCCTTCACACAACAGAGTGACTCAGATATCCTAGACTGCCGAAAAAAGCCAAAAAGGGGGAGAGGTCTGAGAGCAGATCATGCCTGAACTCTAATCAAAAGAAGCCAAAATGATTAAAGTGAGACTATCAGACTTTGTGTTGGAAGAATTCCAACGTTCTCGCTCCCCTGCACCCATCTTGTTATTAAAGCAAGTGGGCATAGTTAGCATAAGGCCTCCTCTTTTACATGCCAAAGCTTCACCCTTTGCCTTTGTGTCATTTAAATGCATAGTGTTCAGGTGATCAGATTGTTACTTCGGCCCAGGCCTACCCGGTGATAGCACTAGATATCTCTTTTGATATCAAAACCATTCGGCCTTCCTCTGCCACCCCGCTCCACGTGTTTGCAAGGCCTCCAGACAAGCACGTAAACAGGCACAGCCGGTAATTGTTGGACCTTCCATTCTCCACCTAGGCAGGCCGGACAGAGCCACTCCGTTGCTTCAGGGACCTCCCTGCAAACACCTCTTTGCTTAAGTGCGACGCTAACAAAGGCACCCGGCTCTGAGCCGATAGTCTTACAAAGCCGCACTAAGCACCTTGCATTTGCGTACTGGCTACACTATTGTTGATTCAGCGCTAAACCGATCGTGTTAAACTTGACCTTTTCCAAAACATTTGTCCTGCTCCAAACTCACATTGTTCTCACCGAGTAAGGCATGGCCTGCAGCCACAATTCGCCCTATATACCCCCCCCCGATTCCAAGACCACCTCGGATTGCTTGCCCAGCTTGGATCGCTCCTGAGTTCCAGACTGCCTTGCTGCCGTTTTGTCCGGTGAGCTCCCCTCGGCGAATCGCGCTGAGCTTTCTTCCCTACCATCTTCAGCTTCTTCAGGACTACGAGAAAGGTGTTGTATCACTCATTTCCCCTGAAAATCCTTATTTCCAACTCTTTTGTTATTGTGGTGTCTTTATTGTTTGTTTGTCTTTTAATAAAACATCATTTTTGCTATTTTAAAACCTGTCTGACTGCTTGACAGGCCTGACCCTGTAGACGCTGGGTTTCAAGACCCCTGCTAAGTTACCCTGCCTCTTGCTAGCTTTAGTGAGTGCTCCAGCTAATTCTCCCCAAAATTGTGTTACTGTGTTTTGGCTATTTGGGCGCCCCTCCCGGGACCCCCAGAGAACAGGGTAACAAGATCATGTGACCTAGGATTGTTGATTGTGTCATTTGTCTTATAAAAAACATCCCCCTTCTCAAATCTCTCTCTTCTCCTCCATTTTTGCTTCCTCTTTCTCCTCTCCAGTCATGCTTCACATCTCCATCAGAAGATGGTGAGTTAAGAACGAAGCTATTCCTGCTCTATTCATTAGCTAGTTAGGGTGTAGGTTTCCCAATGCATAGGTAAATGTAGAAGCCATTAGTAATTTTTTCTAAGTTTGTAACCTGAAACTGTCTGTGGTTGTTTTGTTTTTCTTAGTCAGTTTCAGATCAGAAAAGCCACACAGAAATGTGGGCATGCTTTTTCTGCTACTCTGCTAAAAGAAGGCTGAATCCTTACAGCTTTAGCTTTCATAGAATTTCCCAATAGGGCTAAAACTCTGGGAAATTCTAATTCTCAACACTTTGGATGTATTATGAGATGGGGGGACCTATAATGCCCAAGAAAATAGAATGCTGTAAAAAAGAGGAAGGCCACATTAAAGATGGATTGATTCAATCAAGGCACTGTGTTTGCAAGACCCTGGGCAGGGCAGTTGATAGCCTGGGCTCTTAAATGTCTCTGATTCAGAAGGCTATTCTAAGGCCATTTCTGCACGAGACTGTTATAGCGCTTTGATTCCACTTTCAACATCCTATGGAATCCTGGGGTTTGCAGTTTCGGGAGGGGCCACCTGGCCCCTCCCGAAACTGCAAACCCCAGGATTCCATAGGATGTTGAAAGTGGAATCAAAGCGCTATAACAGTCTCGTGCGGAAATGGCCTAAGTCAAAGCCAATAGGATGGCAAATAACAACAATAAGTATAAACCTTAAAAATAAGATATTGCTGTTTTTTCTTTCCCCAGACTTGCATCCAACAGCACTACAAAGGAGACAAATGAACCCAACATCAAGCCAACGTGAAGGCACATAATAACAGCAAGAGCAACAATAGCAGCAGAACATGGCAAAAAAAATAGGGAAGGGAAGAGTATAACTCCCCGAATCCTCTAGCTGGTATCAAATGTCCCAGATTAGGAGGGACAATTGCAATTAATCCTCTGCTGTCCCACTTTCTCCTCTGCTTTTAAAATGGCCCGGTTTCTCTCTCCTCCTCCCACTTTTCCCCTTTGCCTTCAGCTTACTTCCATTGCTGCAAACTGAGTTCAAAAGTGCAAAAGGAGCTTATAGTCAATTAACTCAGCAGGGGGAAGAAAGGAGGAAGAGGCAGAATTTTCCCCTTCCCTGTAGACTCAGGCAAAAGAAAAATGCTGTAGTGTGTCCTAGCTTCTTGGTTCTTCCTTGTGAATATCTTTTGCCATCTTGACCACACATGTCCCAGTTTTCATCTGAGAGGTGCTGGAGTGTATGCACTATGGCCATATTGAACTGAGGGATATTAGGAAAATTCATCCAGGAAACTAACTTGATCAAGCTCTGGATGAGGAAATCGTTGGACTACAGGTGACACCTCCCCCCACAGCTGTTTTTACAGCCACTGACAACCACTGGCATTTCCAGGGCAGCCCATTTTCTGACCCAAAAAAAAAAAATTGTAAAAAAGTGAATTATCTCTGTTACAAGCCTTCAAAACTGATGATTCACTTTTTAAATAGCTTACAGGGCATGGAAGGAATATTTGTAATTATTTGTTCTCCAATCAAAAACTGGGTTTCCTGAAAGCTGGGAGATCCCACTGGGAAGCATAATAAACCAGCAAGAATTTTCCACAGTTTTCTCATTGTGTTTGATACTGTAAGTGTTATGGTGGAATTATTCGATGGGAGAGAACTCATGGAGATTTTGTACACACACACACACCGTCTTTTCTGCACAAAGGCTATAGCCTTCCCCTAATGTTTGCCCTTCAACAGATGTAACTTGCAGGCATGCTGCTCCTGGGCCTAGGCATGATGGAGCTGTGTCTGCCTCTTCTTCTCTCCCTCCGAGGCCAGGACAATGGGCCTCTTCTTCTCTCCCTCCGAGGCCAGGGCAATGGTACTTGGAATGGGGGGACAGCTTTTCTTCTGTATCTGGGCCTCAGTGTGATGGTGCTATGCCTGCTTCTCTGTTTCTACAAGGGTTTGAGTCCTGCAAGGACCCTAGCCTTGACTTGGTTCTTTGCAGAATTCTGCTCAGTATCTCAGACCCAGCTGGCTGCTCAAATGCAAGCCAGCCGGAGCAGCCAGCTATATAAGGGCTGGGTTTACTCTGCAGCCTTTGCCACGGTAAAGTGGTCTTTTGTGCTGCTTATAGTCTCCTCAGATGCCTCAGTGTTCTTGACCTTGCTGGCTCCTGGACTCTGATCTCTGGCCTGTTCTTCTGGACCTGCCTCTGGCCCTTTGGACTCTTGAGACCAGGTATACCTCTGGACTCTGACTCTTGGTCTCCTGGCCCAGTGGCCATTCCCTTGCCCAGCCCTGGTGCCCGCATCCTGGATGTTGACAGTCTCTCCCTTTGCAGCCAAGCCAGTGGCAGTTGAGATGGAGAGGGAGCCTTTCACCTGCTTCTGGACCAAGGCGCCCAACCCCATTCAGTTCTTGGACTTACAGTCCAGGAAAAAAAAGGAACTTTCCTAAGTTCTACCAATTTATAACATGCCTGCAAGGTACAGCACTGGCCATTAGTATAGAAATGCCTTTAAATAGAAACCAAGTCTATTCATGGGGAATAAGTGAAATACCAAGAGCTTTTAAAGGCGAGGTGGGCAAGATGAAGGGATCCAGTACAGTTTGAGTGTTGTACTAGGACTCCAAGGTAGCAGGGTTCAAATTCCACTCAGCCATGGAAACCCACTGAGTAATCATGGGGAAGTCATACTCTCTCAGCCTCTGGGGAGGGCAAAAGCAAAATGCCCTCTGAACGAATGTTGCCAAGAAAACTCTATAACAGGTTTGCTTTAGGGTTGCCATAAGTCAGAAGGAACTTGAAGGCACGTGAAAATAAATGATGTTACTCAGGCAGTGACGTGTTCTTGGAGCTTTTGTAAGGCCAGTATCTTATTCAGGATTGTGCAAGTCCTGTTGCGCTGATGCAAACCATTACACATTCTAGAAGGTTCTACTAAATGAGGTCTTCACAGTCGAGTGTTGTTCTGTTTTGACTTTAAATGCAATTCAGTGCAGAGCTCAACTATTTAGAATTGAGAGGAGGATGAATAGAGGTCTAGGAAAAGCCAAGTCAGGCCGTTTCTGCACTAGACTGTTATAGCGCTATTATTCTACTTTCAACATCCTGTGGAATCCTGGGGTTTGCAGTTTAGGGAGGGGCCTCAAAGGCCCCTCCCTAAACTGCAAACCCCAGGATTCATAGAATGCTGAAAGTGGAATAATAGCCCTATAACAGTCTAGTGTGGAAATGACCGCAGTTACCAAGTGGTTATAAATGGAGTAGGGAGACATGTAGTGTATGTAGAGTCCTCCCTCCACATTTGTGGGTTTGGCCTTCATGAACTTGACTATTTGCAAGTATCGTCTCCCACATTCTCCTCCTCCCATTCCCTTGCCTTTTTGCTGGGCACAGAGAAAGAAAAAGAAAGAAAGAAAGAAAGAAAGAAAGAAAGAAAGAAAGAAAGAAAGAAAAAGAAAAAGAAAGAAGGCACGCCCAGGCAAAAGGCAAGGGAATGAGAGAGGGGAGCCCAAGAAGGGAATGGGAGGGGGATTATGGGGAGAGTTATTTGCAGTTTTCCCACTTTTGCAAGGGCGGCCACTGTACACAGAATCCGACAAGGTTAAAAGCCAGACGGTCAAGCAATATCAGAAGATGCAAAAGTTGCAGTGGCATAAGTCCAAAACAGCTTGAAAGCACACAACAACGGGCTAGATGGAACGTCCACTTCAGGAGCTGCATGCCTCCGTGTTCCAAATGCTGAAGGGCAAATGTTAGGGGAAAGATGTTGCATTCACGTCCTGCTGGTGGACTTCTTTGAGGTTCCTGCCTGGTTCTGTGAGAAGCAGGATACTGAACGAAGCAGACCTTTGGCCTATTTAGGTATAATTCTTCTCGCTTAAGCTCACATTTTGGTAGGACCTGTCCTTGATTTTCCCTATCAGGCTTATTATGTGAAGGTCAGCAATATCCAAGAGATGCTTTTAATAGCAGAGGAAATAGCCTGTGCATAGAAATTGACATCTTAACAGGTAATCAGCCAGCAGCGTCCTGATGGGCCATGGAAGTTTAACATTTTCCCCCAGGTTGATGATCACAGCAGTTTGTATAGCCTGCAGCGTGAACTCAGCACTGACACAACAGGCTGCCCGAAGAGTCTCGAGTTCCTAAAATTTTATAGCCAGAAAGTGTGTGCCAAATGAACTCTGCAAACTGACATAATTAATGCAAATGCCCTTTTTTTGCATAACCTTTCCCTTCATTTGCATAGCTTAACTTTTTCAGATGTACTGTTTTCTTTTCTAATTTTTTTAAAAATTAATTTAATCAGTTAGCTGTTGAACTGAAATAGAAAAACCTCCAGGAAGCGACAATTCAGGGCTATCTGAGATGCATTACTGCCTGAATCAGATAATCAAAATGGTGCACAGATACACATACTCTTTAATGGCTTACTTCAGGGCTAGGGCAGATGTGATCCTACAGGTGTTTTTGAGGGATTGCGCCCCCCATCAGCCACAGCCAGCACAACGAGATTTCAGAGATGAAGGGAATTGCAGTTCATCAAGTTTCCCAAGTTGTGTGACTCTTACTGAAAGGAATTGGAAAGATTGCGACTGCCTATTTACTACTTACTCCTGGGCTATTGTGCTTTCAATAGTCTCAGCTTAACAGAGACAGCCTTATTAATACTAGCTGTCCCAGTATTTCAGTTGCCTTCAAAGTGTCCCAGTTTCTTTCTCCTCCTTCCACTTTTAGCTTTTGTCCTCAGCTTACTATTGCCTTGCTGCTTTGCTAATAGTAATTGATAAATTGTTAATTGCTGTATATTTTAAGGGGTTGGTTTAGGTGGGTTGGTGGGTGGGGAGGATTGGGTATGTTTTTAATGTCTTTTAATGTATTTTAATGTATAATGTATTTCATGTTGTTCGCCGCCTCGATCCATGTGGAGAGGCGGGATACAAATAAATTTTATTATTATTATTATTATTTCAATGGCTGCAAACTGAGCGTCTTTCTGCACTATATAACTATTGCACAATGATTCAACTTTAACTGCCATGGTTCTGTTCTATGGAGTCCAAGGGTTTTGCAGTTTAGAGAGAGATATTTAGCAGTCTTAGCCAGAGAGTTCCAGTACTTCCCAAGACTACAAACCCCAGGATTCCATAGGAGGCAGCCATGGTAGTTAAAGTGGAATCATAGTGCATTAATTGTGTAGTGCAGAAAGGCCTCAGTTCAAAGTGCAAAAGCAATGAGGGACGGGGAGAGGAGGGAGTGCAGTCTTGCCTTTCCCAGTCAGCTCAGGGAAAAGGAAACTACTGCAGCCTCTCCTAGCTTGTCTCTTCTTATTAACAACTGCTTCCATCTTGGCCACACTCTGACATTGTTTGGCCACACGTGTCCTGGTTTACATCTGTGAAATGTTGAAGGGTATGTTTTGTATTTCCGCCCTCCATCTTTGCAAGTACAGAGACCCTCCTTCCACACACAGACTCTGCACACCTACGGCAGTTTGATGCCACTTTAACTCTCAAGGTGCCTTCTTATGGAATCTTGGGGTTTATAGATTGAAAAGGACTCAAAATTCTCTGCTACAGGCCTGTAGTGCAGGGGAGGAGGGGGCACAGCTCCCTGGCAGGAAAACCTCAGTAGCTTAGACCATTTGTGGGTAGCTGCGAGGAAGGGGCAATTTCAATCCCCACACCCTCCCAGCAGTCTAAGGGCATTTCCACACTAGGCTGTTACAGCGCTGTGATTCCCCTCCCGAAACTGCAAACCCCAGGATTCCATCGGATGTTGAAAGTGGAATCACAGCGCTATAACTGTCTAGTGCGGAAATGGGCTAAGTCGGTGTACGTGGCATGACTTGAGATGATATTGCATCGCTTCCGATTTTGATTTTCAGCTGATTTATGGCCTTTTGGGGGGGCTTTGGATAGTATTTTAGAAGACGGAGGGAAGCAAAAGACTGCATTTTGCAGCAGTTTTGAGCTGGTGGGGTTATGGTAAAAAGAAAATTGCCCAGAATGTTTTAATTTGGGGGGGGGCAACTTGGGGACTTTTTTTAATTTTTATTTTTACAAATCAATCCATCAGAAAATTGTTGACAAATTGGCTTTTACAGACAAGGATTTAAGTTCCATCTTAAATAAAATCGCTGTTCCTTATATGAATGCATTTCATACCTCCATGTACATCCTCCTCCCTCCCTCCGGGATCCCCAGACCTTGTTGACAATGTCTTATCCATATATTACTTCCCCTCCCTCTTCTTCCTCCCCTTCTCTCCCTATCCTACTGTCCTTGTTGTGCATTTTCTTCAGATTCACCCTTTCTTATGTTTGTCTTTTGTCTCATCCTCTTTAATGTGAATTCCTTTTTATTGTTGTTGTACTTCCTTCTAATTTTTAACTACCTACTACCTTGTTTTACTTTTTGATTGTCCTCACTTTCTACATACCACCCTTAGTAAAAATATTTACCCCATTAGTTCTAGTCTCTTTTCTTATATTTTGAAGTCTAATTCTCCTTCACCCATTTGATTATTGAATTCCATTGTTTATCGAACTGTTGGATTGATCTTCCTTTCGAAAGATTGGTCCATTTTTCCATTTGTGTGACATCCATTATCTTAATTTTCCATTCTTCTAATGGGAGTTCTGTTTCTTCTTTCCAATGTTTTGCATAGCATAATCTTGCTGCTGTGATTAAATTTAACAATGTTGTCTTTATTACTTTCATGCAGTCATTCCTTTCAATCATATTCAGTAAATATATTTCAGGGGTCACCTCATATTTGGGGACTTTGAGTGGGCTTCAAGGACCACATTTTGGGGCCTCAGCAGTCTCTTGTGGCTCACAGGCTGCTCTCTGCCCAGCCCTGGCTTACACCTTCCCTATCATGCCCCCACGAGGGACAATACTTACTGCAGACAGCGTAGGTAAAAAATGAGAGCCCATAAGGTTGGGAGCATTGATATAGTCCAGACTCATCAATTAGACAAACAGCTGTGAGAGGCTCTCAGCCTATATAAACAGGGACCAGAATGTTACTACGGTTCAGGCCTACCCGGTGATAGCACTAGATATCTCATTTTGATATCAAAATCATTCGGCCTTCCTCAGCCACCCCGCTCCACGTGTTTGCGAGGCCTCCGGACAAGCACGTACACAGGCACGACCAGTAAGTGTTGGACATTCCACCTAGGCAGGCAGAACAAAGCCACTCCCTTGCTTCAGGGACCTTCCTGCAAACACCCTTGCTTAAGCGCGACTCTAAACAAAGATGCCCGGCCTCGAGCTGATAGTTGTACAAAGCCAAGCCAAGCACCTTGCATTTGCATACTGGCTATACTATTGTTAAACCTGCGCTAAGCCCATCATGTTAAACTTGACCTTTCCCAAAGCTTTGTCCCACTCCAAACTCGCATTGTTCTCACTGAGTAAGGTATGGCCTGTAGGCACAATTCACCCTATAAAAACTCCCCGATTCCGAGACCACCTCAGATCACTCCTGAGGTCCATCCAGCCTTGCTGTCGTTTTGTCCAGAGAGCTCCCCTTCGCCTCCACGCTGAGTTTCTTCCTGACCTTCTTCAGTTTCTTCAGGACTACGAGAAAAGGTGTTGTATCACCCATTTCCCCCGAAACTCTAATAATAATAATAATAATAATAATAATAATAATAATAATAATAATAAGTATCCCGCCTCTCCACACAGATCGAGGCGGCGAACAACATGAAATACATTACAAATAGCATGTATGGTTTACAATGTGTTTTTGCTAATTGCCCCCAACAAGCTGGGTACTCATTTTATCGACCTGTGGAAGGATGGAAGGCTGAGTCAACCTGGAGCCCGGCAGGATCGAACTCACAACCTTGTGGCTGCAGTACTGGCATTTAACCACTGCACCACCAGGGCTCCCAATTCCTACTTAGCTGTGTGTTTATGGTGTCTTTTCTGTTATTTGACCTTTGCTAAAAACATTATTTTTAGTATTTTAAAACTGTCTGACTGCTTAACTGACCTGACCCCATAGGCATTGGGTTACAAGATCCCTGCTAAGTTACCCTGCCTTTCGCTAGCTTAAGAGAGTGCTCCAGTTAATTTCCCCAACTTTGTGTCTGTATTTGGTTATTTGGGCGCCCCTCCCAGGACCCGGAGAGAACAGGGTAACAAGAATGAGAGGAATCCATTGCAAGCAACTGTTCCTATCAATAGAACCAACCTGGCTTACATTCAGACTCCTAGAAACCATGACTTTTGCTTTGTGTACAGACTTCCCTACTGGACTGTTGCTCCGGATTTCCTGTGGAGTCAGGCTGCAAAATAACAACTGGTAAATTGCTAACCAACTAATTTTTTCCCATTTTCTTTTTATTAAAACAAGGTTAAAGTAAATTGGTAAATACATAATCAACATAGACATTAGACAGAGTTATTAATTCTTGAGACATCAACAAAGTTACTTTCAATCAACTAATGTCTTCCAACTAGTTTCATTAACAATAAATAAAGAACAGAAAAGAGAATAAGTCTTTCTGCTGTTACCATTAATTTAGATTATTACATTAAAAAAAACCCTCAAAATAAAATGACAACATACATTTAATTTTACTTCCATTGATTTGAACTCAATCACTTCTTGTCAGATAACGAAGGTTCACTTACTTATTACTTCCACTTCACTTCCTTATTTCTTACTGTGTGGTCTCTGTATCAAATGATATTGTTCCTCCTATATGTTCTTTCAACATTCATGTACTACTCATAGCAATTGCTCTGGGAGAAAGGCAGCGTACAAATAAAATAAATAATAAAAATACTAGATTGGTAAAATCCACAAGGCCATGGTGAAATGGAAGAATAGGACTTGGGCGAGTGTCCTGTGCCAGCCAAGGCTTACAGCTGTCTAATTAGAGCTTCTCATCAGCAGCCGTGAGCAAAGTTTGCTAACCAACTATGACAAACTTTTACCAATCTAGTATTTTTATTATTTATTTTATTTGTATGCTACCTTTCTCCCAGAGTGCAACCCAATATAAAATCATTTTTAAAAGCCAAAATGTCTTTTAACTGCTGGTAAAAGGAAAGCAGGGAGGAGCCTGGTGTTACCCTGTTCTCTGGGGGTCCCGGGAGGGGCGCCCAAATAACCAAAACACAAACACAATTCTGGGGAGAATTAGCTGGAGCACTCACTAAAGCTAGCAAGAGGCAGGGTAACTTAGCAGGGATCTTGTAACCCAGTGTCTATGGGGTCAGGTCAGTCAAGCAGTCAAACAGTTTTAAAATGGCAAAAATTATGATTTTTTATTAAGAGACAAACAGTAAAGACACCACAATCATACAGCTAACGGAAAAATTAGAAATAAGAATTTTCAGGGGAAATGGGTGATACGACACCTTTCTCGTAGTCCTGAAGAAGCCTGAAGATGGTAGGGAAGAAAGCTCAGCGCAATTCACTAAGGGGAGCTCGCCGGACAAAACGGCAGCAAGGCGGTATGGAACTCGGGGGTGATCCGTGGTGGTCTCGGAATCGGGGGCTTTTTATAGGGTGAATTGTGCCTGCAGGCCATGCCTTACTTGGTGAGAACAATGCGAGTTTGGAGCGGGACAAAGCTTTGGAAAAGATCAAGTTTAACATGATTGGCTTAGCGCTGAATCAACAATAGTGTAGCCAGTATGCAAATGCAAGGTGCTTAGTTTGGCTTTGTAAGACTATCGGCTCAGAGCCGGGCACCTTTGTTAGTGTCGTGCTTAAGCAAGAAGGTGTTTGCAGGGAGGTCCCTGAAGCAAGGGAGTGGCTTTGTTCTGCCTGCCTAGGTGGAGAATGGAATGTCCAACAATTACTGGCTGCACCTGTGTACGTGCTTGTCCGGAGGCCTCGCAAACATGTGGAGCGGGGTGGCAGAGGAAGGCCGAATGGTTTTTGATATCAAAAGAGATATCTAGTGCTATCACCAGATAGGCCTGAGCTGAAGTAACACTGGCCTAGCATCCCATGGAAGGGAGTACCAGAGAATGGGACCAGTCACTGAAAAGGTTCTCTTCTGCCGTATAGGGCTTTATAGGTCAGACTTTGAGTATAGCCCTTCTGATGGACATCATGTTCACCTTCCCATGACCAGTGTAACTAAATCTGGAGAGGTCCAGTCACCAGATGTCTAATCCACCAACTACAAATTGGTCATAAGAAATAGAAACACCATGACAAGGCCAGTTTGTTTCCAGGCACAATTCAAAGTGCTGATCGTGACCTGTAAAGCCCGATATGGCTCAAGTCCAAGTCATCTGAAAAACCATATTCTCCCATTTAAACCTGCTCAGACGTTGAGATCTTCTGGGGAGTCCTTTTTCTCTGTCCCACCACCCTCAGTATCCTACGGACATGGAAGCCATCAGTACCCACTGGTGGAAGGAACTCTGTGCAGTCGTGGAATCCCAGGTCTAAAAGATATGCAAGGTGGATATCTTAGAGTGCCAAAGAAGTCTAAAGAGAGAGAGGAAAAGACACTGTTAAATGATAATTGAGTTGATTTGCTGGCATATCATACCCAGGTTCACTGTTAATGTTACATTAGCTGGTTCAATTGGTTAATTATATAGAATAGACAGATATCACTCCATGTACAACAAGCTGACTTGACAAGGAAGGGCTACTTGCCTACAAGTTGTGGAGGAAATTGCTTTCAAAGGTGAATCATTCTGGAATTCTGTCAAGGTTTGATTCCATCAGAAGTTGGACTGCACCCAGGATTCTGATCTTCCCATTGGCTGCTCTCCAATGCTTTGCATAATTATAGGGGGAAAAGCACCATATATGTTAGGATAAATGGGCATAACATTTTTAAAACCCATGGTCACGTTGGGGAGAATAGCCAATATGAGATTTAGAGAGAGAGAAAGAAAAAAGATTGAGTTCCTCGCCCATACAAGCAACTATTTATTTATTTAGGTTAACATCCTATACTGCAGTTACAGGTTCCTAATCTAGAGTTATGGATCCCTAACAGCTTATACCATGTAATCACACTCATGACAATGTGCAACAATTGTAAATGTCCCCCCCCACTAACCTGCCTTAACAACCAGCAGCTGCACCAAGGAATACAATGAATACTGTATTTGCCGATGTATAAGACGCACCCACGTATAAGAAGCACTCCACTTATATGCCAGCAAACACAGTAATAATAATGGCCAAGATCATGCATTACACATGTAGGTGTAGAGGGGTGTGTGCGTGTGTGCATGCGAGCGAGCATCTTCAAGTTGCCTGTCAACTTTTGGTGACCCCATGAATTTGACAGGGTACAATTGCCTAATTATTTGTCTCCCCGAACCTGCCTTAACAGCCAGCAGCCACACTGAGCAACAAAAATATTTTCTACTGGTAAATTGTGACAAAGTTCCTGCTTTGATTGTCACAACCCTACTTGCTGGCAGGAGGGAGCTAGAAATGTCATCCTCCTTGTACTCCGATCACTAGCTGAACAAACCTCCTTTGCTCAATGCGGCTGCTGGAGGTTAAGGTGGGTTTGCAGAGGTTGGGCTAGCAGATGTTATTTTCTTACACATTTGTAACCAAGTAGTTGATGTAGGATGTGGATAATGCCTGTTTCCTGCCACCGGACCCTGATTGGCTAACAACAAATTAAAATAAAGTTCAGCTAAAAGCTTACTATACAAAAGGTAACAAAAAAAATTACTGTATTTGCTGGCATATAAGACTCACTTTTTTCCTGAAAAATACTGTTTGAAAATGGGGTGCATCTTATACGCCAATGCGTCTTATATGCCAGCAAATAGTATTTGCCAGTGTATAAATGGGGTGCTTCTTATACAGGCAAACAGAAAACCCTATTAAAAGTACAAAGTTAAAACAGTTTAGAATACAGTGAGCCCTCTGCTGACATGATCCTCACACACATGAATACGAGGTTGTGTGAAGCTTCACTGTTGCATTATTGTCAATGGACATGCTGGGTGTGTGTACGTTGCATCCATTGATGACAATGGGATGGAGCATTCACATTTTTTGTTTTACACAAGTGTTCCTGGAATGGGATTCTCCCATATATGGAGGGCGCACTGTGCATTTACAACATAATTAATATTAAAAGCATCTTTGACAACCTGAGCTATGTTTTGTATGTTAGTTTGCATGAGAAATGCATGTTATTGTTTTCCACTTCGTCCACAATCAGGAATGTCGGTGCTGTGTAAATCCAAAAGTACTGACATCAACCAAGGTGCAATTACACATCAGTGCCCCTGCTATTCTTTGGAACCTGAATATGGGGTTACGGCATATTCTCCCATGTAGAGTTGCCAGGTCAGGACTGGATTTTGGCACGAAAATCTAAGACCCAGATTGGGCCGTTAAACATAGTACATTAAGCATCATCACAGTTGCACAGAGTATGCCATTAAATTATTTTTTTAAAACAAACACAAAGGGTATTATCTAACCAATGAGGAAAATAAAGTGACCCTTTGATTTTACATTTGGGGTGTAGAACCCTCATGAAAATAAAAAAACAAACAACCCATGGATAAGTCCACAACCCACCCAAGTGAGCACTCCTCCTCTCATTCCCTTCCAGGGCTTCCCTCTCTCCATTCACTTGTGTTTCACCCAGGTGTGCTGCCTTCCAGGTTCAAGGGCAATAGACAAGTGAATGGGAGACCATGTGTGCTTGTGTGTGTGCCCCCCCACCCAGTCGCTTGCATTTCACCCCGCTGCACTGCCTTCCAGGCTCACAGGTGACAGGCAAGTGAATGGGAGGAGATGGCAGCTGTGCACAAACATGCTTCCTTCCCCTCCATTCACTTGCATTTCTTGCAGGCACACTGCCTTTCGGGTGCATGGGCAATAGGCAAGCAAATGGGAGGGGTAGCATCATGACTGGAGAAGGTGCATGCTGGACAGCCTCCTACCATTTGCTGGCCTGTTTACAAGGCTTCATTGATTTATTGATGCAACTTGCAAAGCTCTTCAGAGGCAGGTAGTCTTATGTATTTACTTAGTCAACTTTTTCCTTCCTTCCCAGTTGACGGGTGCCAGGGCTCACTTTCTACTCCACTCTGCCTCCCCCTTCTGGCTAGAACTCAGTAAACTAGATTAAGTATTCTTTTCACATTTATCTGAGAATGGCCCTTTTAGTTCAAATGTTATAATTTGTAAAGGGGAAAAAATATGTTCTCTTGTATGTGTTTGTGTGTGAGTTTGAATGACATGTTGTGAGCAACTGTCATTGGTACTCAGTGCATAATGCTTAATGACATCACCCGGGACATTGCTGGAGCCCTTTCCTCAACTTACCTTCTTCCAGCGCTTGGGTGTGGGGATCGTGCGAGCAGCCTCCAGTGAGAAGCTCTCACATCCAGAGTCCTTCAGCTCCGCATGAGCTGCGTGCTTGCGCAAGAGCCCTGCCTCTTCCTTCTGCAGCGCAGCCTGGGAGTTCTGGAGGTAAGTGTCTGTGGGACCCGGGAGCAATGCACGATCGCACACCATTTTCAGCTTCTAGCTGAAAATGAAAAGGTGCGCGATTAGTGCCTGCTGGCCCCTGGAGCGTTGCGCGATTGAGAGTGCTTTGTGTACATCGCTCCTCACAATCGTGCAACACTCCAGGGGCCCTTTCGCATGGAAAATGCCACGTGAAAAGGGCCTATGTCTCAAGTTTTGCACTGGAAACCTCAAGGCCTGGAATGATCTTGAACTGACAACCCTAGCACAGTGGCTGGGAGCAAAGAACTGCGCTGAAGAAATAAGCTGCTCATACTTGGCAAATTTTGCCTGCCATCCTTTACCACAGCTGCATGTCCCTGGAAAAGAAGTCCAAATAGTAACACAGTGTACCAACAGGATTTGGACCATAACTATTTTTTTTAATACTGATAATTTTAATTGTTTTCATTTGCTGGTTCATTCATTTTATTACTCTTTGACTTCTGTGTTAGCCACTGTAGACTGCACAAGGGAAAGGCAGAGCTTATATAAATGCCTATACATCTCTTCCCCTTCTTTCCTAAGTCACAGCCTGAATAATTATTGAGTTCTTGATCTGCTGCTGCGGAACAAGGATGCTTCTTTACCTGTTGGATGCCTACCTGATGGACCCAGAATAGCACCCTCACCAAAAATGTGTTGTGCTTCCTTTTTCTCCCTGATGAGTTCTGTGATATAAAGGACCCTGGGCTCATCTATGTTCTCCATCATTATATTCTAGCTTTTCAAAAAAAAAAATATGTATTTCAAATTCTCCACAGAAGCATCTTTGTGGTTGCCCAGGCTATGTGACTCAGCCTCAGCATTTGTGATCATTTTCATACCCTCTTTTCCTTCACATCCCGTCACCTCTTGAACTGAAGAGCCATCTCATTTAGGCAGAATGACGACGGCTATGTTTTATTTGTTTACGGAATGAATTCTCATTTCTTTGGCTTATTTGCCTGGAAGAATGAGCATTAATTCAATAACTCACTGTACTGCCATCAAAAATTTGTCTGATCAAGTTAAAGAGTTACAGATGCACATGCAAGACTAAGCCTGAAAAACCAAGGGGAACAAGCACTTAAAACCCCAAAGACAATTGCCAGTCTCAACTGGGGAACATCACTGAATCAATCATTCCATAAGTCAGCCCTTATATAAATCTTATTAATGTAATGAGTTACTCTTGCTCAGAGTAGCCATGACTGTGGCCACAATGTCCTAGGCCTACAAGAAGCAAATGCCCAGAGATACAAGCTACTGTATAGGAAGCAACTATAGGTAAACCGGTCTCATCCAGATCATGTCCTGCTAATCCAGGAAATTCACAGAGGATTAAAGGAGTTGCAGGGGCAAGAATTCATAACCACATCTGGAAAGGGAAGATGAGGAGCCAGTGCAGAGGTCAAGAATACAAAAAAAAAATCCATGAGCACAAAGAGTAGAGAGATTGAGCAAAGCAGTCTCCCAGCAGGGAGATGTATAGCAGGCTGACTCTGGATGCGAGGTGATCAATTACTCAGTGTTTTCTGTCTAACATAGGTTGACTTCTACAACACTGTTCCTTCTCACTTCACCAGGCTTCAAAGTTGAAGGTATCTCTTTGGCATCCATCAAGTCCTGCTGAAGAGAGCCCCTCGGTTGCTTCAGCCACCAGCTTCTGAGATTCAGAGCGAGAGAGAGAGATCTTCTGGAGCCAGAAATTCCTCACAATCCAACTTGCCGGCATCAGATTGTTCAGATTCCAGAAGGTGATTTAGGACACACAGGGTTTGCTACTGAATTAGGTTCAGTGCTTAGTTCACCAAACTAAACTAAAGGTCTTCAGACTCCCCCATCTTTAAGAGACCTAGAAATTTAACTCTGGGAAAACACTGACATTTCTTCTTTAGGAATATGCAGCCTATCGTAGAACTATAGGTCAGCATCCTGTGAGTGACACAGGCAAGTGCAAGTCCCCTACACACCTGCATGTTTCTTTTTGTCATTGTGGAACCTGGTGTGAGCTTCCATCCTTTGAACAAAGGTCTTCCTCCCCCAGACTCATGGTTTTGCTGTTGTAAGTGTTATGTGCCTTCAAGTCACTAAGATGAACCTATTATGGGGTTTTCTGCAACTTTTTTTATTATTTTATTTATTTATTTGTATCCCACCTCTCCATATGGATCGAACAACTTAGCATGTATTTCGAAACATTTTTCTATACATGCCCCCAACAAGCTGGGTACTCATTTTACCGACCTGCGAAAGGATGGAAGGCTGAATCAACCTTGGGGCCCGGCAGGATCGAACTCACAACCTTGTGGTTTGTGGCTTGCAGTACTGGCATTTAACCACTGCGCCACCAGGGCTCCCTGAGCGTGTATGATATGCCCAACATCATCCAGTGGGTTTCCATGGCCAAGCAGGGAATCAAACTCTGGCCTCCAGAGTCATAGTCAACATTCAAACCACTACACCACACTAGCTCTCTAAATCATCATCATCATCATCATCATCATCATCATCATCATCATCTTTATTATCTTTATTTACACCCTGCTTTTTCCTGATAAGATCTCAACATGGCTTACAATAATTAAAAAAAATAGTTGAACATCATGGAATACAGAAGATAGAACCCAAACGAAACAATCAAGTAAGAATTAAAACAAAGTTAAAATACATAATTAAAACTCAAACATTCAAAAATTCTGCATAGTTAACAACAGCTATTACCTTTTATCAGACAGGCCATAATCACACATTCAATGCCTGTCAGAATAAAAATGTCTCTCCTTGTCTGCAGAAAGGGAGTAGGGACGGGGCCAGTCTGATTTCTCTGGGAAAGGGGCTCCAGAGCCTGGGAGCAGCCACTGAGAAGGCCCTCCCACGTGTTCCCATCAGAGGTACCTGTGAAGGTGGTGGGACAAAGCAAATAGGTAGCAGAGAGGATCATTACTGTGTAACATAAAAAAATACCCATTTTTAAAAAACAGAAATGGATTTCTCACCACTATTAGTTTTGGTTTTCTTTTTCTGTGTGTGGCAGCCGCATAGCTTGGAGTGTGGGTAGGGGAGGCGGGGGTGAGGGGGAGCAGAGGTGTCAGGAACAGATTCACCCTCAAACGTAGCAATAAACTTTAGTAGAAGATTTATTGAAACATAGTGAATGATACTGTCTATCAGACGTTAAAGCTCGAGAATGGAATGCTTTCCCCCCGCCTTACACTTAAACAGCAAGTTTCTCCTGAGATAGTTGTAAAAGGACGAACGTCATCATGCCAAATGGTTCCTTTGAAATTCCAGCCGGAAGGAATGGTTGGCACCTGGGAAAGTTAACAGCCTACTATCACTATTTCCCCAGGCTACTGCTATCCTAAAACAACAAACATGGAGGACTCCTGACATCCTGCCCCACTTTTTTTTAAAAAAAAAATTCATATACATATAGATACGCAAAACAAGTAAAATATTACAGAACAACAGAAATGCAAGAAACCCATGCAGTAATAACAAAGTCAATCGGGGCGTTGAGGAACATCAGTCGGCGAAGAATCCAGCGAAGGGGCTCTCTTCAGCAAACTGGAATGAAAGACAGGATGAATTGCCTTGAGGGAAGAAGGGAGATCCAGTTCAAAAGAAACATCGTTAATAGCTCTTTTCACAGGAAAAGGACTGAGAAATCGAGGGGAAAGTTTTTTAGAAGGAGAAGTAGACGAAATGTGCTTAGAGGAAAGAAAGACCAGATCCCCGGGTTTGTAAGAGGGGTTAGGCTGCCGTTTGCGGTCGGCAAAGCGTTTGTGAGAAGCTTTTGCAGACGCTATAGCATCCGAAACGGATTGCCAAATGCCCGAAAATTTAGAGACCCAAGCAGAAACAGAAGGAGGAGCAGAGGAAGGGAGGGTGAGGGGGGGAAAGGAGAAGGAAGAAAGCCGTAAACTATTTCAAACGGGGGTTTCCCAGTAGAAGCATGAACAGCATGGTTTACAGCAAACTCAGCAAACGGGAGAAGCGAAACCCAATCGTTCTGGTTTTCAGAAACAAAGCACCTAAGAAATTGTTCAAGAGATTTGTTAGCACGCTCAGATTGGCCATCTGTTTGGGGGTGATAAGCACTGCTGAGTTTCTGAGTGATTCCCAGGGTTTTCAAGAGGCAGGTCCAAAACTTGGAAGTGAAAATTGGATCCCTGTCCGAAATGATCACCGAAGGTAGTCCGTGAAGTTTCCATACATGATGAACGAATAGGTCAGCAAGTCGTTCAGCATTGGGTACTTTCTTTAGAGGAACAAAATGACATTGCTTGGAAAAGTGATCAGTAACAACCCAAATAACATGAAAGCCATGTGAAGAGGGGAGAGAGACGATAAAATCCCATGCGATAACCGACCAGGGGCTACAAGGAGCAGGCAGAGGTTGTAGGAGCCCTTGAGGCTTAGATGTGGGCGATTTAGAAACGTTGCAAGTAGCACACTGTTTAATGTAAGTTTGCACGGAGGAGTTTAGTCCAGGCCACCAAAAAAGGCGGCGAATCGCATGCAATGTCTTCAAAAACCCAAAATGTCCAGCAGGTTTGGAATCGTGATGACGATGAAGTACATGCTCACGGGCAGCAGGGGGGACGTAGACCTTGGTGCCATAGAAAGGGAGATTGTCAACCCACTCAATTTTGTCCTTATTTGCCGGGAGCCATGAGTCGGCATGCGCTGCATGAACGATAGCATCGCGGAGAGCGGAGTCACAGAGGGAGGAGGCAGAAAGCCTTGTTTTTGCTAATGTGCGAGTAGTTACTTGAGAAGCCAGGGAGGAGGCAGGAAATAAGGCTTTGGAGGGGGGGACGTAGCAGAAGGTCCCTCAAAACAGGGAAGGCGAGATAGAGGGTCCGCCAATTGGTTGGAACGGCCAGGTTTGAAAACAATTTTAAACCGGAACCTCTGGAAAAATTCAGCCCATCTCGCCTGCTTAGGGGAGAGTTTCTTAACCGACTGCAAGGCTTGCAAATTTCTATGATCAGTCCAGACTTCAAAGGGGAGTCGGGCCCCTTCAAGTAAATGTCGCCAAGTGGTCAGCGCAAAATGAATAGCCTTGGCTTCTTTCTCCCAAATAGGCCAATTAGCTTGTTGATGAGAAAATTTCTTTGAAATGAAAGCACAAGGCTTGAGTGCTCCCTCAGAGTCATGTTGCAAAAGAACAGCGGCCATGGCAAAGTCAGAAGCATCTGTTTGCACAATGAATTGCTTAGCACTGTCGGGGAAAAGTAGCAATGGCTCTGTAGTGAATTTAGATTTCAAATGTTCAAACGCCGACTGACATTCAGGGGACCAACGAAGTTTGTGCGACTTACATGTAGATTCGCCTTTAGGTTTCCGTAACAGGTTAGCAAGTGGAAGCGCTATGGCTGCAAAATCCTCGATAAAGTTCCGGTAAAAGTTTGCAAAGCCAAGAAATTGCTGCAGTTGCTTCAAAGTTTTGGGGACGGGCCATTGCAAAATAGAGTTAATTTTCGAAGGGTCCATTTTAAGTGAACAATCTTGAATCCTATAACCCAAGTAATCAAAGGTTTGGGTGTCAAATTGGCACTTAGACAGATTAACTACGAGGTTATTATCTATCAGCCGTCGAAGCACTTCCCGAACCAATGATACATGAGATTCCATGGAGTCTGCATAAATTAAAATGTCATCCAAATAAATCAGAACCCCCTGATACAATAAGTCGTGGAAAATGGTGTTCAAAAACATCTGAAACACAGATGGTCCAGATTGTAATCCAAAGGGGAGAACCGTCCATTTAAAATTCCCCAGTGGGGTTGCAAAGGTGGTGAGCCATTCAGAGTCTGGGTCCATCCGAATCCTATGAAATGCTTCTTTAAGATCAAGCTTAGTGAAATATTTTCCTTGAACAAGATGGTCTAAAACGGTCCGTATAGGGGAATGGGATAACAATTGGAAGAGATAACCTGGTTAATAGCAGAGTAGTTAACTATCAGCCTCGGATCCGCTCCGGGATCTTTTCTCTTTCGGAAGAAGACAGACTCGCCGTAGGGGCTGTAGAAGGCTTGATAAAGCCACGAGCCAAATTTTTATTAAGGAACTTTTTGAGGGCAAGGAGTTCTTGCTGGCTCATGGGGTAGATTTTTGGTTTAGGCAGCGAGGCTCCGTCAATCAATTCCAATTTACAGTCAAATTCAGTGTGGGGGGGCAATTTGTCAGCCTCCCTCTCATGAAAGGCCTTCTGTAAATCACGGTAGTGTGAAGGAATTTGTTGCAATTCTTCATGGCCAATAGAGAAGCTTGCCTCGGAAGAGGATAGAGTGCCAGCGGTCCAGTCTATTTGGGGATTATATTTACGGAGCCAGTCGATTCCCAAGACCAATTCGAACTGCACCGCCTTGGGAACTAGGAACCGCATGCTATAATTATTTTGGTCCATTTGAAATGAGATGGGCATGGTGATTTCGCTTATTGCTCCTCCAGTCATTGAGGTCCCATCCATTTGAGTTAACTTGATGGGGCGTTCCAAAGGCTCATATAGAGTTTTAAGGGTCTTGGCCAATTTGGGGTGTAACAAACTTCTGGAGCAGCCAGAGTCAATTAGTGCCCTATGTACATGCAAGGTCCCATCTCCGCCAGTAATCGTAACCGTGGTATAGAAATGGGGAATTTTAGGAGTACTTACAGCTGTTCCCGCTGCTTTCAAACCGCCACCGTCGGGTTCAGAATCCCCATCTGTGTCCGAGGAATACGAAGAAGAGGTTTCACCGTCGGGAGCGGAGTCTCCTGTCGCTGCTGCAGGGTCCTTATGAGTGCGTCTGAGCGGTTGTTTGATGGCCGTTGTCTGACGTGTAGATTCTTTATTCCTGGGGTCTGCTCGTGCTCCTTTAGTCCCCACCGTGGCTTGGTTACTGGTGCAGTTGTTGGCAAGGTGACCCGGTTTCCCACAGGTGAAACACATGCCCAAACGGAGGCGTTTGTTTCGTTCCTCAACATTGAGGAAGGTGGGACGGCGAGGTTGTCGTTTTGTTAAGTCTTGTCGTTGTCGGTTCAACTGAACAGTGTGGGTTATACCCTCCACTTCAGTAGCTAGTCTGATCCAACCTAGCAGGGTTTGTGGGTTGGCCTGCATTAGGCACCCGTGTAAGATATCAGGATCTAGTCCATCTTTGTATAACTCGATAAGAATCTCATCATTCCACTGCACTTTGGTGGCCAGGTTTCTAAATTCACGCGAATATGTTCCCACGTCGTTCCTGCCTTGTTTCATTTGTTTTAGTTGATATTTAGTTTTTTCTAGTAGATGGGGGTCTTCAAACCGTTCACGCAAATGGTTCATGAAGAGCTGCAGATTTTCGGTTTCGGGGGCGCGGGTGTCATATAGGTTCGCTACCCAGTCAGCTGCCAGTCCTTTCATTCTCTGGCTGAGGTATCTAATTCGGGCTGCATCATCCCGAAAGAGGTGGCCATGATCGACCATGAAATTATTTGCCATAGTCATAAAGAAAGAGAGTTTCTCACCCTTCCCGTTGAAGGACGCTTTCAGGTCTCCCACGTTTCTGAGTAGCGGTGGCGCTGGAGCTTGCCCTGCTGGTTGCTGGGGCGGACCAGGGGTGCCTGCCGCTGGCACAGCCGCTCGTGGTTCGCGTGCTGGTGTTCTCAATGTCTGCGAGGGACGGATGCTCATCTCACGTAACATGGTCTTGAGTTCGAGTATCTCCTCATCTTTTCTCTCCAGTTCTGTTTCCATTCGTGCCATTTCCGCCAGAAAGGAAAGGTCTTTGGCTGATGTGTCCCATCTAGCAGCCCTTCTGCGTTGTCTTACCGACATAAGCGGCTTCTCTCCCCAGACCCAGGTTTGGCCGCTTGTGGGGGTTTTCATAGCCTCGCTCAGCGGTAAATTTGCCTTGGTATCCATGGACGCTTCGGTCTCTGCAGTTCCATCAGATTCTGCAGATCCTCGTTCTTCTTCAGTAATTAACTGATCCACTACTTGATGCATTTTAGGAAAAAAAAAGATTCTCGAGCTTTCTGTCAGGAACAGATTCACCCTCAAACGTAGCAATAAACTTTAGTAGAAGATTTATTGAAACATAGTGAATGATACTGTCTATCAGACGTTAAAGCTCGAGAATGGAGATGCTTTCCCCCGCCTTACACTTAAACAGCAAGTTTCTCCTGAGATAGTTGTAAAAGGACGAACGTCATCATGCCAAATGGTTCCTTTGAAATTCCAGCCGGAAGGAATGGTTGGCACCTGGGAAAGTTAACAGCCTACTATCACTATTTCCCCAGGCTACTGCTATCCTAAAACAACAAACATGGAGGACTCCTGACAAGAGGGGCAGAAAGTGAGGAAAATTGATAGGGGTTTTCAGAGGGTTTCTGGGGTGATACTCCACCTGATCCTGCAATCTGGAGAAAGGGAAGATAGAGATCAAGGCTTGGCCTCGTGGTTTCCCAGCACATGGAGGCTGAGGGGAGGCTCAATGAACAGAGCGGCAGCAATTCAGGATGCAAGGCATGAGCGTTCCAACAAGGAGCTCAAACCTGGGGTTTTTATAGGGAAGATTGTACCTGGAGGCTAGCCCTCTCCCGAGGAGAACAATAGGCTTTTTAGTGGAGACAGAGCCTCCGAAAGGTCAAAATTAGAATTGATGAGATTCGGCCAGCACTGCCAATTGTTAGAATAGTATGCAGCTGAGGAGTGTTTAGCGTTTGTATAGAGCAAGCAGTTAGGGGCTGAGAATCCTTGCATTTGCTTAATGGTCGGCTGTGTCTGGAGGGCACCACCGGCTGTGCAGCAAATGGTTGCTTACTGGCCTAGACCTAGCGTGCATAATTAAGACCATGCGGCCATGCCTGCCTACACAGGCTTTTCGTGACCCTTTCAGACATGTGGAGTTCATCTTATGGAGTGCCACGTGGAAATATTAAACATAAGTAATATGAAATTGTAGATCTCGGGCTTGGGCCAGATAACTGCAGTAACACTCTGCTCTGCACCAACCACAGAATGGCTGCAGCAAAACTGTGAGCCCCTGGAGGTGGGTGAGAAGGGAGCCACAGCAGAGCTCGACCTGTGGAATTCTTGCCCTACACTGGGTAGTGTAAGATCTCAGCCAAAGTCTTAGCTAGTTTACAGGAAGGTATGTAGGGATCGGTGCAGCAATGAGGTCTTGGCAAGCTAGATTCAATTGTAATACGAA
Organism: Ctenosaura bakeri; assembly: GCA_948474755.1. NCBI lineage: Eukaryota > Metazoa > Chordata > Lepidosauria > Squamata > Iguanidae > Ctenosaura > Ctenosaura bakeri. The sequence goes on along the minus strand of CAOLHI010000252.1, from coordinate 441,519 downwards.
TATGTGTTATTCTTTGGGAGCATTTTTAAATGTTTTCCTTCCCTTTGGAATGCTGATGAGCTTTGCAAAACAAACAAATGCCTGTTCAAACTATTTTCCTCCTAATTAAAAAAAATCACCTGTGATTCCTGAAGTTCCTAACCACTTGATATTATCCAATTGTCTTGCTTAAAAAAAAAAAAAATCAGACATTGCCTCCATCACTTTGCCAACACTTCAGCTGCAAATTTACACTTCCACAGAACTGTGAAGGGAAACAAATCTCATTATTATTCCACCTTCCCTTTTCCTTTCGAAGATATTGCTGTACCACTGTGCCAGCCTACCTGGTACGCAAATGCAATTTTTAAAATCCCTGCCGCAGCACCCCGCGGAGTGAACATATGCCACGGTCTCTGAATGAGAAGCCAGCAGCTGTGCCGCAGATCGAAATAAAGTCCGGGATATGCCAAAATCATCCAACAAACAAGTCATTAAGAAATCTTTTAAAACCCTACTAAACGCTAAATTGCAATAAGTTCTAATGACAGCAACAAGCGTCTGCCTAAAAGCTGCCTGACAGAAAAGTGGGGTCCAGGAGAAGATGACAGATACGCTGTTCAATGCAGCTGCATTCCTGGATGCCTGTGGGTTTTTTGCATTGTGAATGGCACGCAACAAGAAGAGTGGCCAAGGTGATAGAACATACCCTGGTATAAGACCGTACCCTCCAAGATTTCAGAGATGAGAACTAGAACATGACTGGCTGGGCAATATCAGAGGGTGGTCAAGATGGCAAAAGTTTATTGAGGAAGAACAGAGGCTGCTGTGGTTTGCCTTTGCCTGAGTCTACAAGGAAGAGCAAGATTCTGCACCCTCTTCTCCTCTCCACCCCCCAGTTAATTGTGTGCAGACAGCTTTTGCACTTTGAACTGAGGCCATGTCCACACTAGCCTGTTATAGTGCTATTATTCCACTTTCAACATCCTATGGAATCCTGGGGTTTGCAAACTGCAAACCCCACAATTCCATAGGATGTTGAAAGTGGAATAATAGCACTATAACAGGCTACTGTGCACATGGCCTCAGTTTGCAGCAATTGAAGTAAGCTAAGGACAAAGGGGGAAGATGGGAGGGCGAGAGAGAAATTGGGCCATTTTAAAAGCAGTTGAAAAATTAAGCTGAGAGAAGATTAATCAGGGCTGTCCCAAACTGGACACTCAGAACTTGACAGAATTGCATGTGAAAAGGACCCAAGTATCTTAGTAGACCACGAGCTAAACATCAGTGATGCATTACCCAACAAAACTGATGCAAGTCTAGGCTCCATCAACAGGAGTGTAATATCCAGATTAAGGGAAGTGTCATTCTTGTTTTGCACTGGTCAGACAACTTCTAAAGTATTGTGTGCAGTTTTGGGCTACATGTTTCAAGATGGAGATAGGCAAGCTGAAACAGGTCCAGAGAAGGCCAAGCAATATGTAAAATGTCCGGAAACCAAGTCATATGAGGAAAAGCTTAGGAAGCTGGGTATTTTTAGCCTGGAGAAGAGAAGACTGAGTGATGTAATAATTGTTGTTGTTGTGTTCTTCAAGCCATTTCTGATATAATAACCATCTTTAAATATCTGGTGGGACATTGTGTAGAAGATGGGGCAAGCTTGTTTACTGCTGCTCCAGAAACAAGGATATGGACCAATGGGCTCAAATTAAAACACACTGAATAAATATTATGAAGGACTTCCTGATGGTAGGAGCTGTTCAGCGATGGAGCAGACTTTCTCAGAAGACTATGTTTTTTTCCTTCTGTCGAGGTTTTTAAAGAAAGGTTGCTTGGTCAGTTCTCAAGTGTGCTTCAGTTATATATTCCTGTGTGGCAAGGTGTTGGATTAGGTGGGCCTAACAGACCTTTCAGCTCTCTGACTCTTTGATTCTAATTCAAGATGAAAACACATTTGATGGTGCAACTCAATTCTGGGTTTAAGTAACTTTTCTTTTCCTATTTTACTGGCCCAGGAAGGAGGACATAAAGCAGAGATGGGCAAAGCATGACTCTTGGCCACCTGTGGCCCCAGTTCTCTCAGGTTGGCCTTTTTATGGCAAAAAAAGGTGAATTGGCTATTCCAGAAGCCTCCAAAAATGGGAAATCATCTCTTAAATTGGTTGTTGTGGCTGTTGTCGTTGTATGCCTTCAAGGTGAACCTATCGCAAGGTGTTCTGGGGGCTAAATGTGTGCGATATACCCAAAACCACCCAGTGGGCTTCCATAGCTGAGTGGAGAATCAAACTCATGTCTCCAGGGTATAGTTCAACCATCAAACCACTATGCCACACTGGCTAGTCTCTAAACAGGATGTAGAGAGGCCTATTACTGTGTAACATCGTAAAAAATACCCATTTTTAAAAAAATTAGAAGTAGATTTCTTGCCACAGCAGTTTGCTTTTTCTTCTGTGTGTGGGGAGATTTTTGGCAGTCCATAGGGCCCCCAGTGAGCCCCGTTGGCAAAAATAACAGTCCACAGCCTGCTGAAGCACAAGAAAACAAGCTCACTCTGTCTTCTACATGACAGCCCTTCGGATACTTAAAGATGGCTATCATGTCACCTCTTAGAATCATAGAATCATAGAATCATAGAAATGTAGAGTTGGAAGAGACCACACAGGCCATCCAGTCCAACCCCCTGCCATGCAGGAACACCCTCAAAGCACTCCCGAGAGATGGCCATCAAGCCTCTGCTTAAACACCTCCAAGGAAGGAGACTCCACTACACTCCGAGGCAGCAGATTCCACTGCCGGACAGCTCTGACTGTCAGGAAGTTCTTCCTGAGGTTCAGGTGGAATCTCCTTTCCTGCAGCTTGAATCCATTGTTCCTTGTCCTGGTCTCTGGAGCAGCAGAAAACAAGCCCTCTCCTTCCTCTACATGGCATCCCTTCAAATATTTAAACATGGCTATCATGTCCCCTCTTAACCTTCTCTTCTGCAGACTAAGCATACCCAGCTCTCCAAGTCTATCCTCATAGGGCTTCATGGCTTCCAGGCCTCTCATCATTTTGGTCACCCTCCTCTGAACTTGCTCCAGCTTGACCATGTCCTCCTTGAATTGGGGTGCCCAGAACTGGACACAGTATTCAAGATGGGGTCTTGCTTTTATCTTCTGCAGGTGAACATAACCCTGTTTCTCCTCTGTTCCCCACAGGGCTTGTTCTCCACAGGGTTTCTGCCTCTTTACATACCCTCTAACTGTTCTGATTTAGGAGGGACATTCCTGAGCAATCCTCTGTCATCCCAGGTTTCAGCTGCTGTTAAGATATCCCAGTTTTTCTTTCTTCTTCCCACTTTCCCCCATTGTTTTCAGCTTACTTCCATTGCTGCAAACTGAGTTCAAAGTGCAAAAGAAGTTTGCACTCAATCAACTCAGTGGTGGATGGGGAGAGAGGGGAGAAGAGAGTGGAATCTTGCCCTTTCAATTAAGCTCGAACAAAAGCAAATTGCTATACAGTCGGGCCACCACATTTGCTTGGGTTAGGGGCTAGGATCTGTGTAAGAGTGGAAAAACTGCAAATATCAAAATGTGTGTGTGTCTATGGGAAGGGGGCTGAGGCATAGTGGGAGAGCAGGTACCCCAGGTCCAAACCAGGTCAGGGAAAGGTGAGAGTGAGGTGAGGTGAGAAAAGTGAGGGGGTGGGTCAGCATGGTGGCCTAAACTTCCTCTCTCTCACCCATCGCTTTCTTTGGGTGTGTAGGGGACATCAGAAGAAGGTTTGTGCTGCTGAGCAATGAGGCTCCAATTGTCCTTAGCTGGCCAGGCAGGAGCTGGTGGAGGAAGAGGAGGTGGAGGACCAGAGGCAAGGCTATACAACCTAATCAGAGCTGCTAAAAGGGAAGATTGTAGAATCATAGAGTTGGAAGAGACCACAGGGGCTGTTGAGTCCAACCCCCTGCTATGCAGGAACCCACATCAACGCCCTCCCAACTGATGGCCATCCAGCCTCTGCTTAAAAACCTCCAAGGAAGAAGACTCCACCACACTTCGAGGCAGCAGATTCCACTGCCAGATAGCTCTGACTGTCAGGAGGTTCTTCCTGAGGTTCAGGTGGAATCTCCTTTCCTGCAGCTTGAATCCATTACTCCTTGTCCTAGTCTCTGGAGCGGCGGAAAACAAGCCCACTCCCTCCTCGACATGACATCCCTTCAAATATTTAAACATGGCTCTCATGTCCCCTCTTTCCCCTGGAAAAGCTGGAAAAGCCAAGGTTGGGAGAGAAGGGGTTGGAGAAACTCGCAAATAATCAAATCCATGAAAGTTAAACCTGCAAATATGGAGAGGCAACTGTAATTGTGCAGCATGAAAGATGAAAAATATTTGCCTGGAACAGGACACAAGACTTCAGGAGAGGCCTGATTAAAGTGGAACAGGTTGGTACTTTGGCTATCTTTTATCTGGAAGGAACTTCCACATGAGACGGAAGGATCTATATCAGTGTGCCTTCCCAGCAAACCATGTAATGTATGCTGCATTCAAACAAGGAACAGATCCAATGAACAAGATTCATAACAGACAGTGAATCCAAGAAGATAAACAGAAAACAATCCATAGCAGCAGAAAGGTGAATAACATGGCTGTCAGGGTGGTTTCACCTCCTTCTCACTAAGTAAGGAGAAGAGAGACCAGAGAGGATGTAATAAAACCTATACTGACGTTTATCTTCTAAGGGAAAAAGCAATAAATGTACAGCCTTGGGTTATGAACATCTCCTTGATTGTTCAATCGCAACTTTCTCAATTGGCTGTGGACATGATGAGCCAAGTTCACTTGGAAACCTTTAGAAAAATATTGGGTTTTTTTTAAAAAAATATATATTTTAAGGGGGGGAAAAGGAGCTCTACTTGCAATAGATTTTGTTGCTGCTTGATTTGATCTATGGAGCGTTCCTTCAGTGTCCTTGGACCAGGGCTTCAATTGTATAAATTTGCACTCACACAGTTAACTGCTCGATGATGCTATATCACATTTCTGACAACAGCATGTGACCAATGGTTTACCCACCCATCTGTCTACCTATTGTCCCCTTGTGGGGAATGACCAAAGGCTTTCTCCATAGTCCCAATAAAACAAGAGAGAAGAGAATATTAAGAGGTAACATGATAGCTATGTTTAAATATTTGAAGGGATACTGTAAAGAAGATTGAGCAAGCTTGTTTTCTGCTGCTTCAGAGACCAGGACATGGAACAATGGCTTCAAACATCAAGAAAAGAGATGTCATGTAAACACTAGGACAGTAAGAACAGTTTGACATTGGAATGTGTTGCCTGGGAGTGTGTTGGATGGAGTCTCCTTCTTTGGAGGCGTTTAAACAGAGGCAGGATGGCCATTTGTCAGGAACACTTTGATTGTATCTTCCTGTATGGCAGGGGTTGGGATGATGGCTCTAGTGGTCTCTTCCATGTCTATGATTCTGTATTGAAGGCATTGACCAATAGGTGTGCCCCACTTGAGAATGTCCTGTGCAATAGTTAGATTTTCAGTACTCTACTCATGCCACCACAAAGTGAATATTGCCATTGGTAGGCCACATGTTAAAACAGTGTGATGCAGCAGCCAAAAAAAAAAAAAAAGAAAGAAAGAAAGAAAGAAAGAAAGAAAGAAAGAAAAGAAAAAAAAGAAAAAAAAGGAATACAATTCTGGGCTGCATCAACAGCATTCAGATGGAGGGAAACCGTAGTTGGCAATCTGTTCTGGTTTGGCCAGACCTCACCTGGAATACTGCATCCAGTCTGGGCACCACAGCTGATGAAGGATTCAGCAAGCTGGAACATGTCCAGAGGAGGGTGATCAAAATAGTAAAAGGTCTGGACACTAAGCCTAATGAGGAAATTTTTGTCTCAGAGCATTGCCTCAGAAGGTGGTGGATTCTCCATCTTTGGGAGTTTTTAAACAGAGATTGAATAGGCATCTTTCATGTGCATTTTAGCTGTGTATTCCTGCATGGCAAGGGCTTGGATTAGATGGTCCTTGTGGTCTCTTCCAGCTTTAAGATTCTTTGATTCTAAGTAATGGCCTACAAAGGAAACTTCATACATAAGGTGAGCATAAGTACACCTATGGCCTGAACAAGTTTCCTGCTATAATCTACTAAAGCAAAATAAGGATAGGAATAGGTATATTCTGGAGCTCACTAATGCCACTACCTTTCCATGATGGTGGGATTGCATGCTCCTGGGAGGCAAAAGGCTATGCTGATGGCAGCAGTGCTGTTGGTAGGGTTTCTCCTGTCAGATCGGTTTTTGCTGAGGAGTTAGTCTAAATGTGCCAAATGAGCATCGGCAGCAATAGTAGGGGGTGACACTAGTGGAGGATCTTTCAGAGACAATGGCAGTAGCACCATGGCTAACACCTCTTAGTACTTAGCAGAGGGAGGTGTGGCAAACCTCCTTTCGAAGATCTTTTACCAGGAAGATCTTTTACTGTGACAATCCAAAATGAAACAAGAGATAGTGCCAGAGGATAGACTTCTAGGTCATATGGCACTGGAGAAGCTACTGGAGAAGAGCAAAGGACAATTATGAGTAGCGCTGTGACAAATGACACAACTGGACTCAAGCTGAAAGGACATTCGGCTGTTGATCTGTTCAAAGGTGAAAGGAAAGTCCAAAGCTGCACAACACATATTATAGGAACATGGAATGTGAGAAGCATGAACCAGGGGATGCTAGACAGGGGACGCTGAGGTTAAAAAGCTGTCTGGCTGAGAATTCTAAATGCTCCTCCCTAAAGTGCAAACCCTGGGATTCAGTCCACTCATACATGTCTGCTCAGAGACCAGTCATTCTCATTCAGACAGGTTTATTCTGTCATATATATTGACGCAGCACTGCAGCCTTAAAATCCCATCCTAAGTATCCCTGGTTAGGAACAATTCACTCTTAAGGCACTTCTGCATTACACTGTTACAGTGCTATGATTCCACTTTCAACATCACATGGAATCCTGGGGTTTGGCCTCAGTAAGCTACAAACCCCAGAATTCCACAGTATGTTGAAAGTCGAACAATGGCTCTATAACAATGTAGTGCGGAAAGACCCAGAGTGTAATGGGAGCCTCAGCATTCTCTATGAAATGAACAAACCTCACAAATGCACTTTCCTTAAACTGGCTGAGCAATTATGGTGGGTCAGGGAAGCAATTTTCTGCTCTGAGGAACCTTCTAGGGTCGCACAGACAGTCACCTCCTACTCAAATCAGTTGTGTTTGGTAGTTAACTTCAGGTTTGACAACTTTTTTAAAAAAATTAAACAATGCAAATCCCACCCCCTCCCCAGCAACTTATTCAAAAAAGGTTAATTGGCTCTCTTGGCTCCCGTAGTAGCAATTTCCCCTCCCATTTTCTAACCAGAACAAGGACATTAAGGGAAGTCTGGCTAAGGTGAAGGTGCAAAAACCATGTGGGGTGCACCACTCCACCCTGAGATGATAATAATAATAATAATAATAATAATAATAATAATAATAATAATAATAATAATAATAATATTTTTTAAAGCCACATAACTCCTTCTCCACCAGAATCATTAGTATATTGTAGTCGTAACTGAGCCCATGTAAATAAATGTATGTTTCTTCTCTCCCCGCATAAGTTACAGTATTTCTGCTATGTCGGATTTTACATTGTATACTCCTTGGGGCAGAGGCTCTTCCCCACTTGCACACTGTAAGGCATAATGCACACTGCTTTTACTATCTCAACTGTATCAACAATAAATTTTAATCCATTTTGGATACGTTATTGAGGCTGATAGGTGCATTGAGATTTTAGAGTTTTGGAATAATACCTTCCAAGGTGAATTGCAACCATATCTCGATTTCAGTAAGGCCTTTGACAAAGTTCCCCATGACATTCTTGCAAAGAAACTAATAAAATGTGGGCTGGACAGGGCTACTGTTAGGTGGATCAGTAATTGGTTGACCGACTGAACCCAAAGGGTGATCACGAATGGCTGCTTTTCGTCCTGGAGAGAAGTGACTAGCGGGGTGCCACAGGGTTCTGTCCTGGGCCCAGTGCTGTTCAATATTTTTATCAACGACTTGGATGAAGGAATAGAGGGCATGCTCATCAAATTTGCAGATGACACCAAATTGGGAGGGGTTGCTAATACGCCAGAAGAGAGGATCAAAATTCGAAATGACCTGGATAGGTTGGAGAGCTGGGCCGAGGCAAACAAAATGAAATTCAACAGAGAGAAGTGTAAGGTCCTACACTTAGGTAGAAAGAATGGAATACAGAAATATAGGATGGGGGACACGTGGCTGGATAGCAGTATGTGTGAAAGGGATCTAGGAGTCTTCATAGACCACAAGCTGAACATGAGTCAGCAGTGTGATGCGGCAGCCAAGAAAGCCAATGCAGTTCTCGGCTGCATCACTAGGAGTATGGTGTCTAGATCGAGGGAGGTACTGGTACCACTCTACTCTGCTTTGGCTAGACCCCATCTTGAATACTGTGTCCAGTTCTGGGCACCCCAATTCAAGGAGGACATAGTCAATCTGGAGCAAGTCCAGAGGAGGGCGACCAAAATGGTGAGAGGCCTGGAAGCCATGAAGCCCTATGAGGATAGAGCTGGGGATGTTTAGTCTGCAGAAGAGAAGGTTAAGAGGGGACATGATGGCCATGTTTAAATATTTGAAGGGATGCCACGTAGAGGAGGGAGAAGGCTTGTTTTCTGCTGCTCCAGAGACCAGGACAAGGAACAATGGATTCAAGCTGCAGGAAAGGAGATTCCACCTGAACCTCAGGAAGAACTTCCTGACAGTCAGGGCTGTCCAGCAGTGGAATGTGCTGCCTCGGAGTGTAGTGGAGTCTCCTTCTTTGGAGGTTTTGAAGCAGAGGCTTGATGGCCATCTGTCAGGAGTGCTTTGAGGGTGTTCCTGCATGGCAGGGGGTTGGACTGGATGTCCCCTGGGGTCTCTTCCAACTCTACATTTCTATGATTCTATGTTTCTTCTTGATGTCCAGAACGCCTTTCTTCTTCTGTGTTTATGAGTCTATTTTGTTAAAATCATCACTGTAAAAAGAAAGATGATGGTAATAATGACAATAACCAGAACAGAAGTAGCAACAGTAATAATAAATAAAAACAGTTTCCTACCCGTAACAATCATATTGAATTAAAATATATCAAAAAAAAATTGTCTAGTAGCTGCTTTTTCCCAATAGCCTCAGGAACTGAAAAGAGTCAAGGGCTGTTCATCCCAGATTCGCAGCCTCTGCCCATCTCCAGAGCCTTCGGGGTCTTCGAGCATCCTCTCCTCTCCTCCATTCCTGCATCTCTTTCACCTGAGAGACCTTTCATCTGCGAAAGCCACCCTGGAAACTACAAGTTCCAGAATGCACAGCGCCAAGACGCACGGAGTCTGGGCGGGCCTTCTCTGCCCTCCTGCGACTTCGATAGGGCGATCCGTGCCCAGCGTGCCTGCGGATTGGCCAGGAGGAGGGGAGCAGGGGGCGTGGCCGACCCTTGGGCACTGAAGGCGGAGAGCCCAAAATGGCGGCGTCTGAGGCGACTGGGAAGTACAGGAGCGCTATGAGTAAAAGCAAGGACCCTTCGGGCCTCCTCATCTCCGTCATCAGGTAGGGGGGCCGCTTCTCCCCTCCAGGGTTTCGGAGGGCGTCCTCTCCCCCGGCTGAGGGAAAGCCTGGGCGTTACCTTGCCCCTCCAAGGGGAGAACCCGCCTGCCCAGCTTCGTAGCGGCCCCTGCAAGTGTGTGGGTCAGTCGCCAAAATAGCTCCCCCGCTCGCCCCTGGCCCAGGCGGGGCTCTGGCTGCTGAGATAACGACGCCCAGGGTGGGGTTTCAGGGAATGTTTGCAGCCCTTAAGGTGCCTGGACGTGTCATTCTCCCCGTTTTTGAAGAAAAATATCATTAAAAAAAAATATTCTGTCAACCCAGGGCAACGTCCCCTCCTCACAGTTTCTAGTATTTGTATATTGTTGGAAGTGCAAGAAAGGAGATGCAAGAAAGACTTTTGCCTGCTTGAATTGGGCACCCCAATTCAAGAAGGATATTGACAAGCTGGAGCAAGTCCAGAGGAGGGCGACCAAAATGGTGAGAGGCCTGGAAGCCATGAAGCCCTATGAAGAACGCCTTAGGGAGCTGGGGATGTTTAGTCTGCAGAAGAGAAGGTTAAGAGGGGACATGATAGCCATGTTGAAGGGATGCCACGTAGAGGAAGGAGAGGGTTTGTTTTCTGCTGCTCCAGAGACCAGGACAAGGAGCAATGGATTCAAGCAGGAAAGGAGATTCCACCTGAACCTCAGGAAGAACTTCCTGACAGTCAGGGCTGTCCGGCACTGGAATCTGCTGCCTCCATGGAGTGTGGTTGAGTCTCCTTCCTTGGAGGTTTTTAAGCAGAGGCTGGATGGCCATCTGTCAGGAGTGCTTTGAGGGTGTTCCTGCATGGCAGGGGGTTGGACTGGATGGCCCCTGGGGTCTCTTCCAACTCTACATTTCTATGATTCTATGAAGAAGGGTAGTAAAAATGGTGTTTTGTGTGCACCATAATGCTTTCATGCAAATTTAAGAAACAGACCACCCGTTCTGAAACCGTGAAGAGGCAGCATAGATCTGAGTTGGAGAAAGTGTGACCTTCTAGATATTGGACTGTAACTCCCATCATTCACCACCACTGGCTGTGCTGACAGAGTTGGTTTCCAACGACTCATGTTGCCTAATCCTGATGCAGGCAGCACCCAGCTTGATGAACACCTTTTTTTTTTTTTGGTACCATATAACAAGGAATGTGAGCCCCGTGTGCATATTCAGAGTGTGGGAAACTGACAAAATGAGGGTGGCTTCCCTCCTGTCGTCTCTCAACTCTCGATGGTGTCTCCATGCAAGTTGAAGCAGGTTCAGAGATACACAATAAAGATGATAGGAGGTGTGGAGAGTTGAAGGAAAGGTTGAAGGGTGGACTTGTTCAGCATCAAGAAGAGAAGATGGAGGGGGCGACATGACTGCACTCTTTAAATACCTCAAGGGCTGCTATAAAGAGGAGGCTTCAGGTGTTTTCTCTGCTGTCTCAGAGTGCAGAACTAGGGCCATTTCCGCACTACAGTGTTAAACTGCTGCTATTCCACTTTCAATGTTCTGTGGAATTTTGGGGTTTGTAGTTTACTGAGACCAAAGAGCTCTTTGGCTGAGAATTTGAAGTGCCCTCTCTAAACTACAAACCTCAGAATTCCATAGGAGGTTGATAGTGGAATAGCAGCACTTTAACATTGTAGTGTGGAAATGGTCTAGATCTAATGGTTTAAGTTATAGGAGAGTAGATATCAACTGAACATAAAAAGGAACTTCTTGATAGTGAGAGTAGTTCAGCAGTGGAATGCCTAGAGAGGAGATAGCATCTCCTTCTTTGGATGTCTTGAAAAAGAGGCTGGACAGTGCTTGCTAGCAATGCTTTCACTGAAAATCCAGTATTGAGCTGGGGGTTGGAGCGGATGACCCATGGGACCACTTCCGACTCTTATGATTCTGTCATAGTTGAATGTAATTAAGAATGCTCAGGCAACTCGCTCTCACATTCCTGCACCCTTTATTCTAATGCTACATCCTCCTCTTCCAAATACTTATTACTTCCTTTGAAAAAGTTCTCATGCTAAGACCATTTCCACACTAGATTGTTATAGTGCTATTATCCCACTTTTCAACATGCTGTGGAATCCTGGGGTTTGCAAGCTGGCCCCTCCCAAAACTGCAAACCCCAGGATTCCATAGGATGTTGAAGGTGGAATAACAGCGCTATAACAGTCTAGTGCAGAAATCTCCTAAGGCATAAGATCTCCCTTTCTGCACCCTCTGTAGTCAAATTGATATGTAAAGGTATCTCATAGTTCTCAGTTTTTTCCCCAACTTGTATATGGTTGAGAATAGTAAGGACATAAAGCATTTCCTACTCAGTCTTTGTCACCCCTTCTCCATTCTTGAGTATAGCTGTGGATTTCTTATGTGTCTGTCTATATACTGTTTCCCCCTCAGCTTTGGATTCAAGGTGGTTTACAAACAGCTAAAACAGTTAAAATATAGACAGCTAAACATTCAAAGCATCAAAACATAAAAAAGTTAAAATGTAATTAAATTACCAATAGAATCAAAAACAATTTAAAAGCACACCCTTTAAAAACAAACAAACAAGAGATACATAGAATATAACTGTATCATTGAAAGTCTGTTGCATTTGAGACATCAGTTTCCAAATGCTTGTCCAAACAAAAATGTCTTGCTGCTGGAAGGACGCCATGGAGTGCACAAATTTAGCCTGTTTGGGAAGGGAGTACCGGGGCATAGGAGCAGACATTAAGTAGGCCTTTCCCTGTCCACAGAGAAGGGCCTCCCTTGAAGATCTCACAATGCAGGTGAGCTTATATGGAAGAGTATGTTCCTTCAGATGATTTCTTACCACTGTCTCCTTATGGATCAAGGCAGGGGACAACAACAGATTAAAATTGAACTACATTGCAGGCATTTAACACCAGTTAAAAACACATAATACCAGTTAAAAGAGCACATGAAACCTACACGTATTAAACACAATCAATTCATACTTTAAACTTCATAATTTAAAATTCGTTTGGCTAGGCTTGTCAGAGGAGACTTATTTTTACTGCTACTTTGAACTCATGCAGTGTATCCAGCTGACAAATATCCTCCACCAGGTCACTCCACAGTCTTGGGACGGCTGAAGAAACAGTTGTCAACCTAATGTTGACTGACTGAAATAAATGTACTCCAGAGGACCTGAGTGGGCAGGATGGGTTATAGCTTGGACCTGATCTCTGTAGGGCTTTATAGGTCATAACCTGGACTTTGAATGTTTAAAGGAGTCTGTCTGTCTTGTTGAATTTTGTCATGTAGTATTAGGGATCATGTGGCCTTCATATGTTCTCTAATGGCAGCTCCTACCATACCTTAACCATTGTTTTAGGCTGCTGGTGATTATAACAACCTTAATTTTTTATCCTACTATAGGGTGTAGTACAACGTTGTGGTTGCTGCAGTAGGTTCCTCTGTCTCTACCCAGGTTATTCCAGGAGATTCTTTTATTTTTACCACAGATGTCTAGAAGGGATCCTGATGCAGTCCTCCCTATGTTTTCCATATGTCCTGTCTTCATGGATGAGAGCATGAGGCACTGACAATTACACCCAGTCTCTCAAGTCAATATTGTGGCTGTCATTGTTAAAATCACTACCATCACACTATTGACTAGCCTCTGAATCCGTCAGGAGTTGGGAAGATATCATTAACCTCCAGGAGTTAAAACTCTTAGTATAATGGAAAAGCTGCTTTTGTGAGCTGACATTCTTAACCAAGCTAGCTCCAAGTCTGTTTGTAGTTCTTTCTGTCTCTTTCTGAAGAAAAGAGCCTGTAACATACAATTAATTCCTACCCGCCAGAAGAAGCAACATACAAATATCCGTAAGAACACACCCAGTTACATTGTCCAATATTTATGTTATATATGTTATTTTTAAGAGACTTTAATTGTATACTGTTTATGGAATTGCTTTTGGCTGAAAAATAGGATATATACATATTTAAAGTTTGTGACTGTGTAGCACCTTCCCTTTAATTTTATATCTGTAGGAATAGGTTGTTGCTGCTAAAAGGTAATGGGAAGGCATTCTAAAAATACTCATTTGCCCTCTTCTTTGTTCTTACATGGTGTGCTGCAGAGCTGAGGCCTTGAAGCAAAATAGATCTTGGAGCTCAAACTTTGGAATTAACAGCTTAGAAAATATATTGAGTGGGGAGGAGAGGAGAGGTATATAAAATTATATTTAGTGGGACAAACTAGGATCTAGTGTAGTCATTAATTAAAGCTGAATAGTGGAAATGCAGGACAGCTAAGAGGAAGGACTGCTTGAGAAAGTGCACAGTTATGTTGTGGAATTCATTACCACAACATATTGTGATGGCTGCCAACATGGAGAACATTAAGAGGGGTTTAGTCGGTTAGTAAAAGGGAATTAGGTGCTATTATTCATGGGGGTTTTATGCGACATACCAGGTACGCAGCAAGATGCATCTGAATATTAGTTGCTGACAAACAGCAGGAGATGGCTATTCTCCTCATGTCCTACATTTTTGGAATCCTCTGAGCATTTGTTTGACTACTGTGGGATGAAGATGTTGGATTGTATAGGCCTTTGGTCTGATCTAGCAAGACTCATGGAGCAAATTGTTGCCTGTGTAGTGTTGATGAGTTTAGGGTCACCTTTGGAGCAATAAACACTTAACATTTTAGCTTTCTGTTATATGTCTGAACTCCAAGTGCTGGAGTCTCAGCCTTGCTAATCTGCATACTATCAGGTTTTACGAATATTGCATAGTGCTTTGGGGCCTACACTGCCATGGATCTTTTCTTATGGTTGAAGATGGATAACAATGATGAGTGGCATATGTACACCAGTATCCTCTTGATGACTTGTGCTGGCATGAATGAGCATGAAGCTAAGTGTTTTTTTGGACACTGACCAAGGACGTTATCAATACTTTCACTCACAGTACTTTGCCTAGGCTGCTCAATAGCTGGACTCAGATTTTGGAACTCTTTAGGGAAGTCAAGATGGCTGCTTCCTCGTTGTCCTTCTGCTGGCAACTGAAAATTTTCTTGTTGCCATAGCCTTATAGAAATTGATTGCGTTGGCCTTTTAATGGTGTGTTCTCTTGTTGGTTTATCTTCTCTCTTTCGTTGGCTTTAATTCTGTGGTTTATCTTCTGGAATTTTATGTGGCTTTAATTCTATGGATTTCTTAATTGCATTTTAAAAATATTGTTTATATGTTTTTACTGATGTCTTTACTTATGCCTCAAGACACAACTCCACTCTCCCCAGAAGATCGCTGATTGGCTAGGAGAGCTCTATTGTGTCATTGTCATCCCTTCTATATCTCCTGTGGCTGTCTTTCCCAGACCTTCTCTGTAACTATGCTGGCAGATCCTTGTGTTCCATGGATATTAAAAAGGGATCTCAGCCTGTGACTGGAAAGGATCTTGTGTGACTGAGAGGTGGTGATAAGGGCAATTTCCTGCCATCTAATGCTGTGCTGTAGAGCAATGAGCAATTTCCTGAAGCCCAGAGTATGAATGAGTGAGTTGTAGTGACCCTGTAGTCAGGTCTGTTTTCTTTAATTTAAAAATGAAACCAAAATTTGTACCTGTAAAAGCCTTGCAGACTGACAGTGTTTGCATAGATGGCCTTTTTGAGTGAATAGTGAAATGGCCCTAGATTTGCAGAGGTAACAGGAGAATTTCAAAGGGGCTGTGCAAAGTATCACAACCCCCCCTCCCGATTTAAGGGAGCCTTCTTCAAATTTCAGCTGCAGAGCAGATGAACTAATAAGAAAAATGTTGACAAAATATGTTCTGAGTGCCTTTTGTACCTCACTCAGTAAATATGGCTTGTCCCCAAAATATTTGGCATGAGGACAATGTGAGGATTATGAGGCTCTTAAGATGTTGGAGGACTGCAGCTCCCAGCATCCCTAACCAGTATAATTAATAGTGATGAATGCAAGTTTGCAGGAGGAGCTGGGCAAGCCTGGCTGAAGGCAGCCAATCACAGCTCAGGGATGGTGTGAAGAGGGGCGTGCAGGGGAGGAGTATTACAAAGCAGACAGTTGTCCCTGTCAGACGGAAAATAGGGAAAAGCTGACACAGATAGAGGGAACAGATTTCAGAGAGATAGGAAAAGGTGGGATAGAGCCAGGAAAGCCAGACAGAAGAAAGAACTGATTCTGGATTTGGGAGGAATGAATGATTGATAAGTTCAAGTGTTAATGTGTTATTTTCTGTGTCTTTACTAACCTCCACTTGTTATTCTTAGATTAAACTGTTTCTGGTTGTTTCTGTTAAGCCTGATAAAGAGTCAGGCTATACTAACCACAATGTGCCCACAAAACAATATAGCCACTAGTCCACAATAAAGGGGTTACTCTAGGCCCAAGTGCCCAATCAAGGAAGGGATTAAGAGTGGAAAAGGGCAAGGTGAGTCACAGGAACCCAAGGTTGGAATTGCCGAGACATCACAGTTAGGTGTAGCAATCCAACAGCACCCGAAGAGCCCTGTGATCTCCAACCCTGCATTGGAGGCAAACTTTCAAAACAAAGGGATCACTTGCAAGCAGGCTAAAGGCTCAGGCATCTATTTTAGGGAGGGAGTGAGCCTTTATTCCCCATTTGAGGATGGATATGGAGGTTCTCCTCAGTTTTGTGTGCCCAGTTTTCCTCTTGCAACTGAGGGGTGCTGATTTTAGTTGATTTCCACCATCCTGTCTCCTGTCTTGTGAGTAGGCTGGCTGGAAGCTATCCACATTGTGGCTTTCCAAAGTCACTCCCCCCCCCCGGCCACCCCATGTGTTTAGCGGTGTTCTAACTTGCTGCACCTGCCCACTCTTGGTGAATTGTGACATTCCATCTGCACCATGTGCCTGTTGTGCTAACATCGCTTTGTAAAATGTTAGTGGGCGTTTATGGCAGTTGTGATCACACACTTTGCTGGAATAAATGCATGTGTCAGCCTGTATTTATACAGAACTTCTTAGCTGTGACTGCAGATGGATTGGTGTAACATTTTACTTGCACTTGTGAAGCTGAGCTCTGCCTGATATGAGGATCCAGCAGTACTGGGATCTTCATTTGATGTGTATTAATGTTACGTAATAATATGTTAACATGCTAGTACATTAATATGGCTAATATGTCAGGCAGACTATTATTATCATTGATTTTGGTAATGTGGGATACGTGTTGTTAACTGCTATCAAATCAACTTCAGCTCATGATGAACCTCTGAATGAGAGACTTCCAGTCACTGTGCATCCGCAGCCCTTTTTAGGTCTTGCAAACCCTGGGCTTTGGCTTCCTTGATTGATTGTCTACAGTCCACCCTCCACACCTGTGGGTTTCACTTTTGCAGATTTGATTATTTACAGATTATTTGCTGTCACCTCTGCTATCTCCCTGTGCCATTTTTAATAGGGACTGCAAGCCTCGTGAAACTGAGAAACTGTGAAAGAGGCTTCTAAGTCCCTCTGAAAAATGGTGTGGGGCAGCAGTAAGCTCCACAAGCCCCCCACGTCTGCCTTGTGAAGTAACCCTGATGCCTCAGAGGAATTCATGGTGGGTTGAATGTGGCGATCATACATTTTGGGTGTTAGATATGGTTTGGGAGGGCTTAGAGTTATTTATGGTTTTTCCACTTACAAAGGCATCCTATGCCCCAACCATAGTGAATGTGGAGGGATTACTGTAGTATATATGGGATACTAAACTAGTAGAAACAAAGTTGTTGAGCTTCCATCTGCAGATTACCAGCCCATGCTTTGGTGAGCAGTGAACTGGCTACATGGATAAATTATCCCCCCCCCACTTTTTTTAAAGCTTTCATATTGTAGGTGTTCATTTTAGAGACCTAATCTAAGGTGGTTCATATCTGTACCTTAGGGTGACAATGTAAGCTAAAACACTGTATAATAGGACTGTTAATGAAAACTGATCTCCCGAGTTCTGACATTTAGGGTACAAAAGAAATCGATTGAAATAGTTCTTGTGTGGGCACTGGAAGCTTGCTCCTGCCGTGTTTGCTATCGAGGCATTGCAGCGCCAAGCTATAGTATGAGGTTTTGAAAGTGAAATTGACTGGAAATGAAAGCTGACCTATTAATTTTATTGTCCAGGCTGACTGCAAAAAGTAAATGGCACAAAGGAAATTAAAGTGAATGTTCTTTTACCAAGAGCGTGGGTTAAAAACAAACAAAAAAGGAGAACATACTGAACAACAGATACCGTATTTTCCTATGAGTTCTGAAATTTTTAGAGGAAAAGAAGTTGTTGCCCATGTTGGCTGGGTTTTTTGGTGACATTAAAGAAATACGTTTGCTGTTAAGGGTCACAATCAAAATTAAAAGTATTAATAGAGTAGATGCTACTGTGTCCTCAAAATGGGTCAAGTACTTTTGACTTTTTGCCTTGCCCTAACATGTCATTTATTTAGTTAATGAATAAATTTTACATATTAGAAAGTGTAATAGGTTAATTTCCCATGTGGAATGGTTTGAAATGATTTTAGAGAGTTCAGATCATTCACGCTGGAAGAAATGTGTGAAAAAAGAGAGAGGGAAATCATATAGTTGAATGGGGAGATTGCTTATGGTACCTGGTATAAAGTATAAGTTGACCAGCTACTTCTGTATATAATGTTGTGGTGGTTGACCCTTCTGGTGAGTATGCCATAAGTCAACTCTCAAGTATAACAAGGTGCTGTCTTCTATACTGTCCAGAACAGTACCTATGCTTCTTGCCAGCTTAACTTCCTTGGAATGGCTTAGAATGGGGAGCTGGTATTAGTGTAGCCTGTGGCATGTGCTGTGGCCTGTAACTAAACTCATGGGCCCACTTGTCCCCAGATGTGCTATCACCCTTTGTTGTGTGGGCCATTTTGACCTTCATCCTACAGTCTGGCTACCAGTGATACATTTAAATTCCTGATTGTATCGCTGAAGCAGTCTTGAGGCATATAATTTGAGTGATGTGACATTATTGTGCAGATATATATGTAGGCATGTACAGATGCCAATTTGTCATGTCCTAGACATGCCTTTGTTCCTCTTTGCCACCAGTACCTGCAGAGGACCTTGGGGAAGAGTTGGTCCTTTTCACTTGTAGCGGCTTTAAAGACGGACAAAATTAGACACTTCCTCTACCATTTTTATCCTTTTCCAAATTTGTTTTAGGGACAAGAGACACTGCTTTTTCCTGTAGCAAACATGGAGATTTTAGGGGAGTGTTGGAGACTCAACTTGACATGCAGAGAGCTCTGGCAACAGAAAGAAATAGTAGGCTTTTTTTCTGCTGCCATCTCTTTCCTTCTTTAAAGCTCCCTATAAGCTGAGCAAGATTCAGTTCTTGTCTCCAGCTGCCTAACAAACATGGAGGACTTGGGGGAAGGATGTGGTCATTTCTTATTTTTCTTTTCTGTTGCCAGTGTTTCTTGGATGTTTGATTAAATATTGAGAACAGACAAAAGGAAGATGTTTTTAACAGAGATGTTAAAAGGGGTGTTTGTGTCTAGTCAGGTACAGTAAGGGGTATTAACATATATGGCTTCAAATGTGCATTAGGCAACTTCATCAGGTATAAGGCTGTCAACAGCTTGTAGTCATGATGGCTATACTTCAGTAGAAGCGGAGGCAGGGTACCTTTCAGTTAACAGTTTCTGTTGAATGAAAGTGGGAGAATGCTGTTGCCCTTATGAATTGATTGCAGACTTCCCATAAGAGCAACTGGTTAAGCAGTACAGGAACAGAATACTGAATCCTTTGTTCCTATATAGTAAGGCTTCCCTCATGTTCCTAGTTGTTTTAAAAGGTGATCAGAAACATTTGAGGGAGTAAGATTTATTAGACGTAAATTTCCTCCAGATGTGGGACAGATGTGTTGATGGAGGTTGTGATATTTGTTACTGTGGTTCTTGTTTTTTGTTTTCTTTTCTTTTGTTTTAAGAAGTCCAAATGATATATCTGTTGTTGTAGACAGTTTTCTGCCAATTCCTGGTACTAGTTTTAACATTTTATTCCCACTTTCAAGTGAGTTTCTTTTTAGTTGCAAGACATATTGGAACAAATCTCCTGTTCCTCTTTTTTTTTTTTTAATTTTAGGTCTATAATGCTATAGTGCATCAACGAAACTGCACT
The DNA here is from genome assembly GCA_948474755.1 of Ctenosaura bakeri. NCBI lineage: Eukaryota > Metazoa > Chordata > Lepidosauria > Squamata > Iguanidae > Ctenosaura > Ctenosaura bakeri. The sequence continues at coordinate 421,788 of CAOLHI010000252.1, read as the reverse complement.
TTTGCACTATAACTTTATGACTGTAAGGGGGGAAAAAAGGAAAATCAAAGACGAGAAAGTGTGCCTTTCAAACCATAGGACCACTCTACTACTAGTTTCTGTTTTTTAAAAAAAACTTTGTAAGAGCCCTAGAAGGTATTCAAAAAGTTCTACAAATAGCCCGCCACCCCCAAAGAATGGTATGACTAGGATAGAGGTGACAATCAGCTGTAAAATTAAATGAGCTATATGACAGGAACTCACACTTCTTTATCCCAGGGTAGAAGTGCCCATGTAGACAATGCTCAGAAGTAAAATGCCCCTTTAATACCAGTAGTCAGTATAATGGAACAGTAATGGAGGAGTTATTTCTTCATTGTCCTGCTTATGATCTTCCCAGAGGCTAATCTGGGAAACAGGATACTGGAGTAGATTGGTTCTTTGTTCAGTCCTGCAGCTTTCTTATGTTCTTATACATATTTTTTTATGCTTCCTTTAAGTTCTATCACCCATTGCCCTAAAGGGAGGAAGAGACATGAGACATTTCTGCATTTTATACTCAAAAGCTATGAATATTTCGGTTAAAAGATTGACACACTGTGAGCTGGGTGCAAACATCTATAAAAGACAGCTTGTAATTATCATCATTAACAATCATCACTGTTGTCGTTGCTGTCATCATCGTTATCATATTTATATCCCACCTTTTTCCCAATTTGGGACTGGAAGCAACTTACAACAATTAAAACAAACATAGCTAAACAATAATCTCACATAAAGTTAGAAATGTAGTTAAACTATCAATAAAATTAAAACCAGTGAAAACATAACCATTAAAAAGAAAACAGCAAATAGACCGCTTGCTATGCAAGACCCGTTCCCAAGACTGACAAGATTGTTGATCTCTATATTTGGGAGATGGAAGGGGTTTGTTGTTCTTGAAGAAACCTAGCTGGTAATCCTTGTGGACCATTTGTTTTCTCTGAAGTGTGGCTTTCCTCCTGAGCATGAATCATATGGCACAACCTATTCTGCATTTACAATTGACACGCCACACCTAGTCTGCTTACTCCCTATTCCTTTTAGCACCGAGGTCTGGATAACATGACTTGCTCTATGTATGGCATGGTGATTAATGTGTGGAAAATCAGACAGGCCAACTGAGCCTGGATTCTCTGAATCTTGCCCCTCATCTTACCTTCTTATTCTGTGAAGGAATCATCAGCTGCTCTTTAAAGTCATGCCATCTATTGCAAATTGTGATTTCTGTGGAAAAAAATGGCTTTTGTTTGGTTTTCATCCCAGGGCTTAGAAACCTCCTCTGTTTTCAAGCTTCTATTCACAACCATAAAGTGGTAGTAAATTTTCAGCCACCGTTTCTTTCCTGTTTTTGTTACAATCTCAGTACTTTCCTACATTTTACTATCCTCCAAGCAGCTGCATGGCAGGGTAAATTGTGTTAAGGATACTTTCAGAGACATGAGATTACTGCTACTTAGTAGATGTTAAAAGCCCAAAGTCCATTGTGGTACCTGCTGTCCAAAAGCCTTTGAGTGGTTTAAGTGCTGGAGAAGAGATTGATTTCAATTCGTTTCTTTAACGTATAGTGTATTAGATAGAGAATTTCACCTTACTGATGAATTGGTTGGAGATGATTGCCTACTAGGGGAATAAGATTCTGTATTTGGATCGATTTCTGCTCCTCTCTCTAACCTTTTGGTTTGTTTTGTCTGCACTGGTTGGAGCTGCTTTTGTATTCTACAACAAGCTAGTTGGCATTTAGCAAATGTTATTTCTTGGGTGAGAGCTTGTCAAATTTTTGTTTAATTGGTGGATGTACCTGTCTTTTATTTTTATTTTTTGTTATGAGTTTCTCTTTCCAATTAAAGCTCCAGTCCTGTGAACACTTACCTGGGAGTAAGCCACATCAGAAATATTGGGATTTACATTTGAATAAAGTACACACAAACACACACTCTTTTCTCCTTTGGCTTTTAGTGGTGTCATTCAACAGGATAAAAACTCAAACTTTGCTTCTAACTTAATGAGGCAGTTCTTGAAACTGTCATGCAGGCACTATCATTGGGACACACTTTGAATGTCAAGAAGGAATTCTGTCACTTCCTCCTTGTTTCTTCCCCAAAGTTCTAATTTCAGAAAAGGATGTATGGAGATTGTGTAAAAGGGTGCATTTTAATGCTGAAATTCTATGTACGGTTAGCTGAAAGTAGCTCTCATTCTGCAACTCAGTATTTACTTCTGTGTAGTAAGTTAATTCAGTGATGATATAATATACCGTACATTATATTTAGGGATAAGATGCTGAGAGCACCAGAATACTGATGCCATCTTAGGACAGAGAATGAAGTGAGTGTAAACTACCAAGTGTGTTTGGTAAAAGCTGTCAGGGAGCAGTTGGGTAAAAGCCCTCCATGTCATCATGATCCACCTAAAGTTTCTATCCATTAAGCACTGAGTGCCCTATTTCTACCCTGACTTTGGGTTCAGCTCTCCTGATGACTACCAGCCAACCCATTCCCTATTATTCAGGGGTGATAACATGAGCACATTGAGTGGCTACAACAGCATATTTGGAGAGAATAGGAGACATTACGTGCCCATGTCAAGTTTTCATAGATTACTCAAAATGCTGCCAGCCTGGGTGTTGGTATGATTTCTACAGTATAGATGGGTCTTCTGTTAGTAAATCTTTAGCTCAAATGTCTCTTCAGCCCCCTCAAGCTAGCAATTACCTTCGAAAATCAGCAGCTCCCATCAACCCATGGTCTAGTCCGGCGCTACTCAAAATAAGAGTCCATGAACTATTGGCTGCCAGTCCATGGTGAATATCTAGGAAAGTAAATTGTAGTCAATTGGTACAAGTATGGTGCCAGTACCTGGCACAGTGTGGAAAACAAAACACAGAAAAAAAAATCCTGTGAGCCCCCTACCTCAGATAGTTCAGCAGGCATTGGTCAAGCTAACCTTACAGGGCTATTTTAAGGAATACACGAAAAATATTATAGGAATTATGACCACTTGAAATATGCTATACAAATGCTTAGTATTAGTATCAGCAGCAGCAGCAGCATTATCATTTCATATGTTCAAGATCCTTTGTAGTGGTAGTTTGGAAATGGGTAAGAGGCTGAAATAAAGAGAAGATTGACTTTTCTAAGACCACCTACTACATGCTCAGCTGTTACTGAGCTGAGTTCTCAACTAGGATAATGCCATATAATAGATCTCAAAATACAAAACCGTCATTGTAGGTCTGCTGAAGAAGTAGCTCTCCCCCTCTGAGCCTGATGCATTATTCTGGCAGCGTGATAACAGTTGACAGCACATTCTCCTCTCTGAGAATTGGAGCTGTATCACAAACTCCACCGAGGAAAGGATTTTGCTTGTTTCCAGTCACTTGGTGGTTCTTGCTATTGATATACCCAATTCTCACAGTCCATCTCTATTAACAGGTACAAACTGATGTTCCTTCCAGCACATAGTTGGTTCCCAAAGGTGCGTATTTTATCTCCCAGACATTTTAATCTGTAGCCTCTTCATGATTTTTTTTAAAAAGCCTCTCTCTTCCCCACTTCTACTTTTTAAATAGGTGTACTTAATGAAATTGAAGAAATAATGAGAAAATTTGTTGTGTATTTTGGTTAAATCACTAAATAACCTTATTCCCTTTATCTTGGGTATCTTTTAGCTTATTATTCTTCCCTCAGATTTGTGTAATTGCTTCAGTGAGATTTCAGAATATATTATAAGATATGCATTTTGAGGTTAAGTACTGCCAGGAGCTGCAGATAATTTCACTTGGGATTTATCCTTAAAAATAACTTTTCAATTATGAAATTCAAATAAGATTTCTACACTTTGAAAATAATAGACACACATGTGGGCACATTGTTTGTACAGTATTCACCACTTCCAGGCCTGGGATTCACAGAATGTGGTTATGAAGATGCTGCTCTTGTGGGTAGCAGTGTTTGTTGTTGTTGTTACTTGTGTACCTTATGTTGACACCATCTTAGTGAGACTCTCTCCTAGGTTTTATTAACAGTATTTATTGAGAGGAGCTTTACCATTGCCTTCCTCTCATGCTGAAAGATTGTGATTTGCGCAAGATCACCCAGTTTCCATAGCTGAGTGGGGATTCAATACCCAGCCTGCCAGAGTTCTAGTCCAGCACTGAACACTAGATCATGCTGGCTGGCTAAGTGCCGGCATAGCATAGTGAATTAAAGATGTAGTACATCTCTTGTCTTTTGGACAGGATGGACCAAAAAAGTTGCCATGGGTTTTGAAGTTCATTCTGTGTAGATGCCATCTGGGTCATCAATGCCTCTACAACCCGAGCTGCTTCCATCTGTTCTGCTTCCAGATTCCTTTATTACTAGATGTGTGTTGTCATATAAACCCAAAAGATAACATTTTTTAGGGCTGCAATCCTTAGGAAGTCCCACTGATGTCAGTGAAGCTTGCTTCTCAGTAAATGTCCACAGTATTGTACTTTAAATGGCTTGGTTATAGGTCTACGAAATAGCAGACAAGCCATAAACATGATTTTGACACTTTGTGGTGCTGGAGATCTAGTATAAAATAATGGGCTCAAAGAGAGATAATGGATCTGTGGCAGGACATCTGGGGCATTGACAATGAACTTGTGGCCAACCTTGAACAGGGAAACAGCTGCAGCTTCGCTGGAGCATGTCACATTCTCTGGTTTTTCATCCCTGCTTCTTTTTCCCCACTCCAGAAAAACAAAAAATAAAGTGCTAGGTAATGGTGTGAAACCATTTGAGACAAAAACTTTTCTAACGTTAAACAGATCTGGGAAGTTCCTAGATAGGAGACCAGCTGTAATCCTGCATGTTATTTCCATGAGTTTTAAAGAAGAAAGTCTGAGTTTACATGTAATTATTAAAAGAGAAGAATATTTAGGATACTAAGACTTTGCACGGCACTCATGGTATGTGTTATGAGCAGGACGTTGTAAAGGAGAAGAGAAGCTTCTCTTCCACATAGAGAAGCTGACTAGGCAAGGAGTGTGATCTTACTTCAACATTGGTAAAGCATCTTCTGCCACGCTAAAAAAAACAGCAGGGCAGCTTAGGGAGGGTACAGGATGTGGTGTGCAGCACACATTGCTGTCCTTAACACTTTCCCCATTTTTCCTCATTTTCCAGCATCTGTTTCTTTCAACCCAGTGATTGGATTGGTTCTGGTTATGAAAGTCTTTTCAGGTTTCTGTGCGTCTCCATCCTTCTTTTCTTCTTCGTTTTTGTTTCCCTAATTTTATCTAGGTCTTCTTTATTCCAATTTCTTTTCAGTTTCCAGTTCTTGATTTCTCAGAGTGTGTCTTTTTCTGCCTTTTCTTCACAAGGGTCCCTGGTCTTCATCTCTGTCTCTAATCCTGTGTGTTAGGAGTGATGAACTGTGGAGGTTCCTAGGGGACAGTTTTCTGTCCTTGAGGCCGTATAGACTGCCAAAAATGCCTAAAGATATCCCAAACAAAAACCCCCAGAACTGACCAGAAAACCATTTTGCTATTGAAAAATACTATTTATTTTAATGTGAAAAAATGCCATGCAACCTATTTAAAAGGTAAATTGCTGTTCCCAGAAGCTTCCAAAAGAGGCAGCATACCCTTCTGTTTTGACCAGAGAGGTGGTGATCCAGGGAATCTGGTAGGATTGAGGACTACTAAAACAATCATGGGGCTGCATATTCCCCCAGGACTGCACTTTGCCTTCCCCTGGAATGATTCATCATTAGTTTCTTTTCTATCCAACCAATTTTCCATGCTGTCTTCCAGCACGAGTGTGTTAATGCCTCCATTCTCCCCATTTTGCCCTATTTCCCTCCATATCTGTGTTTTTATAAATTCTCTTTCCAGTGATAAGCTTATTTTTCCTCTCAACACATTTTCTTCATTCTTTTAAAATATAAGTACTTGATTTTTTGACAGTTTAGCTTGGCTTGATGGACTTTGCCTAGTTTCTCTTAGGAAGGAGTTCGCAAGCACCAGGCTATCACAAAGAAAGCTCTGTTAGGAATGCTGTGAGGTTTTTGTAGCATGATGTAGAACTTTTTCAGATCATCTCAACAAATACATAAACTTGGGTCTAAAGACCATACAGGACAAGACCATGGCTTCCTTGAGTTCACTGTTCTCTTTCAGATAGAGAAAGAATTCATTTGGTTTCTACTTTTTTGTCCATGGCCAGAGATGAGTTTGGAAGTGTTACCATGTTAGAAAAATGACTGTGATCCCACATTATGCTTGAGTAGGGTAACTGAAGATGTGTTAGACTATTACAAGCTGTCATGTGGGAAAGAAATGAACTTCTTTGTGCTTATAGACAGAGATTAGGTCTACCCCTTGGGTTGCCCAGTACAGATCAGAACACTATATTCTGTCATTTCTAGTTATAAGTGCAGCATCCCCACATTTCTGGGCTGTACAGCCAATGTGGACAATTTTTGGCATTTAGAGAACTTAAATATGAAAACATTTTGTGCCATACCTTATGATGGCCAAGATTAAAGAATACTCTGGCAATGTACTGGAGTTGCTTGTTGGTGGTGGTGGTGGATGTCCTTTTCCTGACAATAGTAGTGTAATATTTCTTTAGCAGTACATTTAACACACAGAATTATAAAGTCCAGAGGGACCAAGAGAGCCATATAGTCCAACCCCTTGCCAGTATAGGAAAATGATATCTGAGAGGTGGCCATCTAATTTCTTTTAAACAGTTCCAATGAATTACTGTCTATTACCTTCTGTTACAGCCTGTTCCGCTGTTGAACAGCTATTTAGTTGCAGTTTATTGTCTTGTGATTTGAGCTCACTGATTAGGTCCTGTCCTCTGAAATAGCAGAAAATAAGCTTGCTTGATCATACACGTGATTATAGCCCTTCAGATATCTAAAGATAGTTGTCATATCACTTCTCAGTCTTCTCCTGTACAGACTAACCATACCCAACTCATAGGTCTTGATTTCAAGACCAAAATTGATCAAGCCTCCTGTGAACAAATTTTAGCTTGTTAATTACTTTCTTGAACATTGATGCCGGGAATTGGACATCATACTGCTGTTAAGCCTGATGTCCTCCATCCTTTCTAATCTTTCCTCTCTAAATATAATACCTTACTTTCATCCCTGTTGAAATTCATGTTGTTAATGTTTGCCCCATTCTCCAATCTGTTATGGCCAGATTCCTGGTTTGAAGTGAATCCTGTTTGTCTTCTGAGGCATTAGCTTCCTGTTCCAGTTCCTTTAGCCAAGCTAATTATAAAGCTCGTGAACAAAACTGGACCTAAGAGAGAAGTCTGGAGCACCCGATTTGTCACTTCTTTCTAACCTGACAAGGTCCCAACAGGTGAGCATAATTTGAATTTGTTCTATGAACCAGCCACAAATTCAGGTAATGGTAAAATTCTCTAGCCCACATTTTTACCAGTCCGTGTACAAGAATATAATGGAGGACCTTCTCCAAAGTCTTGCTGAAATCAAGACATACTACATCCATAGCATATTTATGGTGAGATTAATCTAGCATGACTTTCTCATATTATAGGTGAGGCTCTGAAAATACATCTGTAAGTCCCACTAGCAAGCTTGAATATGGTTCATCTTGCTCTGGAGCCTTAAACTCATTTAAAGTCTATGGGTGTTCCTGTTGTGAGCTGCCGTTCCCTTGCTGTATAATAAAATAATTTTATTAGCTTGAGCACTGTTTTCCATGGAGAAGACCAGGGACAAAGTGCTTGCTGAGGAGTTCTCCTTTCTCTCACCCTCTGTAGTCATCTTCTCCACACTGTAAACCTACCAGTTGTTCTTCCTCTTGGCCAAACATAGCCAGTTCCTGCCTTCATTTTCAGCTTTAGCCTTTCTGATCTTCTCCCTACAAATATGGTCAGCTTCTGTATCCTTTATTGCCCTTTATTCCATTTCATCTGAAAGCTCCTTGTTCATCCATCCTGGTGGGTGGCTTCCAATTTTCATTCTCACTGGAAGTATTTGTAGTTGTGTCTTCACTATCTAACCTTTGACAAAGATTACTGTGAATGTCACATCACTATTTTGATGATCCTCTACTTTTTACCTTTCCTGAAAACAATGCCAAAGACAATCTTGAAATGTCATCTTGGAGATTTATTTAGTCAGATTTGGGTCTTTAAGCAAATATAGCTCTACCTGGCTTGCAGGAGGTAGAAAATGGCATGGTTGCTTTCTGTGAGTGCTGGATTGTTTATGCAGCTGTATGCCTTTTTTAGTTTTCTGATTGTGCATTTAAATTTTAAGTTAGCTTTTATTAGTTAATTCATCATCATTTTTCTTGCTGATGAATTAGTTATGAAATGCTGTGATCAGGAATATATAGCTGCAAATATATGAAAGGGAAGCTGGAAGTGGCTGTGGGAGGGATGTTACCTTGGTGGAATGGCTCCAGCAACAGTTTCACTGCAAAGAGAATGTCTGAAGTCATATCAAAGTGAAAGGTGAGAGTATGTACTCTGCAATAATCATCAAAGACCTAAATCTGGTTTTAAATACCACTAAGAACATTCACCTTAAATCAGTGAAACATACATATGTGTCAAATTTTGTGTGTGTGTGTGCGCGCCTTCAGCATGGCTACCCCATGAATTTCATAGGCAAGGAAACCTCAGCAGTGGTTGTGCCAATTCTTTCCTTTGAAGTATGACATACAACACCTGATATTTATTGGTGGTCTCCCCTCCAAGTACTAACCAGAGTTGACTCTACTTAGCATCCAGAACCAGATAGGATCTTGAGCCCTTACAGTGTTTAGGTAGATGGGTTGATTTACCAGGTTCCTATTGATTCAGTTGAAATAAAGATCTGGATGTAGATCAAGGTGTTTTATTTAGTCTTTATATTTATCTTGTACTTTCAACTCACTTGTTATTTTACACTTAAAGAAACAGAAACAAAGATTGGCACAATCATTATATAGAGACCTCTACAAGTGGCCTAAGCATTTTGCAGTAACCTTGAGAACAGATAGCAGACTGGTGAAGTTTGCAGTGCAGACTCTGTTATCAATCTTTGGATGAGAAAACTGACCATACCGCTTCTCTATGCTACCTGTGGTATCTTCTTCCTCCATGTGCAGTTGTCATGATTGCAACCTCAAGACAGCAGTTCACTTCCAATTCATGTTTGAAAGTAAGAGCTTGTCAAAATTGGAGAATCATCAAATTGTTTTCTGATTGATTGCCTCATATTACAGATGGGTGTAATAATTGTCTGCTGTTCTGCTGCAGTAGACAGTGTGGTGGAGTTCATATGAATCCTGTTGGTTTTATGGGTGAGCTCTAATACAGTGTTGTGCTTGTGCTATGAATTGGGGCTGTCAGTTGATCAGAGGTTTGAGTCGATTAAGTGTCTTGCTTTAACTCATTAATCAAAATAAATACTACATTAGTGAAACTGATGTTTCTGATGAATTGCAATGAAGACAGCAGTTTCTTTTGAGTAAATAAAACTAGCAAATTGTTTATTCTTGAGAAAATTCTTTCAGGTGCATTCCCTGAATCAGTTCAGAGATGAATGAGAATGGTCAAGGCTAGTACTGAATGACCATTTAAAAAAAAACAAAACCCCAGCCCATTCATACACACAATCAAGTTGAGCTCTTTTGTCCTTTCCATAATGCGTCAGACTGTTGTGGAATTATGGCACGGATAAGGCTGCATTCAGGGAAACTGCTTTCTTTGAAGTTGTTGAGTGCAATTTGTGGTGAGGGATTTAGCGAGGCACCTTTTCTAGATCTTTGCTCAGGAATTTCTCCAACCAACCCTGAGTGGACAGGGGCTTTTGTCAGGACTCCAGGAGACTATTCAACATCTTTAGAAGCCAATACTCCAGTTTTAAAGTTACCCAGAGACATGGAGAATGTCAAGATTTTGGTATGTTCCTGTTGGTAGACCCAATTTGAGTAGACCTTTTGATCCAGGGGACTGTACATCAGTGTTCACTCACCTTAACGATGGATTTAATGGGTCTTCTCTAGTTGAAAATAACAATGGGATTCAAATCTTAGTTTCCAATTTCTACCTACCACAATCCAGTTTGGAGGCACGTAGATGATTAAGTACCTTGGACTTTTGTAGCCCTTACTCAGATGAAATATGAGTGGTCTTGATTTACATCTGGGTTGTGTTCCTGGACTCACAGTGTACATTGAGATTGCCATAAACAGAGGGAACAAGTTCTGTAAAGAATCATTGAAGAGCAGGGGATTATGTTCAGTGAAGGTGAAGTAAATTTTACCCGATTCTACTCAACCACCAATTTTAAAGAGGTTTAAAGCATGATTCATCAGAGCTTACACTAACTGGATTACGGAAATGTCCAGATGCTATGCAGAGGAACCAGAAGAGGTGGCAACTGCTAATCTTAGGGATTTGGGTGGGGTGAAGTATTTTGCCAGTATACTTCTGTTCCTCGACAAGAGCAACTTATTCTTTTGCTGTGCCTTCTCCAGCAGACCTCCCAGGTCATTAAAGTACATTAGGAGAGAGAGAGGCAGCCCATTTTCTGCTGTGTCCTCTCTAGCACGCTTGCCAATTGAAGAACCCACACTCTAGCTGTTGTAGAGGAACACTCCTAAGAAAGCTGAGGAAATGCCTTCCAGCTACGCTATAACTCCAAGATTCCGGTTTCCTTCTCCTCCTTGTGTCTTCCTTCTAAGCAGGCAAAGGAAATCCCTTCCTTCCAGCACTGCCAAGACTGCAGTTGCTTTCTCCTAATTCCTGCTTCTCCAGCTTAAGCAAGTAAAAGAAAACTTGTCTAGTCAGCTTTTTCTTGTTACTCAGAGCTCCGCACCAAAACTCCAAACAACCATGTTCTCTCACCCCACCTTCCTCTGTCTCTCATCTCTTCCTCCTTTCTCTCCCACCTCACTTCAACTTTTCAGGTGTGCTGGGAGAGCTAGTCATTTATTATCTGTTTATTTCTGGAGAAACATTGTAGATTTGAAATGTTGTAAATTGGGCGACACAGATTGAGAACTGGTTTGTATCCACTTATCTTTGTGGCCTTGCTAGTAAATCATTAAAACCCTAATGAGCAGATCTTCCTGGCTGCTGCTGCTGTATAGGACTTCTACTAAGAAGGTCAAGTTCTTTACTTTTGGGGGCATTGTCACCGGCCAGAAAAAATAAATGAAATAGTGAATAGTAGTCTAGTGCGCTTTCTGAAAAAAGAAATATAGTTGGGGACCAGACACTCTTGAAGAAAGAAGGATTCATGCAAGCACACATGAAAAAATTTAATCCTAAATTCGTGTATGTTCTGCATCAAGTAGGTAGAAGCTGCTGCCACATTGGGGTAGTCCCGTTTTGCTTCCAAACTCAGTCACCCAAGTTTGTTTTGAGAGTGAGTGATAGAACTCTGGAAGCATCAGTTCAGTGTATCTGACATGATGGAAAAGCAGTGGAAGCACTCTGAATCAATCTTTTAATGTGCATTAACAAACTTAGAATGAAAATACCATATATTAGTAGGAAAGCTCTGCCATATATTACTTTCATTCTTTTAGATGAATCTGCACTGTATTTAGTAATATTCTGTCACCCTTGGCAGAAAGAAATGATGAGTGGAGTGAATGAGCATCTTCTGTTTTTCTTGTTTTTTGAATGTGTTGATATATAACCCACATGACCCCAATCTCTCCTTCCTGGATCTTTCTTGTAAGTTGAAAACTAGAGACAGATTGTCCAGCTTTTTCAACCTCTTGTCAATTTTTCAGCCTTGAATGAATTTTCTCCATAAGAAAAAGTACCCTGACTTTAAAATATTAGCCACCCTTTGCTTTCTTGCAATTCACTCTCGGTGTAGTGTATTTATTTCATTCATTTATATCCTGCCTTTTCCCCAGTAATTGGACTCAAGGCAGCTAACAACATATTTAAAACAGTATAAATGAGAAAAAATGCAAAAGCAGTTAATGGAAATATAAGTTTTAAAAAATTAAACAGTTTCTAAAGTTAAAACATTAAACATTAAAAATACTAAAATTCAATAAAAGACTGTGTGTTGTTGTTGTTGTTGTTGTTGTTGTTGTTGTTGTGTGCCTTCAAGTTGTTTTCAGCTTTTGATGACCCTAAGGTGAAACTGTTGTGGGGTTTTCTGGGGCTGAAACTATGGCCATTTCAGCAGTAGACTATTATAGACTGTTATGGCCATTTTGGAACTAGGCTATTATATCCCTAAACTGTAAACCCCGGATTCCATGGGATGCTGAAAGTGGAATAATAGCACTATAACATTCTAGCGCAAAAATGGCTTATGTGATGTGCCCAAGATCGCCCAGTGGGTTTCCTTGGCTGAGTGGGGAGTTGAATCCTGGTCTCTATGGTTGTAGTTCGACACTCAAACCCCTACATCACACTGTCTCTCAAAATGATTATATACAAATCATAAAAACAGCCTTACAGACTTACCAGTGGAAAGAGAGCAAGGACAGGTTCATCTTGGTGTCTCTAGGAAGAGAGTTCTAAAGTCGAGGAGCAGCCACCGAGAAAGCCCTCCCTTGTTCTCGTCAAAGGTAGTGAGACAGAGAAAAGGGCCTCCCCAGACAATGTTAAAGGTCTAATGGACTCATAAAGAGAGATACAGTCTTTCCACTAACCTGGATTGCAGCCATATAGGGCTTTATTGGTCATAGCCAACACATTGATTGAGTTGTGCCTGGAAATGGGCCAGCAGCCCATTAATTGGTAACATCAGAAACATGATATACTAAGAGCACAGAGTTTACTCAATAGATCCAGTTTCAAAATAAAGAGAAATAATCCTGGGTTTCTCAAAGACCAGCCTTAAAGAGTAATTATAATGAATGTCAAATTCTTGCCTAAATCAGCTGCTTGTCTGAATGGACTGAACTCTGATATATTATATCAGGGCAGTGGATGAAATCAAATCAAGACTTTTATGTATTGTTCTGGTTATTTTCAAACAGAAGAGTGATTCCTAAATGTGTTTCTGAAGTATTAAGTTCAATGCATGTGATTTTTGGGATCATTCAGCTTAGAATCATAGAGTTGGAAGGGATCGCAAAGACTGCTGGTGCAACTGCCTGTCAGTATAGGAATCCACCGTTAAGCACCCCTGGATAAGTGGCCGTCCAACTTCTGTTTAAAAACCACCAATAAAAAAGTCTGTAGCTTGACTACTGTGCTGGCATCCTGTTGGTTTGTCTCAACTAGAGTAGACCTGTTCAGTCAATTATTGAAGGGTAGGTCACCATGAAGATACATCTACTGGATTCAGTAGGTCTATTCTGTTGTTGTTGTTGTTGTTGTTGTTGTTGTTGTTGTTGTTGTGTGCCTTCAAGTCATTTTTGACTTACGGCGACCATAAGGTGAACCTGTCATGGGGTTTTCTGGAGGCTTAGAGTACATGATGTGCCCAAAGTCAACCAGTGAGTTTCCATGGCTGAGCAGGGAATTGAACCCAGGTCTCCGGGGTCATAGTCTAGTGTTCAAACCACTACACCATGCTAGCCCTCGGGTCTATTCTAGTCAGGACTAAAAATTAATTTAGCTCTTTGATTGCCACGTTGTTTTGTGGGACAAACCTGCTCCGGTGTGAGGTGGGATTAGTATGCACACACTGATAACCATTCAAAGGAGCTACCAGAAGCCTCGTGGAAGATTGAGTTGCTGTTTTAGAAAAGTGCCTGTTACTACAGCAAATCAGTCTTGCTGCAGAATACCTTCAATAAGTATCCCCAAAGAGTGCATACATTGTGCATATATATTTTATTTAGATAATTCATTCGTTTGGACATATTAATTTCTGCCGCATTTGGTTTCCAGCAAGCCATCAAGTTAAAGTATACACCAGCTTTTTAATATTAATGTATTTATTATCCTATCTTCTGTTTGCTGCACACATTTCAGAAGTTTAAAAACAGAAAAGTTTTCATCCCAGAGCTAATACTTGATTCTTCCCTGTCTCTCTTTTGCAAATGCCTTGTTGACTTTCTTCCAACAAGCATTTTAATGGGACCACAGTGACAGTTCAGATGCCCTTCAATTTACTTTTCTGCAATGTCAGCAGGGATGGATGTACAGTCCCTGAGAATATTAAGTGTCTCTTTTGCTATTCTATTTGGGGACATAATGTTTGGGCTCACTTCATTTATTCATACCTGTTGATTTCAGGAAACTTTTGAGTAGACCCTGATTTAAAAGCTATGATAAAGGGGTGAGGAACCTTTTTCAATGGAGATATATATTCCCATGGAAATTATATGTGTGTGTTGAGAGGGAGTCAGTAGTGTACAGACTCCTTCTTCCTGCTAAACTGTAGGTAATCCTTTTTCAGCTGTAGGAAATCTACATAGGAAAGCTATATGGGAAATGTTGAAGTCACAAGGGTGGTAATCTTATTTTTTCCAAGGAGGATTTTTAAAAAATCAGGGGAAAAAATGCAGTATTAGTTCCCTTGAAAGATTTAAAGTCACTTCGTTACATTAGGAACATTCAATGTGTTATGCATTACTTGGTTTGGCATAAAATTATAATGTTTGGTATATTAAAAGTATAATTTATTCTGGAAATAATTACACATTTATTTATTTATTTCCTTTCACAAAATGAGCTGCAGGTCCTGAACTGTGTGGTTTTTGTTATTTGCCATGAAGTCAACTTCAACTTATGTTGACTCTATTAATAAATAAAGACCTCCAAGAGCCCAGTCATCAAGAAGCCTTCTCAGGTTTTCCAATCACAGGGCTGTGGCTTTCTTAAATGAGTCAATCCACTGTAATGTGGTCTCCTTCTTTTCCTTCTGCCTTCCACTTTGCCCAGCGTTATCATCTTTTGCAGGGAGTCATGTCATGTCATGGTGTGTCCAAAGTACAATAGCCTCAGTTTAGTTGTCTTGGTTTCTAATGATAGCTCAGGCTTCATTTCCTCTAAGACCTATTCATTTGTCTTTTTAGCAGTTCATGGTATCCAGAAATCTCTGTTCCAACACAACATCTCAAATGTGTTGATTCTTTTTCTGACAGCTTTCCCCCCTGTTCATTTTTCACTCTCATACATAGAAATTGGAAATACTGTAAGGAACGCCTGAACTATTAGGACCTTTTTCAGTTTAGCTTCTGCATGAGAATAAAGATAAAGAAAGGAAACACAGAAGAAGCTATCAACTTTAGTAAAACAAAGAAAGGCAAAGCACCCATTTTCCCAAAAATAAATGAGAAAAGGAAACCAAGACCAGGGGTTACAGTGATCTGAAACTGCACATCAGTGCTTCTCAAGTTACCTGATGTGGGTAAACTGGCATTTTCCTCCCTAAAGGGCCAGGGACCATTGCCATGTTTATGTTCATTGTCAACAACTTCTGTGACTTCTGTAGCCAGTGACTCATGCTGAGGCAGTGTTCTGTGTACCACCAGTTTGAGTAGTACTACTGTACATAGGTCTTAGATAAGGTCTACCTGCAACATAGTATTTAGACATAATGTATATTAGGAAATAATGAGCACTTTGTCTTAGATGTTTTATTTACCGGTATTTTTCTAAGAGAAAATATTCCATAATCCTTTTTTTCCATTTCTTTTTTCTTGGAAAAGTAGGACTAGGAGGAAAAAGCTTATTTTTTTCTATTTTTTTTTCCCCACTAGGACTACACATCTCTATCTGAACTTCCACTAACAAATTCAGTGATTATTTATATTGGTGCTGTAGTGTTCTTAATTTGTTCTCTGATTAAATGTTATCTAATAAATGTTACATGCTCAGACTTGTCAAATTTAAATAAATGGTGATAACTTGAAAGTGGAACTGGTCCGCTTGAGTATTTGAAATCTGGGATGTCCTGTTAAGGAGGTATTTGAATTGTGGTCTCCTTGTTCTTAACTCCTAATGTCTGTGATGAACCCTTTTGGATATACTTGAGAAGTCATTTCCTTTCCATTTTCTCATTGTGTAATTCTTGTAGGCCCTTTCCATCTGCTCTGTACTGCAGGTGTGTTACTTCAAAAATAAAAGTCATTTGTCTGTAATTGGTTCCCAATTTCTTCTCTGTGTCTTCATTGTATTTCAGTCTTAACCTTGTCATAGTTTCAGTTGTTTTAACAAGTCCAGAAATGAAAGCCAAGATTGTACATGACTTGAGATCAATTCTGACTTTCAGTGATTTTCCCTTCAAACCACTTGACCTATTGTTCCTAACTATCTGAGAAGACCTTAGAAGGGAAATAGACAAACACTTTTGGTCCCAAACATGGGTGATTGGCAATCAAAAGAGGTGATAGCCCAGAACTGTTCCTCTTGATGGTTACTGCTAAACTGTAGGTAATCCTTTTGAAAATACTATACTGTACAGAACAGCCAATGTGACACTGAAAGGCTTTGAGACTGGAAATATTTTGCCATTAATGGTTTTGGAGTTCTGTTTAGTTTCTAAATTTCTGCCCCACCTTTCTACTAAAGAAACAGAGTTCAAGGAGGCTAACAATGTCATCAAACAAATGAAGAGAAAGATCTATGTTATGTGCCTATCCAGGGGAGTCTCTGCAAAAGACGGCTTTTGAGATCCTTAGAGGTTCATGCTTATGCAGTTTCTCTACAGTAGTAATTTAAATGTGATTTATGCATGAAAGTAAGTTTGCTAAAAATTCTGAAGCCATCAACAAAGCCAAAAAGTTCTGAATCACAGTTCAGGGGTTCTAAAAGTATTAAACTTGCTTAGAAATAATTAACTACAATGACACATTGTTTTAAAAAAATGTCTTTTAAGTATCTGCTTAAGGTATACTGTCTGGACCATGATTTTGAACTTGCTGTTTCCAAATACCATAAGAACAAGAAAAGTCTTCTGTTATTTAGCCTCACAGCAATATAAATGTGTGTATGTGTGTATATTTGTATTCTGTGTTGAAATTCATGTGTGTATGACCGTCTTAGTGGTTTTAAATAAGGATGTAACTGTTCAGGAGGAACTTTTATGTCTGTGACAAGTTTGCTGTTGTGGTAGATTTCACCATGGTAAAACTCTTTGATGTTTGGAAGAGGTTCCAGATTTTGTCTTTGTAGGTCTACTTGCTTGAAAATGAATGGTTTTCTGGATATTAGAGTACCGGTTATAGAACAGAGGACACAACTGTACTCATGTCTTGCTGAGGGGCTGCCGATGGGCATCTAACTAGCCACTGTGTGAACGGATTATTGGACTAGGTAGACCTTGGTCTGATCTAACATTGTTCTTCATATGCAATCTGTTCTTACCTTACTTTTTTAAAAAATTAAAAATTCTAGAAAATGGATTTCAGGGTAGAGTTCATTTACCTCCTGGAAAAAAAAATGGAAATCAGTACTGTATTAGATACAACAGAAAACATTAAAGGGCACTGTAATAATCACTGAGAAGAGGAGAATGGTGATACCAATTGAAAGCATAATTCTTGGAACTAAAAAAAGATTTAACCTGATACTGAAAGGAATATGCAGTTGGCACCAGGAGTAACTGCCTTGAGAGGGCATTCCAGAGATGGGGCACCACCACAGAAAAGGTGCTTTCTTTTGTTGCTGCCTAATGTATATCTGATATAAGGGGGAACATGGAGAAGTACTTCCTCTAAAGATCCTCAGAGAGCAATTGGCACTTGAAACTCTCAGACAAGTCTGTTTGCTCTCCTGCTTCTGTTTCCCAGGCCTGTTTATCTGTTGTGCTTTGAATATCTTTGCTGGGTACTGAGCCTTCTGTTTCATTTGCAAAGTCTCTTATAATGTATAATAAGAATTGAACAATTGGCTGTAATGTGAATTCTGTTCAGATGAACATAACCTCATTAGTCCTTGTGGTGTGGCAGCTAACAAGGGTTTCTGAAGGGCCTCTCACTTGTGCATTGTGTGGGCAGTGATGAGTCTTCACAACAAGATAGTGTTCTGAAAACAATATGACTTTAAATAAACATATGAATGATAAGGAGCAACAAAATTGTTGCACCTTTCCAGCAGGAGCCCTTCTGTTCTGTGAATCCATTCCTTCAGTTGTGTTTTTTCTTGTTTGTTAGGACACTGTCCACCAGTGATGATGTTGAAGACAGGGAGAACGAGAAGAGCCGCCTGGAAGAGGCGTACGAAAAGTGTGATCGCGATCTGGATGAACTCATTGTTCAGCACTACACTGAGCTCACGACTGCCATCCGCACTTACCAGAGCATCACAGAGCGCATTACTAACTCGCGCAACAAGATCAAGCAGGTGAAAGGGAGGGCTGGGCTGAGTGGAGAAAGCAAAACTTTCTACTAATTTGTGTTCGGCTTGGCAAATCTATATTTATTTGCGCATAGATAACAATTTCCTGGTAAAAATGTTGGAAGTGCTGAATAGAATATAATAAAATCGCCACATTCATCTCCTCTTTTTTTTGAATTTAGGGCTGAGTGTTGCTCCTTCTACAAGCACATCTCGGTTGATGAATCCCTTGGCAGTGAAACGCCTTTTTGTGAAGGCTTCTTACACCTGATCCCCCCATACTTTTCCTCCTTCTCCTCTGTCTAGCTGGAAGAATTTTTTTTTTAAGCAGAATTGACTTTGGGAGGATGGTGAAGGAGGATTGTTGTTTTTGTTTACTTACATAAGGCTTGACTGATCTTACATAAGTTTTTTTTCCCTTTCTCACGTGCATGTTAGTTTTGAATGAAAGGTCTGCTGTTATTGTTTGCAGTTTAAGAACCTACCCTTCTTCTTCCCATGTTATTTCTGCCTCTGCAACTAAATTTTCTGTCAAGAAGGTAATGGCCAGGAACACTCTCCTTTGTCAACAGAAGCATACCTTGTATAGCCAAAATAACGCAATATATCCCACCCCCTCAGTATAGATCAGCATGCTTGGAGAAAACCTAAAGATCTGTAGAAATTGTTACTTTTGTAATAAACAGGAAAGAACTGGGAGGGAATACATACACAACTTTCTCTTTTCCAGGGTCCAAAACTTTCCTGCTCTCTGTAGCCACCCAGTCCATGAAGGAGGAACATTGAAGGTTCAGATCTGATTGGCTGATGATCTGTACAACCTGCACCTCCAAACGCTTAAAACAAAGAAATAGCTACTGGCAGACAAGTCTGATTTCAGAAATGTCTTCTCTTTTGCAAGCAGCATTTTGTTGTAGGGCCTTAGTAATTCATTCTTTGAAAAAAAAAATCCAGTTAAAGAGCCAGCAGCAGACCAAGTCTTCCAATTGAAGCTTCAATAGCAGCTTACAGATTGTATGAGAGGCTTACTTGGTGACAGAAGCTAGCTAGGACGGATTTCTCTTGGAAGTGAATTCTGCAAAGGGAGCGCCATGACAGGAAAGATTCTTCTCCTCACTGTTGGCAATTCTGCTTGTGTACAATGGAGTCCCAGCATGGTGTAGTGGTTTGAGCCTTGGACTGTGACCCTGGAGAATAGGATTTGATTTCTCACTTGGCCATTCCCACTGAGTGACCTTGGGTATGTCACACTCTCAGTCCCAGAAAACAGCATAATAGGTTTGTCATAGGGTTGCCATAAGTAAGAAATGACTTGAAGGTACACAACAACAAAAATAGAGTATAGAGCAGGGCTTCTCCAGAATTGAAAAAGGAGGAAATGTTTTCTTTTGTTCACTGCTTCCCAGAACTATTACAGCAGTGTCTGAAGAAACTTGAAGTGGATCTGTTGTTCATTGCAACAAGCCTTTAAAATTCATTGGAATATAATGGTAAAAATTACATGGCAAACATGAAGCAGGGAGTAGTTTACATTTCACAGACATATGGAGAATTGAGCAGTTTTTTCTGAAGCAGAGTCCCTTGCAGACGAGTCAATAATGTCTCCTAAGAGTTTGGGCTCTAGCTTGCTTGAAATCTGCATTTCAGAGGCAAATACATTTAGGTAAGCTGAAACAAAAAGACTGCATGTATGTTTCTGTGTCCTTGGTTGAGCCATGAGGTTCAGAAGCAGGAGCGATCCATGCTTCAGTGGGAGAGGATATGCCTTGCATCCATGTTCAGTCTCCAATACCAAGTTAAAAAGATCACAGCTTAACAAAGAAAAGCTTCCAGTGTTTATAGACAGTATCAAGCTAAGTGGAATCATTGCTCCATAAAAGATAGATGTATGTATGTATGGGGCTCTGGGGTTGATTGTTGGTGCATCCTGGCTGGTGAGGAGAGGTTAGGTATCTAAACAAAAGGCAAGCCAGTTTATAGAAGAGGTGTGGGTACATAATATGCAGTCCAGGCACTTCATTATTTAGTTGCCTAAAATAGGATGGTGACTCCTAGAAATTTAGAATTACTTATTCAGCTTGATTTGGGGAAGTGAATAAAAAACTTGAAACTGCCCAGTTAAGTAATGATTCTTGTGGCTGAAATATTTTTTTCTTGCCGTGCTTGGATACTTAGTATTGTGTAGGAATCTAAGTGCTGAAAATCAGCAAATCCAGTAGAAAATGTGTAAAGAGGGAGATCCAGTGATGCAGAATGTGTGTGGACCAGAGTAAAATCTGTCTGGAACCACAGGCATGCAAAATAGAGTCTCAAAATGAATTCATACTGGACAGAGCATAGTCTGAGTAGAACCTAACAGTTCTCCTATCCTAAAAGATGGCTTATTTCAGAGGGGCATTCTGTGAACAGAATTGTCCCTCTTGAGACCAATACATGGTAACCCCCTTTTGAACTTTCAATTTCATTTAGTGTTTTTAGAGGAGAGTGAGGCTAGCCTGATCCTTTCCAAGGGTAGGAGTTCATTTCAGGGATTTATATACAAAGCTCAGCTCTCTGTGAAGACAGAGATCAATTACATGAAATTTGAAATAAACTATAGCCCTGGCTTACTCAATACAATTAAGCTCTGCACAGGTCAACAGCAAATGTATAGGCATAGTGACCTTGAGGTACCCCCTTAGAATAACCACACAGGATGAAGGACCTTTTGGTATTTACTGCTCCTGATTAGATTCAGTCAACATGTATTGAAGGGACTTTTCTTTAACCTCTGGAGAAGTGACAGACAGCATATTAGGTCTAATTTTTTCCCCCTTTCTCCCCAGATTGATCTTTTAAATTAGCAGCCTTTCCCTTTTTGTGTTCCTTCTCTCTCCCCATAAGGAGATAGATTTTGCAGACCTGGATAAAGTTTTTTCATCATGTGTACATTGTCCAGACATCTTTGCCGGTGTCCTTGGGGAAATGGAGTAGAGGGGTCTAAAGTGGGAAGATTAGAGATTGGCTTTGATGTTTGATTTTTCTTACCTTTTGTATTTTTTTTTTAAGTATACAGTGCTTTATCCCTCAAAGGTCAGTGTGGGTTATCGACATCTTTTTTTTAAAAAAAAAACATTATTAACCTTCTCATCAACCCTGGGAGGTAGGTGTTGGAGAGCAAAAAAGGAGACAGAACCTGTTAGAGGTAAAGTCAGTGTTGTATTTTCAGCATAATACTCCATTCTTCTTCTGTTTTCTAAATTTTAGTTCCCAAAAGAGAAAATATGACCTGTGAAAAGATTGTTCAAAAATATTGGTGGCCTAACTTGTTTAACTTAATTAAGTTGCACACTTATCTTTAGTGCAGTTTTCTTCTAGTCAGATGCCAGCATTTTGTGGAGTAGAAGACCATTATCTCCTGCTTCTCAGATGGCACCATCTGGATTTTCCATCTGAACTGATGAAACCATCTGAATATCACTGATGGAATCAACTGAGTGCTGTTATTTCCCTGTTCACTGATTAAGGCATCTGAACATTTGTGTGTTCTAAACCCTGCAAGTGTTTATTGGAAAAGGGTCTGAAACACCGCCCTCTAACTAGGGGACTGCTTTTCACCCAAAAGACATTTCTGGTAAACCAAAAGCAATGCCGTGAAGAGAATTGGGAGCTGCCTATGAGCCTGTGAGTGGCACATCCTGGATTAGATTTATGGTACACTTGTAAAAGTTATTTCCATTAGTTTGTAATTTCTCTCCATAATTTTAGGTAGAATTTGGTATCCACTTAAGCTGTTACTGCTCTTGTAAAATTGGCAACTCAGCTGGGTAGATATGCACAACATTGATATATTTGATTTGATTACATCTGGCCTTTTCCCCAAAACGAGACCAAAATGGCTTAACAACAATTTAAATCCTCATGAGAAGAGACACCTCCTTTCTTCTTTCTGAAACTACTAAAGAATGATCCCTAGGCACATTTTCTTTTCAAGCGCTAGGAGCTACTGGGTACTGGAGTTTTGCCCACTGTTACATAGGTATGACTTGTGTTGATCATGTTAGAGCAGCATTCCTATAAACCCCAGAGGCTACTTTTTCAGGCATGCCAGATGGGATTTTGGGCTGTCTCTTCCCTTTAGGCAACAAAGCCCTGTGCCATGTAACACACTGCTTTTGAAAGTTTCCTCATTGTTACAAGCGATGGGCCTCTGTTCTCATGCGCCAGGTACGGAAGTAGTTTTGAGTATCTCCTTGGATCCTGGCCAGGGTAGGGAAAAGCTGCTGCTCTTTGTTTCCATTGTTGTCCTCTTCCAATAAAAGAAAATTGGGTTTTGCAACCATTCACAGCTGCTGCAGCGGCAGCAGCAGGGAGGTGTATGAGATCAGGTTCCTTTAAACACATTTTCATGTATTTGATGTGTCTCCATATTTGTGCTTCAACCTGTTTCATTTTCCGCCTACTGATAACAACCCCGCAAGGGAGGTGTTGCTTGCCTGTCAGCCACCTGTTAAAGCAGGGAGGTGAGGCCAGGAAACAGGGAGAGCTGCATTTTCAGCAAGGCCAGAAGGAAGGACATTGTTGCTAGGCTGCAGATCACACAGTTTTAGATTAAAGGTATTAGGCAGAGACCAGTGAAACGTAGTGAAATTAACAGAATTGCAGTTAGTTATGGCCAAATCTCCTTTCCCTGCTTTTTAGTGGGATATAGTTATATAGGGGTTCCGATTACACTCTTAACCAGTGTATGCACAATAATCCATCCCTGGTGGTCAGTCTTCCATTGTTCTCTTAACTCTACTATGAGGGGACTGTTTGCTTTCAGTTATTTCAGGAAGAGTTCCAGGATGTATATGTTGTCGCCAAAAAATCAACAGTTTGTAGAACAGGAGTCTATATATGGGTAGGCCCAGTTGTTGTTTTTAAAAATCCTCTTGTGTTGCGAACTTGCCTCATTCTAAGATGAATGATTTTCAACAGGATGTTAAGCTGTTCCATATGGACTGGCTTTGGGAGAAGCCAGTAGAAAGGACAGGTTGTAACAGTATATTCTAAAACTGCTCAATAGGTAGGTTTGGAATTATGACTGAAGGTTTGCAACCAAGAATTTGACTAGTTATTTTGGAGTGACATGTACAGCAGGCCCTTCACATTCATAAGGGATACATGCACAGAAGCCCTGCGAATGTCAGAATAAACATGAATAACACTCCCTCCCTTATTCTTTCTGCTGCTGCTGTCTGGGGGAAAGGCAGAAGAGTGCAGGGGGAAAACTTCCTGCTCATTGCCCCTGTGCCCTGCATTGTTTTTGTGCTCTTGCATGGGCCACAGGTGGGAGAGTGAAGGAAAAGGAAAGTTTTCCTCTGTGCTCTCCTATCTGCTGCTCATGCTCCCTTCCTTTTTAACATGCGCCCAGGTGGGAATGGACAAGGGAGTGTGGGGAGTGAAGATCTTCCTCTCTGCACCCTCCTGCCCATGGCTGCCAACACGAGCATGTGCACAAAGGGCGGGACAGTGCAGGAGAGGCAAGATTTTCCTCTCTTTCCTCTCCTGCTGGCCACTGCTAGTGCGATTGTGTGTATGAGGGGCGGGACAGTGAAAAAGAGGCAAGATCTTCCTCTCTGCATGCTCCTGCTACTCAGTGCCAGCATGATCATGTGGGTGATAGTTGAGACAGTGCAGGAGAGGCAAGATCTTCCTCTCTACAGTCTCCTGCCACCCAGTGCCAGTGTGATCGTGTGGGCGACAGTTGAGACAGTACAAGAGAGGTAAGATCTTCCTCTCTACAGTTTCCTGGTGGCTGCTGCCTGTGAGCCCACATGCATGGGGGTCAGAATGCAGGGAAGGAATGATCTCCCTGCCTGCATGCTGCTGCCTCTGCTGCTAGCATGCCCCTGCTGGCAAGGGGGCGGGAGGAGTGCAAGGGAATGAAGATCTTCCCCCCTCCCTGCCCCTGGGCAAAAGGCCAGGGAGTGGGAGGGGGAGAATGGGGGGAGGCAAGCAGGCACTGTGAATAATCAAATTCACAAACGTGAAACCTGAGAATGTGGAGGGCCTATTGTATAATGCCATACTTCTTCATTTATCCCCTCTTCTCATTCTGAGTTTGTTGTTGTTGGTTTCTTTTCCTCCTCCCCTTAAAATTCTCCATAGCCTTTTCTCTTATTATCAGTCAGTCATGTCTTTATCTACTGTACTCCATTCCATTCTTCCCCTTGACTGGTTCCCATCCTCTTCCCAAGTCAGTTGGCATTTATAGCTGCTGAGCAGGATCAGTTCTTATTGGACTTTTTTTTGGGGGGGGGAGATATGGCTTCTCTTAGTTTCTTTTTCCTGAAGACTTTTTTTTGAACTTCTACAAACCTTGTAGAGCCAGTGTAGTGTAGAGTGTTGACCTAGGACTCAGGAGACCAGAGTTCAGATCCCCACTTGACCACTGATTGACCTTGGGCTAATCTCACTCTTTCAGCTTCAGAGGAAGACAATGTCAAACCTCCTCTGAACAGTCTTTGCAAAGAAAATCCTGTGATAGGACCACCTTAGGGTTACCAAAAGTTGGAAGTGGCTTGAAGGCACGTATCAGTGACAACAACGAATGTTGATATCCCCCTGAAACTGCTGGTACTTCCCTCTTCTCCTTGGGTGCTATAGTTTTTGGGTACATAACCCACAGATCTCAACATTTCAACACTGGGAAGAGAAGGTGTATTGGTAATTCTGTAATTCTACTTGGGCGGAGAATCCCAACAGTTCCTGTTGCTATCTGGGAAGCTGTTGTACTCATCTGAACTTCTTTGTGTTGCCCTTTGCAGGTGAAGGAGAATCTGCTGTCTTGCAAGATGCTTCTGCACTGCAAGCGTGATGAGCTGCGCAAGCTGTGGATCGAAGGCATCGAGCACAAGCATGTCCTGAATTTGCTGGATGAAATTGAGAACATCAAGCAGGTGCCCCAGAAGCTGCAGCAGTGCATGGCCAGCAAGCACTACCTTACAGCCACAGATATGTTGGTAAGAAACGATAGCCAGTGCTTGACAGACAGCTGTCCGATAAGTGTCCGCTAGATCTGCTATCTGGGCCTGAGTAATTAGATCTTGCATTTACTCCCTGGCTGTATTGTTCTCCTTGACTGTCTCTTTTGCCCTCTTCTGTCACTCACTTCTCCCCCACCCCCACCCTCCCACAATCTCCAGTCTATTAACCTCTTTGGCTGCTTTGAAATCTCTGCTGGCTTTGACCCTATGTCCTTAACCTCTATTCGTGTCCTCACCTCCCTTCCCGGTGGCTTCCACTTCTAGCATTTTCTCCTTCTCTCTACATTGCTGCCACTATTGACTTCGTCCGCAAGGAATCTGCTTGCTGTCTTGTTCCTCTTTCTCCACATCTTTTTTTTAGGTAACTGCAGCTTTCCTCCCTATTAGTCCTTTCTCTTGTTCCTTCTCTTTTTGTCAGTTTCTTCAGAATGGTTCTTCTTCCATTACAGGAATCACATCTCTGGTGTCACTCCACATTTATCCCAGACTCCTAGTTCTAACATCCAAGGATCTCTGTCTGTTGGCCTTTGTATATGGATTGTTGAAGGAAGGAGAGCCAGTGTAGTGTAGCGGTTTGAGGATTAGACTAGGATTCCGTGAGAATAGACTTTGATTACTTGCTTAGCCATGGAAACCCACTGAAAGACCCTGAGCGGATAATGCCTGCTCAGCCTCAGAAGAAGATAATAGCACACCTCCTTTGGATTAAACCATTTCACTGTCAGTGCCCCAGGAGCTCCTATTACAGAGTCCTTATCTGCTCTTGAGCACATCATTTTATGTTGGGTCTCCTGCAACACAAAGCAACCTTGCTGAAGCCATGTTTATGGTTTGTACACTGTTTTCCAGATCTGTAACAATGTCATTTAGAATAGTGTTTCTACGGCTATCTGATGTGGGGAATCAGAAATTATTCCCTTCCAGTGCACCAAGGACCCACATCATAGTTGTGCCCATTGGCTACAATTGTTTATTTCTTTTCTGGAAATGCACCAGGGACAAGTAGTCAATGGCTTGGGGACCAGTCCAGGGATGATCATTTCAAGTAGCACTGATTTAAAGGATAATAGGACATTGGGTTGTCACACACTGTGAGCCTGAAAAAACCCTGTAATAGGTTTGCTTTAGGTTCTCCATAAATCAGAAACAACTTGAAGACATGCAATAACACAGAAGGAACATTTACTCAGGAGCAAGCTTCACTGACATCAATGGGACTTTCCAAGGAATGTATCCTAAGCATTTATTGTGCGTATAGTTGGCCCTCCACATCTTTGGGTTTAATGTTTGTGGATTTGATTATTCATGGACTATTTGCTGCTGCCTCTGCTGCTGCCCTATGCCATTTTACTCAGGGACTTACAAATCTTGCCTTACATTTGCAGCCTCTTTGCAAGACTAACAAGGCTGAGAGAGACTGCGGCTGTGAGGCAAGGCTTCTAAGTCCCTGTTTAAAATGGCATAGGGCAGCAGTGGAGGTGGTGGCAAACCCCATGAGTTGCCCACTTATGTCTTGAAGACAAAACTGGAAGACTGATGTGCTTCCTCTCACGACCTATAGATATTCATGGTCTTTCCAGTTTTGTGTGGGTCCTGCACTGCAACACTCATGAATGTGGAGAGACCACTGTATATGATTACACAAATCTGCTAATAAGAATGATCAAGGAGGCTGGGAGTGGAATAAATGGGAACAGCCTGAGTAGTAGAGACATTGGTCAAACAGATGGAGCCTGCATGGCTGCGTTTTTGGTCCATCCTCTCAATACATAAGAAGTTTATTCCTTGTGCTCAGAGAGCCAGCATGCTGGCGTAGTTTGAGTGAAACTGGGACTCTAGGACACCAGGGTTCAAATCTTCATTCAGCAACGGAAACCTAATGGGTGATTTTGGGCAAGTTGCACTCTTTTCGTCTTGAGAGGAAGGCAGTGGCAGATCTCCTCCCAATAAATCTTGCCGAGAAACCCCTATGATGGTGTTGGCTTGAAGGCACAGAGCAATAACAACATGTTGGGGGAACAGGTGTTCTGTAGTAATGTACCCCTCTTTGTAGTTCTTTTGATTATGATGGGAGTCTGGGAGAAGTACAGAAAAGCAGATTGTTCTGGTTAATACAAAACAGACACATAGTTGTGAGAGAGGGCTTGCCTGCCCTACTAGTCCCTGTCTAGTCCCTGTCATGGAAGAGGAGGGAAATATTGGTGTCTCTGGTGTCCTTGCACTCTGAGAGAGAACTTCTTGCTCAGACCATTGGAACTGTTGCTGCTGCTGTATTCCCCTCTTCCTTCTTTCCTTGGCAGGGGTGGTAGTGCAGAAGACTGTATATATCTGTGTTCACTTGTTGTGCTTGAGAGGGCCTCTAGCACTGAAAAGAGGCTGTAGTGGCTTCTCTTTTGGTAAAGGGGTGATCATGGCAGCAGGGAGGGGTGCAGCAGGACCTCTTTCAAATTGTTGACCCTGGGATTCAGCCTCCTAAGAGGCCTCCCTGATTGATAACTGGCTGTTCTCAGTGTTTCACTGTATACTGGATCTTTCCTGAAGATTCTCCATCACACCCTTTTTTTTTCAGACTCCATCAGTGACCCTCACGAGTTGTTCACCCTTGCTCTGTCCTCTATAGCATTTTTAATTTGTAAATAATTTTTTACATGTTGCTGCTGTGTCTTCTTCAGCCCCAGTTTGGAGGCTGAGGCTAAGAGGATTTGGGGCTAAGTCTCACAAGCAGTGAGACTCTGTAGTTAGCGGTGGCACCTGAATGCAGGCTTTCCACATCTAAGCCCTCCCTTCTGCCCTCTGTTGCTAAGTACTAGGTCTGTCCCTAGCTATATAATGTAAAAGTGTGGCAGTCTTCAGATTGTGTATTCCTTTAATCTGTAACTGGTTGAGTTAAAACTAAACTCCTGTTGGATTTGTCAGAATGCATCCTGCTCCACCAGCCCACATCATGAGCTTGCAGTTCCTTTTTTCCCCTCTGATGGCATAGCTATTTTTTCCCTTTTCTGTAGCAAGACATTAAATGCATCTCAAATGGAGCTCCTTGACTTTAGCCTCCTTTAGTCTGTGTTCTCTTTCTACATCAGAATGATGCCATAATTGTGCTCTTGCTGATGGGTAATTCCATTCTCCTTCATTGTATCATCTGAGCAGCGTATAAAATAATTATTAAACTGTCAGGGATGCATAATGTTTCTGGATCTCCTTGTCCTTTGTCCTCAAGGTAAACAGCTGTTGGCTTATCAAAAGCCAAAAATGATCCAACAAAGACGCTGATAGCTCTCATGTTGAAATGCGAGAGCTGATAAATATTGTTGCCTGTAGCTTTGTGATATGTGCAGTCTAAATTAGACCTTTGCAGTCATTGTGTGGGCTTGATGCAAGCGCATTAATGGCATAATTTCTGGTTGCTGCATCACATTTCTGCAGTCTGTTCTTTGTATTCCACTCACATTAATTGAAGTAATTTTGCCACTGAAGCGTGTTTCCAACCTCTGCATTTAAATTGAAATTTTAATTCCCTTATTGTTTGGCAAAGACGTCTGAAGATGGCTTGTTACAGGTTTCATTATCACTCAAAACACTCCAGCTGGTTCTAATGTACAATGATTAATTCTGGAAAGACTTATTAATGTAAGAAAGGCAACCTTTTCCCAGAAGCAGGGGCAAAGAAGCAGAGGTATTTTGGTGAAGGCTGGTATTGATATGAATCTAGATGAAGAAAAATGTGTGCTTGTAGCTGTTTGTTGATATCAACTTAAAACTTGCAGAGATGAGTTTGACAAATTAACTGGAGAAAGTTCTGGGTATTCATTCCATGAACAAATCCAAAAAGAGCAAATTTGGTACGCTTCAGCAATTGCCAGTTATGCACAAAAGTGATGTAGGTTCCATTAGTTAACTTAATGCTTATGTTGGGAAATAAGTCCTGTTCTCAAACATACTGGGAGAAAATTTCTCATGCATCCTCATTCTTCTAGTTCCATGAGAACATTGTTTAGAGCTGGTCAGAGTTTTCTTCCTGTGAGTCTGGAGTATTCTAAGGGCAAGAGGAGAGAGTACTACTCTGCTGTCTGTGTATGGCAGAGATGAGAGTTGTATGATCGTCAAGGTGTTCTTGGATTGCAACTCCCAGTTTTCTTAACCATTGGCTATTCTTGCTAGGGATGCTGGGACTTGTAGTCCAATGACATGTTGAAGGCCATGCAGTTCCCACCCCAGCTGCATGAAGTACTGGATAGGAAGCTGCTTTATACCATGTCATACCTCTGGTCCATCTTATTCCATATTGTCTACATAAGAGGTGAGCAACTATGTGGGAGCTGGAGTCCAGTTTCCCTTCAGAGCCCCCCCTCAGGCCACATCCCCCCTCACACGCCCTCTCAAAATGGAGAAAGGCAGTAATGTTGCTTTACTTCCTATTGCCATTTTGAGAGGAACTGCAGAGGAAAACAGAGGTATTGGGGATAGTACAGGGTTCTGGGGGGCTTGTTGGAGGTGAAGTGAGGATATTTTTGTGTGTTTTCACACGTTTGGGAAACTTTCGGGTCAAAAATTGCCTGAAATGGTGCCAGTTTCTTTTTAACTTTGATGGGGAGGTTGGGGGCATTGGGAAGTATGGTGTGGGGCTTTTCAGTAGAAAAAGAATGAGACCAGAAGTACCAGTTTATTTCAGATTACGGCTCTCCCTGCTAGTAACTGAACTTTTGGAGAGATGTTTCAGTCTTTTAGAATGGGATGGAGGGAGTGCTATACAGAATCTGAGAAACCAGCATAGAGTCATGTCATAGGGAAGGGAATGTGACTGTCTGGCTCCAGCTCTAGCCATACTGGCTCCAGGACTTCAGAAAATACTAATACTGCTTTCAGCCTCAATGTGACTTCCTTTGCAATCTTGTGTCCTGTTTTGCTCAGTATAGTTCAAGAAGGATAATGAACAACTGGAAAGGATTCAGAGTGTGGTGCTTCTTACATAGCCAGGGTTATTTTTGTTGTGTGTTGCCAATGTACTTTTTTTTTTTAAAGTAAGCATTCATAGTCATATTTACACTGGTACTAAGGTCATGAAAAACTAGAATTGGGTATTCTGTATAACCTAAGCAGACTGGAAAACAATATGCTTGTTTTTGTTACTTCTCTTTGGAAGAGCAGGACTTGCTCAGTTCCTGTATTGCTTGCTTTGTGCTGCATTTGGTTCTTTGCTGAGAGAAATTCTGGCCAGTTTCTGAGCGGTACAGTGCTGAGTGCCATTGTTCTGGCTTTCCTGCAACTCTGAAAAGATCACATAGCTTTTTATTTTTGCTTCCAAAGGTGAATAATAATGTTCAGAGTTCCTCCTGAGATGGATTTTTTTCTTTTCTTTTTGGACCAAAGCCTGCATTGCTGCCACCTTCTGTTTCGTTTTCAAAACTGAGCAGGTGAAGCCATTTCTTTGCTATTGAGTTCGATTTCAATATGTTCAGCCTAAAATAATTTGTTCTGAACAGACTTGCCTGAAGTCAAATTAGCTTGTTTTCCATTGTTGTGCTGACACAGCAACCCCTGAAGCGTGGCACGTTTTCCCGCTGCACCTTTTTCACTGTGATATCTGAGCTTCAACTTTAGAGGCTACCTCATTAAGCTGTGAGATGTTTCTTCTGGTTTTGGTCAAATTGCATCTCATTGCTTTCTACTGTGAAGAGAAAAAGCAGATATCAGGAGGATTTTCCAGGGTTTTTCACCTGTTCTTAATGCCAAAGTAGATGATTTATTTTGATTAAGGCAATTCAACCCTCACATTTGTGTTGGAGGCAAACAGCTGTTGTCAGGTTCTGAAGTAAGTGGAGAATGACCTCACCAGAAGTAGATTATATGACCTGAGATGGGTACTTGTTCAAGTCAAAGCAAAATGAGTTTGTTGTCCTCTTCTGTTGCATTTGATTGTTCAAACTGAGGAGCAGGACCTGCTGCACTTCTTACATGAGACTCAGGAGAACTAGGTGTCATGACCCTGGAGATCAGTAGTGATTGGGCCTAGACTCAGAGACTGAGGAACTCACAGTGCCAGTAGAATATACCCCATGTCTAGACACCATTAGAGATCAGAGACCTTGGAACCCGAAGACTCCTGAGCTGAGCTTGGTGACTCCCTAAGGATCACAATGGCACCATGTGAATGGAGAAAAGTTTAAATGACTAGTTCCTTACAAAAAACAAAACAAAATGTCCTTCTTTAAGAGTTTGTTTACAATTGGGGGGGTGGGTACACAAAAAGTGACCCTCCAGGTGTTGCTAAATTGCAGCCACCACAAGACCTAGCAAGTCTAGCCATGATGAGGAGTACTGGGAGGCCATGCATTCCTCACCCTTGCTTTATATTGTAGAGTGAGAACCACTGGCTGCAGACCCTATGATTTCAGCCTTCCATATTTCTTCTTCCCTGCAGGATTTATGCTCTTGGGGAAAAAAATCCTGAATAAGAAATGATAACTTTCCTTTTTCAAGCTTAATTAATGTCTGCAGAACAGGAGGGATTTGTTGGAATAATGAATGGGGGTGTATGCTAGGTATAAGAATGGATGCATGTGTTGTATGGGGGTGTGAGTGTGCGTTATGTTAGCTTGTCTAAAATTTGACATAATCCTGAAAATGCTATACATGAAGGAAATGATTGCAAACTCTTAGCAAGGTCTGGCTGTATTTATTACTTCTCTCTCACTTCCTTATAAAACTTAATTATTGCTTGCTGACTTAGTTATAATATTTTATATCTTGCCTAGATCCACTGGAACTTTGAGGACAACCTACGCGTCTGACATGGAAACAAGGGCCAGTTAAAATATAAAATTGCAATGCCATGCAATCTAAAGACTGTTGAATAGTAGAAAGAGGGAGAAAGGGCGCAGCAGCAGGAAACGGCCAAAGCAGAAATACATTAAAATATCTGAGAAAATGAAAAAGATTTTTGGCTAGTGTCAGGTAGGACAGTTGACTTGGTACTGAATGTGAATCTTTGGGGAGAGGGTCCCACAAATGAGGCACTACAGTTGAAAAAGGCCTTTGCCGCTTTCCTCATGTCATTCTGCGTGAGTATCTGGAGAAGACTTGAGAAGATCATAGAATCTTCATGTTAGAGTGGCTGATTCTTTAGATTCCTGGACACCAAGCTGTACGGGGCTTTTAAGATTAAAATCAGCTCTTTGAATTATGCATGGAAATAGGCTGACAGGCTAGTAGCCACAGAAGCAGTTTTAGAGTGTGGTATTTTTGATCTAACAATTGCAGTATGAACCAACTCAAGTCTCCTAATAATTTTAAAGCCTGTACTGTCAATGTAGGCAGTGTTATTTGGAGACAGTGTTATTTGGAGTATGACAATAGCTAGACTATTGCTATGGAAAAATACTCAAGGTGATGCACAACAAAATAGGACATACAGGAAAGCATTGTTATGGGATAATAATTGCCATTAATCAGTCATGGCATGGCTGTGAGCCAGTGTGATTTAGTGATTTGCATGTGGGACTAGGATCTGGGAGACTAGAGATTGGATTCCCACTCAATGACAGAAAGCAATTAGATGACCTTGAGCAAATCATACTCTCTCAAACTAAGAGGAAGGCAGTAGCAAAACTGTTCTTAAGAAATCTTGCCAAGAAATCAAGGTTGCTATAAGATTCAGCTTGAAACCAGGTAACAACAACAACACAACAATGTATGATTATCACTCACAAGTTTTGTTCCATTCACTGGTCTCTGTTGGCTAGCCAAAACAATGGATCCAGGCTTGTTTCCCCAGTGGATTTCTCTTCTGAGCTATGTAAAATGCCATAGGTTTGTCAAATAGACATGTGCATTTGAAGAATAGACTGCAATCTTCCTCAATCAGTGACTAGCAGTGTCTGTCTTCAGAGAAAGAGAAAGTGGATCTGACTTAGGCAGCATTATTCTATTTTTATTTGACATGCTGTCTTCAGTAAGCATCTGACCCTTGCCACTGTTGGCTTGTTATTGAGTGGGATTTACGTTACCCATTAGCGCTGATACATTTTGTCAGTTTTGATGTCTAGATTTAAGCGAAGAAGGGATGTGGGACACATGGGCATTGTGTGGGCGGGTGTTTATGTACATTTGCACATCATCACAGTGCAGGCCTAGAAAGAAAAGGTAAGAGGATAAGGTCATGATAGAGGACAAAGAGATGTGTGGAGCACTCTGTGAATATTATTTTTTCCCTTGATTTTATGTTTTCAGTGTCTTGGTTCAGATAGAATGCTAAGCCATAGTTTAGCATTCTAAGAATGAGTTACAGAGAGCTATGGATTTATACAGCCTCCCTCAGAAAAGAATGCTGAAATCACCAGCACCAGCAGCAGTCTTGGGAAGTTACTGGTGGAAAGAAAATTGTTTCTCTACTGCTCTTAGAAGTGCAGCAACATCCCTTTAGAGAAATGAATTAAAAGTGGATTGGACAAATTTATGTAGGGCGAGGCTATCAAAGGCTATTAGTAGGATGGCTATATGTCACCTCCAGTATCAGAGGCAGTATGCTACTGAATGTATCAGTTACGTGGGAGCATGAGACAGACACTATGATTTTAGTCACACGGCCTTTGGTCTCAGCCAAAGGCTGTGGTTTTTATTGTGTGCTTATGCAAGTGTGGTTGGGTGATAAAGAACAGCAGAATTAGCAGCAGGGATTGGGGGAAGTATGTCATTAGAGGCTGCTAGTCACTTGGTTGGTCACGGGAAGAAATCTTGAGATTCACCTGCAGCTTTTATGCCATGGACTTGTCTATCTGGAAGTAGAGGTTTGATCTCCGTTGACAAAGGGACATGTTATCTGAGCTATTCTTGAGATAGGTTCTTGGCCCCCTGTCCAGGTAGCCACCCACACCTTATTCTTGACTTGTTATAAGAGAAAGACACTAGCCAGGGTGGAATTTGAATGTACACATAGGAAGCAGCATGAGGTCAGCTCTGTTTGAAGGAAGATGTTGACATGATATTGTGCTACCATCTCTTAAAATATATAAAGCACATTTTGTAATACACGCCATTGGCACTTCAGAGTGGTAGCGAATCCTTAACTGAATATCTCATTCATTATAAAGTATAGCCTTTACTCACTGGCTTCAGAGTTCTCCTCTTTCCCTGGTCCATCCTGCAGTGCAAATCATAAAAAAATGGCATTCCTTTGAAAAAATGGGCTGTAGTAGATCGGAGGTTTAAGATGCCCGTGGATGACTCAGGAAACTGAGAATTGTCCTCCAATCTCTCTCTCCCTCTGTCTGTCTCATACAAACACTGCCTTAGCTGCTATTTTAATGGAAATGTCTCTGTGCATAGATTCCCCTACTTTCCCCCATATGCTGAATGGGAATAGTTCTTAATGAGATCTTCTAAATGTTCAAATGATGAACAGCAAGAGACTGCTTCTGAGCGTGGTACTGCAAAATGTATCTTAGAAGTGCTCAGCATTATACTCAGCCAGCTTTTTCATTATTTCTTCTAATCCCATTTTCTAATCCTCTTCAAGTTTTATTTTGTTAATTTCATCACTGAGATGTAAAGATATTTTGAAAGCAGAAATGCATGAGTGGAGTTCCCCCCACCAACCCTTTGTAACATCTTATCGCCTTTTCTCTCTTTAATATACTTATCAATAACTTCATCTCTTTTCTTTTAATCTTCTAAATTCCATTATCTGAGGCATTCTGTTGCATTAAACTGTTAGCACCTCCCCAGTACCTCATTTGCATTGACACGTGCTTGACCTCGTCCCCTCTCCTCTTTTCGTTAATGAATCAACAAGCACTGATATCTCTCTGGAGCATTATCATTTGGCTGTTAGCTCAACTAATAACGACCATTCATTTGTGCTGATGAAAGTTTATTAAATAAAAATGGGTGGTAATGAAGGTGGTAGAATAGTGATCACTGGTATCATCCCTTTATTTTTAAGGCAAAGGTTTGCAGAGTTTCTCTAAAGTTAATACACAACGTTTGGTATAGAAGTGGCTGCAATTGCCAAGGTAGGTGTCACTGTGTTGTGGAACAAGGCAGAGATGGAACAAAGTAGAAGAGTTGCTACCACCAGAAGAGCTTTCACATGTAGGTTCCCTAGGCTGAGATTCTGCATCAAATAGGTAGAACATAATACTGCCCCCTTATAGCTCCACACATGTCCCCGCTGTCCGGGCAGCCATCAAAGACTGGAAGTGGCTGCTATTACTGCAAGTACTTATCGGTGAGAATGGGAAGGAGGCAATTTGGAGAAGGTTTTAACTGTGAGGGGGGAAAGGAATGTAGACATGCTCCCAGGTGGCCACTGTGATACAAGAGGGTTAAATTGGGGAAATGGTGGCCAGTGTAGCAACGCCATCCTTTTTGAAGTGGTTTTCTTGTAAAATCACTTGATATAGGAGCAGTCAAGGACTAACAGACTAACAAGAACTCACAGACTAACAAGGGTGTTGATATCTGCCTTTTTTTTTTAACAGTTACAAAATCAGTCCAGCACTCCTCTGAACTGAGGTACATCTTCTGAAGAGGACAGAAATAAATGTTGATGCACATTACCTTGTTTCCAAAAGGAAACAAATACACATCCAGCTCCCTTTCTTTCACTGTAATGGTAGGATTGGAAACCAAAGACTGTCTAGATGTTTTGGACTTCAGCTCCCAGAAGCCTTAGCCAGCATTGGCAGTGCTAATGGATTATGGGCATTTTAGTCTAAAGCTCTTGGTGGATGAAAGGCTTGTCAATTGCATGACATGACATCACCACATTGTACATTCGTTTTCTTGGTGGAACATTCTTCCTACTTTAAAAATATCGATTGCATGTGGCAGGGGGCAGGGGGCAGTTAAATTCAAATGCTTTCTGAAATCTTTCCATTGCAAGAATATGACTTTTCCTCCCCTACTTCCTTTTCCTTTCTTTTAGTGTGCCTTTCTGACTTGAAAAATGAGAATTACAAATATGGTGCCTAAAACATTTTAGAGTATAGACAGAACTTACACCAAAAACTGCATCAAATTCAACAGCAAAGACCATAAAAATCATTGGCAGCAAATTCAGGGTTCAAAACCTTGAATGACTGCTGAATATTCTGAAAACCATGGGAAAAAGAAGGTTTGCAGTTCTCTCTGATTGCGGAGAATACAGAGACTGGTCCATGCTGGGCACCTGTGTATTCCAGTGGCTGAGCAAAGGCTGGCTGCTCTGGCATCCCTAATAGACTGAAAATCTCATAACTGCTGACTTCTGTTTTAGCCAGAAAATGTCAGATTTCCAGCTGGCTTCGTCTATAAGGGAAAAAAATTAATGAAAAACCACTTTCTGCCACAAAGACTTCTGAGAGATTTTATTATGAGGTTAATTTGTTAAGGCTTCTGTTATTAGACGTCTTCTCATTTGTAACCATTCCAATTTTTCCTAGAGTGCAGCTGCAAAAAACATTTTCCGGAACTCTGATATTATTTTGATTGTTTCTCAGGCTCTGATTTACGGGCTTTAATTTTGTCCCTACTAAACTAATGGAACTCTTGCAAAAGGACAGGAAATGCTTGTGATCTTGGGGATAATGGAGCAACAGAATACAAAACTTGATTGCTTTTTAAAATGCCATATACTTGAATGGCTGTGCCAGTTCGTCCCTGTTTAATCCATTCTTACCAATTTTCTGTAGCCCTATCCTTAGGCCTTGAGTGCTTACGTTTTAAAGCTCCCACACTGTTAGAATGTTAATAAACATTCCATAACACCCTTAGAGACTGAGCAGGTGGCTGGAATGATCTTACTTCAATCTATTAACACTGGAGATTTTTCAGCCAATTTCAGAGACTTCATTTTGTGTTGACCTCATCCCTCCATCCTTGTGTTGTGCTTATCTGTGTGTATATGTAGGATTTAGCTGGCCAGCTGTGTGATTGTCTGTGTATTCTGTGCTTAAATTTGGTATATCATTTATCTCACTGTGACCGTGACAAGTCCTGTAAAAGATTATCTAGAGCTGGATAACTGCCTTCTGGTAATTTCATATCCTGTTTGTTTGTCGTGTATTGATCATTTATTTATTTAGTACATTCATGTCCTCCCTTTCTCCTCATATTGGAAATCTAGGCAGTGTGGATTACAGGGTTGAACAGAGCAAGCCTTCCTGCTTAACTTTGGAAAATGATAGCATTACATGCACATATTCTTATCTGGAATTGCCAAGTGTCCCTTATTTAAGGGCTGGAAGGCCTCTCCCCAAAGGAGTGGAAAGCATCCCTTGTTATAAGGAATATCCCCTATTTGAGGTTTGGAAAGCTTTTCCTATTATAGAGGCTGAACAGGATGCCCAAAATCCTGTATTTTGGAGAGGGAGTATTCCTAATGATAGGAATGTATGCATCATGTATTTTATGAATGTGGACAATACGCTAATTTAACAGAGAAACACATGGCTAGGTTAATTCAAATCAATACTTTCATTTGATATTTCAATAGAACACAAACTTGTTAATAGCTACTTCCTGATTGCTAACTCTGCACATGATGAACTTTGAATGTCTTTTCTTGCTATTTGAAAACCTGGAACACTGTTCTTATCTCCTGTTAAAACAGTAATTTCTTCCTTTCCTTTTAAGTTTGAGTTTTGCACTGGCAATGCCAGTTTATTCCTCCTGCAGATCCCAGAATATGTTCCTCATCCATCTCAGTTGGGAACCCAGAAACAAAGAGTGACAATTTGGAAGAAATGATGGCCATGCTACAAAGCAACCCCTTTTACCCTGTTGGAAGTGGTTCTCGTGTAAAACACTTATTGCGGATATAGCAGATAAAAGGTTGGAAAGCTGTTAAGGAGCTCCCATGAGTGACTCAATAAGCTCACCAGAATAGAAAAGAGAAAGTGTATAGTTTTAGCCTGGACCCCAGTCGCTGAAAATACTATGTCAGGCCTCATGAACCAGACTGGTCTTCTCGTGTGCTTTTAAAAGTTTTCCAAGTCAAATGCAACAGGAGAATTCATCGTGTCCTCTGAGTAAATATATTATTTTAGGCACCATATTGGTCACCATGAATCTCCAGGTTAGAAGGACTCACCAGAGGAAAGAAATGAAAAAAGAAAAAGGAAAAACTATATTTCTCAAATGAACAAACCCCGGAAAGCACTTGAGATTAACAGCCCTATATATATTTATATGCACTGTATTTTTAAAATTGGTAGCATGTTTTGTGAGTAAACATGAATTCTCTCACCTGGTCCTACTTTCACAACAAATAAAAAGCCACAGAAATATTTCTTACTTGAAATATTTTGACTAGCTGCAGAATTTTCTCTTCCTGACTTGTTTTAAATAACTGTAGTCTAAAAATGTCATTAAAATGGAAACTGTTTAACACAGGTTTTACGTGAATTTAATTATGTGCATAGGCATATTCTGAATATTGCCCAGATTTCATCCTGAACATACCAATGCAGGGAGGTTCCAGGAAAGGGGGAGTGGGAAGTCCTTCTTTCCTTTCCATCTCTCCCAGAATCTTCCTCTACTGTTGCATATAGTGCTACATGTATTCACTTTCACATGCAGTGTCACCTTGCTGCTATGTTGCTGGTGACGTGTTCATCAAAAGAAGGAGGGGCAGAAGGTGTGCCTCCCCTTCTTTTTTTCTGGAGACCACTTTCTACAAGGCAGGAAGGAGAATTTACTGTAATGGGCACACATCCTTCTAAGCAGACTTTTAGCTGTCATTGTCAGCGCATCGTATGATTAGGTGTTTAGTAAATAGCCTGTAGGTACCAGATCCCCTCTGATTTGGGAACATAAGCAGGGTCACTCCTGGTTAGTATTGAGATGGGAGGTCATAAATGAATACCAGGGGCTGTAGATTGCATTTCATAGGAAGGAAATGGCAAACCACCTCTAAGTATTCTTTGTCCAAGGAAACCTTATGAAATTCATGGAGTTGCCATAAGTTGACAAGTGACTTGAATGCATATACACACACTGTATGTATTATTTGGAAAATACTTAACTGGGAGATGCACTTCTTGGTGACATTTTCTGCTTTTAAAACAAAAAATGAATGCTTTCTTCTCATGTTGCAGCACAAAATTAGGACTCTTATCTTGATTGCTGAAGATGAATTTGCAAACTTTTGCAATTTCATTTTGAGAATGACTAAGGGATAAATATCCTGCAGACTCTTCATGTTTATTGTCTTTAGGAGAGGAGTCCTAATAAGACTGTCTCTGCTAGAGTCTGAATTTTTCAAAACTTTCTGTTTCTTCCCTCTTTTTCCCCCCCTGAAGTTCAGATATAATTCATTTTGTAACTACATTAGTATGAACAAGACTCCAGATATGTTTTGAGGTGCTTTTGTCTTCTGGTTGAAATTAGAAATCTCAACAGCTATCTCTTTATTAACAGTAACTTATTCTCACATTTTTTGGGATTCCACAGAAGTATTTGTCCTCTCATATTAATACAGGCTCCATCCGCCCTTCCTTGTACATGGATCTTTAAAGAAAAAATTCTTGTGCTTCCTTCAATGGTGGCTGGTGGCTCTTTTGTCAATGGGGGCAGTGAATTTGCTCCATGTTTTAGTCCAAACTTTAAAGGGACTTTCTCAAGTGCAAAACCTACTTGCAGATAGGCTTACCATAGCATTTTTGATAGCCCATTAGAAATTTGCACTAAAAACTACATGGATTGAATACCTCATTGACATGGAAACCAGTAGCCATCAGCAAGTCCTTTGTTATCTGCCATGTATCATCCAGCTTCCTTGGGTGAGATTCTAGATCATGCTACTGCAGAATAAAGCTTGGCCAGCTTACTATCTGGTAACTCCAGTCCCCACTCTTTCCCTGCTGTTCTTCAGCCAGGGTGTTGCAACTCACTCAGTGGAATCTGAGGAATCTGAGAGAGGTGAATTGGATTGCAAGGAGTTTCTGGCCACAGATGACAGCTGTCTCTTCAAATGTGAGAATATGGTGGCTCGAGCAGCGAAAGAACTCCGTCATCATCAGGACTTGATGGATGCTGAAGAGATACTTCTGTTCTTTTAAAGTCCTTCTAGCACCACCTGTTAAACAGAAAATGCTGAGTAATCAAGCACTTGGTGTCTAGACGCAACCACCTATAAATCTCCCAGCAGCTGCATGAATCTCCCAGCAGTCTTCATTGCATTCAGCCATTCACTCTCTCCAACTGACAGTGCTCTCTGTGCCTGTATATTTCCAGGAATTCTTCATATCTGGGCTGGCTGTGTTCAGTGCCTCTTCATCTTACCCTTTTGGCTTTGATCATCTGTGCTGTTGGCTTTAGGTAATGAATTCTGGACTACTTGAGATCTTACCCTTTGTGTCACTATCCTGGATTACCTTTCCATGGCCTAGGCTTTCTTGACCTAACCTGTACCTGCTTCGCCTATGAGCAAGCCCCCATAGCTGTTTAGAGACCAGGTGAGAGCAAAGAGGCAGGTAAGCAGCATCTGGGATCATCCTCATGGATTAACCAGGGGTCTGTGAAGGACCCCTCAAAGATGCCCGCTTCTTTGCTCATCTAGCATGCTGCTACCTGGATACCCACATCTTCCTTTGACCATCAAAAGGCCATTGGTGGTAGGGGAAGAATCCCAACTGCAGAATGGTGAATGAAGAGCACAGATGTTTGTTTTGGATAAAGGTGCTGACTGGCTGCATCGACAAGACCGATAAAGGCCATATGCTGCCATAATTTGTAATCATGTCTGCATATGTCATCAACAGGATTCTGACTGTTGTCTCTTGGCACTGTCTGAATGCCATTCACAGCTGTTCTCCTGGATCCCTCTACACCTTGCTTTCATGATGTGAATCCTGTATTTTGATATCATCCTGTGTTCCTGGTATCCACACACTACAAATTTCAGAATGCTGACCAGGGCCAGTTACAGGGAACACATAATTCCCTTATTAAAACAACTCTATTG
Source organism: Ctenosaura bakeri (assembly GCA_948474755.1). Taxonomy (NCBI): domain Eukaryota; kingdom Metazoa; phylum Chordata; class Lepidosauria; order Squamata; family Iguanidae; genus Ctenosaura; species Ctenosaura bakeri. The sequence continues at coordinate 380,602 of CAOLHI010000252.1, read as the reverse complement.
GCTACCCATTCATTTCTGGGCACAATTCAAAGTGCTTGTTATGACCTATAAAGCCCTATATGGCTTTGGTCCATGCTATCTGAAAGGTAGTATCTCCCTGTACAAAACCAGCTACAGCACTAAGATCTGCTGGAGAAGGCTTTCTCTTGGTCCCACCACTATCCCAGGCTCGCCTGGTGAAGACACAGGAGAGAGCCTTCTCAGTGGCTGCTCCCACCCTGTGGAATGCTCTTCCACGGGAGGCTGGGCATGCCCCCTCCCTGCTCTCCTTTCACCAGCAGACAAAAACTTTTCTTTTACATAAGCCTTTATTTATGAACTTGTGCATATTGTTTTAGGTTTTTTGTGATATTTAATGTTTTAGTTCTTTTAATGTTTTTGATTGTTTTAAATGTTTTTATATTTTAATTTATTGTTAGAAGCTGCCTTGGGTCCCATTCCCAGGAGAAAGGCAGCATACAAATATAATAAATAAATAAATTCGGTTTAGCACAGATCCCCCTGCAACTTAAGAAAGATATCTTGGACAGTTGATGCACAGCTTCGCTGCTGTGAAGCTTTTCATGGCAATGTTTCAGGAATAAGCTGCCTAGTACACATTTTTTGGTACTCTGAGTAGAAGAATGTAGAACCCTTAAAGAGCAAATGTCTAATGTCCTCTTGATGGTGGAAGTTTGGTCAGTGTGTCATGGTCTTTACAAAGGTGCTGTCGGCCAGGTGTCTCTTAACACTTGCCAGACTTTAGCTCTGGTTTAGATAGCACAACTATTTTCTGTGTTTGTTCAAAGAGAGATAGAGAAAAAGATACAGGTTTAGAATATTATGAACACATTTTGCTTGAGTATTTGCTGCCTTTCACTGTTCCATGCAGATCTATAAGTGGGTATATTTATCTCAAATGGTTTTGCACGTGGAAAAAGAAAACACATCTACTGGAGCATTGTGTGCTCCATTCTAGTAAAAAAAAATTACTGATGGTCTCCCAAAGATCAAGTTCTGATAGAATGCTGTGTACCTATCCATGTCTTGGTGAACATTCATTGATAAATGTGCACTCTTGGAGTCCAGCTGTGAATCTTCAAATGATTTGCAAATGTAGATACATACCAAGACTGGCAAGCATGTTGAGCACAGGAATGATTCTTTTGTGCTTTCAAGATATGATGAATATCCATATGCACTCAGGGAAAGTGTCTGTTTAGTTGTTTATACACTATTTTTCAACAGGTAAGTACCACCTGTCATGCTTCACCTGCAGGAGTCCTTTTCAGAGGGTGAGAGCCAGAGTGATGGGTCCCAGCTGGTAGAATCTGTTTTTGGTATAAAATCAAGGCTCCCATTGACACACCTTCTGTGGAAGCACTGTAGGCTGAGGCAGAGCCAGGAGCCTTTAGAGAGGATCTACTTCCCCCAAAAGAGGTACAGTTTGAGGCTGCCTCCGAGGAGAAGATAGTCTCAAACCCTAGAGAGATAGACTCTGAAGAGGCAGAACATCAGGACTCAGCTCAAGATGAAGTGCCAGGTGCTGACAGTGGAAGCCTCAATGGGACTCTGTCACCCCCAATGACAGCTGTGTGTGGGGATTGCCCAACTGCGTATGAATGTGCTCAGTTAGAGAAGAACATAATCTTTGCTTGTCTTGTTCCCTGTTCTCAGCAATCCTGAACTTCCTGTTGACTGATCTGCTAGTTATTTTGAGCTTGGCACATTCCCCTGACAAATCTTTTGACTACTTCTTACACCGATTAACATAGTGTAGTAGTTTGAGTGTTGGAGGAAACTTGTGGGATACCAGGTTTTGAATTCCCAACTGGGCCATGGAATCGTGTTGGGTGACCTTGGGCAAGCCATTTCTCAACTTTAGAGGAAGACAATGACAAACCCACTCTGAATGAAAATTGAGAAAATCCTGTGATAGGTTTGTGTTAGGGTCACCATAAATCAGAAGCAAGTTGAAGGCACAGAACAACACACAGGCAATAGTGCCATTAATGGTTAAACTGACTTTGACTTGTCTCATCACTCACCCTATGCCTGTTGTTTTGACCTACTACATTTCTCTTCATTCTGAGCTGGGCCTGGTTCTGACTTGTAAACATGCCCTAGGAAAACATGGCGGATGAATTCCATGGCCCTGTTGATCACTTTCAGCCATAGACTGGGACACCCTCCCATGGTTGTGGGCAAAATTTCATACAAACATGAATAGTCACAAAATAAAAGCACCCAGTTAAAACAGCCTTATATAATGTAAGGAAAAGAGGGAATATATTTATTTCAGTCTTCTGTTTAGTTTATCAAGTTAAAATTGAGGATGAGAGAAAAAAAATCCTAGGGGAAAGAGTTCAACAGGTAGAGGGCTGCTGCCAAAAGACTCTGCCCTGGTATTTTTGTGCCTAACATCTCCTACCATCATCTCTTACCAGAGCAGGGACTCTGTAGCTGATTGTAGAGCCTGGGTAGTTTAGTACAGGTATAGAAGGTTTTTCAAATTTAGGATTTATTCCACATACTGAATGGTATATTGGGTTGGGCAGCTCTAATAGAATTATATACTGAAGTGGGGTGTCCTGTGGAGTCCTAGATGTTGATAAATTCATTTAAAAGGACATATTGTCATGATTTTGTAGTGTGATACTTCAGAGGAATAGAACTGTGAAGCCTTTCCCACTTCTGTGACTTTCTGAGTTGAAAAGTTCTAGGCTTCAGAAATTGCCATATTTAGATGAGCTGTTATCAGTGTGATGCTTTCAGTGCTTGAAGTGGACTTGGCTTTTCTGTTTGGCCCATAAATGTTTTCTCAGTAGACCTGCTTTGCTTTAAAGATAAGTGTCTTGGTAATGGGTAGTAATGAAGAATGAAATATGTTGGGCGGCGGGAGTGGGGGAGGCTGCCTAAATGGGGTTTGCTGAAGCGTAGCTCTAGCTCTTAAGAAGCTTTAAGCCTGCCTAACATTTGCACCTTAGCTATGCTGTTTACCTCAAGAATTCAATCACGCTGAGAGCTGTGTTACCAAGGCCATAACTCCCCAGCATGTGTCTCTGCAAATATGAAGTGTCACACGGGCAATTTTTCAGAAAAAGATGGCCGCATTTTTCACCAAAGAAGAAAATTAAAGCTCTGTTGGCTTCTTCACCTGCCTGCTTTTAATACTATTGTAAATGATTGACTCCTGTATTTGCTTTTTCTCAAGGCTTGCTTGAGAGCTTTATGTTGATATAATAATTTAGCCTTTGTGTATAGCTTTTCTATTTAAAAAAACCCCTTAGGAATAGCAAGTGGGGGCCACACCACATGCAAAGAGAGTAAAAAATGGAGTCTTGATATTAAAGATCACTTATGTGCAGGACTTGGGAGCCCTCTCCTGATCTTCCAAGCGCCTTGTAAATTGCATCTTCCGTAGCCTTTGAGTTTGTTCCTGTGGCTCTTCAGGTTGTCTGCCATTCAGTTGAACCCAAATATACAAGGATCAAGAAGGAATGAGGAGAGGAGGGAATCTATGATCTGCAGAAATCTAGTCCCAGCCAGAATGGCTAACTCTAAACATAGTCCTGTGTCAAATTCATTATTAAGGAGAATGGTTATTCCTTGCAGTAAACCTTATTTTCATCATAAGCAGAATTCTTAGAAACTTGTGGCTCAATGGTCACATTTAGAAATGAAGTATATGCTTGCCTTTCAGTTACCTATCACAAAGTACTACAAAATAGGGAGATAAGTAAAAGCATATGTTATGACAAACAGATGTCTTTTACCATTCAAGGGAGCACTTCTAAATATGTGTGTAATGTATAGTCTAGTTTGACCCCCAAGATGTTTTGAATTAGGAGCTGGGGCCAAAGAGAACATTGGACTTGAAGATCATTGGATTCTTGAATATGTCCTAGTCCTGACATAGATCAGCAGTGCAGGAACGTGAGAGAGCCTCTCATATGTTTGATGAGTTTATTACGGTATATAAATGAGTCAGTCTGAGCTGAAACTTGACTCATAAGATGTTCCCAATGCCAGGTTTGGCTTTGGGATAAGTTTTCCTGTTATATGAGTTGACGAACTGTGTCTCTGAGCATAGGTAGATAGAATATCTATAGCTTTCCCACCTGAGCAATTAATTACAGCTACCCACAACACATCTAGGATTAGTAAGCCTGAAATTCTGTTCAGAAATGGACAGACTGAGCTCCAGTTCCTCTTTTTTATTATTAAACAAATGAGTCCCTGGGTAAATGCTTCAGAGACTAGGCTTCGGTACCTCCGTCCATCATCTGCAAAGCCTATGTCGTTCAATGAACTATGTGCCAAAATGAAGTTTATTTTTCATACTAATGATGCCTTGGATTATTAAATGAAATATCGTTTAATTTGCTACAAGCTATTTATGCTCTCTGCTTACCTCTTGCATTTCTTAAGGCATGAAACACTGAATTCCTGCAAAATGAGATTTTCTTTTTTGTTGCCGGTCACCTTTGTTTTAATTGCTTCATGATGAAGTATTTCTAGTGCTGCAGGGGAACCGCGAACTGATAAAATTAAACAGAATTGCTGAAGCATTTATCAGCCCTTGCTTTTATTAAATCATGTCTCATAGAAGGGCACCTTAAACATTGTGTCACAAGTAAATTGGTAATGTTGCTAGAGCCACCAGTTTGGCCCTTCTTTGGACTCAGGTTCTTTATTGACTTCCAGACTCTATGTAGAAATCATAAAACTGAGCAGCAAAAACATCAGCGAGTCTTGTGGCACTTTAAAGGGTAGCAAGTTTTTTTTGGCACTGGCTTATAGTGGATGCACGCCCACTTCAGTTGCATGGGGTGTGTGTCAAAAGGCACATTATTTTTGCTGTAACAAAAATACCCCTTGTCAAATATTTGTCTCTAGAGCAGCAGGACAAATTACTCTTGACTCTAATAATTTTTTTCAGAAGCTAGATAGCCCAGCATCTAGATCAGGAACACATTTAGAAGTTGCTATCCTAATGCAACTGATCATGAAGGCCGAGCCCGCCTAATGACAAGCAAGTAAGTCCTTGAAAATCTGCTTGTTCTGGGAAGCTTTTTAGCTTAACTGCTTAGTCCACCATCTGTAACTAAAGGGAAGCAAGCATGTGTAACTGAACTGAATGCATTTTCTTCCACTGTTATCCTGCTTCTGCATGTGCCCAGTGATGGCTATTGGTTGATGGGTTTGTCTCGATAATTTGACCTAGCAAAGCTACCTGTTGAGCAAAGGACTGGGCAGTGGGAGTTTTGAGAAGCTGTTCAAACATATTGTGAATTTTGTCCATAGGTGTCAGCAGTGGATTCCCTGGAGGGACCCCTTCTTCAAGTGGAGGGACTGAGTGATCTGAGGCTGGAACTTCATAGTAAGAAGATGAATATGCACTTGGTCCTAATAGATGAACTGCACCGCCACCTTTACATCAAATCGACCAGTAGGGTTGGACAGCAGAACAAAGAAAAAGGGCGAGTAAGGTTAGTCTGAGATTGTTCTAGTACAGTAAAGAAGGCTTCATTCTTAAGATCAGCAAGACGTGATTTTGGAAAGAGTTGTGCGTGCTATGTCAAACCTGAGGGAACGTATAGTTTTTTGGTAGAAAACTCAAGCCAGTGATGACTGGTTTGACTATTAGTAGAAGGCATGGTTGTCTGTAACTGTAGCTTGTAGCACCATTACAGTGTTCAAAAGCTTTTGAAGATTCTTTTAGCACTATTTCAAGAGTGAAAGACATTAGGAGTTGGCTTATGTTGGGTTGGTGCAATGTTCAATCTAGCCCAGTAATGTTAGTGCAAAACAGCAAAGTCTCAAAAGGCTGACTCTAGACTGAAAGATTGTATCTCCCAAAATGAGTCTGCCAAGTTTTAAGATTCTTGGGGAGGTCTTTCTCTTGCTGCCACCACCATCATAGTGTACTTGGTGAGGACAGTTGAGGGGGCCTTCTCATTGACTGTTCCCAGGCTGTGGAATTCCCTGCCTGGGTTGGTCTCCTCTCTCCTCTCTCTCCACTAGCAGGCAAAGACCTTTCTCTTCACCTTTGAAGGTTTATTCTCTGGGGCAGGAAGTCTTTTAGTTGGGGTGTGTTGTAGTTTTCATGTTTCAACAGCATTTCAAAACTGTTTTAAATTTAAGTTTTTGATATGATTGTTTTAAGTGTTTTTTAAAATCTTTTGTATTATCCATTATTTTAATTGCATGTTGTTTTAACTCATATCATGAGCTGCCTTGGGTACCATATTGGGAGAAAGGGTAAATATCAATAAGTAAGTAAGTAAGAATAAACAAATAAATAAAACAGAGGAAGAACTTTATTATATCTGCTTCTTAAGATTCCAAGGAGTGGAGAAGGAAAAGGCTTTGCTACAGAAGCCTTCTCCTTTTCTGGCTTCAATATTTATACTGTAGCTATAGACAAAGGGAATTTTACATCACTCCTCAATTTCTTTTAATGATGTAGGGCAGGGGTGGGCAAACAGCGCTCTGTAAGTTGCATGCAAGCTCCCAAAGCTGTTTATATGGCTCCTACAGGGTATCTGTCCCCACACCAGACCAGTTTTTTGGGGAGTGTAGCTTCCAAATGGCCAGTAGTACTCTTCTTCCCCCACTCTGCATTTTTTTGGGGGCACATTTTGATCCTTTCTCATTTTTTTAGTCCTATACAGGTCTTTTTTTAAGGCCAGACAGTCTCTGTATGACCTGAACTAGTGGAGAATAGTTGCATTGAATGTACTACTAGGCGTCCCCAGGTCTTTTTTCAAAACAGGAATAGGACTGGACTGGAACAGGAAGTCCATATACTTTTCTGATTTGGAAACAAGGCCTATATAGGCTTAAAGAAAGGTGAGGAGGTCAGAAAACATATCAAAATAGGAGTGAAATGGCCAGTGACAGCTTCCAAAGCTTCTAGGGCAAAAATGGTATGTGTGTGTGTGTGAGGGGGGTGAGATTAATATTCACACAGACACAAACACACACACACATGCACACACACACACACTTGGTGCTGTCGCTGTCACATTGAGGGCATCCATGGATGAAGTATAGGCTTTGAAATGTCTACGAAAAGCAGTAATCTCCTCATTTACATCTTCTCTTTTTTGATGGCTCCTGCAGGAGCACTTTTGAAGCTTTGCAAGGTGTCAGCTTATGTTTCATTTGTTTTCACTGCAGTTCACTTGTGAAGGATGCCTCTCCTGGGCCTCTTCTTGATGTAACTAACTTGTCCACTCCTCGCAAGTTCCTTGATGCCTCTCAGTTTGGAACCCCAGGAAGCACCAGCGGTGAGTGGTAAAATAAATACTAACAGATATTTCCATAGATCTCTTCTTATTATCTATGTGCATGGGCATATTTCACTAGATAGATACAGCTCGTTTGGGGGCTAGGGAGTAATTCTCAGGCACAGAGGCACCCTTAGCTGGAGTACCAGAGACTAATGGCAGGAGGTAGTGGTATCAAGTTTCTAAACTTAAGGGTTGTAGAGAAATCTTAATTATTCTTCCTGAGGTTCCTTAACACAGGCCCATAATAGGCTAATCCAAGGATGGGGAATGAGTGATGTTTGTGGAATGCAACTTGCATCATTCCTAAACATTGGCTGTGCTTGCTAAGATTGATGGGAACCATAGTCTGGCAACATCTGGAAGGCTGTGTGTTTGTTACCTAGGGGCAAATTGTATATTATGAACAAAAGTCAGTATTAGGCCTCAAGCCTGTGGCAGAGATGATGGTGGTTGTTATATGCTGTCAGCTCAGCTTCAACTTATGACCTCCCTGTAATAAAGACCCCTACTTAGCTCTTGCAGACTCAGGGCTGTGGCATCACTATTGAGTCTTGAGCAAGATTGAGCTTATCACCTGCAATATGATTGCCCTCTTTACTTAACAACTTCCAGCTTTTCCCAGCATTATTGTCTTTTCCAGTGAGTCCTGTCTTATCATCTATCCAAAATATGTTAGCTTCAATTTAGTCATTTTGGCTTCTAGGGAGAGTTCAGGCTTGATTTGCTCTAAGACCTATTCATTTGTCTTTTGGGTAGTTATAGGTACTTCAGCACCACATTTCTAATAAGTTGATTTTCTTTTTGTTTTTATTTTTAGAGCTAGGTATTTGGGAGGAGTGTGTGAGACAGCAAAGCAATAGCAGTGGAAGGAAGAAATAAAAAAAATTGTTTGCATAATTCAGGTTGCAGAATTAAGGTTTTCTAAGTAGAATGTGAGTCAGTTTAGTGAAATACAGATGCTTCCCTGGTTACAGTAAGGTCTTCATTGCTGGAGACCTTGGCCTGGTATTCTTACCTTATGCCTCAGAACAGCAAAAGCAAGTGTTTCATTTTTCAACTTGCTGCCCTGGAAAGCTGTTCTACAGAGAGCAATGGAGGTTTTTCTCCATCTAACTGTACCCCCCTCATTGCTTAAGCAAAAGATGGTACTGTGGCAAAAGATAGTACCATTGTGAAAGAGGGGCATTCTACCCCCTCTCATATTGTTGTGGCTTTTGAGAAGTTTGTATATCTTACGGTAGTCTGATTCTGAAAACTTTCCTGGCTGATCACCAGATTCAAACCTCTCAGTGCTACTAGCAATGGTGTGGATGGATCACCTGCACAGTGGCATATGTGTGCTCTTTTGGGGAGACCGATGACACCTATTTTTAGAGAATGAAAAACATAAAAGTCTTGCTGGACCGCTAGGTCAAGCATCTTATTCCCAGTGGTCATCAGCCGAATGACTCTGAGAAACTCCAGGATGTAATGGCAAAAGTTTTCCACTATTCCCCTAACACTGATATTCAGAGAAATGCTCTCTATTCCATTTAGCCTTCATGCCTAATACCCATAGTATTCCCTATGCAGATCTCTAATAATCTCCTTACACAGCTAAGACATTGACCATCACCTCACCTTGTGGTCACAAATTCCATGAATTAATGATGTGTTGTTCTGTGAAACTTTGGGTTTTTTGCCAGTTCTGCACTTGTTCCAAATGGATTTTCTTGGAGGATCACTCTTTATCAGTGGCTACTAGTTATAATAGCTGCAAATGAGGTTCTTTGTTTGCCCCAGTGGGCTAGAGAGTGTAACCAGAGGTGCTGGAGGTTATTTATGGGTGTAATTAATTCATAGAATCATGGGAATCATAGAATCATAGAAATGTAGAGTTGGAAAGACCACACGGGCCATCCAGTCCAACTCCCTTTTTTATGCAGGAACACCCTCAAAGCACTCCCCCAGTTTGGCCATCAAGCCTCTGCTTAAAAACCTCCAAGGTAGGAGACTCCACTACTCTCCAGGCAGCAGATTCCACTGCCGGACAGCCCTGACTGTCAGGAAGTTCTTCCTGAGGTTCAGGTGGAATCTCCTTTCCTGCAGCTTGAATCCATTGCTCCTTGTCCTGGTTTCGGAGAGCAGAAAACAACCCCCCCTCCTTCCTCTACATGGCATCCCTTCAAATATTTAAAGGGGGCCCATCATGTCCCCTCTTAACCTCCTTTTCTGCAGACTAAACATACCCAGCTCTCTCAGTCTATCCTCATAGGGCATGTTTTCCAGGCCTCTCACCATTTTGGTCACCCTCCTCTGGACTTGCTCCAGCTTGTCAATATCCTTCTTGAATTGGGGTGCCCAGAACTGGACACAGTATTCAAGATGGGGTCTAACCAAAGCAGAGTAGAGTGGTACCAGTACCTCCCTCGATCTAGACACCATACTCCTGTTGATGCACCCCGAATTGCATTGGCTTTCTTGGCTGCCGCATCACACTGCTGACTCATGTTCAGCTTGTGGTCTATGAAGACTCCAAATTTTCCCTTTCACACGTATCTTCCACCCAGTGCCCCCACCCTATATTTCTGTATTCCATTATTTCTGCCTAAGTGTAGGACCTTACATTTCTCTCTGTTGAATTTCATTTTGTTCGCCCTGGCCCAGCTCTCCAATTTTATCCAGGTCATTTTGAATTTTGATCCTGTCCTCTGGCGTTTTTAAACCCCTCCCAATTTGGTGTCATCGGGAAATTTGATGAGCATGCCCTCTATTCCTTCATCTAAGTCATTGATAAAAATATTGAACAGCACTGGGCCCAGGACAGAACCTTGTGGCACCCCACTAGTCACTTCTCTCCAGGATGAAAAGCAGCCATCCGTGATCACCCTTTGGGTTCGGGGGTCAACCAATTAAAATATCCAATTAACAGTAGCCCTGTCTAGCCCACATTTTACTAGCTTCGATGCAAGAATGTCATGGGGAACTTTGTCAAAGGCCTTACTGAAATCGAGATATGCTACATCCACAGCATTCCCTTCATCTATCAAGCTAGTAACTCTATCATAAAAAAAAGATCAGATTAGTCTGGGATGACTTATTTTTGAGAAATCCATGTTGACTTCTCGTGATTATTGCGTTGTTTTCTAAATGATTAGAAACTGAACGCTTAATGATCTGCTCCAGGATCTTTCCGGGTACCGATGTCAGGCTGACTGGGCGATAATTATTTGGGTTTTTTTTTTTTTCCCCTTTTTGAAGATGGGGATAACATTTGCCCCTTCCCAAACTGCTGGAACTTCTCCTGTCCTCCAAGATTTTCCCCAAAAAATTTTAGCAAGCGGTTCCGAAATGACCTCTGCCAGCTCTTTTAATATCCAGGACAATTTATCTGGCCCTGGAGACTTAATTTATCCAATGCGGCCAGGTATTCCTGTACCACCTCTCTACTTATTAAGTGCCTCATTTCCTCTGCTTTTCCCCCCCTGCTCCCCACCGCCAGGTTGAGTGCTTGTATCCTTCTGGGGAAAAAACGGGGGGCAAAGAAGGTGTTAAGTAGCTCTCCCCCCCCCCTGTGAGTAATTCGCCATCTTCTCTGCGTAGCGACCCTACTGTCTCCTTCTTTTTCCTTTTGCTGCGGACATATTTAAAAAAACCCTTTTTATTGTTTTTAATGTCTCTGGCCAGCCTAAGTTCGTTCTGTGCTTTAGCCTTTCTACCTCCTCCCCCATCTCCTGGCTACTTGCTTAAATTCTTCTTTTGGTTTCCCCCCTTTTTCCATTTCCTATACGTGTTTCTTTAAAATCTTAGCTCAGCTAGAGTTCTTTAGTCAACCATTCTGGTTTCTTCAGATGCCTTCCATTTTTCCTCCATTCCCCAGTTTTAGACTGTGCCGTCAGTATCTCCTTTTTTTAAGGAACTCCCATGCCTCCCATGCCCCTAACTCCTTTCCCTTTCACTATTCCTGACCACGGAATTCCAGCCAGCAGCTCCCTAAGTTTACAGAAGTCCGCTTTTTTAAAATCTAAGACGAGTGTCTGGCTTTTTCCTTCCCACTGAATGCTAAATTCCAACAGGGCATGGTCACTCCCCCCTAAAAATCCAACCACTTCTACCCATTCACAAGGTCATCCCTGTTGGTCAAGACCAGATCTAGAATATTTGATCCCCTTGTGGCCTCTTCCACCTTCTGGAAAAATGAAATTGTCTGCAAGACAAGCAAGAAACTTGCTGGACCTTGCTGTCTTGGGGGGAGGGTTTTACTGCCAGCATATATCCGGGTAATTTTAAATTTTTCCTATTATTACTGTATCTCTCCTCTTTGAAAGTTTAGTCATTTGGTTGAGGAAAGGGGTCATCCAAAATCCTCAGCCTGGGTTGGAGGGCTGTAGTAAACCCCACCAGAATATCCCTATTGTTTCTCGCTGCCTTAATTCTTACCCAAATGCTCTTTTACCTGGCTTTCTGGGTTTAAGCCCAGGATCTCTTCACAGGTGAAAACATCCTTGACATACAAGGCTACTCCTCCTCCTTTCTTGTTTGGTCTATTTTTACAAAATAGGCTATACCCCTCTATTCCTATATTCCAATCATGAGACTCATCCCACCAGGTCTCAGTGATGCCTATCAAATCGTATTTATTTTCTTGTACTAGGAGTACAAGCTCATCCTGCTTGTTTCCCATACTCCTTGCATTAGTGTAGAGACACTTAAGTCCCCAGGCCCTTCCTGCAAGTCCTGTACTATTGTTTCTACTCCTCCCGCCATTGGCCGCTTGTACTACTTGTCCAGTATCATTTGGGCCTTTTCCCCCTGTGTTCTCTGAGTCCTTGCCCTGAATAATATTGTCTCCCTCCCCAGTGGATCTTAGTTTAAAGACCTCTTAATCTTCCTTGCAAGACTGTTTGCAAAAACATTCCTGCCCAGTTTTGTGAGGTGCAGCCCATCCCTCGCCAGAAGCCCATGTTCTTGGAAATTCAGGCCATGTTCCAAAAACCCAAACCGTTGTTGGCGGCACCATGTGCGGAGCCAGTTGTTGACCTCTACTATTGCCCTTTCCCTACATGCGCCGTATCCTTGAACAGGGAGGAGAGACGAAATGACCACCTGCACACCAAGGTCCTTAAGCTTGGTCCCCATACGCTCGTAGTCCTTTGCAATGTGGTTTAAGCTGCTCCTCGCAGTGTCATTGGTTCCCACATGAACCAAAATGAGGGGCTTATAGTCAGTGGGTTTGACTAGCCTGGTTAGCCTCTCCGTTATGTGGTTGATCCTGGCCCCAGGAAGACAACAGACTTCTCGATTGAGCTTGTCCGTTTTGCAGATTGCTGTTTCAGTTCCTCTTAGCAAAGAGTCCCCAACAACCAGAACTCGCCTCCTCTGAGACTTGTCCTGGGCTCCTCGGCGAACCTGTTCTACTCGGACTGCCTGGGCATTCTGTTTAGGCTGGGAGTGTTGATCTAGTCCCTGTTGGTGAAGTTTGATTCCTTCTTGCTGACATTCTGTTCCCTCCGCGTGGTGCTCCTCATTGTTCATAAGGCCAAGTAGTTCGAAGCGATTGTGTATGCTAAGAGTCTCTGTTACCTTCCTGGTCCTTTTACTCCTCCGTGTGACATTCGCCCAAACCTCCGTTTCCCGGCAAAGTGTGGTGACTTCCTGATCTGGCAGCTCCTCCGTGCATTCGGTCTTTCTGGTAGGTCTTCTCTGCCCTATCCAAAAACTCCTCCCCTTCCCTAATAAGATGGAGATCAGAAATTCGTGCCTCCAGCTGGCGAACCTTCTCCTCCAAGAAGGTGACTAGCTTGCACTTGGTGCAGGTGTACCCGAGAACCTCTTGTGGCAAGAAAAGGAACATGCCACAAGCGTTACAGGTGACTGCAGCAGCTCCCTCACCTTCCATCCTTGAAACTACAGAGAGTAGTACAGGAGAAGCTCGAGAAAGTAAAGGAGTGCAAGTGCGCGGCGCCGAAGGCGCTTGCCGTTGGTAGCTCCTAATAAAGCTCCTCCCCGCTAGCTGCCTCCTCCCTCTCGTTAGTCAGACCGTGTGATCAGGCAGAGCCCACGGCCAGGACAGTAGCCAGCAAACAATAGCAAGCAATTAACAGCAAAAACAAGCAAGGCCCCCAAGCACAGCAAAAACAAGCTCAGCAAAAAAACAAGCCTGTGAAACACACCTGGTCTAGGACGTCTTCACAGGCCCAGCTCTCCTCTGCTCTTTCCTCTGGGAAATGAGCTAGAGGCCCGTTGGTAGCTCCTAATAAAGCTCCTCCCCGCTAGCTGCCTCCTCCCTCTCGTTAGTCAGACCGTGTGATCAGGCAGAGCCCACGGCCAGGACAGTAGCCAGCAAACAATAGCAAGCAATTAACAGCAAAAACAAGCAAGGCCCCCAAGCACAGCAAAAACAAGCTCAGCAAAAAAACAAGCCTGTGGAACACACCTGGTCTAGGACGTCTTCACAGGCCCAGCTCTCCTCTGCTCTTTCCTCTGGGAAAAAAAACAAATTCAAGATTTGTTTAATTCACAGAGGATAAACAGGGAATTAGGTGTCTGAGATAAAGGCACAATACAAAAGGAAAACCAACAAATTTCATGGAAAATAGTTTTTTATAGGGGGTGTGCGCTGTATTTTTATCTTTCATGTTATGTTTTAAAATTATACTTTTTAGAATTAGTGGTGATTTAATAGGATATATGGTTTAGATGTGTTCTAACTTTTTAATCACATTTTAGCTTTATCTTGTTTTATTCACCTTGTTGTCAACCACTTTGATACTCTTCTCAGGAGAAAGGCAGAATATTAAAACATTCATAGAGGAGATACCCAACTTTTGATGCCCCATTATCTATCCACTTGCTCCTTTGATGCCTCCAAATTAAGGACAAGTTCCACTGATTTGATAGAGATTCCACTCTTTTATCAGTTCATCTTGCCTACAGAGACTTGCTTGGAACTGTTCACATGTACACGCAGTTCACAAAGCAAGCTGAGTGGGGAAAAGGGTGCTAAGTCAGCTGAGGGATTTTGCAAACAGTGTGCACCTGTGGGCTGCATGTGACCCTTAAGTCCTACTTTTATGTTGCCTGGAGCACCCCCCTCATCTTCCAAACTCCCCCAACTCCTCATTTAAAAAAAAATCAGCAAGATTTTCAGACATTTTTTGCCCCAAAATTTACATAGGACACCCCCAGATACTGAAACATGTAGCATATGCACAGTCTTACAAGTACCCCAGAGTGCTATACCTCTGTTTTCTTCCTCAGCCACTCTCAGAATGATGACAAGAAGAGGAATCACTTCCTGTCACAATTTTGAGAGTGACTGCAGAAGAAAACGGGGAATGTTTATGCTTTGTGAGTGTGTGTGAGGCCCATGGTGGAACTGCAGGGGAAGTTGGTCCCTGGCCCCCGTGTGATGCAGTACATATGAACCAAACCATTTTGTAGTCTGTTGCGTAGTTCTCTCGTCCTTGTTTCCAATACCCATGACCTCCTGAATAGTACTTGAATAATAATATCCACAGAGCCAGTGTGGCATACTTGTTGGACTACAGTGTGTGGGACTACAATCCTGGAGAGCAGGGTTCAATTCCTTGCTCAGCCGTGGGGACTCATTGGGTGAAGTTTGGGTGCATTACACACTCTCAGCCCACAGAAAACCCCGTGATTGATTCCCCATAGGGTCACCATATTCAGAAATGACTTTAAAGGTGCATAACAACAGCAACAACATTTTATCCCCAGTATCAGAGGAACTGTGTCTCTGCATACAGTAGCTGGGGAGCATGAATGGGGAATGCTTTTGTGCTCTTGTCCTGCCAGTGAGCTTCCCGTTGGCAACCAGTTTCAGAAAATTGTGAACTTTTCTGTCTTTCCTCATGTCATCTTAAAAAGTTTCCAAAAGTTTTAGACTCCCTTCCTCCTGTGACGTATACTTTTCTTTGTCGCTTTCCTTCCAGCCCTATAATATCCTTTTTGAACTTGGGTGACAAGAATCCTACACATAGCTTTTACTTAGAATACAGTAATAATGGCTGTCTCGTTTTTAGTCCCATTCCTAATAATTCCTAGAATGGACTTCTACACCTTTTTGTTTCTACTTCACACTGATTTTATGTTTTCAATGAGCTGTCCATCACAGCCCCAAGATCTCTTTCCTGATTAGTCGTTGCCACTTCAGACCTTGCCACTGTGCTTATAAAATGGGGAAAGAAAAAAAAAAAAGCCCAGTTGAATCTCCCTGTCTGTTTTCCTGGTCTGGGGAAGGTGGCTGTTACTAAGTTCACTCAGGCTCTGGCTCCCATTATTGAAAATTCCTGAAGACTTCTTGCATATGGTTGAGCAGATCATCCTTTACAAATTGAAAGGGACAGGAAATCATTGAGATGCTTTGAAGTGCTCCTTGGTTTGTTGCTTATTAGTTGTGCATCTCAGCATAGGGAATTTAGCACTGGAAATTATGCTGGGCAGGGTGTTTTTTTTTTGTTTTTTTTTGAGAACTCTCAGAGTAGACCAGTGGTGCCCCGTGAACCTCTGTCCTTTTAGATGAAAAGATCCAGTGGAATCAAAGTATAATCTGGGAAAGCATAAATTATGCAGAGTAGGGTATAAAATTTTACTAGCTGCTCATAAAAAGCAGACACCTACTGAAATACACTCTGATAAATAGCAGCAAAATTTCATCTCACACACACAACCATAAAAAAACAAGCCCCAAGAGGGTGCTCCTCAGATGATATGATCTTGGTGTTGATATGGGAGGAGACCTGTGCAGTGTTAAAGCTGACATGTCCTTCTTTGTTGAAAAGCTGCATTGTACAAATTAGTTTGCTATTGAGGTAGGAAACCTATCTTTATGAGATGGCTCATCACAGTGGGAAAGGACATGGAGAAATTGTTAGTTAATTAGAGGGTGACGAATTTTCAGTGATCAATGTTATTGATTCCCATGTGTTTACATTCAGAGTAAACACCTCTGTGTTCAGGATTTGTTTTGATTATACCATGACATTAAGAGGACGGTGATTTTGGTACTGGGTCAGCTTGTACTTAGACAGGAAGTTATGAGCAATCTACGGGATTTATCTAGACATGCAGTGTTGTTAAATCTCTCTTGCGCCCTAAATAAATTTCTGGGTAGGAAAATCTCTGGAAAGGTTTTTGGGATGCACAGAGAAAGTGCAGAGGGAAGGGCATGTCTGATAGCAGGAAACTGGGGTTTCAGGAAAGATGAAGTTACTGCTTCTGCTCCTATTAAAATGTTTCCTTTTTTGTCAGGGCTTTGGCTTGGAGTATTATTCTAGGTTCAGGGTTTTTTTTGTACAGACATGCAATGATAGGAGGGGGACATTGGCTGTAGAGTTTCTCTCTGTCACATAAGTCATGCTATGAAGTGCTCATTACATCAACCTCTTTTTATGACAATGTTGGCATACAACTGTTGAGTTTAGGAAGTGTGTCATTGACAGTACATCTGATGAAAAAGACTTAAATCTATGAAAGCTTACGCCACTAATTTCTTTCTCTCAGTTGGTCTCAAAAGTGCTACAAAATCCTTTTGCATGTCAGTGACAATGATATTTATTCATTTAAAAATCATGTTTCTTGACATGTCTTATAAAGAAACATTTTTGGCACCTATGATGTTGGAATTCGTTTCCCTTGAGCTGACAGCTCCTGACTTTGCTTCAGCTAAAAGTTCCAAGACTGACTCAAAAACTGAAGTGATCTGTGATTTGTTGGTTGGTAGCTTCTCTTTCATAGCAGAGTAAATTGTTGTATATAGTAGGGATAGTAAGCATGTGGTCATCTAGATGTTGTACTGAAACTCCCAGCATCCTCATCATTGACTAAGCTGACTGAGGCTGCTGGGAGTTTCAGTCCATCAATATCTGACATGCTGAACAACCTGTAATGTTATGTGAATGCATATATGTAAACTAGCAAAGTGGCTCTCTTTAGAGGCCAGATTTAAGCAATACATAGAGAGCCACAGGAATCTATAATTAACTCGAAATTGTGTAGAATATCGAATCTTACTGGTGCCCTCCAGATGTGTGCATTGTAAATCCCACATCCCTGGTTCCTGTGTGCTGGCTTGTAGTCAGCAGAAAATTGGTATGGGCAATAGGATATAATAAGCCTCTGAATTCCTTGATTTTTATTATGCCAGGCATGGTTGGTTGTATAAAAGCACTCTTAAGTTAAACATTTGAACCTTTCCCATTCTTTTTAGGGAAGAGGCTTCCATTCTTTGATCAGGAATTAGATAATTACAGATCTTATATCATGAACACATGACATCTTTGGGTTTGTGTGTCTCAAAGTAGTACTCCATTATGTGGAAAACCACACTAAAGCTGATTAGACTTCCCAAAGCCAAATTGTTCATGACAAAGGTGACTGGTATTCAAAAGAAAAGAGAGGCAAAAACAATCAGATACAACCTCCTCGAAAATATTACTGGGAATATCTGAAATCTTCAGCACCACAGAAAGTACCTCTTTCCTGATTTGTTGGTGGTTCCTTTTGATTCTTCTTTTTCTTATGTCCCAGGGAAAGATGTCAGTTTGATGGAAATTAAAGAAGATTTGGAGCTGGACCCTGAAGAGAACAGCTCTGTCTTCATGGGCATTCTCATCAAAGGCTTGGCCAAGCTGAAAAAGATCCCAGAGACGGTGAAGGCCATCCAGGATCGTCTGGAGCAGGAGCTGAAGCAAATTGTTAAGAGATCTACTACTCAAGTGGCAGACAGTGACTACCAGAGGGGAGAGAATGTAGCCCAGGAAAATCAACCTAGGTAAGAGCACTGTATTAAATAAGGCCTTGGAACAGATAGCATCCTGACAGAAATAGGAACATTTGGGTTGGGAGAATATTTCTGTGATGTGTCTTTGGAAAATATTGACCAGTACTATAGCTTTCATAAAATCTTAGAGTTAGAAGGGACCACAAGGGCCATCTAATTCATCCCCCTGCCGTGCAGAAATGCTCAGCTAAAGCACTGCTGAAAAATGCCATCCAATCTCTGTTTGGAGACCTTCAAAGATGGGGTGTCCAGCACCCTCAGAGGCATTCATTGTCAAACAATTCTTATCATAAAACAATTCTTCCTATGTTTAAGTGGAGTCTTTTGTCTTGTAATTTCAGTCCATTAGATTATGTTCTAGTCTCTGGAGCAACAGAAAACAAGTTGGCTCCGTCTTCTACATGATATCCCTTCAGACGTTTAAGGATAGCTATCATGCCACCTGTCAGTCTTCTCTTCTCCAGGCTTTGCTCATTGCTTCTTTTTTGCCATGCTCTGTGGCTGCCATAATCTATGCTTCTTATCATTTCATGGTGTCCTGCAGGAATGATACTAGGTAGTGATTCCAAAAGCCTCTCTTGCCACCCTTTGAAAATTTAATTACATTATTGCATGTTTCCAAGCCAAGGTTAATGTGAAGTGCCAGACCGTATGAACACGAGGCAGGTGGGAACAGTGCCTCTTGATCTTACACCTGACATGTGGGTTGCATCTTTAACTTAGCCTTGATCAATCTTAGCTAAAGGTCCTATAAATCTTTAAAAGAAAATATGTCTTAACTCTCAAGATTGCAAGAGAAATATCTGAAAAGAAAATGATGATATGAATGACTTAAAACAAAATCCAAGTTTTATTTTGCTTTTCAAGTCACGATTTCCCATGTTCCAGGATAACCCCTCACATTAAAATGTAGCAGTGGCTACATATTATGGCTGGAACCATGTTGGTGTCTTATGCATGTGGAAGTTCCCAAGTGGAAGAGGCTGAGAAGTTTTTGTCTCCATGCAGAACATCTGCCTTCAGTTCAAGCTTGCAGAATCAGAATTGCACATGTGGTGCCATGATGCATGAGAATGTGCATGCAATGTGCATTGATTCATATGCACATTTGGTGCTGGGGTCTTGTTGTGGAACATTGTTATTCAACACAAGGGTTGCGTTGCGCAATTAGTGCATAATTCCATATTTGGAGATTTATGCCACGCAACCCTGTATTGGATATTTATCTACATAATGGTGCAGCATCCCCATTGATAGTACTTTGGCATTTGCCACTTTCATGGTAGTGATGTGCAAATCTTGCTATCTACGTAATTAAATAGTGCAACATGTCTGCAACACTGAGGCACATGTATCACCACTGATACTGCCCAGTTTCCCCTTGACTAGTAGGTTGCAGATAAATCCTTTTAGATGGAAACTGCTAGTGAAGTAAAGCTGACGGTCTTAGTTAACTGGCAGCCTGAAGCTGTTGACACTGAAGTGTGGGCTGTCTCGTTCAATTCCAAAGAATGCTTCTTCAGGTGCCAAAGATGGTACTTTTAAGGGTCTGTTTTGTTGTCTGCCTTGCTTACTGTCAAAGCATATATCAGTGCAGAAGGACAGTTCTCAGAAGTTTCTCTGCTTGAGCCTTCTGAAGCAGAAAGAAAGATTTGTCAGGTCCCCCAAAGCTGAACTAGAATGCAAGCAGGGGCATCCCATTGTGTTTATTTACAGCATTTTTATCCAACTCCTTACTTGAAAAGGCTACCAGAGTTAGCTAGCTATAGCCAGTGAAATAGGATAGGCCCTGTTCACAGACCTAAAGTCTGAAAATCATGGCATAGAAAGAAAAAGGGGCTGGAGAAGGAAAAGGATGAAAAATAAAGTCAGGCACCCTTGCAATCTGGAGATTTTTTCAGCTAATAACTGTTTGGAATGGAAATGGGGAAAGGAGGAGCTCAATGGAGCCACCCTTTCAGCTTTCTGAACTGACAGTGGTCTCTGTTTACCCAGACCTTGCAATGGACAGTGCAGAGCCATGTCAGTGCTTGACCACCTCCTTAGTTCTGTGGTCTCCATCAGCGTAAATGGGGAATTCTGCTGAACTAGGAAGGGATGCATTGAAGATGCAAGTATTGGCATGTCAGACCCAAAGGTTCTTCAAGTACAGTAACCTGCTTCTCATAGTGGGATCAACCAGATACTTTTGGGAAATCCCACAGTCAGTTAGCCTTCCTCCAGTGTTGCCTCTCCACCCCTGGACCTATTAACTATTATTTAATGGTGCACTGCTTCTGAGCATGGGTGTCTCATTTGTTTAAAGCAGCTAATAGACCTTGGTTAGACCATCTTCTCCTGAAGTTGCCTGATCAGCTTAAATCGGTTGCCTTCTCCTTGCCTTGCAGTTGTGAATTCCATGCCTTAATTACTCATTTTATTAGACACAGCTTTCTTCTGTTTGTCCTCAATCTGTGGCCAGTCAGTTTCATGTAATATTCCACATTCTGTTGATCTGGAAGTAGGAGGAATTTTTTTATATCAACTCCATGAGTAATTCTATAAACCTCTGCCGCATTCCGTCACCCTTAGTCACCTCTATAAAAACAAAATATCTCCAAATGCTCTGCCCTTTCCTCATAGTGAAAATGCTTCATTGTCCTTTCCATTTCCTTTTCATTCAGGCTATTTCTGCACTAGACTGTTGTAGTGCTATTATTCTACTTTCAACATCCTATGGAATCCTGGGATTTGCAGTTTAGGGAGAGAGAGCTCTTTGCCCTCAGTAAACTGCAAAACCCAGAATTCCACAGGATGTTGAAAATTGAATAATAGCACTAGAACAGTCTAGTGTGGAAATAGCTTCAGTGTAAGACCTAAGTTTAGAGCCTAAGGAAACCTAAAAGCGCTCTCTCCCTCCCTCTCTCCCCCACTCTGTGAGTATGTGTCTCCATATCCTGTTGTATTCTTGGAAAAGCCAGCCAGAAGGTTTGATAGAGACTGGATAGGTTGTCAGAACAGGTCATGAAGTCTCTTTTAAACATTTTCTAGCAATGGTCTCTGGCTCCCCATAATGCATCTAGACAATTTGGATTTTGAATTGCCCAAAGAGGAGGGATCGGACTCTGAATGTGTATTCATCCTTCAAAAAGGCTTGGCTTCTGTAAGCTATTTACAGCTAGCCAAGAGCCTTGCAAATAGAGTGTGTGTGTTTTAAATATGCCTTACTCTCTCTGCCTCCCCATGTCCTCCATCTGCTGTTCTTCCCTTCCAGCTGCTGCAGTGTTGCTCTTTCCTCCAGCAAAAGATGTGTTGTGGTTGTGTCTTTGTGGCTGCTGTTCCCTTTGCCAGAAGAAGCAGCTGTCGGGAGTGCCATAGCCTTCATGTAAATGTTTTCCCGAAAATATATTGAAATGTGTGAGGCAACAGTGGTCAGAACTTTCAGCAGTCAGAAGGAATTAAAAGATCACATATGTGTTTTAGATTGTTGTTAAATTGTCTTCAGTGTGATACAGGCTTGATGATCCTTGGACTATGTAATGTCTTTTCTTAGCCTAACTCAATAAGCTCAGAACACAGACAATGTCCTTGCCAGAACGGAAGAGGAACAAACACTTCCTTCCTTCCTTCCTTCCTTCCTTCCTTCCTTCCTTCCTTCCTTCCTTCCTTTTTTTTGAACATCTCTCTCCTCTCCCAGCTCTTTCCTGTGCACGTACCATTCTCATACTGTAACTTGTACCAGTCTCTTAAATGACCTTGGTTCCCCTAATGTGCCCAGCTCCTCCCACCCCTTACCCAAACATTGTCAGGAATACAGCTGTGTAGGAAGGACAGTAAAACGTCTACAGCAGATCTTTCCAAACTTTTCATGTTGGTGACACACTTTTTATACATACATCATTTTGCGACACAGTATTCAGTAAGTAATTCAGTAAGTGCAGGAAACCCCTTCACTCAAGCCTGGCCTGCTGCTGTCACCCGCACCAAGATCTTCCTTGGCCAGAGGTGGCTGCAGCTGAGCAGCCTCTTCACCTGGGCCTGGCCCTCTGTGGCGGTGGGAGAGGCAGCCCCTCCACCTGTTACATTTCCGCGATACACCTACATGTTGCAGGAGACACATGACGCACAGTTTGGAAAGCTCTGGGCTTCTGTTAAGCTAAACTAGACATGGCAGAGATGCTGATGCCCTCTGACAGACTAGACGATCCTTGGGATACCTTCCAGCTCCATAATTTTTTTGAGACAAAACTTAAAAGAATACAAGAATAGTAGGGGGAAAAAACACGTTCCTAGCTGAGCAAAAAACACATTGTAGTGGAAGATTGTTCCATTGGCCTCCAAAGCAGCCAATCAGCAAACAGCAAAGAGTAGACCAAATACATTTCATGATGGTATACTCGAACACAAATTAAGTGTCAGTAATTGCTGGCATATGAGTGCTTAAGGCAAAGCAACTGTGATGCCGTCATCTATGTAGTCATCTGTGACAACATCATCTACATAGCTAACCTCGAGCATCATGTGACCTTCAGAAGCATTGTATAGATAAAGCAATGAGTATAGAAGGGTCAGAGCTGAATAAAGGGTATAAAAATGGAGAATACCCACTCAAAAGGTTATGGTTGAGCATGGATTTCTTTTTCTCTTAGAAGGAGTCATTGGAAAAGAGGTAAGGCTGGTAAGGTAGGAGATCTCTAGGGTGAACGTTGCAGCATTCAACAGATGCCAAGTAATTACTTTTGGAATTAAAAGTCAGTCGAGTCAAGTTAACACAAAGCGGTTTTTTGTTTCTCCAGTGAAAGCTGAATTCAATATGTTAACATTATGGCTTCAGTAAGTTAAAACTTGAGCAGGGTGAACTTCTAACCACACTGCTTAAATTTTTAACAAGGCCTGTTGGGCTTTTGGCTGTGGTAAGCTTGTGACTTCAAGACTTGGCAGGGTTTAAGTTTTAGCTCATCTGAGAGCCACTGTCCTGACTCAGGGCTCTGGATCTCTAATAGTCCACATGTACATGCTGTCTGGCTGGCTTTTTGCTACTGTACTTAAAAACATAAAATTATTATTGCTGCCCAATAAAAAATGACTAATAAAAACTGACAGACCCAAAGGGGTCTTATCACCACGTTGAGCTAAAACCCAGGGATCTTGTTAGCAGCAAGTATTCTTTGAACTGGAGCAAACTGAGCAATGCTATTTCAGCAGGGTTACTTTTGTACCCTTTTGATACCCCCTGAAGCCTATTTGGAAGACCTCCAAAGAGCTTCAGCTCTGTTTCCTTAACACAGCTCTGTGTTCATGAGCAGGCTCTGTTAAGGAAACAGTCTGCCATACTGCAGTGTAACCAGGGATTTTAAAAATCCCGTCATTTCTTGCTGTAACGTAGAACTTAAAGAACCTGCATATGGGTACTGGTAAGAAAAATGCCTTTTGGTAAAAGTCTCTGGTCACACAAGGGTTTTGACTATTGTAGAGAAGGCTTTGTGAATTTGACTCTACTAAGGAAATAGCGTTGTGGCAGAAGACAGCAGTGATTTTGGATACCAGGCTCAAAAACTTGTTCCTGGAAGTTTGCAGATGATGAGGAAGCTCTGATGCTGCTCCTGCTCTGGTAGCAGACCTGCCTGACCCCTCAATATGAGCTCATTATTTTCTAATATGGCATATTCTTTTTTACAGTAAAGTTTCTGCTATGCTATAGCGTGAAGTTGTAGTAGATGAATGTAGATACCCTGTTTGTGTCAGTTCAGTCTCCTATAGCATAACAAATGATCTGCTAGTGTGTCAGAAAAGAGGCATTGAGGGGATGCTTAAATTTTAGTGGTGTGTTGCGCATGTGGAGCATCTTTCCTTGTATAGTGGTTGGAGTAGTACTTCCAGTACTCTTACTCTGTGGCTGGGACCTTGATTTGAAGTTCTACCAACACTGTTTTTTATTCATGTAGGGTTTTGGGGAAGTGATTTTCATGTTGACTCTCATAGCGCTCATTAGTGTGTCTTAAAACCATTTTTATGAGGCCAGCTTCCCTTTTTATTTGTTTGTAGTGCATAAGGACAGTCCTTTATATAGTTCACCTGGTCAGAAATTAATTGAATCCATTGCTCCTTTACCAGTTAAGGACGATCTAAAGTTTCTTTGCCAATGGTAGTCAGAACTTTCGAACTAATTCTGACACAGTATGGGCCACTGTTTGCTGACTCTGGTGAATGAGGGGTAGCAGCTGCAGTAAAGAAGTATAAACCAGGCAACTTTCATGAGAAACCCAACTCCTTAAAGCTGAATGTTCCACCAGTCACATTGTATAATATGATGAGAAAGCTATCACGTGTACAAGAACAAAGATCAGGGATGGACAACTGCAGTGGATCATGGAGTCTGGAGGGGCTACTAGGTGCAAAAACAGCCCGGCAGGCTGTAGTTTGCCTACACCTGTTGTAGGAACTTGAGACCACCATTTGGGGGCATGTTTACTGAAAAGAAATTATGAAGCACTTGATGGAATGTACTTGTTCTTAATAGTAAACAGAAACGAGTAAAGATTGGAGTTTGGAAGCTTAGTTGATAGAACTGCTAGTCAAGGAAGAAGTGTTCAGCTTTCCCTGGGTATTATTCTCCTTTACCAGCAAGAAGGTAGTTGAGGGTAATTTGGAGCCAGGACACATGAGAGACCACCTGCTTTGATATGAGCCAAGTACGCTATGGTTTTCAGTGGAGTTTCTGTTCTGTGTTCCAGCCATGCTACACATGGGTAGCTACATGCAGAACAGCCTTCTTATGAGTGATTCCTACACTTTGGAATACCTCGCCCTAGGAAATATGCCTGTCCTTTTGTAGAAAAGGCAAAGAACCCTAGTTTCAACAGGTTCTCTTTTGAGATGTTCCTCTTGGCTGAACAATTGGTGCACTTGTGTGACTTGCCTTGATGTCAGTGATGTTTGCTTAAGTGATTTGATGTTGTTGTTTTTTTCCTTACATTTTTAAAAAACACTATAGAGGTAACTCTGTGGGATAGAAGAATGGGATACAAATTATCTCATACCCAACCCATGCATCATCTGTAGAAAAGAAGTACTAAAAATTTCAGCCATTTGTCTATAGTGATAAGCCTGTCACAGAATCTTGTTGGTTATTTCTGCTTTTATAGTTCATCTTTTATTTCAAGTTTAGTATGTTCTTATTTTTTATGCTGGAGGACATTTTTTTAAAAAAAAAGTTGAAAAATTAGGAATCTTCATTTCCCCAGGGTACGGTTTGTTGGAGTAAATATGTATGCTCTTGGCTTGATAAGATATGTTGAAAGGAAAATGTTATTTATATTGACTTAATCTTATGATGCTGTTTGAGCATTTCTGAAATACAGATGCTTGCCCAGTAGAATTATGATTGGCCATCATTTTTACTCAAAAGTAAAAAGCACAATATTGAAGTTAGAAACAAAAATTTAAAAAAGGCCTATAGGAATGGTATAGACGTAACATAATAATGTTAGGATACTTTAAAAGCACACACATTTGTTAACAGGAAGTATAAAAGGAAATAAATCTTAATTAGTTGTAAGATTAGTTTTGACTTTCACTTGATATTTCAAACATATGGCCTTGTTTTTTTGACTCATATTCACTGGAGAGGTCTATGATCACATAGTTTTAAGACAATGTGAAGAGCTCTTTATGGTAACTGGGACAGTTGATTAAGTTCTGAGATTAAAGATTACTTAAAAACAGTATTCTTTGTTCTCCAAAGCATTGCGTTCTGCTTCTTATTGATACATAGGACTTCAGAGTCTTTCTTTTAAAATAAATGCTGTGAGCATGCTCAAGGTATAATTAAGCATGCTTGTGTTCTATTGTTCTCAGATTTAAGAGAGTGTGCAAATTTTTACTCATACCAATTGCACTGAATATTTAACTTGAACCAGATTGTGCCCCTTGTATTTTTAGGCACATAATACTTTGACAAGATAAACCCTTTATAAGAGTTATTGTGAAACATTTTTTACAGAAAGAGATAAGCTTACTATGTATAACTTCTAATTAACACAGCTTCACATATCTTTTCCACATAATTGGTACATCTTGTAATGGAAAACAGCAGACGCGTGTTGTGATCATTATTTTAAGGATAAAATAGACAAAAGTATAGAGCCAGTGTGGTGTAGTTGTTTGAATTTTGAAGTACAGCTCTGGGAGCCCAGTTTTCAAAGCCTTGCTTGGCCATGGAAATCCACTGAGTGACCTTGGGAAAGTCACACACTCTCAGCCTCAGAGGAGGGCCACAGTAAACCCCCTCTAAACAAATTCTGCCAAGAAAACCCTATGATAGGTTTCCCTTAGGGTCGCCATAAGAAGTAGTATGTATCTATTCACACTGTTAGCTGCAGGGTTAAATATAATCCCTCTGGTGGAAATCTAAAAACAGTAGTCTACTGAGTACCCTTCTTTCATAGTGGAAACCCCTGTAGAGACCAACCTGAGTTCAGCACCCCTAGGGCTGTCTTTTTTGCACCCAGAGATCTGTACCATTCTAAAGGAGTAATCCTCATTACGGTCCGCTGGCCAAATTCTTTGCTACCTATGCAACCTCTTGTTGTTGGGTCAATTTGACTTACATGCCAATGCCAGCTTTTGCTGAGGAAGGTTAGCCTGATCTACAGCAGCATGTTGACAGTGTCAGAGTATGTGAATCACCGCTGGTGACCTCGTTCAAGTATCAGCAGTCATGTTGCATCATGTTATGCCCATTTAGTGCCCAAACATGAGGAGCAGCCTTGGGGCATGTGTCACTTTCTGTTGATGTATTTGCAGTGTTCTGTGGTGTTGCTATGAACTTGGACTGTCAAACTGCCCAAGTGGGCCTTCGTCAATGTGGATGGATGCTCTGTGGAGGTCATTTCCCCTCAAAAGGAACAAACCGAGTGCCATTGTGTAGGCAAAGGGGAAAGAAATATTCCTTTTTACTGTTTGGTTCCCCTCTACTTGCTGACTGTTTTTTGGTCACCTTATCTGAAGTGCAAGAATTCCGAGAAGCTTTAGGGGTTCTTTGTCTTCGGATATAATAGGGAAGCTCTGGAGAGGAGAGAAGCATAGTATCTGACTAAGAGAATTACAGTCAGCCCTCCACATTTGCGGGTTTCACTTTTGCAGATTTGATTATTCACGGATTATTTGTTGTCACCTCTGCTGCCTTTCTGTGCCATTTTTAATAGGGATTGCAAGCCTTGTGAGACTGAGAAACTGTGAAGGAGGTTTGTAAGTCTTTGTTAAAAACGGTGTTGGGCAGCAGTGGAGGTGGCAGTCAGTCCCACTAGCCACCCACTTCTGCCTTGTGGAGGAACTTTGATGCCTTAAAGGAATCCATGGTGGGTGGAGTATGGTGATCATACTTGTGTTAGATATGGTTTAGGAGGACCTAGAGTTAGTCACGTTTTTTTCACTTTCACAGGGGTCCTGTGCCCCAACCCTAGTGAATGTGGATGGATGACTATACTGTAATGATGTAACTTTAAAATTATTGTCCAGCTTGTCTCATAGTGCCAGAACTAGATTTGAAATTACATCACACAAAGTATTCTTAATACATTAATTAGTTTGCTGGGGTTAGGGGGTGATAGGAATGGAGGGTGGCACTGGAAAGTTGTTGCCAAATGTCTGGGTAATGATTTCAAATCAGTGAATGAAGTTTAGCTTTGCAGTAGTAAACTATTAACTACCTACCTTTTCTTTTTGGCTAACACAGGCTTCTTGCTTTCTCTAGGCCAGAGCTTTCCAACCTTTTCATGTTGGTGACACATTTTTCAGACATGCATCATTTTGTGACACAGTAATTCAGTAAGTACATTCAGTAAGTGGAGGCAGTTCCTCTACCTTAGCCTGGCCCTCCATTCTCGCCAGGGTCTTCCTTGGCCTGGGGCGGTGGCAGCAGCAGGAGAGGCAACCCCTCCACCCATTATGTTTCCATAACACATCTTCACACTGTGGCCAACACACTAATGTGTCACGACACACAGTTTGGAACGCTCAGCTCTAGGCTCTACATGAGGTTTTCCAAAGCTTTTCACGTGACTGGTTCCCCTGCTTTTAACCTTGTATCTATGCAAGTTTAGTAACAGAGATAGTGTTACCATTTGTTTCTTTGTTTTCTTATTTTTAGTTGACTTTCTCACTTCATTCCTAGCTCTCAGCTATCCCTGCTCCTAGTTTTTATGTAAAAATTTCCTCCCCCTATCACTGTGCCCATACCTATAAAGTCAGAAAGTTTCCTGCTTTCTCCAAACAGAAGGCAGTGTAGCTTATACTTCCTTCTCTGACAACATGCTTCGGGATTCGGACAGCAAAACTGGTGACACCCATAGAGCATTGAACATGGATAGTTGACATACTTGCATTGGAAATAAAGGACCAATTGACATCACAGTTTAGGAATATCTACAGTGACCAGCAAACATCGAGCTCATAATACTGTTGATCACTTTGGGATCAGGATTTGCTTGAGAATTCAAACTCACATCATGCTCAGTTCAGTTTAAATGTATTTATTTAAATTGGAAAGAAAGAGAACAAGAGACATCTAGATCCAAAACTGTCGTGCTAATACCAAAGGTATGATAGAACAGTTAGAGAAGTAAAATTGAATGTCATTGTTAACATTGGGTAGTTTCCTGGTCTGATTTAGAAAAGGTTGAAAATGACTATGGCAACATGCATGAATCACCACTGATAACTTCGTTCAGATATCAGCAGGCAAGCTATAGTCACAAGAAATGATATTCTGTGCTTTCCAAATTGAGGTTTTTAACAGTTTTGAGCTTCTCTTCCAAAAGGAATGATGATATTTAATTGTTCTAAAATCTGACTGTTCTTCTTTTGCACCCCCTATTCTTGGAAAAGTGCTCCTTCTTCTTGCGATTACCTGTTTTTTCTTGATGTTGCCAAGCCAGTATCTCTTTCACCACAAAATATGTATGCCACATCTCACACATTGTGGTTAGACTGTGAATTGAAACCAGTTGCAACTGCCTGATTTATATTCAGTATTTGGGACTTATTTGTGGTGCACCTTGTTTCATGCACAACCACTCCCAACTTAGCTGTTTTTGATGTAGGGACTCTTGATAGATGTTCCACTGAAACCTCCTCACCATGGGATGGTGATGAATATTCATATACTCTTGGATTCTGAAACCCTGTTCACTGGGGCCACTGGATATTTTGTTGCTTAAATGAAGTACTTGTCAAGAGCAGTTCCATAAGAATCAAAGTCACAGTTGAAAGTGCACCTACTGGCATTCATTACTAATGCGGTCACCAGTATCTTAGGTTAGCCTGGAGAAGAGAAGGCTAAGAGGTGACATGATACCCATGTTTAAATATTTGAAGGGATACCATATGGAAGATGGGGTAAGCTTATTTTCTGTTGCTCCAGAGATTAGGACATGGAACAATGGCTTCAAGCTACAGGAAAAGAGATTCCACCTAAACATTAGGAAGAACTTCCTGAGGGTAAGAGCAGTTTGACAGTGAAATACACTGTTGCCTGGGGGTGTGGTGGAGTCTCCTTCTTTGGAGTTTTTTAGAGTCTGCATGGCTGTCTGTTGGAAGGGCTTTGGTTGTGTATTCCTGGATGGCGGAGTTGGGTTGGACTCTATGGCACCTGTAGTCTCTTCCAATTCTGTGATTCTATGGAAAACAAAACACTGCATCATCTACGAAGCCCTTGCCATCATCACACTGAAGTATCTCTGCTGATTTCTTCAGGATGGGATTAATCTTTGTTACCATTCTTTGCCAAACGCATAATTAACCACAATAATTCTGCGGCAAAGTTATTACCTGCCACTCCATTGCCATTCCACTGATGTCATTCCATTGATGTCAAAACTGTTTTTGTTAGTTTCCATCTGCCTGCTTAACAAAGTAAACAGCATTAGACATTGGAAATGTTCTATTTTATCAGTAATGTCAAATTTCCAATGTGGCAAGTGGCTGCCTGACCACAAAATAGTTATAGGTTTTGCCATGGTACATTAATTACAATAATTGGGCTGTTAAAAAGGCATAGGGACACCTAATTAGAAAGGCATTTTGATGAGAATATAGCAATAAACACCTGATGTATACCAGTAAAATCCTGATAATTGGTATAGCTGATGAGCCTTGAGATTTCTGGTTTCTAGTCTTGTGCATCTGGCTTTAAGCCCCTTCTCCAAATATTGCTCAAAAGATACCATATTAGAATACAAAGAAGGTTTCTGCAGTTCTGATGAAATACCATTAGGTACTATCAAATGTTGACTCTCTTAATAAATCCATTGCACAACAGTTACTGTGTCAGGTGTGCATTCAGCTAAAGATAAGAAAACGTGGAATCCTTTTTCCAATAAAGCAATGGAAAAACACAAGAAAAAGCCAAAGCTCAGTATTGATTTCAGTTTATTTCACTGTTCTTTAGACTATAAACTTGTGGATAGCATTTGAAAAACAGAGGTTTAACTACACACAGGTGAAATAATAAAACATACAAGCCCATATTTAAACATAAATGATAAAAAAAAATCTATCTGGGCATTAAAAAGCTTTCACGAGCTACTTTCTCTCTTAGAATGGGGGAAATGCTCTTTTGGTGCTGTTATTGGCTATCAGTTTGGTTTATGGTGAACCTGTAAATCAAAGACTCCAACAAGCCCCAATCATCAACATCCCTGCTTTGGTCTTGCAGACTCAGACTCTTGGGTTCTGTTACTGAATCATTCATCTGTAATGTGGTATTCCTCTTTTCCTACTTCGTTTTACCAAGTATTGTCATCTTTTCCAACAAGTCATGTCATCTCATAACGTGTCCGAAGTATGACAGCCTCAGTTTAGTCACCTTGGCTTGTAGGGAGAGTTGAGGCCTGATTTGTTTTCACACTCCTTTATTTCTCTTTTTGGTGGTCCATGGTTTCTGCTGAATTTTTCTCCAGCGCCACATTTCAAATGCCTCGTTACAACAGCTTTCTAAAATAATGTGATAGCCGCTCTGCCCAGTGAAACCATTTTGCTAATAATTATGTGCAACGGTTTTCAGTTTTAGTCAGATATCTTTAACCTATTCAGCACTTACTCTGTGACATGTGAAAGAAAGTGATCTTGATTTGGAAGTATATAAACCTATGAGAGAGGAAGGAAACTTATTTGAATTTGTGCAGAATTTTGGAGAAGCAGTGTAAAGTAGTGGTTTGAGTGTTGGGCTAGGACTTGGGAGGCCAGATTTCAAATCCCTGCTGAGCTATGGAAACCCACTGGTTCATACAGTCATAGAATTGTAGAGTTGGAAGAGGCCTCATGGGCCAATTAGTCCAAACCCCTGCTGAATGCACAATTTCCAGCTAAAGCATCCCCAGCAGGTAGCTGGTCAGCTTCTTTTTAAAGCTGTCTCTACTCTCTCATAGCTTTAAACTATTAGACCCTCAGAGTCAGCAGAGAACAGGCCTGCTTCTTCTCTTTGCGACAGCCCTTGAGATATTTAAAAGAGTGCATTAGTGTCATCACCTCAGCCTTCTCTTCACCAGCTGAACATGCCCAGCTCCTTCAAACCTTTCATCACATGTTTTGTTCTCCATTCCTCTTATCATCCTTGTTGCCCTTCTCTGAGCATGTTCCAGGTTGTTTATATCCATCTTTAACTGGGGCACCCATAACGGAATGCAGTACTCCAAATGAGGCTAAACCAGTCCAGAATAGAGGGGCCTATTGCTTCCCTCACCTTGAAAACTTTTCTTCTATTAATGGAGGCTAAAATGACATTCACCTTATTTGCTACAGCATCACACTGGTGCCTCATGTTCAACTTACGATGAACAGTACTCCCAAGGTCCTTTTTGCTTGTAGTACTGCTGAGCATTATCTCCCTCATCCTGTACCTGTGCACTTGACTTTTTGGCGGAAATGTAACATTTTGCATATGTCTTTATTGAATGTCATTTTATTTTGAGTTTATCTAGGTCCTTTTGAATTTTGTTCCCATCTTCGAATGTTTTGGCCACTTGTCCCAGATTTGTCTCATCTGCAAACTTGATGAGAATTCCATCCACTCTGTCATCTAAGTTGTTGATAAAAATGTTGAAGAGTAATTACCCTGGATAGAACCAAGAGACACTCCACTCAAAACCTCCTTTCACTTTGAAACCTAGCATTGATGACAACTCTTTGAGCTGGTTTTCCAACCAGCTATGGATCTACCTGACAGTGTTCCCATCTATTCCACTTTTAATCAGTTTGTTAATCAAAATCTTATGGGGAACTTTATCAAATGCTTTGCTGAAGTTCAGATAAATGACATCTGTAGCATTGCCCCATCTACTAAACTAGTTACCTGATTGGGAAAAAAAAAAGATATAAGATTAGTCTGGCAGGATTTGTTCTTGGCAAACTCATGTCAGCTCCTACTGATCACTGTATTGTGGTCGAGATATTTGCAGACAGCCTTCTGTATAATCCATTCTAATATTTTTCCTGACGTTGAGGCTAGGCTCACTGAGCTGTAGTTTCCTGGATCTTTTTTGCTGCCCTTTTTTTTCTCTTTAAAATGATGACAAGGGGTTCAGAGATGACAGCAGCAAGTTCTTTCAGTACCTTGGGGAGCAGATCATATGGCCCTGCAGATTTGAACTCATGTAGGTTAGCTAGGTGATTCCTGACTGACTCCTTATCGATTTACAAGCCAGATCGCTTGCCGGGGTCTCTGCAGCTGCATGAAAGTACACAAATAAAAGAGGTATTGAGTAATTCTGACTTTTCATTGTGATCTGTTAGCATTTTACCATCCTTACTGAATGTGGTTGCACTGTCTCCTTCGTCATTCTCTTGCATCAAAAGTATCTGGGGGGGAAAAAACACTTTGTGTTGCTTTTTGCTTGCCTAGCCAGTCTCAGGTCATTTTGAGCTTTAGGTTTTCTTACACTGTTCCTACAAGGTTGGGCTACACATTTGTACTCTTCCTTGGTGATTTGTCCTTCCTTCCATTCTATATACATACTCCTTTTCTTTTCACTTTCTCCCTGAATTTGCTCTTCAGCTGCGTTGGCTTTTTCAGATATTTCTCATTTTTCTTCTTCCATGGGATAGTTTGTGATTCTGCTTTTTGCAACTCATTCTTCAAGAACTCCTGCCCTTGTTGGGTGTCCTTTTCCTTTAGCATGTCTGCCAATGGAATTCTACCCGATAATTCTGTGAATTTTTTTTTTTAAAAAAGCTTTCCTGAAATCCAAGGTCTTTATTTGACTATATTCTTCTTTGTCTTGTCCCACAATTGTGCATTCTAGCATTACATAATCACTTTCCCCTCAAGTACTGATCACTTTGATTCCAGCGATCAGTTCGTCCCTATTGGTTAGAACCAATCCAGGATTGCTGATCTCCTTGCTCCTTGCTCCGCCTTGTGAAATAAGAAATTATTTGTATAACACATTAGGAAATTTTTTTGAGAGCCTAACAGAGTCTCCCAGCAAATATCAGTATAGTTGAAGTTCTCCATGACTACTAATTCTTGCATCTGTGAGATTTCTGAGAATTGGTTCTAGAAAGCATCACCTACCACCTCTTCTTGGTTTGGTGGCTTGTAGTAAACTCTTATTTTTCTAATTGTTTTTCCCCAGATGCTCTCAACTGGTCCACTTTTATCACTCTCATGGATTTCTGTGCAACTAAAATTTTCTTTGAATATAATGATATTCCCTCTCCTTTTTTACCACATCTTGAATAGGTTATACCCTTCAGCTGTAATATTTGGATCATGAGAGTTATCCCACCAGACCTCTATCATGCTTATAAAGTCATATTCACCTTCCTGCACTAGGACTTCAAGCTCTTCTTTTTTGTTTCCCAACTTTATGCGTGGGTGTATAGACATTTCAAGCTTGTTTGTTCTTATCTGTTAAATTACTGACAGTTTTTCTGTGCATACCATTCATTCCCTCAGCTTTTCTTCTAGAATTCACTTCCTTGTGTTTAGAGCTTACCTTTGAACTGATGTTTGGCCTATCATCTCCAACCTTCTTCAAAGATAGAGTTTAAAGCCCTCTTGAACAGACTTGCCATGCTACCACCGAAGGCATTTTCCCAGTCTTTGTGACATGGAACCTATGTGTAGCCATGGACCTTTGTCTAAGAAGTGAAAACTGTGCTCCCAGAAACCAAACCTCTCCCATCTATACCACCTCCATAGTCACTCATTCACTTTTATTATCTTCCCATCCCTGTGTAGTCCTCTGTCCTTCACTGGCAGACTTGATGAGAATTCTACCTGTGCCTCAGCTTGGTGAAGTCTTACTTTCTCAGCCTGAGAGTAGTGCAAAGGCAAACCCCCTCTGAACAAGTCTTGCCAAGAAAATCCTGTGACAGGTTTTCCTTAGGGCCACTGTAAAGTGGAAATGACACGAAGGTACAGAACAATAGCCATACTTTAGTTCTCAGAAAAACCATGGAATTGAGAGAGAGGGAATTGAGAGAGAGGGAATTGAGAGAGAGAGGGAATGGTTTTCCAGAAAGTTAATTGAAGAGTTTGAGATGGTAGTGTGTTTGAGATGATTGTGTGTTTAAGGGCAAATATTTTTGATGCGTTTGTCATAATGTAGATTTAATATGGCTAAAACAATGTATGGTGATGATTCATTATTGAAGAGTTCATGATTCTTATAAAAACATTGAACTAATTTGTTGATAGTCCTTAATATTGAAATCTGTTAGACTGAAGGCATGCAGTAAGTTGTTGCAAATGTGGAATTTGTTACTCCAAAATAGGAAATTTTCCAAATCCTTAGCACATGAAATGCCATGCCAAGCATTAATAATAATTTTTATTTTGAGCAAAATAATTTATGAAAGAAAATCAGCCATCACATAATCTAGGAAAGATTGTGCTATGTCCTGTTCCCTTCTATGTTGACTGCCTGCCTACCTTATCATAAATTTAGGATGGCAAAGGATAAGTGTGATTGTGATGTGTTACACTCAAGTTACATCTGGTAAATAAGTCTGCTGGGATTTTGTGTTGTATCTTCTGTTTCTGAACAAACTAGCCAATATGGAGAGGATTTTTTTTTTCCAGCTTAAGATAGTTTCTGTTGTCAGCTCACCTAATTTTCCAAATTGGTAGCACCTAAAATATTAATTTATATCTAGCATAGAGTTTAAGGTAATCTACATAGAATTCACCCATACATTAAACTGAGAGCTTTAGCAAATCATGGACCTTAATTCAGTGTCTTAAGTTATCCTTGGGTAACTCCAGTAGAAATTGTATTTGCAACTATGGAGGTTTTTAAACAGAGGTTGGATAGCCATTTATCAGGAATGCTTTAAGGGTGTATTCCTGCATGGCAAGGGGTTGGACTTGATGGCCCTTGTGGTCTCCTCCAGCTCTATTATTCTGTGATTCTGTGATTCTGTGTCTAAGGCCATAATACTTTTAACACTTCGTAAATATACCAAAGAGAACAATTTTATGTGCCAGATGATTCACAAATGATTTATATCAATGCTTTTAATGCCATCTGATTGTCATTTGTACTAATGACCGTATTGTTAAAAAGTTGTTGTGTTCAATTTGTACCCCCACAGTACATACAGAATTAAGTGATGGATGGAAACATTTTTTTTTGTCTCCTCAAAATTATTTTTAGGTTACTTCTGGAACTTCTAGAACTTCTCTTTGACAAATTCAATGCTGTTGCTGCTGCTCATGCCGTTGTCCTGGGACATCTTCAACAGACTGTGGCTTCTCCTTCCAGTCAGTACGATGGTGATATCAAATTATATGACATGGCAGATGTGTGGGTGAAGATCCAGGATGTCTTGCAGGTAGGCAGCACAGAAGGGCATGTACATCTAAAAACACAAGTTTTAGAGGTCTAGGATCTCCTAGAAACATTTTGGGCAAAAGCTTTGAAGTTAGAGGGGCAGGATTCAGTGAGGTATTAGATAAAGAGGTTGAGCCAGTGGTGGAAAAGACCAAAGTTTAAGGGAGCTATCTTAGGTGCTGGACCAGTTTTGGGGATAGAATTCAGCACATCAGGTAGCTTCTCTAAGCTTTGCGCTAAACTTCATGATGGATTCATGTCCCACTGACATGGAAGTGTCCAGCTGCTGCTGGCTTGAGCTGTATGTGTCAAGGAGACGCTATGAAAAATAGAATTCTTCCATGCTGAAACAGTTAGGAATACTTTTGCAGTGACAGGATGCCATCAATGAATTTCTGTCCTGTTTGTCAAGAAGAGCCTCAGTCCATTTTTTTTTGTTCCAGCTGTAGTAGCCCTGTTGGCTCAATTGAAACTTCGTAAGTCATAATTTATAATAAGTTGCCTTGATTCAGTGGGTCTGTTCAAGTTGAGTAACAATTGGATTTTGGCTACTTATGATGTAGCAATATTGCATCCCAATGGCACATGTAGTAAAGCTGCTTTACCGAGAAACTACATGAATCCGTCTGACACATCTTTAGAGACTCTGTTCAAAATATAATGGCTGTCAGCACAGACCAGGGTCTTCTTAGTTACAGGGCCTTGCGTCTGAAGAGACCTTCCTCTATTCATTTGCCAGGTTCTATTCCTCCTGTCTTACGAGGTTAACATTAGTGCTGTTTTACCTCAGTTTTTAATATGTGCTGATGCTTTATGTGTCATATTTTCCCTTTTAAAATATTACATTATTAGCTGCCTCATTAATATTCTGGTGGGATGTATGGATCTTAAATATTTTTAAAAAAATGCCACATGCTGCAAAATAAAAGGCAGAACAAGATGGAAAACATTACAGGACTTAATTTGGACAAAGAATGTGGCAATCATACATATGTGCAACTACCAGTCTTACAAGAAGTATACCGACTTAGTTTTATTTACTTTTAAGTGCTTTTAATATAGTTTATGGCCACACCGCCCTAAATATGCCTGGTCTTGTATGATCTCAGTGGCTAAGCAGGGTGAGACCTGGTTAGTGCTTGGATGGGACTTGGATTAATGGTTACTTGGATGGATGATTAGTACTCACCCATGGAAACCCTGAAGAAATCTGACTAAGAAAACTCTGTGGGTCATCATAGGTTGGAGTCAGCTTGAAAACACATAATAACAAGCCTTGTGGAACTTGATGGAAAAACATAAGCCAGGGTCCCTGCCCTAAAGAAGCTGCAATTTAATTTTTTTGTTCAAGGGGTGAAACAAGAGAGAAGGAAGGTAACAGAGGAAGTGATTACACTGGAATAACTAGGGATGAATAGGAGACACATGCCATCAAGCTAGACTTTCTTTTTGAGTTGGTCTCTGAAGTAAAGCTGCTCTGAGTAGTTAATATAAGATAACTGGATAGTTTTACTCTCATGGGAAAGACTGAGAAATAAGAACTCTCTCCCTTCACTCAAAATGTAGTAGAGAAAGAATGCAAAGAAGGAACGTAGTCCCATTCAAAACAGATTAGTCTAATGGACATTGTGGACTGGAGATGTTTCAGTTACAATATTTTGTGGAGACAATTGAGATTATCTTCTTAGAATTGTGACAGCTTCAAATTATGGGAATTATTTCTCTTTCTAGCTACTGTTAAAACATCTCATTGCAAACTTCCGATCATTACCTGTTCTTAGGGCACAGGTCTATATTGACTCAGGACAAGGTAGCAAAACATGAGAAAACAAGGGATTCAGATAAGGCCTTTCTTGTAATCCTCATACATACAATACTGGATAATCATGGATATATACAGCAAGGGTGGGAATTGCGTAGACACAGACATTCAGCCCTGGGGAGTACCACAGACAACCCCTGCAAAATACCATCAAATAGAATGTGTATCCACCAAAGATAATAGCTGTAACAGTGTACTAGAGATTCTAGGAAAAAGCCAAAATTCAAATATTGGGGTGGCACAGCCTTCTGGACTCCCTGTTGTGCTCTTCTGGGATCTATAGGGTGATCCAATAAGAGCTGAAGCCCTTGTGTGCCTAGATTGTAAGAGTCTAATGAACTTTGGATGCCATCTTCTGATGAGGTGTTCAGGTACGTGCTCTCTGTTGCCTCCTGTAATGTGATTTGCTTCCCACAAATGCTGTGTAATAGGCATAGAACAGCAGCAGTAAATTTACTTCCACCTCTGCCAGAATCTCAGTGTACAAAGCTATCCTTGACAGCACTGAATGGGTTGGCATTCTGAACATAAAGTCTTTTGCGTGCCTTTCTGAAACGTGGCTTAGAATACATAGGGGCTTTGTTTAAAGCTCGCCAAGGTCCTGAGTGTTTTAATGCCCTCAACATCTTCCACTGCTGTGTCAGCAAATTTCAGCCAGGTTGTGCTTAATGTTGAGACCACCTTGCCATTTGCAAAACTGCTGCTGCTTTAAAATACTGGTCTCTGCCT
This sequence comes from Ctenosaura bakeri, assembly GCA_948474755.1. Taxonomy (NCBI): domain Eukaryota; kingdom Metazoa; phylum Chordata; class Lepidosauria; order Squamata; family Iguanidae; genus Ctenosaura; species Ctenosaura bakeri. Next base: position 342,178 of record CAOLHI010000252.1, on the reverse strand, counting down.
ATCATCATGCTTTAGTTGTAGTTGCTGGATAGCTTCATGCTGAGATTTCCAGCAGAGAATTGATCTTGGCTCTTTCCCACCATGGTTCACATGGAGCTGTTGTATTATGCTTTTCTGGCTATTTTCTTTCTAAATATCATTGCCTGGATGAACCAGGATGACAAAAGGATAGACAAACCTCATGTCTCCATGGGTCTTTTCTCATATTGGTGTCATTGTTCATGCATCTTACGTGAACAGCTGGTCAATAACCCTCAAAAGATGAAGTGGGTTTCATAATGGCAGCTCAGGGAGTTGGATATTATGAGCTACCTCCTGTATACTGTGATGTCCTTTTAATTTTTAACTTGAGCTACTGTGGGCTATCTGGAACCGAATCAAATGGCAAAGCTTTTCTTGGATGCCTGCTGCTCTGACTGCAGTAGTCCTTCAAGAATAGGGTAGAATTCCTTGCAAAAAAAGTACATGTTGGGACAGTTTTGGGTTGGGACAGTTTAGGCTGAAGGGACTTATGCTGTGCTTAGATTACTCTGGGAATTGCAGCATGCATTCCTGTACAAGTAATAGCAGCGATGAGACTGAGGTTCTGTGGAAAACATGACTCAAACTGTTGGGACCACCATAGGAATCATGGTCCACTGGGGAAATGGATCTCCATGAAATGCAGCAGAGAACTTTTTGAAGATGATGGGAAGATCTGAATTCTAAGAGTGGTTTAGAACAGTGGTTCTCCATCTTGAGCTTTCCAAGTATTTTGGTCTACTCCCAAGAAGCCCTAGTCAGCATGGCCAGTGATCAGAGATTTGGGGAGTTGAAGTCTAAAATATCTGGACAGTGTATCAGTTATTTAGAAGACTGTAAATTAGGTGTTTGCATTTTTTAAAAAGCAATGTTTTCAATAATGAATATTTGACCAGTAACTGACTGCTCAACTGACCGTGTTTTTCTTGTTGGAAATTCTTTGCTAGTTGTTTAGACCAAGAATATTGACAATTCAGTTTCTAAAACTTGAATGTTATAACTGTCCGTAGCAGAGGGGGAGGCCAGAAAGTGGCATATAGTACCATGTCATTTCTAGGAGCTAGTGGCATGACTATTTTTATAAAAAAACTAATATATACACTATTGAATTGTTAGCAGCTTCATCTTGAGCACTCATAATTTGAGGATAACCTTAACACTTTTGAAAAGAGTGCACCATAAAACATGATTCTGACAGGTGGGATTGGTTTTGTGGGTGTCTGAATCTTTCCCAAACATTGATGTGTTGATGCATTTGTGAGCAGATGGAAGTAGTGGGCAGAAAATGGGTGCAGAAGCAATTGTCAAGATTAGTGTAATCACGCCCACACGGTATGCCGTGTGCTTTACCTCGTGGATGTGTTCCTTCAGCTTAGAGATGGCATGTTGCAAGTGAAATCTCTCGACCTATTAATACTCATTTTATTTTTGCAACTATTTATTGGGGATTTTTAAACAAGGGGAGGGGTTTGAATAGTGGGAAGGAGCCATAGAAAAAGTTTAAATCAAATAAATAAGGAACAGTTTAACTGAAGAACAGAAAAGGAAACAAAAAAGAATACTAGGGAGAGACAGCGATCGAGATCAAGGTAGAGGTCAAGACTGGGCAACTGTTGGTGATTAAAGGGCTACATTGGCCTCCCCAGGGGACCATGGATGGCCACACTACCATTGAATTATTTTTACCTTTGAATGCCCCCCAAGTTTTCAGGTCACTGGGGAAAAAAGGCATCTCCCCTGAGCTGGAGGAGGGGACGTGCCAAAATTGTTTCCCATGCCCCTAGGGTGCACATGGATGCAAAGTATTTTTTTGGATTTTTTAAAAAAATTTCTAGGGGGCACAGAAGACCACAAAAACCAGCCCTATGGGACAGCATGCAGTTTCCAGGCCACATTTTTCCTACTTCTTGATATAGACAGCTACTTCTGTTCTTTCATTGTGTGTTCTTTTGCCTTATCCTCAGCGTGCAGTTAATTTCAATCAAGATCTTACGGAGAAAGATTTGTTCTTGTGATTCTACTTTTATATGATGCTTAGCTCAGTTTAGGTCTGTTGTGTAGGAGGCACATTGATGTACATTCTTTTTGTAGCTTTGGAGACTTAACTAATTTGTTAGTTTTTGCCATATATATGCCTTTAAAAATGTTGATCAAAAATGTAGAGGTGCTGATATGTGCATATGGGGCAAGATCTAACAGACGCTAAACATTTTGAAGTTAAATTTGTTTCAAGGATAAAATTTAAGGGTTTGAAATCAGTTGGGTGCCACCTTGGAAAAGATTCTATTATTTGTCTGCCCTTTGTATATCAGATGCTGTATTTTGTACCCAGATGCAGAAGTACGTAAGTAAGTAGTAAGGATCTATCTGTCTGTGTCTTTGTTTTTTTTTCTCTGTGTGGTGTTGGCCATGGAGAAGAGAAACAGCCTTATCTAATAGAACTTTCTCTTGGGGTTTGCACTGAGTTATACTCTGGATCACTTGTTTTTGTCCTGCTTCCTTCTCCCTGCTCCCTCCCTTTCCAGACTTTTGTTTCTTAGCAATTGTTCCTGGTGTCTGCAGCAGCCTTTGAGGTGAATCTCTCCTTCGGCACTCTCTCGTAACAGAGATATCAGATTTTTTTTCCCTGACATTTTAGGCATGTTTCTAATTTAGTTCTTTAATTTAGCAGTTCGTTGAGAGCATAATTACTAAATATTTGATTGAAAAGAACAATAAGACACCTCCAGTTAAAGATGTAATAGCATGGATAAGCTGCTTGAGAATAATATGATTAATGGAGTTGCAGGCTTGCTGGGCACAATGAAGACGCATCTCTGAAATCTTTACATACCAAGTTGTAGAAAGTGTTGCTATTCTAGGCAGTAATCTGGGAAGAAGGATTGAATGGACTTGTCTGAGATTCTTGCTCAAACAGGCTAGTTCCATTTTGAACATTGTAAGGTTTCTGCATATCGTATTGTTTTGCTTTAACCTAAGGTGTGCTTTATGTGTGCAGCATGAACTTGGTCAGTATGTGTAGCTTGTCAGGGAAACAGAGTTAAGTATATTGCCCCATGGATTGTTCACACAGTGGCAGACTTGGATATGCCCTATGTAAAAGTGTGAAATGAGCCTGAACAACTCCGTCTTTAGCTTGTATAGTGAAGGAAATACCCTGTCAACTAGGTTTCACATTTTAATCTGTTCAGAATGAAAGGAAACACCAAAATAAGTTACAATTCCATGGTAGCAGGACTCTCACATTTCTTAAGCTAGGTAATTCTAATGTTTTTATTCCTTTCTTCTTCCTGACTCCACCTTGACTGTTTGGTGTTTACTTGAAGTGTCCAAGTACCTGGGAGAATCAGTAAGGTGAACAGAGATAAAATGGCCTCATCAGAAAACAACATCTGATGTCCACCAGGAGACAGCTTTAAGTAGAGGATATTTATATTTTGGTGGTTGGGAGAGTTAATGGTGGGAAGAAGAAGGCAGATAGCTAGGATTGGTAGAGCTTAATAGTTGCTGTTTTTGGAGTACAGTTCCCCCAAACAATTGTGCCTGGAATTTATAGTCTGGATTCTGGGAGTTGTAAATACCTCCTCCCCCCAAAATACCTTTTCTGAGCTTTGGGAGTTGGCTAGGAAAATAGTCATCAAATAATGTAGCAGATAGCAATTGTAAGACTGTCTCTTAACTTTCTTCAAAGAAGTTGTTCCCACCAGGGGAATGTTGGATTAGGGCTGCAGCCACCTGCAATCATTTCTTCAGCAAGTTGCTTTGTTCACATTTTGTATCAGGAAGACCAAGTATAGGTCTTTGATCCTGCTCAGAATGGCAAACTATGAGGAACCTTCCTCTTGACCTCAAGTAGGGGGCTGGAGTCCCTTTGGCACTAGTGAGCTGGGGCTGCATGGTTAAACAATTTGATTCAAAAGTTATCACCGTTGCCCACGGTGTGTACGAGACCAAGGAAGGTGCTTGTTGAGAGGGAGGTCAAGGGGAGAGGTACATGAGCTATGAAGGCTCAGTTGGAAAATTCTTTCATGCTGAATCAGAAGGTTTGCTTATGGTCCTGACCTAAAAAGTAGCTTTAGAAGAAAGGGAAGTGCCCAAAATTCCTCCTGAGCTTAACTGCAAGTTCTAGAGATCAGATGCAACTCTAAGGACGGCTGCCAGGAACTTAGAATTTTCTGGGACTGATTTATTATATCCAATTTATTTCTCAACCTCTTTACAGCCAAAAGAGTGCTTTAAGAGTCCTTGTGGGAGAGGTTAGCCTACAAAAAAGTGACTTGCTCCAAAGGTACCCCAGTGCCTCACTGTCTGCACTGTACTCTACTCAGCAAAATTGTATGGATGTGAAAGCTTTGATGCAGTCAGAGGTTATGGCTGAAATAGGTTACCACAGGAGAGTTATATAGGAGGTGGTAACTTGCCATTGGGAAAAACTAAGGCATCCTTAGTTAGAGGGGCTGAACAAAAGACAGGACTGGTCTTTTCAATGGAGGCCTTGTGTTTCTTCTGATGCAGTCAACCCTCCACATTTGTGGTTTTGACTTTTGTGGATTTGATTATTCACGGATTATTTGCCGTCACCTCTACTGCCTCCCTATGCCATCTTTAATAGGGACTGCAAGCCTCCTGAGACTGAGAAATTGCAAATGAGGCTTGTAAGTCTCTATTAAAAATGGTGTGGGGCAGCAGTGGAGGTGGCAGTAAGCCCCACCAGCCCCTCACTTCTGCCTTGTGAAGGAACCCTGATGTCTCAAAGGAATCTATGGTGGGTTGGATATATTGATCGTACTTTTTGTGTGTGTTAAATATGGTTTGGGAGAGCCTAGAGTTATTCATGGTTTTTTCACTTTCACGGGAGTCCTGTGCCCCTAATGCTGGTGAATGTGGGGATATGACTGTATCTGCCTCTAGCCTAGCTTCCCATTGTTTGTAGCATCTATTTGCTTAAAATATGAAGAAATGCTGAAGAGGACAGGACAGAGGGAAGAATGGAGAGGGATAGTCAGCAAGGGCAGTCTTTGCAACAAAAGTGGAAGGTGCAAGAGATAGCCCAGTTGGAGAATTGCCTTAAAGACATTAGATATGATGGGCATGGGAAAACGTATGGTGTTAATTAAAGAGAAGACATTCTAAGAATTTGAAAAAGAGTGGGAACCAATTATAGACTATGTAAATCAAGAGGTTAAAAAGAATATGCTATACTGTTCGTATATAGTGATTATGTTGTTTGTACATAGTTATTATTTTAAGAGAATAACTATGATATTTTAGAATTAATGGTAGAAGGCTTAATAAAATTATTATTAAAGTGAATAGATTTTAGAATTGAATATAAATGCAAATTCAAGGATGAAAAATATTTAAAAGGAAGACATATGAAGGAGTAAGAAGAGGAGGAAATGTTTTGTAAATTGAGTGTATGTTTAGACGAGGAATATATGTATGTTTATAAGATTTAAAAATAATAAAAAACAAGAATGGAGAGTGAGTGCTATTGTCCATCTCTAATTTTTACCAGAAAGGAGACTCATTGACCATAAGTGCTTGTTAATATTAATTCTAACATGCAATTTCTTGCTATTACAGCACTTCCACAACATTTGACACCTGCATTGTGTTAAGCTTAAAAGCAATGCAGTAATCTAATTTATGTGACTAGGGTCACTTGAGACTATAGCATGAACCAATGGATTCAAATTGCAAGAAAGGAAATCCCACTTAACCTGTAGGAGGAACTTTTCTATTGTAAGAGCTGTTAGACAGTTTGAGAATCCACCGTCTTGCCTGGGAGGCTAGTAGACTCTTCCTTTGGAGCTCTTTAAACAGAGGTTGGATGGACATCTTTCTGGAGTGCTTAGTTACATATTCCCTACATGGCAGGGGGTTGGACTAGATTGCCCTTGTGGTCCCTTGCAACTCTAAGATTCTATGATTTTATCATTCAGGAGCAGAACTTTGTTCCCAAGGCCATAGAACTCTCTAGCTTTGTTATTTCCTCCAAAATGGAAGTCTTCCTCATGGCTTAGAAATATGCTCTGTTGGTGCCCTTGAAATTCCGAATGCTATAGTTTCATTAACATTGTTCTTCTGTTTAATTGAGAGTGTAGCTGGTGGATGGTGATTGGCAGCTGTTGCAGCTGAAGAATGCGGCTAAGGTATTGCAGGAGTTGGCTGAGAACAAAATAATATTCCCGAGGCATAAGCATCTTCAAAGTGAGACTTCCAGACTTTTAGCCTCTTGCCACTTTGATATATTTTTGTTTTATTTCTCAAAAGAACACATTTGCCTCTCTTTACCATTGCTTTAGCAAACTAACACAGCAATACTTAAAACAATGGCTTCCTCAGATCAGATGACTTTAAGGTATTCTTTGCAGAAAAGTTAAAATAGGACAAGTTAAACAATGACCTTTAAGAATTGTATCACCTTCCTGAATCTAAGGATTACAAATTCCCTTTCAAGAAAGATTAAAACACATCTGACCCTTCCACCATACTTTCTAAAATGCTTTTCATTAACTTTTGAAACTCTGACTATATGCAGAATGATTCATCTCATTCCTCTTGCTTACTCCCAGGCTTTTTACTATGGGGACCTATAGAGCGAATTGTCCTTGACACACATACATTGTATTCTCTTCCATTTCTTGAATGCAGAAGTAAGCAGTTGGTGTGTCGGTTCTTTGTGCAATTATTTTTCCCCAGCAACTTGTGTCCTGTTCCTAACCAAAGTCATCTCCATGGTATACATGAGAATAGTGTTATGCATAGGTCGTGAGTATTTGGCTTACCTTAATAGCTTGTGGCTTGCCCTACTGTGTTTGTCATCTGGAACTATATGCTTGCTTGAATTTTTAGTGGAGTGGGGAAATACTGTAGCTCAGTGGTAGAGTACATGCTTTGCGTTATGAAAAGCTTTATGCTTTATAGTGATTCATACCATTCTTCTATCTGTCTCAGTTGTCCACTCTGTCTGGCAATAACTTTCCAGGGTTTCTTTCATAATTCTAGCCCTATTAGGACATCTCTTACCTAAATTCAGTTGCTAGTGCTAACTAGAGTAGACCTGTTGAAAAAGTGGGATTTACCAAAGTGTTGACTTACTGTTTATCATTTCATTTCACGGTATATCTCTAGTTGAGACTCAGTTAGATTTTGGCTCTGGTATTCCCTGGTAGCATTCCACGCAAGAAATAACCAGTCCTGACCCAGACAAGATTGAGTAGTATTCAGGGTGGTATGATGTAAGTTCAGAAGGTCCCAGGTTCACTGTCTTTCATCTTTAGTCCAGAAGGTTCAGGTAGAAGGTGATGGGAAGGACCTTTGCCAGACAGCTTCTTCAGTCAGATAAGACAATGCTGGAATAGATGGGCATGTGCATGAGACTGCCTTGTATCATCTTCCCATATCCCTATTTCTCTGTCCTTACAGCACTGTGAGTCTGAGTTGCATTAACCCTTATTATTGCCCTCCAAGACCATGCTGTTGGGGAGTCTGACATCATCTCCAGCTCAACTCACTTATGAACAGCTGTATATTCCCATCTCAATCTGGAATATTAGAGACTATGTTTTCTGTTCATTTTTATGCCTCACAAAACTGGCCCTAGATATTCTGAGCTTGGCACTTTTTGAAGCTGACCCATACGTGCAAGTTAAATACGGATTAGACATAATTTAAACAAGATTTGGATGAACTTCTTTTCAGTGCCAGAGCTTGTTCTTCAGAGTTGTAGGTAATGAAAATAATCACAATCCCTTTGCCAAGTATACCTTTTATCATGCTTTGCCTGAGACAGTTTGCTACCAGAGGCAAATGAGAAAACAGTGCCCCCTTGGTCATTTCCGTACTACACTCTTATAGCATGATTATTTCACTTTCAACATCCTGTGGAATCCTGAGGTTTGCAGTTTAGGGAGGGGCCGGCCCGGAAAACCCACAACAACCTACGGATTCTGGCCGTGAAAGCCTTCGACTTTACATCCAGTCTCTGTTTACAAACTTTCAAAGAAGGTGACTTCAACACACTTTGAGGTGTATTCCACTGTTGAACTGCTCTTACCTTCAGGATGTTCTTCCTAATGTTTAGGTGGAATCTCTTTTCCTGTATTTGAAGTCATTGTTCCATGTTCTAGTCTCTGAAGCAACAGAAAATAAATTTGCCCTGTCTTCCATGTGACATCCTTAACATCCTATATGAATGTGTATTTTAACATTTATAAATTACTGTGTTTTACTGAGATACTTTAGTATGTTGTCAGCTAACTTGTGTCTCAATTTTGGGAGAAATGAAGGATATGATAAATATACAAATAAAGTTTTGTTAGAATTTTGTTTGTCATGATTTACCTTGAGGAATCAAGAGTGAATGTATCTGCCTGCTCACCACCCAACTTGCTACTCCGTTCCATACTTATTGAACCCATATTTCTTCAAACATCCCCGCCGTACCCCCACATCTTACCTGAACTGATGCAAGAATATTTGCATGATATGAAAGCATATGTAAAACGTATATAATATGTAAACAAACTTCTTTATTGCTTCCCTCAAATTATCTGAAGAACTTTAAATTCAGCCACAGAATGCAAAGAATGTTAGTGAGTATTGTTTACACAGAAGACAGAATGGTGAGTTCTGGTGTAAGGACTTGAAATCATTTTTGTTGAATTATACGCCATGGAGATACTCTTATTGCTCTTATTGTAAGAAATACTATTTATTGCCTGTAAAGCTCCCTGCAAGGATCTGAGCGGAAAATGATAGGGGAGCAATATCATCAACAAATGCTTTTCTTAAGCTATCTCACCACTTGCCAAACTCCCTGAGCCCCACTGACAATGGTTATTCAGCATCTAAAACTGATAGCAGCTGTGTCTATGTTTTCTAAATCCATGTGCTGCAAACGTACAGAAAAAGTGCTTGAAAGCAGCAGAACTGGTATGAAGTAAAATTATTACTGCTAAAAATTCTCCTGTCAACCCATGGCATAAACTGGATATTCTTGTACAAAACCATTTTTTCCCCAGACTCCTCCTTCTCCTCCTGTTTTTTTTTTTTTAAATGAAGATAATAAAAAGTAAATAGGAAAACACCCTTTTGTACATTAAGAGTGCTGTGTAGATGATTGATAATAACAGAAACTCTTGGATCCCTTTCATCTGAGGAAAAGCTTGGAGTAAATATAAAATGATTTAAGTTTTGTGGTCCATTTGTGGAACTTCACTCTCATCACAAGGGTGTGGGTGTACCGTCTATGCTTTGAACGCAAAAGTCATATTAATTTTAAGCTCCATTAGAGATGCAAGAGGGAAAAGAAAGATGTTCATCAAATAAGAAAGGACTAAATTAGTAAGGGATTTTTTTAATTTCAAGGTTCAGAAGAGTAGTACAAATAATGGAGTAGTTCTTTGCTTTTTTGGTTTTTTTTTTTTTCAGAGAGAGGGAAGAAAGCTCCATCAAAACTAATTTTTTTTTGTCCTTGCAAATTAAAGCTCATTTGTATGGCTGCCATGCCTATACCTCTCATCCAAGATCAAAGCTTTAGAAGTACAGTAGTAGGAAAAGGTTTTCCATATGAAAATTTATAGTACTGGAAGATGTACAGTGGCCTGGAGTGGGGAAGGAAAGATGGCATGGTTTGTAATGAGGGAAGTCCTTCTGGTCAGCTAAATCAACCTTGTTTTTGTCTCTTCTGTCTCCATTTTGCAGACACTGCAAATACCAGCATGGAATTTAGTGGTGATCACAGAAATGAAGAGTTCTCAAAAGTTGTACTTTTCATTAAAACACACATGCACAAAAATCCAAAGCATGTTTCTAGCCCTTAATGTGATAATTGTTTTGAAAAATGCCCAGTTGACACCTGGTAAAATGCTGCCTTGGTTGACTAAGAACCAAGATTCATTCATTCATTCATTCATTCATTCATTCATTCATTCATTCATTATGTCTTTCTTGCCCCCCTCCACTGGGATATATAATCCACAAATGGATTCCAAGTGCTAACTGGTTAAAGCTGAGAGCCAAGTGGGGCGTTCAAGGATAATGGGAGTTGGTCTTCACTGTTTTAACTCTGTAGGAAATGAGACTAAAACTGTTAGGATTCAGCCTTCATTTAGCAGAGATACACAGAGAAACGTTTAAAAGCTTGTCTAATGACTTGTGGCTTCAGACTGACTGATGTAATAAAAACGAACACAGGTAGCTTTGGATAAAAGACTTAAAATACTTTACTAATGGCTTCTTCATTTACATCTGTATTGAGAGCCTGCTACCTGTCTAACTAATGAATAGGAGAATCTTCAGTCTTAACTCACCATCCTGCTTGATGGGACTCGAAGCATGCGGAGAGTTCAGAGAAAGCAGCCATGAGAACAAAGAGGATCAGAGAGACAACAAACTCTCCATAGCTTGCAGGAGTAGACCATATTATGCAAAGCAAGCATGGCAAGTGTGTTTAATTTGTTCAGATTTCAATATGTTGTAATCGCAGTTTTGTTTTGAGATTCTTCTTATGTGCTGAAATTTCACTGAAGGCTTGCTTCCAAGGAGGTGCACTTGTTGGGATTCAGTTGAGAATATTAGATATTTCTGAAAAGAAATAAAGGTATGGATGGGTATTCACTTCAAGAGAGAGTCATTGCAACCTTTTTGGTTAGAGTGAAAGCTGGGGACATATAAACAGTTAAATGGGAATGTACATCAGTGCTTTAGATAATGGTGACATTATCTAGAACAGTGGTTCTCAACCTTCCTAATGCCATGACCCTTTAATACAGTTCCTCGTGTTGTGGTGACCCCCAACCATAAAATTATTTTCGTTGCTACTTCATAACTGTAATTTTGCTACTGTTATGAATCGTAATGTAAATATCTGATACGCAGGATGTATTTTCATTGTTACAAATTGAACATAATTAAAGCATAGTGATTGATCACAAAAACAATATGTAATTATATATTGTGAAATATTTATTTCTAATTACAAATAAATGAAATTTGTCTTGAAGCATGGGGTAGCATGGGTAACAGTCTTAATATAACAACAGTAAACTACACTGCTACATTTTGCGACAGTATGCATAAAAAGCCAATGTCAGTGCGAGGGTTGAGATTGCTTCTTTGGAAATTCTCGGGGCAGCCTTTGCAAGAGCACAATGAAGATCAATTATTTGTGGACTTTGAACTCAGTTTACAGCAGTGAAAGTAAGCTAAGGACAAAGCAGGAAAATGGAGAAGGAGAGAGAGAGAGCAGAAGGAAAATGGATTTTTGACACAAAACACTAAGAAATAGGTTGTTGTGGGTTTTCCAGGCTTTGAGGCCGTGTTCTATTAGTATTTTCTGCTGATGTTTCTCCTGCATCTGTGGCTTCAGATCCTCTGAAGATGCCAGCCACAGGTGCAGGCAAAACATCAGGACAAAATACTAATAGAACACAGCCTCAAAGCCTGGAAAACCCACAACAACCTATCGATTCCGGCCGTGAAAGCCTTCGACTTTACACTGAGAAATAGTTCCTACATGCAGATTTTAACTCTGCCACATGCTGGATGTTTCCTCACACAAAACTACTTGTGCTTCAAGTCTAATGGCAAAAAACATTTGCACCAGAGTGGGCAACTACAGCCCTCTTTGTATGCTTCTGACCAAGAACTCTTAGCAGCTCTAATAAAACTGTGGGTGTTGCAACCACTTAACAAAACCTGGGTGTTGCAGTCACTTAAAAAAAAATAAATCTAAAGCCACAGTTGCTCACTCTAATTTACTGTATAACAAATATTTCCACTTTTAATTCTTGGGGGAAAGAAAGAAAGAAAGAACCAGAAGTCACTTTTAAAGTACATACAAGTAATATAGAAGGTCTTGAATTTTGTCTCCATTCTGCCTCTAGTGAACAGATTATTAAGTAAGGGGATAGTTTCTATTTACAGTACTTTAAAGGACCCCATCAGTATTTTGCAATGACATTCCCAACTAAAACAGTATGGTATCCAAAGGGAAAAGAGCCATTATTATTGTTGTCATCATTATATCATGATCACCATTATTAATTTTATTTATATCCTGCCTTTTCCCCAAGACTTCCAGACTCATTACTCCAGTTGTCCAGGCTGGGGACAAAAACGTAGAAAAATTTAGGGACAGCTGCCCTTGCCACTAACACAAGTGAAGCAGCTAGACCACTATAGGGTTGCCAGTGGAGGGGTAAAAAAATGGAGAAGCCTACTGTACCTTTAAGGGTTGTATAGAAAAGCAAATTTCACCAGGTGTTGCTTTTTACCTGGCAGCTGCTGAAATCCTCTCTTCTACACAGCCGTCTCCAGCTTTCAATCTGGCAATTTTAAGCCTGACACCCTCCAGATAGCTCAGATTACAGGTCCCACAATCCTCAACCACTGGCTGCTCTGAGTAAGAAGGGTGTCCAAAATCCTCGGAAGGAGCCAAACTGCCTACTCCTGGTTTCCACTTAGCCCCAAATCAGTTTCCACGGTGCCATTAATAGAGAGGAATAAAAAGAAACCCTGGGCCTATGATAGTTTAAGAGGTATCCAGCAGGGCACCAAGCCTCAGGCCGAGTCAAGAAGCCGCCCTCTCCTTACCAAGCATTTGCTCCGCGGGGGAGGCAAGAGGTGCCGAGGCTGGGTATCGCCTCCAGTGCCCTCAGGGGAGTTGAAGTGCACGACGGTGGCGGCAGCTGAAGTCATCCCTGTGGCGCTTTCGGGAGAAGCCCAGCCCCACTCGCTGTCGTTCCTGCACTGGTACCTCCTCAGGAGAGGCACAAATTTCCCTCAGGATGCTCCTGCTGTGGTGATGCTGCTGAGCCCCCCCCCCGTCTTCCCTGGGTGGTGGTGCGCAAGCACCAAAGGGGGCAGGAGGACGCGAGTGCGTGGCTTGCGCACCACCACCGAGGAGGGAATGGAGCCTAAGACCATCAGAAATATGTGTTTCCCGATGGTCCTAGGCGACCCCTGTGAAATGTCGTTTAACCCCCAAAGTGGTCGTGACCACAGGTTGAGAACCGCTGATCTAGAAGAAATTGAAATGTGAAGGCACTGGCTTAACTTTGGTGGGCTTTTCTGTACAAGATACTGCAAAGTTTCTGTTTTTCCAAAGAGGTATAAAATTAGAGCTGGTCCAGAAATTAGTTTTTCCATTGGATCTACCCATCATGATAAGTTTCCCCATAGGTTTGAAAAGTTATTTGTATGGATTGTAAATCCCAGGATGCCCAAGGGCAGTGGGATTCTGCATGTTTTGCTCCAAAAATATAATGCTTCCAAGATCAGAAGCTTCCTTTCTCTCAGTCCTATCATAAAGCAGAATTCACCTACAGCTGAGAAGGCAGCAAAGGTGTCATTTCTCTGGAATCCAAGGAATTTGAGGCAAAGGAATTGCTAGCAAAGTGTTTCTGGCTCCAGATGATGGTTCCCTCCACCTTAAGTTTGACAAGCTGGTAGTCCATGCTGCAGAAGCCTTGGTGGTTGTGGAAACAATACCCATCCATTGAAGTCAAGTGAAGAGAAAAGGAGTCAACATCTCTTTAACAGAAAATGCTAAGCAATCAAGCACCTGGTGTATCAGGGTGAGCCATCTATACATCTCTCAGCAGCTGTTGGGAATCCTCTTACTCACAGTCATTTAATCTGCCAGTGTTCTCCATGTTTGTGTATTTCTTAGTATTCTTGACCTCTACCTCTTCTACATTTAATATCTCCTTGTCTTATACTTTTGGCTTTGTTTATTCAGTTAGACTACTGGCTTGTTATAATGACTTCTACACCAGCTGACATCTTGCCACTGTGCTTCCCTTTAACTTCCATGAAATTCCTGGGTCACCTGTGTATGACCTGGACTGGCTTGATGTGACTTGACCTGTTTCCCCTACAGTAGTCTGTCTTTCTGGGTAGTTGCAGCCTGTAGGCTAAGGACAAAAGGTTCTTCTCATGTGTCCACTCTCGAGAAGGCAAATGGGCCTTTTTTGTTATTGTTTTTTGTTGTCCTCAGAAGTGCCACCTGTGCTCCATCGCATCCAACTGATTTTTGGAGGCCTTTAGAAAGATTTTAAAGACCCATCTGTTTTTTTCAGTTTTCTTCAGAGTTTTGTGCTAAGTTCATGGGTTCTTAAGATTTTATCATACTGTGGGCTCTGGAGTTCATTAAATGTATTGATTTTACTCTTTTCCTGTGCTGATTATTTTTGCTAGCTGAAGTGTACCTGGCACTTGCCTGGGTCAGTAACTCTCCCTGGAGGGATCCCTGGAGTCTCCTCTTTTCCTACTCTTCTCCTTTAAACCTTAGGAATCTTGCCAGAGCTCTTGTCCTGCCCTTTTTCTAAAATCCAAGAACCTTTTCAGCAATGCTTTAGCCCTTTACCACATTTCTGCCTTTTGTATTTCCTGCCCCAAGAATCTTATGCTTTCTAGCCTTAAAAAATAAAATCCAATGAGATGGGGCAGTCCTCTTTTTTCACTTGTTGGAAATCCCCATCTGGAATTTCAGTTGGGAGTTGGACAACATCCAGCAAAACTGCCAGATTTTGAAGCATCTACTACAATTACTGGATATGTTGCTGACTGCCTCTCTTTTTTATCTTCTAGGGAGCCCCCCTCCACCTTTTGGAATTACATCTTGGAACCTGAGTTGGCAACCAAACATACTGTGTCAAAGCATTGCCTAGCATTCTGGCTGCCACAGACATGCAGGCATTTCTTCTTTTTATTAAAGATATGTAAGCAAAAACTAAACATGGTGTTTTCCTTAAAGGCAGCCCAAGACATTTTTCAAACTAATCAGTATAATCATGAAGTTCCCTACCTATAATTTGTGTTGAGGTCACCAGTTGATGAAGGCATTGATTGCAAGGAAAGTCAGGCTGTATCAAAGCAAAGGCCTGTTTAGTGGAACACACTGTTTCCTGCAGTGGCCGATCAGATTCGTTTGCAAAGTGGGGACGTGAGGGCTGTAGCTGTCTCTTGCTTTTGTTCTGTAGCAACTGACATTTAGAATATGCCCTCTATGTTCCTGAATGTAACATCTAGAGATCATAACTAAGAGGCAATGATATCCTTATCCTCCATGAATTTGTCTGAACCTCTGAAGAACTCATCTTGGAATGATCCCTTCTTACTTCACTTCATGATTTAGTTAGGAAGTGAGAGACTTACTAGAGAAATGCCACTGCTTCGGATAGAACAAACATACAGACCAGCAATTTTACTTCTGTAGTTTGTGGACTATTTCCTCTGCTGTGGTGAGTTTAAGTCTCTGGTGGTTTGACACCAGTGCTTTGGTGTCTTGTTTTTTCTAAGATTGGACATGTATCATTTTTGAAGCCAAGGGAGTGGACTATTGGTCCAATCCAGCATGATGGCAATCAGATTTTATGAGGCAGTAGAATTGCTTGACCTCGCTTTTATACTTTCATCTTTCTGATTGCATGCAAATGTATGTAAGAGTGGACATAAAGGAAAGGGCCACAAGTTCATAGTCAGAATCCTACAATTTGGAGTTTTTAATTGGTTTGCAACTTTGGAGGTAGAATGTGCAGAAGAGTGTGGTTCCCTTTCTTAAAGTTTTTTTTTTCCCCCCCCATGCTAGCCACCTGAAAATTACTGCTAGGTCCAAGTTCTTGTTTCCAAATTATCACAATTCTCTGGCTGTGTCAGAAAACAAATTAGACAAGGCACAGAGCAATTAATCAGTGTTTGTGGACAGGGTTTATTAAGGCCATAAAATCACAGTCATTTTGATGGTCTGAGCTAATTCATGCTTTGGATGTTGGTGATTAGGGTTGAGAGGTGATGAGAGTGACACTTCCTAGCATCACAAACCCTGCAGATGGGGAAATGACTCTGCTGACTGTTGCTGAGTTGCTCTGAGCCTAATTGGGCAGCTGGCCACTATGAGTGTGATGGTTATTAGTTTCACGCACATGAGCTGCCCTGGCTTTTGTCTCAATTCCCAATAATGGGGAAGTCTTGGATGGTTCCACCATTCCCTCTTTGTTGTTATTTGCTCTCTAATTGACCCCAACTTAAGGCGGCCCTGGGAAAGAGATTTCCATGAGCCCTGGTCATCAACAGCCCAGTTAAGGTTTTGCAAATACATGGCTGTGGCTTCCTTGTTCGAATCAAACCATCTGCAGTGTGGTCTTAGTCTTTGCCTACTGCCTTCTGCCTTCGTGAGCATTGTTGTTGTTCCTCTTTGTTGTTGTTGTGTGCCTTCAAGTCATTTCTGACCTACAGCAACTCTAAGGTGAACCTATCATGGGCTTTTTTAGGACTGTGAGTGTGTGACACATCCAGGGTCACCCAGTGGGTTTCCATGGCCAAGTGGGGAAGTGAACCTGGGTTTCCAGGATCATAAGCCAATGCTCAAACCACTACATGATTCTGGCTCTCTAATAGTTAATCTATACATAGAATTAAAACTATATAGACAAACCCATTAAAAGGCAAGAGAATAAAATCAAGAAAACAGTGCGATATTAAAAATGCTTACAGTTGATTCCTAGAAACCCATTGAAACAGACATGTGTTCTTTTGTCAGAAGGACAGCAAGGAGGGAGTCTCCTAACATGCCCAGGAAAGGCGTTCCAAAGTATGGGAACAGCCAATGAGCAATTTCAGCATGAATGTTGAAGTTCCCCAGCACCTCAAGCTGAGGGGAATGCAACTCCAGTACCAAGACCATCCTGGCTAGCTTAAAGAGGAAGACTATTGAATGGCAAGATGGGTGGTACACCAACAGAATCCCTAATCTGTCTTGGCCACCCACTTTCTAAGACATACATTCAAACCCAGCAGACTTTCAGGCAGGGCACCTAGTGAAAGGGATAGATATTCATGGTAGACCACTACAGCTCCATTTTCGGGCCCTTCATGTCTTGCTGGCTGTTGCAAAGAGAACCCTAGTGAGCAAAGGTGAGATAGATTTACATCCCCCCCACCTCATCCAACCAGGTCCCTTTGATAGAAGACAAGTCGCCATCCTCAGCCAGGTTCAAATCCAGAATGGCAGCCATTTTATCATTCACCAACTTGACATCAAACAGTAGTATTTTCAGTCTAGAGAGCTGTGGCTGTGTCTTCAAAAGGTTCCATGCAGCATAAGCCAGCACCTGAACCATGCAATTTCCTTCCTCTTTTCCATTTAGCCAAGTCATACCTCCTTAATTGTGAAAGAAATTAAAAAGTACAGTTATGCTACAGAAGGGATAATATTATCACTTTAATGTAAATTATTTCTGCCTCTGAAATTGGGAGAAACTGTTACAAAGCATTGTTAGTTGTGATTATTTACTTCCAAGTTCTATAAATACCGTACCATGGTGTGACTTTATACGGATAAGCCTTGCCCTTGCTCTATTCTGTTCAGTTATTTACTTTCTCTTGAGTGCAAGACCTATTTTGCCAAAATGTCAGAAGTGGCAATTTCCTTTTTGTGCTCTGAACCAGGATTGGAAGCACCTTTGAATTATGGCTTGCAGTCTTGGTTTGGAAGGCAAGCACAAAACATAGTTTGTAGAGTCAGATGCAATTTTTAATTTTTTTTTGGTGAAAACATTAATTAATTGAGTCAGAACATGTGAGGAAGGAGGGATGGAGACTGAGCATATGGCTTGTTCACATTGATCCAGATCAGGATTTGACATTACATGTGAGCCCAGCTGGTGCTTTTTATCTGAAAGACGCTGTTGGCTCATACATATTCACACGTTCTTTCTGGATCCAGAGCTTCAGTCTTAAGAACATAAAACTACCATTAACAAGCATGGTAATTTTTAGAACTGATAGAAAGTGATGGGTGTAAAAACTCTTGTTTTGTTCTGTTTACTCAAAACATCACAGTAGGTTTCCTTCAACATGTTTGACAGGGTACTTTTTGTGCGTTAATTAATGGCTGTTCTGTTTGTCTGAAATGGAACACTTAAATTACTGTTACTTTTATGGCAAATGACTTTGAGGGAGAGGACATGCATAGTGATTGCAAGGAGAGCTGTACTGGTCATAGTTTCAGCCATAGGTGAGCAGTGGGCAGGGAACTAGTTAATTTAATGTGAACTGGATAATCCCCCTGGTAATTAAATGCATTCCAAAGCTTTACAGCAGTACTAGATTACAAGAAATTAAGAGCAAGACATTCTGATTTATGGTGATGGTTTTAGTAAACATTCCTAAAGCTATGATGGAATCTTGAGTTGTCTGTTTTTAAGTCAACTGGAAGTTGGCAAGCTGCTTGCAGTTACACACACACACACACACACGTGGAGTATTGTACTCTTTTCTTACTTAAGATGAGATTTTGTGGCTATGAAGACTTAAAAAATCAATCAGCATAGAAAGCAGGTATGGACAGCAGGTGGCCGATTGATACATGTGGTTCTCAGCCCCTTTTTAGCACCTCCCAAAGTCTATGAGAAAAAATCAGTCAACAGTGTGCTATTGAAAACTGGTGGTGTATTATGCCACCCAAAATTGATTGTAAAACTTTCACACCTATCACCTTTTTTTTTTTTTTTTTTGGTGGTGGGCAATAAGATTGGCTCAGAGGTGAAGTCCTCTGTCATCTTCTTGTCCATATGGCAGGGACTAGACAAGGATGAGGACCACAACTACAATGGCAGATTATGGGACTGCTGTATTCTTCTCCTCTTGTCTCAGCCGTTCCCTTCCTCAACAAATTCCCTCACTGGCTGCTGTCCAAAGACTGAATCAGCTCTCCTCTCACACAGGACCGTCACATTGTGAGATTGACCTGTGAGAAAAATCACAGGGGGTGGGATATCAGGTCAAGAAGTGGGGCACAGTTCCCACCTATATTGACAGAACAAACAGTGGACAGGCTGGAAAGAGGGACGGGTAAACGGCCAGGGACGCATTTGGAACTTTTGGTTCCTCTAAAAGAAGACCGGGGTTCTCAAGTCTTCTCCAGTTCCATACCATCTCCTGTTCTAACCAGCTCCATCCTTAAACCTTAAATGCTTGAGGGCTGGTCAAGGTTTATTCAGTGCCTAAGAAAAAGACAACATTCTGCACGTACTTATAGATGAAAAAATGAAGTCTACTTCATTGTCTTTCAAAATAGGATGCTTTATTTGCTTTTGGTTTTTTAATATAAACCCCAAATGTTCACAAACAAACAATGCCCCAGGAAGTGTACCCCTCAGTCATTTAGCCAACTGGAAAAGTAGCTGTTGATTCCACCACAGTTGCCCAGCCTGATATAAAGACTTTTAAAAGAAAGCAGTGCTTTGGAGTGATTGTGTTTTTAAGTTGTCTTTGCTTCAGTTCTGTTGCTATAGCTTTACTCATTTTGATTCCCCCCCCAAATTACATTCTGTTATTATTATAAGATCACATTTGAACTAACATTGTTTCATACGAGGGAACTGACAATAGGAATCTGAGCATTACTCTTGCCCAGCTGCTATGTTTTCTTGGCTCACTGAATGTCTGTGCATTGGACATGACACCCACATAATGTCTCTGCCTGGAGACACCAGCATATAGGAATGCCCAGTGAAATAGACACGATCCCACTTTTCCATTGTAGCTGGAATAGGGATATAATTCTTCACTGATTTTGTTCTCAAAGGAAACAATGAGTAATTTTAGCAATTTTCTTCTCACTGTGAAAAAAAACCCCTTCAAAAACTGTGCATTTTTTGCAGATTTAATCCTCACAAGAATGTTCCAGAAGACTGCATTTTCTCTGTAAATAATCAGCGTATTCTGCACAGCGTAAAATGTTTAGAAAAAGGCTGTTCTCTGTGCGGAAATACAGTGGTTTTCTACACAGAAAATAATTGCTGCACTGAAAACACTGTGTTCTGCACAAAGTGGCCATTTATAAATTTTACATAGAAAAAAGTCTTAAGCTGCAAAGATTCTTGTTTGTCGAGGCTTCTTGGCAGGAATGTTCAAAATCATGTTTTGAACATTTTTGAGCATTCTTCCTATCCTTAACCTGGAACCATCTGCTGGACTGGGATGTGTGCATTTGCAAGTGAGCAAATCAGCAACTGGAGTGTGTGCCGGCTTTAGCTTACCAAAATGGAGCAGGGATGCTTCCCTCTGTGAACAATCCTTATTTTCTGATGGCAACACTACTTGAAACCCAGCTGATGCTATATAGCATGTGGCTAATTTTTCAGGTGGTTAAGAGCTAGGGCTGGTTCATAACTTTTCCTTGGTTAGAAACAGTGTCACCAAGCTCTTGTGTCAGACCTCTGCAGAAATCTAAAGGAATCCCTGATTGAAAATGATCTGAAAGCAATGGGTGTGAGGGACGAAGGTGAAAGCTACCAGAGTCTAGCCAAGCGATTGCTTTGTCACAAACTTTAATCTTGTCTATATATTTACCCTCTTACCTTAAACACTGGAAAGGTTTCTGTATGTGAAACATTTGAATAATCCAGATCAGATAAAACCTCCCAACAGGTTGGTAAATAGATAAATCATTCTTCTCCCTTAAGCATAATATTCCAAGTCTATCCCTATGCCTCACAAAAGGCCGTAAAAATGAACCAGCAGTTTTACAAATGATTAGCTGGGACACAATAAATGGATGATCTCACTTTATTACAGTGATTTGGTGCTGCATTTCCTTGCTGTTTAATCAGAATGTCACATGTCTGATACCCCGTTAGAAAAATTGCGTTTCCTGCTCGCATTAGCTGCCAGAGTGATAAATGATGGTGCACTTGGAATTGTTCTCCCTTGTGAGCTACTCATGATAACTTACCTTTATTGGTAGTGATGTCTTTTCCTTCGAATTGGGGGTATCCTGTTGTTAGAATGAATAGGCTCTTTATAATTTAGGGCCAGGCCACCTCTGAGTTTGTGACTGGAGAGATAATGAGCGCATCTTGGGCTTTACATGTCCTAGGACTTGGGGAGTAAGATGGTCTTGTCTCAATCAGTGCTCTGATAACAATTCCATATATTATGAACTGTTCAAACTCTTGTGACTCACCCTAGGATATTCTAGGCTGCTTACTTAATTCTCAGTGTTCATTTATTTATTTATTTTGTAAAAATATGAGGATTAAAATCAGCACTATTCTCGTGATGATGCCTCTCATGGCTTTTGCAAGTGCTTATATTGGGACTAATTAATACATTTTTAAAATTGCCCAAATCAAGGTTAGAGTTCTACTTGATCCAAATTTGTTAATAAAATAATGTTACACTTCCTTCCAAATCTATCTGTTGCTATTTAGAGAGGGATGAAAATGTATTCATTATTTCTGCACATGTTTCTGACTTGCCAAAAATTGGTACTGTGTATGTACCAAATATGGAATTTTTATGTGGTTAAGATTTTCCCCTTTGCTACTTTCCATCCTGACATCAGTACCTCATTCAGAGTCCTGAATGAGGTATTCCTCCGCCCCCAAAGAAATGGCTAGATGCCCTAAATTACTGGGAAGTAATTTTAATCTTTTGTTTAAATGTAAAGCGATGCAAGTTGTTGCTGTTGTTGTTGTTGTAGTAGTAGTGTACCTTCAAGTTGTTTCTGACTTATGGTGACCCTAAGGCAGACCTATCACAGAGTTTGCCTTTAACTTCTTCTGAAGTTGTGAGGATGTGACTTGCCTAAGGTCACTGTCATGCCCTAGATAACTTGAGACCCACAAACTTCACTCAGAGTTAATCAGCAGTCTTTATATGTAGCAAAGCAAGCAACATGGCACACTTCATCCAGAGTTTCTGAAACCAAAGCAGAGATGGTGGTTACAGATTTTATACCTTTCCCTATGAATTACATGCAAAACTGTGATTCGGGAGGATCATAAATGTTAACATCACCCCACCATTCTAGACAGTTCCTATACTCACAGTTGTTTCAGTGGCGTAGCTTGGCATGAGCGGAGTAGGGACGGGGGCGGAGGTGTGTGGGTGGGGCGGTGGCACACAGGGGCGTGCAGGGAGGGGTAATGGTGCACAGGGGTGGGGTGCAGAGTGGGGCAATGTCTCATGGGGTGGCACAATGGCACACAGTAGGGGCAGGCAAGGAGCGGCAGTTCCCCCCAAAAAGTGCCATCCAGGGCACACTGCCTTCTCACCCCCCCCCCGTCACTATGCCACTGAATTGTCTACCCATCTTTCATCTTTGAGTCTGGAACATGTTTCCTGCTTCCTTATCTTTGAAGATTTCCAATTCTCACAACACCTTTTGGTACGTTCGTTTTCCACTTCTTATCTCCTCCTCTTTTCCCAGATACATTGTGGCAATGAGCAATAAAGCAATTAACTATTTGATAATTGGGATACACAAAGAAACTTCAAACAGATATGTAGTTGCAATCAACAATTGACTTTGATACTTTGTAGCACTCTTGCTAACTCTAGCGATGATAAGCTGGCTGCTCTATCTGTTCTAATGTACATCCAGCAGATACCTCTCGGGGGGAGCCACACATTTTGACAGTCACCCAGGGCTGAGTGGGGTTTTGTATACTAGTTTCCAGAGTCCTAGACCAACACTCAAACTGCTATACCTTATTGGTTCTTGACAGGCATTTAATTAAATAAGAGTCAGGCAACTTGTGGCCTTCTGTTTGTTGTTGGAGTGCAGCTCACATGTGCTTTGAATGTTTGCTGTTTGGCTTGGGTTAATGGGAATTGCAGTCTAATAATATCCAAAAGGACACAAATGGCCTCTTTCTGGTGTAAAATACAGGTGTACTTTAGTTAATGAAGTTGGCGTGTTCATGGGCATTACATTGTTACCCTAAGAAGTGGGGGATGCTGGGGTCCACTCGCAATGCCAGCTTTTCCTTAGAGTTTGGGGAATTATAGCTCCAAGGAGGTCTGCGAGAGGAGGGTAATGGCAGGATCTTTTCACCTGTGTATACCAGTACTCATTGTAGAGAGGACTCCAGTTAAAAGTTGAAACAGAGTATTTTACTTGGATTGTCAAAACACACAAGGAATCAGGCACTCCCAAGGACCATACAAGACTATTAGAAAGTGAGACATGAAAGGCTGGATATTGAGAGACAGATTGGGTAAAAGGGTGATCATTAACAGTTCTGAAGAAGATGGTTGAAGCAGAGTGGCTCGGACAGCGCCTGAGGGTAGCGAGAATGAACAGAGGTCTGGGCACCACATATTACATCCAAGTACTATAATTTGCTGGGCCCAAAGCTGAGATTTATGTACCCTATTTCCTACTCTGAAGGAGGGTGGGTAGACAAATCAGCAGTTGCTTTCCCATAGGGTTGAACATCCCTTTCCTTGCGTGAGAGACTAACGCAGTGATCTGTGGTTACTGCAATCCTTAGTGTCCAGTTCTTGAGGACTGTCTGTGGGCCATTCTTTTCTTTTTTATATTTGTTGACAGATTTTAGTTAGAACTAGAGTGCTGATAATGTTAATGCACCCAAAGAGTTTTGTGCGTACTTGTTCAGTAGTTGTGTTTGTGACTGGTATAATTTTAAAAATTAAGTCGTCTAATTTGGCCACTAGGGTATTTGTTCAAAATGTTTCAAATAAAATACAGTTGATTGTATCTGCAGGGGTTCAATTCCAGGAACCCCCTGCAAATAATAAAAAAAATGCATACTAAATAGCTGTGATGTGCACGTGGACACTTCTGTGCATTTGTGTTCTTAGATGTAGGATGTGAAACTTTGCATGAACTGGAAATCATAGAGGCAGAGGTTGCGGATAAGAAGGGCCCAAGGTAATGCGTTGTTAGAAATAGAAAAATGTTATAGGAAGTATTCTTCTCCCAGATCTCTGGCTAATGCACATATCAATTAAACATCTGACCTACTCTTTTGCACCCTGTGACATTAATGTGGAGTCCAATCCTATGCAAGTTTACTCAAAATTAAGCCCTTGTTGTTGATGTTGTTGTTGTGTGCCTTCAAGTCATTTCCTACTTATGGCAGTCCTGAGGTGAACCAGTCATGGGGTCTTCTGGGGCTGAGAATGTGTGATGTGCCCAAGGTTGTTGGTGGAGAATCGAACCCTGGTCTCCATAGTCATAGTCTAATGACCAAACCACTACACCACGCTGGCACTCAAGCCCTACTGAGTTAGAATAGATAAATTACAATCTACCTGCACAGTACTACTTTTAAACAGATCTTTGAAAATTAATCATAAACCTTTATGATCATTTTATGAGGGTATTTACATGTAGCAGTTTGTGTTTTCCACTTTGAGAACGAAAACCAACAACAGTGTGATAATTAGTGTACTTGCTATCTATGTTAAGATGCCTTCTGGCATTTCAGTTTCTAACTCCAAGTTGTTCTTACAGTAATTCAGACAGACTGGAATAATAACTTTGTGCTTGTATTTAAGAAAAGAAGAAAGTTCTTAGGATAGTTTTGTACACATATGTTTATGGTAACAATACAATACAAATACTTTTTTGGCCTAAAGTGGCTCTTAGTTCTATAAAGGGTGAAGACTACTGGCCTAAGAATAGATAATTCAGTGCCTTAAAGATTGGCTCCTTGTAGTGGGAAGCCCAAGTAGAAGAAGCATCTTTCAACATACAGATGAACCTCACTGGCCCATAGCATCACTTCACTCTTGCTGGGCTGGTAGCTAAAGTACCACCCTCCAGCTGTTTGCAGTGGTGGTGCTGAAGCAAAGGAAAACACAGTCCACCTTCTCCTCTAACTTCCTAGAGCCTTTCGTACCTTCTGGGGAGTGCATTGTGACACCACATTGCAAATGTACACAAAGAGCATTTTCAGTGGTGGAAATAACTGTTTCTTCTTCGTGGTCTCTGTGACTGAATTGGGTTTGTGCACCTGCACAGAACAGTGTTCAGAACCTTCTAGAAACCTAAGAGTAGGCGTTTGGCAGTTGAACCCCTCCTCCATCCTCCGAGGGTATAAAAAGCACCCTCCTGCTCTAATGGTCAGTTCCTTTTCTTCCGCCGCGTTAGCAGCATCTAATGAGCCTTTTCTCTCAATCCTCTTGACTGAGCAGTTATTCTTGACTATTTTTACAGCTGACTACGATATCTCTTGGTGTTTTCGATTGGTTTGAACTGTGGACTAGTTGGATTTGACAACGGACTATTACTTACCAAGTTTTCCAGATACAGATTTGGATAGTGTATGCGGTGTAAGGCAACCAGAGTGTTTAAACACTGTATGGCGTGTAAAGGCAAGATACCCGATAGGGACGGCCACTCAAAGTGCCTCCTGCGTCTAGGTGAGGGCCGTAACATAAATTCTTGTACATATTGCCAAGAATTCTCCCCACAGACTAGATGTAATAGAGCAAGCCGTCCGAAAGCTTTGCTCTGGAGCAAGTTCTGTCTGCTTCAGACCCTACTGTTTATGCAAAGACATCAAGCACTACTTGTAGAATGGCCCAGTCATTGTTCACTTCTTTTTCCCATCAAATTGCCTCATCTTCGATACCGAGGTCGAGACCAAGGTCGAGGTCGGCTTCTTGATCTCGAGAGCTATGACCTGAAAAATTGTCTAAGAAGGTGTCTGATAGTGGGGAGAAATGGTTGTCTCCTTCTACAGTTAAACCAGGAAAGAAGGATAAAGACAAAAAGAGGAAATTGAAAGAGACAACAGAGCGGGGTCCTTCTGGGAAATATAAAAAGAAAGACTGACATCTAATCTCTCCTTTGGTACCAGCCTCGCCAAAGCCAATTACATCTGAGCATGTTAGTGAGGTACCACTTGAGTCCTTGTCTCCGACAAGGCATCTAGAACAAGCCCTTGATCCACCCTTGGAAATACAAGAGGTATGGGTGGAGTCAGAAGGAGAGATGGTTGATTCTTCCCCCAAATGTCATTGGGCTCTCATCCTCAACATCAAGGTCGAGTTCAAGGAACTGGTCGATCAACATCAAAACAGAAAAGTCCGCAGCATGAATTGCAGATCTCTAGGGGTCATAAAAGAATACCACCATCACCTCTACAGTCCTCTCGCTGAAGGTCGAGGTCAACGAGTAGATCACCATCGTGATATCAGCATTATAGACATATGCCACCTCCAAGATATCATGAATGTTATTTAGATGATATCTCAGTGGATTCAAGAGATGTTTCGCCTTACCCAGAGGATTACTATTACTATAGACATTATCAATACAGTGATGACTCTCACAGTCAATACCGACACTCAGGCTCTTACGGATCACAATCTTGGTCTTTGTCTCTTTGATGTCGAAGTGCCACTGAGGTGGATGTAGGACAGGCAGCATCTCAGAAGGAATGACAACGTGTACATGAGACCCCCATAAAGAGGTCTCTAGAAAGTCGAATGAAGGATTAAGAGAGAAGTCCACAATTTGTCATATGGAAAGGTCAGTCTCGATATCGAGCTTGACGTTGTCACATGGAACTTTAGATGTCAATAGACCTTGCTATAATTTTGTATCTACTGCTGGGAAAATCTCACCTATGGATGATGTCAGATCTTTTTCGGATCTAGTCCTAAGAATGTCTCGCTTGCTTAATCTCACACCTAATATGAAGAAAGAAGATTTAAAAGACCCTATTTTTCAAAAACTTCAGGATAGAGCGCCTACATCATCAACGATTGCTCCATTACTGTTGTGTCCGCAGGAAGCAGGCAGTAAATCTCAAGCAGCGCAGCTCTTACTTATGAGGCAAGAGTCAAAGAATGTCCAAACAGAAAGGAAGCTTAGAGCAAACAAATCCAAAGGGGCAAATCCAAACTGTAGTCCAAACAGGCAGAGTTCCAAGACAACCAGATCCAAGAGCACAGCACAGGGTTTCAGGGCCAAAGAGACCAGTTGCTGACCCTGGGAGGAAGGGCCAGCTGGAGCCCTCTTTTATCTGTGGCTGCTGTCACCACAGGTGTTCCCTCATTAGGGCTAGCTTGCTACTTAAATGGGCCGATCGACACAAGCCCTCTCTTTCATGGTGTCTCTGCTGCAAAATAGATGTGTCAGCTATGTCTTCCAGTATTTGTTCCACTGGCTCAGGCCCTTGTTGTTGTTGTGTATTATCTCTCTCTGGACCAGCTTCTGGGGACACTTCAGCCTCTGGGGAAGCCTCTGCCTCAGAGTCAGAATCCTCCTTGCTGCCGCAGTCTCCAAGGCAGGGCATGACAGTTACCTTATTTGTTGCATGCTGAAAAAACAAACAAACCCATGAGTGACACCTTCCTCGATCCCATCAACATCAAAAAAGTTGGAATCTCTTTACTGCATTACTGAAGCTGATCCAGAATTCTTGATGCACCATCCTAAGCCAAATTCTATTGTGGTAGACACTGTACAATTGAGACAATCCTAGAGACTACACATCACACCTGCAGATAGAGAAGGCAAAAAACTAGATAACTGGGGAAGAAAAGCATATTCTAATGCAGCATAGCTATTCAAAATTTCTAACTATGCTGCATGTATGTGAGCATATCAACAATTCTTATGGACCAGAATTAAAACTTTCATTGATATGCTGCCAGATGACGAGAGGAAATCTGCATCAGCATTATATGGGGAAGCCTATCGAAGCCTATTGATGAATCTGAGAACGATGGTTCATTGCCTACAAGAATTGGGTCTAATGATAAACTACACGAAGGTAACTTTGATACTGACAAAAAGAATCAAATTCATAGGAGCTGTACTGAACTCTTCTCTACAGAGAGCCTTCTTGCCAGAGGACAGATGGATGAAAATGTTGAAAGTGCTCAATACAATTCACAAGAAAGAAGAGTGAGAGCAAAGAAAATTCAAGTTGCACTTGGGCTAATGACATCAATAACAATGGTGACGCCTCTAGCAAAGTTAAGAATGCATCCTCTGCAGAGGTGGTTTATAGACAATTTCAATCCACTTCGGGAGCAGCAAAACAAGTTCCTCATGGTACCAAGACCTGTACTACGGTCCCTGTTGTGGTGGAAGGAACCACACAATGTACTAATAGGAATGCCTTTTTTACCTCTTCAACCAGCCTTGATAGTAACAACAGATGCGTTGTTGGATGGATGGGGAGCGCATCTGAAAAACCTGATAGTGAGAGGTTGCTGGAATCAGTTAGACAAAGAGTTACACTTCATTGCATTGGAGTTGAAGTCTGTGATAAAGGCATTCAAAGCTTTCTAGTACCACATTTGGGTACAAGTTGTTATGGACAACGCATAACATAAACAAGCAAGGCGGAACTCGATCTCAGACACAGCTCAACTGACCTTGCAGTTATGGGAATGGTGTCTGTTGAAACTCATCTTGTATACCTTGATTGGCTTTGCCATAGAGTAATTTAGAGTACTTCGGTTTGGCATCAGTAGCAGCGGGACCTGAGGGGTGGGGAGCAGATGGGGAAGTCTGAGAAATGCAGTGCAGAATATGTAGAGAAGTAGTACAGGAATACCTGGCTACACTAGATGAATTCAAGTCTCCAGGGCCAGATGAATTACATCCAAGGATATTAAAAGAACTGGCAGAAGTCATTTCAGAACCTGGTCGGATAACAGCACATGTGAAAGGGATCTAGGACACTTGGTGGACCACAAGCTGAACATGAGTCAGCAGTGTGATGTGGCAACCAAGAAAGCCAATGCGATTCTTGGTTGCATCAATAAGAGTATGGTGTCTAGATTGAGGGAGGTAATGGTACCACTCTATTCTGCTTTTGTTAGACCTCCTCTGGAATACTGTGTCCAGTTGTGGGCACCTCATTTCAAGAAGGATATCGACAAGCCAGAGCTTGTCCAGAGGGTGGGGGTGATCAAAATGATGAAGGGTCTGGAAGCCATGCCCTATGAGAAGCATCTTAGGGAACTGGGTATGTTTGGTCTGCAGAGGAGAAGGTTAAGAGAGGATATGATAGATCTGAAGGGATGTCATGTTAAAGAGGGAACAGGCTTGTTTTCCACTGCTGCAGAGACTAGGACAAAGAGCAATGGATTCAAACTGCAGGAAAGGAGATTTCACTTGAACCTCAGGAAAAACTTCCTGATGGTCAGAGCTCTTTGGCAGTAGAATATGCTGCCTTGGAGTGTGGTGGAGTCTCCTTCTTTGGAGGTTTTTAAATAAGAGGCTGGATAGCCATCTGATGGGAGTGCTTTGATATGGGTTCCTGCATGGCAGAATGGGGTTGGATTCGATGGCTCTTATGGTCTCTTCCAACTCTCTGATTCTATGAAAGCATTGGGAATTTGTCCTGCACATGGTGAGGTATAATGAATATGAGGAGAGTTAATGTGAAACAGTGGTTTTTGTTGGATTGGGACTCTGGGGCAGCAGTGTTCAGATCTCTGCTCAGCCATGGAGACCCACTCAGTAACTCTGGGCAAGCTACAGGGCTCTCAGCTTCAGAGGTGGGCAACCTTTTCTCAGTAAATTTTGGCAAGAAAAGCCTTGGAGAGGGTCACCAGAAGTCATAGTCAACCTGAAGGCACCTAACAGCAACAATGAATATGAACTGAGAAAGTTGGTTGTGGAGGAGATGTTCGTTGCAGATGACATGATTTTATGATTGTCAGCATGACCAACAAGATGGGGAAACGGTGCGCAGGTCGTTGCAGCTTTGACACTGATAGCATTAGACTGTTTATACAGGAAACAATAGGGCTGTGTGTTTCTGTGCCTACACTTGAAAGACAGTATTGAAGGCCATTGGTTATAGAGGCCTTGTTGAACATTTTTTCCCTCTTCCTTTGTGTTTGGGCTTCTACACTGACAGTGTAATTAACAATCCCCTTAAAGATCTGAGCGATAGGTTCAGAGGCATTAACGGCAGCTATAGAACTCTGGCCCACCAATTGTGTATTCATCATGTCCTTTAGATTACAGTATGATCTATTTACTCCTGATGTGTCACGTACCTGTCACATTAATAATCCCTTGAATTTCTATTTCTCATTCTCAAGCACTCTATAAATTTAGCAGAGAGAGACACACACAGAGACCAGTGTGGGAGGGGGTGCAAGCAAACAATTTTTCCACTGCCTGCAAGTGTTGCTTGAGTGCTGTTTAACAAGGTCCAGCTTTGAATGGTCCTTTTGTACAAAATGCAAAGAATCTACAGAATTTAGGGAGGCTTGACAGTAGTGAAAAATTGCTTTGCTTGCATTCACAAAGATGAAAAGTATTGTACTTTGGAGGAATGAGTCAGTGAGAGGTGGGACATACTCTGGACATCTAGACAACCTTGGGCTCTGTGGGGTCCTCAAGAATTTGTTGTGGAAGGTTCTTTCAAAGAATTCAGAAACTTGGAAAGCCTTTTTTCAAAGAGATAGGTCTGCTTAAGTATTAAAAGTGGAGAAGATATTTGATGGGGGCAGTCTTGTGGCACCTTTAAGACTGACAAATTTATTTCAGCATAAGCTTTTGTGGACTCCTATCCATATCTTCATAATACTTGCATCCACAAAAGTTCATGCTGAGATAAACTGGTTAGTCTTAAAATTGTCACAAGATTTCTTCTTTCCTTCCCCTTATAGGTCAAGGTAAAAAGCCTGGCACAATTAAGCAGCTGATGCTTAATAATGTTGCTCTGCCTATCAGAAAAATAATCAACAGGCTGATGTGGAGGAAGGGAAGTAAAACAGGGTCATCACCAACCTGCCTGAGAAGTTCCTTTATTTTATTTTTGTTTTTACTTGGAAAGATGGAACAAGATAGGAAGCTGGACCCCCTTCATTGGGTCAGCAGGTGATTCATCCCTTCTTGACACTTTTTCTCCTTTAGCCGTTTATATCCTAAGAAGTCAGGATAAGAAAACTAACAACATCTTTCTGCATTTTACCATTTCAGCTGCACTAAATATGGTAATTATATGATCGTCTCAACATCAATACTTTTGTGCATGGTATTTTTCGTTTTCTTTTCTTCTTTTCCTTGCATGGCACTTTTTTTAAAAAAAAGATTGCAGTAAGTGAGAAAAAGGCTTTCAACAGAGATTTATGAGCAGAACTGACTTGTGGCTGTGTTCTATAGTGAACATAATGGGCTGTCACCAACGCCTGCCCTGGGAATCAGGTCTACCCGATTGCTCATAGGAGGATATTGAATGATTTTACATGTTATTAGTGAGTGAATGGGTTATTACATAAGTATATATTGATATTATGATTGGTCAATCAATTATATGTATGTATTTCTCTTTCTCTCCCCCCTCTCTTTTTGTAAAGAGATGTTAACAGAAAGTTGTAGGAATAAATGTGTCCCTCTTTGTTACAGGAATCCGTAACAGCTTGGTAAGAGAGCAGGAAGTGCCACAATAGTAGTAAACCTACTTGCAAGACCAATGATTGTCCAGATTCTTAGAGGTAGGCTCTCCCATCCAGCAAGTGACAGTATATGCAAAGCAGTTAAGCCAATGTTGCAGTACTTATTACATACTTGAAGCATTGTTGGCCAGAGAAAGCCTCTAGCAAAACAGCTGAGAAAAAAAGTTGTCAGAGGCCACTTCTCGAATTTCTATTTCCAGTTCACAGGTTATCACAAGGTAGGCAAAGAAATCCAGACAGTGCCACTTTGGATCCCATCCCGGGAGAAAGGTGGAGTTTAAATTCAGGAAAGAAAGAAGGAAAGAAAAGATCCACTGAAATTAATGGAACTTGAAGCAGCTCATGATTCTTACGTATGACTAAAACTGGATCCATCCCAACATAGTTTTAAGTACCAGTGAAACTTTGATAGATGCTCTTTGTCACCACAAATAATACAGATGGACTCTCAATTTCGTCTGCCACTCAAAATCCTTATTTAGCACTTTGCTTCCCCTGTTGGTACAAAGATTTGATGGTTATTTTGTGTTTGGTTTTGTTCTGGAAATAACAGTGGAGGCTTTTTGGATGGTCAGGGCTTTTTGTTGAAAGGGGTCTTTGAATACAAGCAACTCATGTTCTGTTCTTTCAAGGAGGAAGCATACAATGCTAGTTTTTACCATTTTTTTCCCCCTACACAGCTTTCGTCTGAATAAGTGTACTTCTGAGAAGAAGGCCTCTTTCAACAAGAACTCATAGAATCTGAAAGTTGGAAGCTGCCAAAAGGGCCATCTACTCCAATCCCCTGCTGTAGGGGAATACACAGTTACAACACTCCTGAAGATTCCTACCCAACTTCTGTTTAAAGTTCTCCAGAGGAGAGGAGTCCAAACTTGCTCCATCTTCTGCTTGATATCTCTTCAGATATTTAAAGATGGCTATCATATCAGTTGCTTACATTTTGTCTGTTTCTATATTAGCTTGTAGAACCAGATGGTTCCTCATGGAATGGATGTGATGCCCCTTTCAAAAGCGTGAATGATTGTCGTTAAACATTCAACTAATAGGCGATCACTGTCTTGCATTTTGTAGACTACTTCGTGTTAGCTCAGAAAGGTTTTGGTACATTAGCTACTGTGCTTCCTAGTCTGGTGTCTTCTCCAGAGGTGTGCAAAGGTACTGCTAGCTAAGAAAGGGAGAGCAGGGATAAGATAGCCCATTGTTTCTGATAGTCTTACAATGAACAAGTGAACACAAGCTGGTATGAGGACAATGCATAGACCATTAGGAGGTGGGAACCATCTCTGTGTGAAAGATGATGCAGAAGGAGCCAAATGCCAGTGTTAAATCTGATTTATATTGTGTTCAAGCTTAATTAGTACTAGTTATGGTTCAACCCAAATAATGGCTCACATCCCAAATATCAGGCAAGTAATGTTACCAGCAGTTTTGTAGGCTTCTGTGTCCCACCGGTAGGTCTCAGACTATATTGTATAATATGCCACCATTCTGCTTCCCAGTGTAGGTGTTGATTCGTACTTACCCTGTGTTCGTGGGGTTGGGTGTTTGTAGCAGATCTCACTCTGTGATCCCCTTCGAGAATATTACTTAATGATGGCTTCCCCCTCCCCACCATTATGATTATGCAGATAGGAAGGTCTGATTATGTTGCTCTTTATGTTGATTACTGGCATTATAAGATTTTTTTCTTTTTTTGCATATAGCAATATCAAGTATTTACCACCTGCCAAGTGTCAGCTCTTGGCGCAGCGTGGAGGATTAACTTTACAAGGAAAGCGTCAATTCAAGGCAAAAAACAATTTGTGTAAATTATGTTTTATATGATGGCAGTGCAAGCTGGTGACCCATCCAATCTGACTGATTTGTTTTCATCGTGGGCATAGTGGGGCAGTACACAATTATACTCACTAGGTCAGCGCAAAAGGGTAATTTTTATACAAATGTAGATTCAGATCTGATTGAGTATGTGGGAGATGTAAGCCCTACCAATCAAGGCAAACTAAGAGGTGGAATGTTTTTAAAGTCTCAGAGTGCAAGAGTGTGTACTCTGTCGTTGAAATATCCCTCATCCAGGCAGTGCAGGAAAATAATGATTAGAACTAGCTTAGTCCACTTAATCTATTTCATTTTCAAGGGCCTTTCCCTGTTGGAGTTTGTGAAGAAAAATATCTGACACTGGGCTTTGAGCCTGTCTGGAAGCCACAGCCTCTGACCTGAAAGATCACTAATTTCAGACAAGCAAAGGCCAAGTTTTATTTTCTCAGCGCGTGTGCTGTGCAGGTTCTTAAGGCATCAGTTCTTGTGTTGTTCTAGGAAGCTGGGAGAAACTGAAACTAAAGGAAGATTAAGGCCTGGTATTGTACTTTTAAAAAAAACAATTATTTTCTTCATGTAAAAGATGTTTAGGCCATCCCTAAGTAAAGCTGTAAAGGCAGTGTATTTGAAGAATGAAAACATCAGAATAAAATAAGAGTTGAACAACACAACAACAACAACAACAAAAAAGTCACATACCCATTCACTAAAATGGATAAAACTACCATTCATCAGTTCATACAAGCTGTTTGCAGGCCAGACCAAATAAAAATATTTCCATTGGTATTACGGTAACATCAGAATGGACACAAAGTGGGCCTCCATGTGGATTGCATTCCTTAAACATGGTACCATGACTGATAATTCTTTCTCTCTCTCATTCCAGTCATCATCAACCTAACATGGAGTGATAGGGTGATCCAGAGGAGAGCCTCAGATGTAAGCACAGTGTTTGGCCAGGCTCACATGATGGCAAATTTCTTTTAGATACTAGAACCCTATCATTGGGATATTGGTGTCCATGGAGGCCTCTCTTTCCAGTTCTGCAATATTCTGCTCCTTTCATGAGGTTTTTTCCTTGGGGAAGCTTGATAAGTGAGGAGAACTAGCTCTGTTTGGAGCTGCCCCTCAAATTGTTTATGTGAGTGTGCTGTGTGCAGTTTACTAGCATGTGCATTTCTCTCTGTACATCAGTCAGAACAAAGTCGTCCTTTGGGATCATGCAATACAGTTGTTGGCTGAAAACATACAAATGTGTGCTACAATAAGTGCAGAACTGCATTTTTTAAGATAAAATGCTTGTAATGATATTTTAGGATGCAATACATAGTACACATTTTAAGTTTTTACATATGAAATAGTGTGCCCTTAAAAGAATAAAAATTGGTGTGCAAATGGCATTATGAATGAATGCATGTGAAACAGATGTAGCCTGGAATCAGACTGATTTGTTCAACCCAGACCTTTGGGGACACCACCAGTGTCCCAAAAAGTAACAGTAACAGGTAAACAACTTGTTCATCTTCAAGGAGAGAGGTCAAGTTCATATTCATCAGGTGATGTGCTTAACATTACAGAGAAATGAGAATGTGCCCCACATCTCTTCATACGATATGTGACATCGATGTTCCACTCATGCATGTGAAAAAGCAATGCTCAGTGTCTTCCCCCTTGCTTTTATAATGCTAGGAAATGTGTGAATTCAGGGACTGTGGAGATCAACTGATTGAATACATTTTCATATCTTTGTGGATGTGGAGAAGGGAGGCATCTGCCTGCTCCTCTACCAGATAAGCCCGCACTGTAAGAGCAAGTACCTTTTAGTCATCATGGTTGATAAATATGTACTCTGAAAATATCTTAAGCATTGCCTTTTGTTTTTGTCAGCGTTACTTTTATTTGTTTCCATGAAAAGAGGGGGAAAGCTGTTGTCATTTGTGTAGAAATTATCATAGCCATACAGGCTTAGTGTGGTGGAAACTACTGGCATAAGAGTGCCTCATTCGTAGCTCCTGAATATTCCCCCCCCTTTCTTCTACTGATTTAATTGCCATGCGTCTCTGTCCAGCATTCTGAGCTTGGAATTTGTCTCATAAGTACTCTTACTCCTTAGATGGCTCTCTGTTGGTTCCAGGATAAGTTAATTCCTTAGAAGCGTGATGATGGCATTGAGAATCTAAAAGCAAGTTAGCTGATTGAAGTCTCTGGTTCTTAACGCTTGGCTAATTGGTTCCAACTAGGATATGTGTTAGGTTTGATTAATATGGCTTTCCAGTAGCGGTATCTGAGTGGGTGTTCATAGTCTTGATGTCTTGCTTTTAACTCAAGATGGGCTTATTAATGATATTTCAAAATGCTTACTCCACTGTACTCATCTTTCTACTGTGCCCAGTTTCTACCAACAGAAAATGATCCAGTCTGTGATTACCTTTTTCTACTCTTGATGCGACCTTGGAAAATCTTACACAATCCACTGTTGTTTTTTTAGAAACCTGATGGTTGGTGAAAAATGCAATCATATTGTGTCCTGTTTTAGCTTATAGATGGAAATGGGTGTACTTGAGATTGATAGGGAGAGCAAGAACCAACTGAAAAGTCAGAATCCAATCTCTGATCAGGATTTTAAGAGATGATTATGAACGGTGAAGGCATAATGCAGCCCATGATCAGGATTCTGAAGAACAAGGGCAATTGGATTGAGGCTTTTTCCAAATCCTATCCATATCATCAGGATATGGCTTTGTCTGATGAAGTCTGTGGAGTTTCTTTCAAAGTGTTTCCTCCTGTCCTGATCCCCACTCCCAGTCTCTGCATTCTTGCTGAAGAGAGGAGAACATTACAGCGATAGACCTTGGGCCTGAAGCTGACCACTCAGTTCTTTCACAGTTAGCTCCTACTTAAGTATGCTGACTGCACACTGTTTCTTAAAAAGTCTCCTGTTATGATCAATCATAGGTTACCATGCAATGCCCCCCCCAAAGCTATGGAAGGGATATTTGGTGCTTAGCATAGGCAGCTGGTCACATTGTACTTCAGTAGATGAGAGAATGTGAGATTGTAGCTTTCTTGTCAGAAGCTGGGAGAGAGAAAGTCTCCTTTTATCGTCTCTGATGCTCTAGAGTGGGACATGAAAAAGAGCTCGCTTCAGAACAATAAGGATTATTTTGTTTCTCTTTATAAAATATTCCATGTACACACACACATGCACACTTGGTACCTAACTGGCTTCTTGAGCGTTCCTCTGCAGCTTATTCAAGTTTGACTATGACAGCATAAAGAAATGACTTTTCTTTGCTATAAAATACCTGCACCATCTCTGAAGCATCAGACTTCTTCTGGGGTACAAGTTGTTTTATATTGATTGACAAGCTGGAATGTGTCCAGAAGAGAGTGACCAAAATGGTGAAGGGTCTGGAAGTCATGCCCTATGAGGAACGGCTTAGGGAGCTGGTTATGTTAGACTGCAGAAGAGAAGGTTAAGAGGGGACATGATAGCCATGTTTAAATATTTGAAAGGATGTCATACTGAAGAGGGAACAGGATTGTTTTCCACTGCTCTGGAGACTAGGACAAGGAGCAATGGATCCAAGCTACAGGAAAAGAGATTCCACCTAAAACTCAGAAAGAACTTACTGACAGTCAGAGCTGTTCAGCAGTGGAATCTGCTGTCTCAGAGTGTGGTGGAGTCTTCTCCCTCTTTGGAGGTTTTTAAGCAGAGGCTGGATGGCCATATGTTGGGAGTGCTTTGATGTGTGTTCCTACATGGCAGGGGATTGGACTGGATGGCCCCTGGGGTCTCTTCCAATTCTAGGCTTCTATTGGTGACCTTGAATCTGTGGTGAACCTGATTATGCTCCAGAACTAGACAGTGTCTGTGGATGAACGCTGGAAAGTACAAGGTTCCTGGTTTGAAAGAGCCTGAGGCTCTGGGGAAATCTAGTTTATCAGATTAGATTTGGAGCTCTTGGTGTGTGGGAATATAAGGCAAATGTGAGAACTCAGTGATGGTCCTGGGTCTGCTATTTCTACAGATGATGAAATCTCTCCTAATCTGGCTGGCCGGTTCCCCTCTACATTGATGCTCTGGTTGCTGCTACCGGGATGACAAGCTGTGAACATGGCTAATTTTCATTACATTGTTTTTGGCACACTTTATCTCTTGTCAATGCAAGTCTGCTGCTCTTCAGTTATAATGAAAGACAACACATCTTGCTATCGAGATCACTAAACATCCCTTTATTTGAGGCTTTGATCTATCCGAGTAGTTGCAGTGAAGAAAAAAAATCCTTTACACAAAGAAAAATATTTTTTTAATACACACACACACACACACACACACACACACACAGATGGCTAAATGGTCTAGGATTTTGACCAGTCAGTCTTAGACTCCAGCACACTGTTTATGCAGTTTGAAAGATTTATTCATGAGTACTTTGTGCTGAAAGCAGTGAAGAAGATGGAAGCAATTGAAAGGGGAAAGGTGTGGCAGATGAAATGGGAGAAGGTTAATGGGAGAAGCATATTTATTTTTTATAACTCATCCTGTTCACAAACAATGTGAGTAGATCACAGCCTTGGGGCAGGGAGTGGAATGCTGCTAGGTAAAAATAGATTTGAAAGAAAGCAAGTATTTGTTAACCATGTATTAAAACATTAGCCCCCCCCACAACTGGTGCTACACTACCAAGTGCTTTCTAGTATAAGTTGGCTTATAATAGCAGAACATCTGCCATGCAGCTATAACAATTAAAAAAAACTCATAGAGTGATAACTCATATACATGTTTTGACTAAAAATGGGTCCTGGGTCTCTAAAGATTGAGGCCTGCTGCTTTAGAAGACCACCTCCTTTCTTTTCTATGTTTAGTAAGCAAATAATGGTTGGTAAAGTGGAAAGCGGTAGGAAAACAGAGAGAATATACTACGGGTAGATTTAATTCATCCAAGAAAGCTGTGGCGCTGAGTTTCCAAGTCCTGAAGAGGGCAATTGATGACTAGAGTCCTGGAGGTCTCTCATGCGTCAGGATACTATAAGTTGAAGTGAACTTGTAAGCAAGTAAGAAC
This sequence comes from Ctenosaura bakeri, assembly GCA_948474755.1. Classification (NCBI taxonomy): domain Eukaryota; kingdom Metazoa; phylum Chordata; class Lepidosauria; order Squamata; family Iguanidae; genus Ctenosaura; species Ctenosaura bakeri. The sequence continues at coordinate 304,067 of CAOLHI010000252.1, read as the reverse complement.
AAAAACAAGCCAAGGTCAGATGTATTGAAAGGAGACATTATTTAATTTTTTCTTCCCCTTGTGAACGGACATGCCATGGGCCTTCCTTTCCAGCAGGGATGGGGAAAGTGCAACATTGGGACCACATATGCTCCCCGCTTTGTTGCTGCCTTCATCCACTTCAGAATGCCCTTTTCCTGCCCTTTCCCCAAAAGCTGAAGTGCCTCTTCTGGGACCTTCTAGATCTGACAATTCATCTCTTAAATAGATTGTGTGGCCCCCTGCTCTGTTTAACATGATCAAACAAGCCATTTTGGTGTGGGTTTTTTTTTTTTTTTTCCACTTCTGTTTTTGTTTTCATTTTCACGAGGCATTTTCAGCAGTCTGTGTTGTATCTAAACTTCTTCAGAAAACTAGCCCTTGGACCTGCCATTGCTGCCCAACCCAGTTTTGCAAGATGACTTTTCTTCTAAAGAGAGAGTACTGGATAAAGTTTATCAAGCACCATATACTATTAACTTCAGTGTCTACTGAGTTGCATTGATTTCAGTGGAGGAGTTGAGCACGTGTCCACAGTTATCCAGTGAAACCAGGAAGGCCTGAAGAGGTTCAGTTTTAATGACTGGATTGTGCCCATGATATCCTTACAAGAGCTGATTATTTACAAATATATAATCAAGACAGGGGAAGCCAATATATTGAGAGAGTGCCAAATCTGCAAAGTAGGATTAGTTCTCCAAAAAAATGCATCAAGACGCTTGTACAGAAAATTAGGCTTCTGTTTCCTGCAGAACTGCCAAGTTGTCCTGCTGGTGCAGAGTCAGAATGCTCGTCTTGACACAAACACTTCTAGATGGTGTGCCCTACACATCTGGCTCTGGACCATCAGTTGATCTCCTCTGTCTGTTAAGCCCCTACAGAGGGAGGGAAAATTACAGAGGGAATGTGGGCTGTTTTGGTTTATAGTTATTAACAAAAGTATGTGTATGCATGCATGCGTGTGTGTGTGTGAGATATACACACAGACACACGTATACATACATACATGTCCCCCCTCCACATTCACTAGGGTTACGGGCACAGGACCCCTGTGAAAGTCGAAAAACCATGAATAACTCTAGGCCCTCCCAAATCATATTGAACACACAAAAAAGTATGATCACCGTATTCTACCCACTGTGGATTTCTTTGAGGCATCAGGGTTCCTTCACAAGGCAGAAGTAGGTGGGGGGGGGGCTTATTGCCACCTTCGCTGCTGCCCCACAACATTTTTAAGAGGGACTCACAAGTCTCATTCGCAGTTTCTCAGTCTCATAAGGCTTGCAGTCACTTTTAAAAACAGCATAGGGAGGCAGCAGAGATGACAGCAAATAATTCGTGAATAATCAAATCCACAGAAGTGAAACCTGCAAACGTGAAGGGCTGACTGTACACTCTCTCTCTCTCTCTCTCTCTCTCACACACACACACACACGCACACACACGTGCACGCACACACACACACGATCATGTTCTTTCTGCAGAGAACAAATTTTTGGATCACTGAGGTCATTGGGGTATGTGTGTGTGTGTTGTGCTGAGCTGGTTTTTCACACATCAAAAAGAACTAGTCTGTAGCCTTTTTTTTTTTTTAAAAATTAAAGGAAGAGACTGACTTTGAACGTATCACAAGCTAGAGTAAAATGACTGAAATGAGTATTTTGCCATGATTGTGCACTGGAATGTAAGTAGCAATTAAAGAAGACAAAAGACACATTCTTTCTGATAAAAGCAGAGATGTGATGGCAGGCTGACCTCACACATCTCAGGGAGCAACGGAAAGGATCTTCTTCTGGCTGCCTGGAAAAAAAAGAGAGAGAGAGAGAGAGATTGAAGGAATAAGACAAATTTAACAAAAGACTTTACATGAACAATGAATCCTTCTGCAAATATAATTCAAATGAATTCTCTGAAACACAGCAAGATATTAACAGGAGAAATGTGGAAGCTGAAACAGAGACACTGTCTTTGCCAGTGGCATAATAGTAGAACTATAGGTTGTGAATAGCTGGGGCTGACACATAAAATGGCTTCTGTGTCTTGGGAATCAGGCAGTTATATTTTCTTTGCCTTCCCAAGAATCCCCCTGGTATTATTGTCCCATCCTTGTTCCATTGGGCTGTGGATTTTTTTCCCTTCCTGTACAGAAATTCATGCATATTTGTGTTCACATTTTTCCTAAAATATGTGTTTATTCTGTGGCCTAAATCCTAAAAGCACCAGGTCCCATCTGATCTTGGAAGCTTGGTAGAGTCAGCCCTGCTTAGTACTAGGATGGGAGATTGCCAATGAATACCATATTTTAGAGGAAGAAACTGGCAAAACCACCCTTAAGTATTCCTTGCCTAAGAAAACCCTATGAAATTCATGAGGACGACAGGCAGCTTGAAGGCACATACACCACCCCCCATGTATGTTTATCTTAACATACAAATTTCTTTATGCATTTTCCCTTTAATGTGTGTGTTTTAACATTTTTGAAACACACATGTTTTGGGCTGTGCACATTGTTCAAATGCATGCATGTTTTTCTGCATGTTTTCTCCTTTGATAAAACTCAGAGGTGAGATGAGCTTTTTCCAGGTAGCAGTCTTGGGAAGCATGAATGGATACTTTCATGAGAATTGTGCACCTAATGAATTATTTTCCTCCTTTTGCTGTTTTGTTCTCTCTCCACCCTCTCATTAATGGATAATAATACTATCCACTTTTAACCTAATAATTTGAGACCAGGGTTCAAATCCCTGCTTAGTGATAGAAACCTACTGGATGACCGTGGGCAAATCACACTCTCTCAGCCTCAGAGGAAGACATGGGCAACCCCCCTTTGAACAAATTCTGACAAGAAAACCCCATGATGGATTCATCTTAGGGTTATCATAAGTCAGAAATGATGTGAAGGCATAGAAGAGCAGCAGCAGCAGCAGCAGCAACAACAACAACAACACTTTACTCTCTGAAATCTACTGGCAGTCCCAACTGGAGTAGACCTGTAGAAAAATATGAGTTTATTTCTAGGCATTGATTCACAGTTCAGCTTTCAGTTGAATGGTTTTATTCTCATTGGGAATGCCAAAATGATTCAGAACTCCCAGTGCCTTTATGACCTCCATTTCTGTGATTTTTTTTCCTACCCCATGCCAGTAGAAACTAATATTTTGGGGAAACCTGCACCTAGGATCTATTGTACTGCATATTACAGAAGGGACAATCCTTGTGGTTCCACCCTGCAGCACTGGATTACAGTTTGGACAGGGATGGTGGAAAAAGATTACCAATGTCATATTCCTGTAGCTCAAAGAGGTGTGTGTGTGTGTGTGTGTTTCAGAAGATGCTTGCAGTTGTTGGTATTAGAGAAAGAATAGTCGTCTGCCTGCATGCAAACTTTATACGTATTCATTGATTAACATATTTCTTTGGGGTCAATTATTTTACATTTGATTTTTTTTATCAATAGAGAATAAATAAATTATGAAGCGTTGTGCTTTTGGCATTGGCTGGTACACAAGACTGGTCAAAGGTTGAATGTGGAGTGGGACAGCAAAGCAAAATGCAGTGAAATTATTTCCAGGAAGGGATGAAGAATTGCAGTTGGAAATGAACCTCATCCAGACCCGATCTGTCATTTTTTGACGTGATCATTTCTTTTTGCTGTAGGTCAGCTGCCATCCTAGTCATAAAGCGCTTCAATACATTTTGGGGCAAGCTAGCCCACACCAGACTTACTGACCTAAGGCCCTCATCTCTCACGTACAGAAGCTTTGGCCTTGGCAGTTATGTTCTTTTTATATCAATAACATAATGCGGAAGCGGAAAGCAATACTAGGGCAACTGAGAGAGGTGCAGAGGCCAATGACAGTGAACAAAGAAGAGGCATAGGCCCTGAGCCAAGGTATGGAGCAGAGGTAGGCAATTGGCAGGGGTTAAGGCAGAGCTTTCCAAACCTTTCATATCGGTGACACACTTTTTAGACATGCATCATTTTGTGACACAGTAATTCAGTTTTTCTAGCAAACCAGAAGTTAAACTAACCAACTAAACATGTGCGGTACCCAGAGGTGTATCTAGGGTGAAGAAAGGCAGCCCCTACCCCAATCCTGGCCATCTGACATTGCTCTTGCCAGGAAAGACCCTGGTGAGGGCGACGGCAGCGGAAAAGGCAGCCTGTCTACCCGATCCTGACCTGTTGCTGTTGCCCTTGCCAAGGAAAGACCCGGGGAGGGTGGTGGCAGTGGGGAAAGGAGTCCTCCTACCGGATCCTGGCCCGCTGCCTTCACCCTTGGCAAGGAAAGACCTCAGCAAGAGCAGTGGCAGCAGGAATGGCTAAGGTGAGGGGCGTCTTTCTCAGCCCAGGAAGGTGACACACCTACACACTTCAGGAGACACACCTACACGCTTCAGGTGACACACTAATGTGTCACGACACACCATTTGGAAAGCCCTGGGTTAAGGACTCCCACCATCACCATGGGAGCTTGGAGGACTGAATGCCACCTCTGTTGTGTGTGTATGTGTGTTTAATTCTTAAAACTGAAAATGCTCCCACACCCTCTAAGGAACACAGCTGGTCGATTTCATCAAATGTGTGCACTCCCCACACATTTTTTTTTAGGTTTAGGAGAGGTCTTTTTTTAAAAAAACCAGGAAGTAAATTGATTCCTGATCAATTGTTGTTGTCAATTGCCGTCATGTGAACTACAACTTACGGTGACCCTATGAATGAGAGACCTCCCGGTTACCCTGTTATCACCAGACCTGCTCTGGTCTTGCAGACTCAGGGCCATGGCTTTCTTGGTTGAGTCTATCCACCTGTAATGCACTCTCTCTCTTTCCCTAAGGCCTTCTACCTTGCTAAGCATCATTGTGTTTTTTAGTGATCCATGTGCTCTCATGATATTTCCAAGGCACAACTATCTCACTTGAGTAATCTTGGCTCCTACAGAGAATTCAGGCTTTTCCTGAGCGATAAAGGCCACTCTTAGATATAAAACAACTTAAGGGAGGGGCAGAGTGGGAAATTGCTCCTCCCTTGGGCATTTTTAGTTAAAAAAAAACTTACCTCCCAAAATTGACCTGGCAGTTGGGAACCTGGGGACTTTAAAACTGGCCTTTCGCAGCCCTTTGTAGCCTGCAGCCCACATTTTTCCTGTTCCTGCTGTAAAAACAGAACTGTGATATGATCTGCTGTTCTCATTTCAGATCATCTTGGGGTTATGGAGACTGCCTGTTTCCATATTTTTCACACATATAAGGAAGCTCCTTGCCTCTGGAAAGCTGGTGTCTCAGGGAGTACATCTAATCCCGTAGTGCTATCAAGTGGTCATCCTGGCTGAGGTTTTTTGGAAACTGTAGTTGGTGGGGGGAGACCTTTCCTAAGGCTTGGCAGGGGTTGAGAATAACAGCAACCCTCTTCTTAGCCTAGCCTGTAAAATGGATGGGGAATGACACTGAAAATCAGGAGACAGATATGATGACCGTGCTGGGATTTAAAAAAAATAATCACAGTTTTTAAGTCCCTCTTTATTTTATCTAGTATGTGCCAGTGCCACAGTCTTGTTCTGCTAATAGTTTTGTTCCAAGTGGAGTGCATCTAGAGTGAGGGTGTAGAAAGTGGGGCCACACCCCCCAGCCTCTTGAGATGCCCCTTCTGATAAAAAAAGAGGGGGTGAGTATTTTCTCCTGGAAGCTTCTAGGAGTAGTATTTCAGTTTTAGGTAGATATTTAAGCTATAGATAGGTATAGTCAGCCCTCCACATTTGCAGGTTTCACTTTTGCGGATTTGATTATTCACAGATTATTTGCTATCACCTCTGCTGCCTCCCTATGCCACTTTTAATAGGGACTGCAAGCCTCCTGAGACTGAAAAGCTGCGAATAAAGCATGTAAGCCCCTATTAAAAATGTTGTGTGGCAGCAGCGGAGGTGGCAGTCATCCCCACCAGCCCCCCACTTCTGCCTTGTGAAGGAACCCTGGTGCCCCAAAGGAATCCACGGAGGGTAGAATATGGTGATCATACTTTTTGTGTGTTAAATATGGTTTGGGGGGGCCTAGATTTATTCATGTTTTTTTCACTTTCACAGGGGTCTTGTGCCCCTAACCCTAGCGAATGTGTAAGGGTGACTGTAGTTAGGTAACATACCTCTCCTTGAACTGTTTAACTTAACCCCGCTCTCCCTATTTTTCAACGTCAGAAGTAAACTGCTGTGCTTTTGGTGAGGTTATTTTTGGCACTCAGGGGACCCCTGGATCCACCAAAGTTGCCCATCCTCTTTGAGAACTTAGCACATAAGACACCTGCAATTTTCCAGCTTATGAGTGGTGGGGTGAGAGACAGGCTGAAGGAAAACACTGCAGGCTGTAATGTAAGCAAATAGAGGAGCATTCAGAAAGCGACCGTTCACGCTGACAGTGATTTGTGTGAGCACAGCAAAGATTGAAAATGTGTCCATTACCTCTTATTCTAGGCAAAAATACTGCCACTTGTCAAAGATGTGAAAATAATGGTGGTTAGCATGAACCATATTTCTAAATCTTGAGATAGGGTTGATGGAACTAGATGCTTTCTGAGCAGAAGACTCCTCCTCCTCCTCCTCCTCCTTATTAGCCTTTGTGGGAATTGTTGTGGTGCGGTGCACTAGGGAATACTCATGAACTTTCTAATTGTGAAAGAAAAGCATCTGCCATGCTGACAAAATGGTACAGCAGCAATGTGAGAAAAGTTCTGCTTGCCTAGGGCCATCTTACAAAAGGTTCTGGTGCAGGGACTTCCAGATCCAGGGCTAAATCCAATTGCTAGTCCTAAGTAGATGGGGCCCATTGAATCTACTGCTGATTGGTAAGTCAACACTTATTTAAAGACCCCTCATTCAGTGGATCTACTCTAGTTGAGGCTAGCAATTGGATGTCCCCTTCAGACTTGGCAGTGCCACAGTCTTGTTTCTGCTAATTTAGTTAGACCTCAGCTGGAGATCAGAGTTCATCTGGAATACTGTGTCCAGTTCTGGGCACCACAGTTCAGGAAGATATTGACAAGCTGGAAGGTGTCCAGAGGAGAGCAACCAAAATTGTCAAAGTCCTGGAAACTGGGAACTGGGTATGCTTAGCCTAGAGAAAAATGTGACATGATAACCATGTTGAAATATGTGAAGGGATGCCATATGGAGGATGGAGCAAACTTGTTTTCTGCTGCTCCAGAATTAGGACATAGAACAATGGCTTCAAACTACAGGAAAAGAGATTCCACCTAAACATTAGGAAAAAAATTCCTGAAGGTAAGAGTAGTTCAACAGTGGAACATGCTGTCTTAGAGTGTGGTAGAGTCTCTTTCTTTGGAGATTTCAAAGAGAGGCTGGATGGCTATCTGTTGGGAGTGCCTTAATTGTGTCTTCCTACATGGCAGAATGGGGTTGGACTGGATGGCCCCGTGGTCTCTTCCAACTCTATGATTCTACAATTCTGTATCATTGAACTCCAGATGCTGTGGGCAAACTGTGGAGGTCTTTTGGGTTTGTGCTGTGATTGTGGGTTTCCCACAGGCAGAGAACATGTCTAGATAGGTAGTTAGCCTGATCTATCAGGTTTTTTTTTGGTTAGATTCTTATTTTAATTCATATTCTGAAAGACATATGTGCAGTCCTTTATATGTTCATCTGAATCACATGTAGGGGACTGTAGTGTCACTGAAAGCAGGCAACTCATTATTGGAGCAATTAAGAAGCCAAAGACAAGTTTTGAAAGAGTAATATGAATAGTTTATTAAAAATTAAAATAAGAGAAATGTTAAACATTTCATATAAAATTTTTAAATGAGGATACCCATTTATAGAATTAAAGAAATATTCTGAATACCTAGCAAATGGGTTGCAATCCTGTAAGGAAATGACTAATATATAAATTACTCAGTTACATATTGTATGATTTCCTAGTGAGTGTATAAATCAGTCTATATATTGTTAGGGAATAAGGAGTAAAGGAAGAAGGTAGACACAGTTACAATTGAAGAAGGGAACTACTGGGAGCTGTAGTTGCTGAAAGTTGCTGAATTGCAGTGTGGAAAGTATAGCAGAAGTAAAACCACATTTCAGAATATAGACAGGTCATGGATCAAAACAAACAGAGGAGATTTGAGTATGGAAGGAGTATGGGAGTGTTCACATGTATGGGAGGAAGGAATAAAGAAATAAGGGCAACCAGGAAAGAAATGTTGAAGAAAACAGCTAACAGCTGTTCCAAGATGAATTCAGATCCAATGAATTCTTATCCATTGGAACCGTACATTGTTCCAGAAGGGACTTTTCCAGTCCTCTGCTCTTTCTCAGACAACTTATCTCTTGCTACTCCAAAGTTTTCAGATTCCCTTCTACAAAGGATGTTTTAAGAATATTCTTTTATCTTGGTAGTCAAGAATATAGGCACTCATCAATGGCGAAGGCTGGAGGTGGACAGATCTTCCTGCAGCTAACAAAAACTTAATAAAAAGAGGGAAAAGTGGCAAAACATTTTAAAAAGATCAGAACTAAAATCCATCCAGCTAATGGATCAGTGGATGCAGTAGTGTTAGTAAGGAGAATATATCTGCAGTTTGTTTGCGTGGTTTAAGACAGATATAGCAGTGATAGAAGACAAGTGGAGTTGGAAGGACAGAGACTAGCAATGGTTGCAGTATTTCAGTGGAGGCACTTGAGAGAGGTTACTAAAAATTAAGCAGCTTCAGATTTAAGCCCTGTTGGATGAGTGATTTGATTATTAAAATTATTTAAAAGCTTCTGTGCAGGGAGAGATTGATTTGTAACACTTGAGCAAGATGCATTCCTAGCTAGACAGACCCTAGCTGGGTACTTGATTTGAGAGATGTTTAACAGTAGGGATGTAAACAGGTTCCCCGAATCTTATTTCTACCAAGAAATAATGTCTCAAAAGATTATAGAAAAGGGGGGGCGTTGTATTTATGAATGAGTTTTTGAAAATTTGAACCCCCCCCTTTTTTTGTTAAAAAAATTCATTTGCTCAGAAAACATATTTGGCAAACTGTAGTATTTTTTTTTTTTTTCAAAACTTTGCAATTTCAATGATAGACACTATTTTTTGTGGTAACAAAATTTTCACAAAAAAGTCTCAATATAAGAAAAAAAAATCATTTGTGCCCCTGAGGAGAGAAACTGAAATTTTTCATTCTTCTGTTCAAAATGAGCAAAAATCATTCCTTAATGCTGATGTGGGTGGGGAGGAAATACCTTAGATGCATCACTGAAAGAGAAAACAAAGAATAATCTTGGTGTGTTGTGGTACAAGGATGATCCAGTATAATAGAACAAGAGAGGCAGTTTCTCAGCCTCTGGAACAGTGAGCTTTCTCTTTGTGTTTCTCAGAGTGAAATGCAGAGTGTGTTTTTTGTTTGTTCATCTGCTTTTGGTTCTGGTTTCAGCTCTGAAAAAGTTTGCATATATGCATTTAGGAAACCAAGCCATATTAGAATGGCTGAGGGACCTGAGTATACTTACATTGGAGGAGAGAAGTTTGAAAGATAACACAACTATCTTTTAATATCCAAAGGGAGGTAACACAGAAGTTGGGGTAAACTTGTATTCTGCTGCTCCAAAGGACAGGAGATGACACAGTGGATTCAAATGACAAGAGATTCCACCTAAATAATAGGAAGAATTTATTGATGGTAAGGACTGTTCAACAGTGAAACTGTCTTGGAAGGTGATGGACCCTTCTTCACTGGAAGTGTTTAAACAAAGCTTGGATGGCTCTCTCTCAGGGGTGCTTAGCTGTGGATTCCTGTGTGGCAAATGGTTGGACAAAATGGCCCTTGAGATTCTTTCCAACACTATGGCCCTTTTCACACCTTACCTGGTTGCAGAGACCTCCGGTGTGGGTCCCAGCATCAGCCCTGCCAGGAGGAGAGCATGACAGGAGTGCACCAGCTGCCTCTGGGATCGAGGAAGTGCAGTGGCCATGCCTCTTCCTGCTGCAGCACAGCCAGTTATTGTCCCAGGCTGCACTGGGGCAGTAAGCATAGCTATTGCGCTCCCGGGGCGTCTGCAGGGAAGGTAAGTGCAGGTGCGCAGCAGGATGGTGGCGCAATCGCTGGTCAGTAAGGGGGAGAACCCATTGATTTGCAGCACAGTCAAGCCTCCTGGGGACAGGAGGAGGACAGGACCACAACAATGTTGCGCATAAGCATCATTGCAATCCCATCCTTCTCCTGTCCCTATGGTGGGTTGGGAGGGTAGAGCAGAAAGGGCCCATGATTCTTTGATTAAGATTGCTTCTTGTTGGTAGTAAGTTAGGAGAAGATAAACTAAAAACTGCTTCGGCAAATACAAGGAGAGCCTAGGAGGAATGGTAGAAGAAGGAGCAAAGTCTAACAAGGGAGTCGACTGAGTACAATTATTAGAAGGGATTTGGATGCCGTGGCAGCAAAGGATTCACTAAGCTGTGAGTTTAGAAGATGAACGGTTGGGAAATCCAAGGGGTTGAGAAGATGTGTGTAATTGCATTCATGGGTTTACAACCAATTGGGTGAACATTCTGTTTCATGACTGTACTAAATGAAACCTTGATAACATGGCTGGTATTGAAACCTGGGATACCCGCAACCATCTTTGGGCTGTGCGTTTTTTCTTTGCTGATCAGCTTATCTGTGCTGCTTCCTTGTGACCAGGTTGAACCACTAGTTCTCTTGCTGCACCGTGCAGTGCATCTTCCAGGGAACAAAGTGTTTCCCCCATGTACAGAGATTTCTGCTGCTATTTCCCAGGCTGTTTTGTTTTCTTTGAGTAATTTACTGTTTCTGCTGCTTGGAGGCTGTACTTGCCCAAACCTCTGTGTTTGTGTATATTTTTAACCAGTTCAAAGAGCTATGTTTTTACCACTAGAGATGAATTGCTGTCACATCAGTAAATAGGGAATGCTCATGGCTGCCAGCCTTATTAGATGGTGGAAGACAATAAATTCACAGACTCCCTTGTGGGTCGGAAATATCTTTTAAAAATGTGCAAGTAATTATAGAAAACAGAGACAAGTTAATGTGGGTTTGCTACCTACTCATTTTTCCATCAGTTCTAATCACCATTGTCTCTGCTTAGAATCCAGCCTGCAAGGTATCTCCCCACCCACTAAGTAAGATAGTGATAAAAATAAATTAACCATAGCTGAGCAAGATAATGAGGTAACCCTTCAATGGGCTCTTCTTTAATGACACATATATGTTCTATTAACACTGGTGGTGTAAATCTTTGCTTGTCTCTTTTTGCATGCAAGAATGAGAAACTGAAAAAAAAAATCACTTCTCTGCAAAAAGGGTGAATTTTTGTTGTTGTTGTCATGAGAGTTTTTGCATTTATGAGAGAGACTTTTGTGCAATTGTACTAATTGGGCAAAATGTGTAGCTAAGTTACAATAACGTATGCCTGGTCTTTTAAAAATTAGAGGTATTGAATGGGTTGGGTATTTAAAAGGGGGGTAGAGAGGAGCAAGGGGAAAGGAATGTATCAGCACCTTTAAGACTAACTGGTTTTTATTTTCACATGAGCTTTTGTGGATATAAACCCACTTCTTTGAATGCAGTACCAAGTGGTATTAAGGCCTCAGGTATAAAGCATATTTATACTGTTCTGGGAGTGGGATAGAATATAATAGAATCCAGAAAGATGCAAAGCATGACCCTTGTCATTTTTAAGGGTTGCTTAAGGTAATACAAGTGTTTCAGATCTTCACAGTGGTCATTTAGTGCTGATGGGTGAAAGCAATATATCTGCTTACCAAAAGTTAGTTTCCAGGGTTCAAAACTCTCTCTGAGAAGATTCCTTTTGTTATATGTGCAGTGGCAAGGACTCTTGTATTAATATCTGTAGTGTGGCATGAAGCCATTGTCTTTGTTTGTACCTCTGCTAATGGATTGGAATTTGTGAATAGAATTCAATTCACCAGTTTCTGTTTCTAGTCTTTCGTTGTAATTTTCTTGTTCAGTCACTGCAACCTGTATATCACTTAGGGTGCGTCCAGGAAGGTTGAAATATTTGGCGTCTGTTTTTTGAGTATTTCCATTTCTAACGTCAGATTTGTGTCCGTGAATCCTCTTGTGTAGAGACCGTCCTGTTTGTCCAACGTAGAGTGCGGAGAGGCATTGCTGAGATAGGATGGCATATACCACATTGGAGGAAGAGTTGAATGAGGTAGGAGAGCAAGGAGAGTGGAGTGAGTGAGTGAGGTTGTTTGGAGGTTTGGTGTGGAGTTTGAAGTGGTAAGAAAATACAACTGAATGGATATTCTTTTACCTTCCATGGTCAGGAGAGTGGGTGTCACAAGGGAAGGGAGGCAAAGGGACTTGTCCAAGAGGAGGAGGAGACATCGGGAAGTGTCCAATACAAACAAGTGGAAGTGCTGAGCCGAGCCAAGTCCAGGTCAAATCCAAAAGGTCCAGAAAGCCGAAGTTCTGTCCAGAGGGGCCGGTTGAGCTGGAAGACAGGGCTTGTGAGGGTTTGTGTAGTAATTTGCTACAAGCAAACGGCAAGCCATGCTGACAGGCTTAAATAGCCACTGAAAACATTGTTCTGTTTCCTTAGTCTAGCTCAAGTGGCTTCCCTCTGAGCTGTTCGTTTCCATCTCCTCTGTGACTGGGGGTGCTAAGAGGCCCAAGTGAAAGTAATTCCTCTAAATCACTGCTGGTTCTCTTTTCCTCCAGAGCTGGCTGGGGCAACGCTTCTTCCACTTGTCTTTCAACTGATGGGGATGTTTGCAAGCTGGCTTGGTCAATCACTGGCTCTGATCCTGGCACAATCAGTTGCTCATTGACCTCAGAACCATCATCTATCACACTGGGGAGGGTGTTAGGGTAGATAAACAGATCACGCCTTACCATACCCTAGATGGACACGGAGCCGATACAAACCCCCAAACTCAAGGTAGGAAGGTAGGAAAGAGCAAGAAAGATAGGCGCACGCACACACACATGCACGCACACCCCCCCCAGTAGTTTGGCCAAAGGATTCCAGGTAGAATGATTTATTATTTCAAGTTTCTCATCTTGTACCATTTTTATGTTAATGTTAAAAAATGCTTACAGGAAGAACAAATTCATGCATCAGTGTCAGCAAAGTTGCAGCTTGTACATGTATTATATTTTATCTGACCCTTAAGTTCCTGAGTCTACGTGACCCTGTTACATCCTAGGTCATTCTCAAGAGTCCTTTGCTTGCACACACTGACTGTAAACAGGAGCAGAATACAATAAACAATTCTTAAAGCACGGTTGTTTGATGAGCTACAATTGTCCAAACTATCAGTCAATATTCAGTGATTAACAATTATGAATTCTTCAGTAAATTTCCAATTCTAACAGAGAAAGAAGGCAACTGCAGTTGGATGCCGCAGTTCAGGAAGGATATTGACAAGCTGGAATGGGTCCAGTGGAGGGCAACAGAAATAATAGAAGGTCTAGAGATTATGAAGCCCTATGAGAAGATGTTACGGAGCTGCATGTGTTTAGCCTGGAGAAGAGACAGTTAAGAGGCGATATAATAGCTATGTTTAAATATTTGAAGGGTTGTCCTATGGAGGATGGAGCAAGCCTGTTTTCTGCTGCTCCAGAGACTAGGATGTGGAACTTCAGGAAGAGAGATCCCACCTGAAAATTAAGAACTGCTTGATGGTAAGAGCAGTTTGACAGTGAAATACTCTGCCTGGGAGTATGGTAGAGTCACCTCCTTTGGAGTTTTTTAAAGGAAGACTGGGTGGCCATCTGCCAGGAATGTTTTGATGGTGGATTCCTGCATGGAAGGGGGCTGGACTGGATGACCCTTGTGGTCTCTTCCAGCTCCATTATTCTGTTAGTGCTGTAAAGAAGGTGTTTTCTTTGCCTAATTAAAAGAGGAAGAATGAGGGGGAGGACTTTTTAAGATTTGTTTGTATTCCACCTTTTCTCTGGTTTGGGAATCACAGCAGCTTACAACATTTTAAAAAACTTAGAGCCTTTCCGCACTACACTGTTACAGTGCTATTATTCCACTTTCAACATCCTATGGAATCCTGGGGTTTGCAGTTTAGGGAGCGGCATTTTGAATTCTCAGCCAGAAGGCTCTTTGGCCTCAGTAAACTACAAACCTCAGAATTCCACAGGATGTTGAAAGTGGAATAATAGCATTATAACAGTGTAGTGCAGAAAGACCCTTAGTTAAAAAAGATGGCAGCCTACAAAAGTTTAAAAATAATTAAGCTATATATTTTTTTAAAAACCCATAAATCTATTCAAAAGAAGAAAATAGAATTATTATAGTTATTTATATTATATTTATATATAGAATAAGAAGAAATTGAAATCTTCCTACCCTTTATCACAGAGTGGGAAGCTGTTTAAATAGATAGGCCTCTGTCTCGGAGCTTAAGACTCCTCTGTCCCTCCTTAACATGACAGCTGAGTTGTGGTGAAAAGTGAAGAATCTGAAGATGAACTTGAGCCACAACAAAGAAGTCTCTTAAATGCCACTGTTGTCATAGTTTTCAGAGGATATCAGAGTTGCTGCAGAAAGCACAAGAAGGAAGATGGTGTACCTCTTTCTCTTGAGAAGCCCAGCATGTTAGTTCTCCTTATCTCCCAGTGCCGCAGTGTCCATGATATAAAGCTTTCACTATTTCTGCCACTGCATCTTCTGACCTCCAGGGATCTGCCAGATCCACAGCCTGTCTCTTTCATTTCATTCCGATCCTGAGATTTCTCTGGTAGTTGAGCATGTAAGCCTCACATACATACATACATACATACATACATACATACATACATACACACAGGCAGGGGCTTTGTTGTGTCCCTTTAAGCTGTTTCTGACTTATGGCGACCCTAAGATGAATGTATCTGTGGGTTTTCTTGGCAAGATCTGTTGGATGGGGCGGGTTTGCCGTTGCCATCATCTGAGGCTGAGAGAGTGTGATTTGTCCACGGTCACCCAGGGGTTTTCCGTGGCTGAGTAGGGATTTGAACCCTAGGCCATTTTCACACTGTACTGTTATAATGCTATTATTCCACTTCCAACATCCTATGGAATTCTGGGGTTTGCAGTTTAAGGAGAGACATCTTTGGCCTCAGTAAACTACAAACCTCAGAATTCCACAGGATGTTGAAAGTGGGATAATAGCACCATAACAGTGTAGTGTAGTGCGGAAATGGCCCTTGTCACCAGAGACATAATCTAATGCTCAGAGTGCTACACTACACTGGCTGTATTTCTGCACCGAACGCACAAACAACTGGAAAATACTGTATCGGCACCTACACCACCAGTCACCATAACTGTGCAGCCATTGTGTTGTAGCCTTTGTATCACAGACTCCTGTGGTGCTCTTGTGGGAATAAAGCAATGCAGCTAATTTAGCGCTTCCTTCTCAGGCTGGCATGTGTGTCTTTGAATGGCTGGTCTGTTTAAGAGCACAGAGCGGGGACTGTAAGCAAGGCTGCACACTCCACCTTGAAACTAATGACAACGGTGTTTTGCCTAATCCCATTACGGGCCCACAGTATCATTAGATGCAAGCAGTTCTGTTTAGCTTCACTTGATAAGTTGATGAAAGGAAGGCTGGCAAAGGGGCTCCCTGATGCAGAAATGCACTTCCATTTCCACTGTAATGGAGCATGTTTGGAAACATTATAATCCGCTTAACGGTGGCATTTTGGTAACCCAGTATTGTGCTTTTCATAGTGGAGTGTAAATGACAAAAGGAGTGCGGGGTGGAGCAGAAAGCCTTCTTTTGAAAAGGCAAAAAAGAAAAGAGAAAGGAAAATGGCTAGTTGATGTTCTGCAGTTTCACACATAGTTTTTTTCCCCATACCTTAAGTGGTGTCCTTGTGAATCTTCTCTTTGCTGTGAGCTCCCCCCTCTGGTATTAATGTCTTAGTTTTAAAGAAATCCAAGAAGGCAAGAAAATACTTGGATAGCCAGTGTGAATTGAAGGGTGGGTGTCTGTTTATTGCTGATTCATGGGCTGTACCCAAAGATAGACTGTACCCATCAAATGCTCCCTGCCACTCTGAAGAGAAGGGATGATCTGCAAGGTTTTGTCCTGAGTCTAATGTTAAAATATCTTGGTGAATGACTTGGAAAAAGGGGGAGGACAAGGTGCTTGACCAGATTTGTAGATAGCATGCATTAGTGGGGTACACTTTGATCTTGTCTAGTTGTTTGTGTGTGCCTTCAAATCATTTCTCACTTGTGGCAACTCATAGTGTTTTTTTGGCAGAATTTGTTCAGAGGGTGTTTGCTCTTGCCTGCCTCTGACTTACTTGACTCACACTCGACTTACCCATGGTCAACCAATAGGTTTCCATGGCTGAGCAGGACTTCAAATCCTGGTCTCCCGGTGTGCTAGTCCAGCATCTAAGCCACCACGTCCCGCTGGCTCACTGATCTTGTTAGGAAGGATAAAAGTATGAAACATGGATTTGATTAGATTAGATTTGATTGGGTATGTATACATTTCTCCTCTTCCCCCTTAAAAAATAAAATGGGAATCAAAGCAGCTAACAATAACATCGAATTAAAACAAGTGCTATTAAAGCATAATAAAGACCTCCTTCCCTGGGGACGGAAGGAAGAATTTCAATAAAGATCATCACTTTCTCTGTACTTGGTGGAGGGAAATGGTGGTAGCAGTAGAGACTGGAAGAGGAAGCTCTGAGCCCCCTGTATCCTCAAAGCATTGCTTTGCGGGTAGAGAATCCTGGTAGACTAGCTGCTTTGTGAAGAGTGGCTTGGAGAGTTGCCTGTAGCAGATTCCAGGTAGTTCTCCAGGTGACTCTCTCCCAGGGTACCTCTGTCTCCAAGTACTACTGGCCCACGATCCAGGTGTTAAAAGAATAGGCAGTTTGGAGCTGGCATCCTTCTCTTACCATTCCCACCTTTCCTTGCTATAGCTACAGCTACATCTATAGCCTTTTTTTAAGCTGGTCACTGCCATCATTGGGTCAGTGAGGGAATCTGATAGCATCTCATCCAAAGTTCTCTTTGCTAGTAGGACAAATCAGTTACATACATATGAGGTAGGTTATATGGCAGTCCATGTGAAACACCTGGCTTGCTGGCAGTACGTTAGGGTTACTGTAAACCTAAGAAAAACCAGCCTTCTGGTATGACAGCTTGAAGGCTAATGCTACACTAAGTTGGCTCAACAAGAGGATGGTGCCCAGATTGCAAAATGTAATGATGCTGCTGTCTTCTACGTTGGCTAGGTC
Organism: Ctenosaura bakeri; assembly: GCA_948474755.1. NCBI lineage: Eukaryota > Metazoa > Chordata > Lepidosauria > Squamata > Iguanidae > Ctenosaura > Ctenosaura bakeri. The sequence continues at coordinate 286,822 of CAOLHI010000252.1, read as the reverse complement.
TCACATGGAGCCATACAGTGTCCAGTTTGAGGCACAGTTTGAGAGTGATATTGATAAACTGTAATGTGTCCAGAGGGGAGGGTGAGAAAGGTGGTGAGGAGCCTGGAAACCAAGTCCTGTGGCGACAGGATGAATGAGTCGATTATGTTAAAATAATAATAATGGTAATAATGATAATAATACAATTAAAATTCTTCATAAGTTAAAATGTACTAAAAACACATTTAAAATTTAAAATACAAATATATCTTAACTAAAATGCATCATTATTCAAATGCATCAAATTTAAAAATAGGGTAGGCCTGCTGGAAGAGATAGGTCTTTAGTATTTTTTTGAATTTAGACGGCCAGCTTTGCTGTTGAATCTCTTTTGGTAGGTCATTCTACAGTCTAGGGGTGGCCAACAAGAAAGTCTTTTGGGTGGCTGTCCTGGCCCGTTTAAGGAAATGGCCCTCAGAGAACTTAAGTGTGTGGGGTGGATTGTATAGGTGAAGGTGATCCTGCACGTAACTTGGACCCAAACCATGTAGGGCTTTAAAGGTAATTGCTAACACCTTGCATGTCTGGCAGCCAGTGTAGTGATATGTTCATTCCTTGCTGTACCTGTCAATCAATCTGGCTGCCAAATTTTGGACCAGCTTGAGTTTCTGAATTTGGTACAAAGGTAGCCCCATGTACAGCGTATTGCAAAGGTTACCAGTGCGTGCATTACTATTTTTAGGTCATCCAGTTCTAGAAAGGGGGACAGGTGGTGTATCAGCTGAAGCTGATAGTGAGCACTCCTGACCATCACATCTGTCTGAGTTGACACTTAGAGGAGCAGATCCAGGAGCACTCCCAAGCTGCAAGCACAGTCTTTCAGGTGTGGGTGGGTGTGTCCCCGTCCAGAACTGACTGAACACCTCCAACCCCAGATTAGGACCCTAATAGCAAGCACCTCTGCTTGTGTGGATTCAGTGTCAATTTATTTTTCTTCATCCAGCCCATTACCTCCTTAAGCCTGAAAACGAGGCTAAAGAAAAGAAGAAGAGACTGCTCGGAGGCAGTTTGAAACCTATTTCCAAGTACTTGAAGGACTGTCTTGTAAATATAAAGCAAATTTGTTTAGTGTTATTCCAGAGGATTGGACCCAAACCAGTTAGTTCAAATTACAGGAAAAGGACTAAACATTAGATGGGTCTTCTTGATGGTGGAAGCTGTTTGAGAGCAGAACAGGTTTACTTAGTTGTTGGCGACCTCTTCTTTGTTGAATGCTTTTAAGTAAAAAAGGGATGGTTGCTAATCAGGGATGTTGGAGTGGATCTCCCGCATTGACTGGAGGGCTGGAATAGGTTACTTGACAAACCTTCTAACTCTGTTTCAATTTTGTGGTGGTTGTTGTTGGTACAACTACTATTAATGCTATTAGTCGCTTTGTTAATATTCTGTCCTTTATCTTAGAACTTCAGTTCAAGTCATCTTAAAAATTATATAAATTATATATCTGTTTAGTGAGTCAAATTCACTACATTTATAAAATTTGCAAATATTATGGTAATATCTTGGGATATTTGCACAGCTTTTTGCAAGCCACTTTAAGGCTCATTCATGGAAGGCAGGATATACATTTTCTGGATTAAAAAAAAAATCATCTGAGCCCTGTTCTTGGTCTAGCCCTCTCTTCACTTCAGCTCTCATTCATGCAAACTCAGATTTATAATATTAAGATTAATACATCTCCTATTTTTAAGTCTTCTGCAAAGTTTGTTTCTGGGCTCGCATGGTGTATTTCATTTCATTCAGATTTCAAAATGCCTGTCTAAAGATGCTTCTACAAATCCACTGGCTATTCAGCTTTCCTTGCATTGTTTACTTGCCCCTGGAATGAGCTCTACCATTCCAGTTTTTATACTTCTCTGGAGATTTGGTTTCAAGCTGCACAGTCTATTGTTACTTTCCTGCTGTAGTTGAACCCTCTTGTATACTGGCCAGCAGCAGGACATTATTCTTCTGTATATCAGCATAGAATTGGCCTTTTCTACTCTTCTTTCTCGTTCTCAGTCTCTATAAAATAGTGAAGTGGTTTATACTCTCAATTGCTATTACTTTGCCAAGGACTACTTTAGAAGATCAGGTTTCCCATGAGCCCCATATGGAACCTGAACCAACCTCCAGGTGGAAAATTTGAGGACTCATTCATTGCGGCTTTAACAGATTAAACCAGACTGGAGGCATTTTAATCCAAGCTTTCCTTAGTGACATTATAAATAGCAGCTGAATGCATAGTATTATTGCTGTTTGGTATGTTCCACACAGGAAAATGCAAACATGTCTTTCTCAAGATACATTGTGAGAGGATGAAATGTAAATTGGGAGACTGTTCATCCCAGTTTAGACACAGAGCAGCTGTCATCATCACCACCATCACCATCATCATATGGCTAAGTGCTGTCAGTTTATGGTTAGCTGGGGATGTATGTGTGTAAATGCTATTTGTTTTTCTCTCTATAAGGCATCAGAATGTAGGACTAAAGCAGTAAGACCTGGGTGGCCTTGACTATGGAGGGAACAGTTTCTGACTTGCTCTCAGCAGTGCTGTGGCATCAACACCAAAGATGACCGAACAGAGTGATATCATAGCTACTAGCACAGATGGGCTCAGATGAGATAAAGAACCAATAGGGATCCTATTGGGTCCCAATTTTGGGAGAAAGGTGGCTTAAATACAATGGAATGAATGAATGAACAAATGAATGTTGAGCAGTTGATCCTGACTTGGCTCAAACCCAGACTGAACAGGTTTTGGAATGTCTGTCTTTCCTTGAAGCCACTCGCTTGCTTTGGCATCACCAGCCCTATGTGTTACAGCTGAGGGACTGTCATCATGTGTGGCTCAGGTCCAGGATATATGAAGGACCATATTCTCCTATATGAACCTGCCTGAGTTTTGACATCTTCTGGGGAGGCCCTTCTCTCTGCCCTGCCACCCTCACAGATACAGGAGAGGGCCTTCTTGGTGGCTGCTTCCAAGATCTGGAACTCCCTTCCCTAAGAGCTTCAGCTAGCATCCTCTTTGCTATCTTTGCACAGGAAGGTGAAGACATTTGTTTCGGCTGGTCTTTCAGTACTGATTGCTTAACGAGAAAGGGCCTTGTGCTGGATTGCATATTGTGCTGGATGTTTCAACAAGTTTTACTTTTTTGATAGTTTGATTACATTTTTACTTTCTGTATGCTGTAAATTTTCACTCTGTTTGTTTTAACTGTGGTGAGGTGCCTTGAATCCTGAACTGGGAAGAAGGTGAAAATAAGCCAAGTGAAGTAATAGTCGACTGTATTCAGCACTAGCCAGGCTTCATTTAGAGTAGTGAATTCAGTTCTGAATACGTTGTTTTAGCCAACTGAAGTGGGTTCAGAGAAGGGTAACAAGGGTGGTAAGAGGTATGGAGAACAAGACATATGAGGAAAGGTTGAAGGAAAAGGTCATATTCAGCTTGGTGAAGAGAAGGCTCGGGGTGACTGACTGCACTCCGGACTGTCCAAGAGAGGAGGGTGTAGGTTGGTTCTCTGCTGCTACCAAGTGTAGAACCAGGTTTAATAGTTTTCAGCTACAGGTGGGTAGATATTGATTGAACATTAGAAGCAACCTCTTGATAGTAAGAGCAATTTGGCAGTGGAACTAGTTACCTAGAGAAGTGGTGGGGTCTTCTTCTCTGCACGTCTTCAAAAAGAGGCTGGACAGCTACCTGCTTTAGCATTGATGAAGAAATTGGACTTGATCTACATAGAGCAGGGGCTGGACTTGATTGCCTGTGGAGCCCTTGCCAATTTGGGGAAGTCATGATGCTGGAGGAGGAGAAGGAGGATGGTGATGGTGAGAAACTGTTTTCCCTGCTGGCACCTTTTCTGGTATGCCTGCTTTTTTCATGCCATCAGGATTCTGTAGGCTCAGCTGTGACAGTTGCCAGGGTCTGAACTCTGTACAGGATATGAGCTGCTACATAAGAATGGGCTCAGTAAAGGCTTAATGCATTTCCTCTTTGCTGCCATCTTGTGATGTACAGGCTAACTCCAAGTTCCAGTAAATAGGCTTAGAATTTTCAAAGCATTGTTCAGAAATAGCAAAGTAACAACAGCACACCTTGGTCATTGCCAAGAAGAATTGCGTTTGCAGTACTATATGAGCCATTGCATTTCAGTTTAGCACATGCTGGGATCCCATGTGTTAACAAATCAAAACCATTCCTTTCATGGGGTTTACTGTCCCACCCTCTGATTCTCACCCAGTATGCCAGCTCAATGACCTTGCAGTCATGCCTGGTATCACCACTGGGCCCATAACACTCCCGGGGTTCTCAGCTCATCCATCATCCCTATTCCCTCATCCACCAGCAAAGTGTCTATAAAACAAAATGCCTGAACCTGAATCATGGAAGAGAAAGCAGAGCTGACCTGACTTATCTTTTTCTTTGTCTTCCTAAATCAGGAAAGTCAAGTAAAGCAATAGATATCCTTTTCTGAAGGATGTCGACCCAATGTTGAGACCTAATGGCAGAGCTGTCTTTGCTTTTCTCCCAAACTGTTGCACAGCTGATTTTTCCATTTTCATCTATTAAGTCAGTGCCACCTAGTAATACTAGGATACCTTGAAAGTATCCCACCACCCCCGGTTTTCAAAAATGCGTTCTTGTTTTTTGATGGTAACTGATGAGCGAGTTCTCTAGAGAACATAAATCCTTTTGGATCAAATTTATGAAAGTTTTGATTTATTCATCAACATGCCAAGCACAAATTCCAACAAAGACAATAAATTTACTAAAGCCTCACTTGTTGCAGATTTTTGTCTTATTCAGAAAATGGGCTTCCTGCCTGCTGTTCTTCCCATTGCAGGCAAAGATGTTTTTATCCAAGCAGGACTTTGACGTTAAGCCAGTCTGCTACTGGATCAGGCTGTAACCCACAACTGCTTTCTAGGTGTTTGACTGTTGTGTTATAATTAGAATCACAGAATCTTAGATTTGAAAGGAACCACAAATGCCATCTAGTCCAACCCCCTGCGATGCAGGAATACACAAATAAGCATTCCTGAAAAGTTTTAAGTGCAATCTCTTTTCTTGTAATTTGAATCTACTGGGTTGTTTTCCGGTCTCTGGAGGATCAAGAAACAAGCTCATTCCATCTTCTACATGACATCCCTTCCATTGTGCTTTTAATTTTGTTTTTAATGTTTTAATCAACATTTTGTTTTTTGTTGCTTGTTTATTATTGCTTGTTGCGTGGAGCTCCAGTGGTGGAGGAAAGGTGGACTATAAATGAAATATGTAGTAAATGCCAGCAGCATTCCTGCATTGTAAACAACCATCACCCTGTTATGGTCCTTGGTTGGCGGAGTGGAAAGGGTGAGTTGGGGTAAGGGGGCTCTGAGCACAATCTGTTGCTTATGAGAAAGGAAAATATTTTTAAGGGTAGGCAGAGGGAAGGAGAATCCCAAGGCACTTTCTTCCCTTCCTCATTGCCACAGGAATATTACACGTTTTTACTCAAGTGCCTGATTAAATTTGACATTTGGAAATAGAACTTTATGCAGAAATGAGTACTGTACTTCTGAGCATTTTAATTAAGATGTTTAGTTCCTGTTGGAGCCTGATACTTCTCTACGTTCTCCCACCTCCCCCCCCCCGCCGCTGGTTTTAAGGGCGATACATCTTCAACTTCTGAAATTTCCGAAACCTGTACTTAACCTTTAATCGTCATTCCATTTACATAGGAGTCTGATTAACAACTTTTTAAAGTTCAGCAGCTTGGAGTAAATGCAACTTAGCCCTTTTTGGGAGAATCTGTTATGAAGCAGTGGCATTTAATGAAGACTAAGGGCATATACTGCTACTATCTCGACTCCAGTGGGATGTCTTAAGCAATTAGTTGGAATGATGAAGAACATGAAACATACTGTATTACCCAAGAGTTAACATGCCTGGTAGTTACTGTCTTCTTTTCTTTCCTCCCTCCCCCTACTTCTGAGTTGTAAGTACTAGCATCTGAATCATACACCTGTCTGCAGAGTACTTTGGCAGAAGACATTGTAATGAAATATGTTCCATGCATTGAGCAACACGATCTTTTGTATAGCCACAGTCTTCACAGCTACAGAAAGGCGTTCCTAGGGGAGACACAAACTCTGTTGCTTGTCCATTAGTGTAGATTGACGGTACAAGTGACCACTGAGTCAACCCCCTCTTTTGGCAGACTTTTTGGGAGGCTCATTTCTTACTGTTCTTTCTCACTTCATACAGCAGAAAATGCAGCTTTGCCTGTGAGTATGTACTCAGCTAGCTAATCTTTTCTTCTTGTTGAACACATACCAAATGAACAGAAGCTGAAAAGATCCTTTGGGCCATCTAGTTCAACCCCTTATATGATTCAGGAGATTCAAAAATGGAAATTTCCAAAAATTGAAGTTCAGATCCACAGTTTGGATCTTCTTTGTATCAGATTAAGCTTAGGATGGTATATGCTGACTGGCAGAAGTTCTCCATGATCTTAAGCGGAGGTTATTCACAGCCCTGTTTCTTAGGATTCCAGGAATCAAATCATAGAGTTGGAAGAGACCTTGAAGCCTTGTCAGATCCATCTGAATCTTGATTCTGTCTTGTATACTGTTTAATTATCTCTCCTGTTGTTGCGGCGTCTGCAGATTTGGTGAATGCCTCACTTACGCTTGCAACTAAACCTTTTTATAAAAAATTGAATGACATAGAACCTAGGAGATAGCAGTCTGAATGTTCCATAAAGAGACCACACTCCAAAATACTACAGAGCCAATAAATGAGCACTTCCTGGGTATGGTTTCTCAACCTCTTGTGAATCTACCTAATAGCAATAGTATCTAAACCACATTTGTTAATGAACAGGTTTCACGATGGAAATCTTGCCAGATAGTTTGCTGACATCAAGGTATACCACATCCACACATTACCATGATCTAGTAGATTAATAACTCTTTCAAAAAAGGCAATAAATCTGATATGTTGTGACTTTTTGGCTGAAGCCATGCCGCTCCTGGTATTAACAATACTAACAGATTCACCATCTGTAACAGAATTTTGCTTTGTGTTTAGTGTGAAGCCAGGGTTTGGTTTTCTGGTTCTCCCTTTCCTCTCCTTTGAAACTACGGACAATTGTATGACCAGGGCAGTGTGTAACTATGAAAAGGTTCACAAACAAGGCTATCACTGATGTAACAAATGTACTCCCAATTTCAGGAATAATAATGTCATGCAAAACAAAGTTTAATCAAATAGAATGTCAATAGAAGCAGCTAATCGTTCTTTTTGTTAATCACAGTAATAAGAGGGCAATTAAAAATATTCTAACATCCCTCATGTATATTCTAAGCCAACAGTTCCATACTGAACTACCTATTGCATGCCTTTGGACAAATTATGGATAGAAAATAATGTAACCATCCCTGTCTCAGCTTGTCATACTGATTTTTAAAAAAAGCAGATTAAAGAAAGGGGGCATTTCTAGCTGCTTACATACCCTGCCCACCATTTTACAACTCCTTTGCTCAGCAGACCTGCTGAATAATGGCATATATGTAATTTCCCAACACACATAGTATTAGTGAAGGAAATTATTGTGCATGAGCCATGCTCATTTGTGGGGGTTGGCATTAAGAATTCATCTGGTACTTAATTTGGAGGCTTTTTAAAAAAAGATTGAAATGTATTTAATGTTCAGCTCTTATTTAAAAAAACTGTAATGGATTATTTGTTCTTTACATATCTTTGGGGGAAGTGGTTGATTTTTTTTCACTTACTTTAAGAGTTCCTGTGCTTTTCTTTTCATCTCTGCCTCCAACTGCTTTTAAAGTGTTTGTGACCAAAACTACAAAGGACACTTCGTAATTAATTATTGTGCTCATGGGTGGTGTTTCTTAAGAGACTTGCAGTTGGTAATACACTAGAAGGGATGTTTTGATGGAGGAGGCTTTGAAGAGTGACAGCTGACAGATGTCTGCTGTTGTCCCTCTCAAGTTCTTTATCCATTATCAATCCACTTCTTCCTTTTCTCCCGCCCTGTAGTCTGTGAAATAAAAGACGGGCATACTCAACATCCTTCTGTTCGAGGAAGAGAGAGGTTATTTGCCTTTGGCTTGCTTACCTTCTTGGTAAGTGAAGTAGATCTACTAGGTCACGCCATTTGCTTGAGGGTAATAGGAGTAAACACCCAGACCTGGCCAACAAGGGTTGTAAACTTTCATTGACAGATTAGTCAACAAAGACTGTAGTAGCATAATTAAAACTGGCAAAATCTGAACAGGAGGGCTGAAAGTTGAGGTGTTCAGGGCTCTGCTTTGGTTTCTGAAATGGTACCTGAAAGAACATTAACCTTCACTCCAGCCAAAGTATCAGAAAATGTTCAAGGTGGCAATTCGTTTCAAGGATGAATACCATATTTCAGTGAACTGTGTATTATCCTGTCCTTTCATTTTTCAAGAAGGCATCCATGTTATACCTTTGGTAATCTGCATATTCATTGGAATTTAATTGATTAATTTGGCTAATAGCCAATTTATTAATGAGGTGAACTTAATGAGGTATTTGACAACCCTACTGATGATGTTTAATTTTGTGTACAGTGCATCAAGACTACAGCCCTTCTACTATATTAATGTTGGACATATTACCGGATTTGCTACCATTTGTTTAGAGTTTCCACTGTCCCAGTGGTACGTTGCTACCTAATGAAGTTGTCAGCAGAGTTTGTCTTAACAGGAAGTTCAAGGTGAATTTCAGGTGTCCTGCTCAGGTGAACTTTCTATAGGGCTTACACATGTACATGCAGCTTGTCTATGCCTGGTTTCAAGGATAGATCAAGCAATTTTGCTGAGACTAGACAGTATTAAACTTGCTCTGCACCTTATATGTAGAGTTGATGATTTACTCTTCCCACATTGGTTTTCTTGATTAGAACTCCCTTCCTCCCTACCCCCAGCTAGTCGAGAAACTGATAAAGATAAGATTAGAAGCATCAGTTATGAAAAGTCCATAGCTGTGTACTCCATAGAGGCCCAGGGACATTTTGTTCCCGTTGTGAGGTAGTTGTGTATGTATATGTGCCTTCAAGTTGCCTGTTGACTTATGGTGACTCCATAAATTTCATAGAGTTTTCTTAGGCAAGGAGTGTTTAGAGGTGATTTTGCCAGTTCGGTCCTCTGAAATATAGCCTCCAGGACCTGGCTTTCATTCTTGGTCTCCCATTCCAGTACTGGCCCTGCTAAACTTACAAGATTAGATGGGATCTGGTGCCTTTCGAGTATTTTAATTTTCTATGCAGTATACTAGGTTGTATTGTTCATGTTTTAATGTCATGTGCTGTTTTGTTAGGTTCCTGTTCTTAGTGTGCAATACCATTCTAAATGAATGAAATACATTAGTCGGTGTTGATTTGTCTGGGACATCGGTTCTTGTTTTGTGCTGTCAATTCAGCTTTTAATTATAGAGATCCTATGATTTCTTAATGTCATTAACATTCCTGCTAAGGTGTTAAAAAAAGAGTTCAGGGCCATGGCTTACTTTATTGAGTCGCATCCTTTGTAGTGTGGTCTTCCTCTTATAATACTGTCTTCAAATTTTACCTGCATTATCATAATTTGCTCATTCTTTCTCACGATATGTTCGAAGTGCAATAAACTTACTTTACGACATTTATATGCTGCTTTCCCTGCAGTCTGAGCAATGTATTTCAAAAACATTTAATATCAAAAGTAAAACATGGTTTAAAACACTTGACTGTGCAATACAACAAGCTTCAAATTGGCAACAGCCACCAAGAAAAAAGAAAGGAATCTAGTTAGTTGAAATCCAAATCGGCTGATGAACCGAGACCCTGTTTCACCAAATGAGAGCCTGAGTGAAGAAATGAACATCTTACAGCCTTTGAGAAAAACAGAGCGGAAACAATGCAACCTGACTTCCGTAGTGAGAGCTGTCCATGGCCTTGGGTCCATTTCAGTACAGGCCCCGACCCTTGCATTTGAACAGAGGCAATGGTGATGCTGATTAGAGGGAAAGTCAGTATCTTAAACTGAGCCTGGAACCTGAATGGGAGCCAATAGCAAGGGCTGCACACTGGCTACATGTGTTCACACCTCCCAGTACTGGTCGGGAGACAATGTGTAGGGTTCGGAACCAGCTAGTCAGCGAAGGCATCCCCATGTCTATTGACCTTGGGGTAACAGAAGTGTACATCAATATGACAAAAGCCTCCTTCACTTAGTGGGATACCATCTCAGTCACAAATACGTCTGAAAGCAGTTGCTTCTGGTCACCACCACATCTTGCTTATTCAGAAACACCCTTGATCTCTAAACCTGTTTGGATAGGGCCTGACATCCCATCAGTCATGACCTCCTATCATCAGTAACAACATCCCATGACATCCCCTCAATCCCATCAGTCATATTTGGGTGATTGTGAGTCCCTGACCAACAATACTGCTATGTTTGAGCTTCAGATTGTTCATCCTTTTCCATTTGTCCATAACCACCTGATACTGGTATCAAACAGAGAATTCCTGAGTGCCTTGGAAAAGATATTATCAGCATATTGGAGACACACAAACCAGAAATTCCAGATGGTCTGTGGTCTCTACTGGACGGAGGAGGGGAGCTACATATACAAATTGAATGACACACAGACCCCTGGGAGTCTCTACTCGCTTCTTCCCTTGTGACAAGGTCTGATGGCCACACACTGAAGCATGGGCTTGCACATGCGTATGTGCACACATGTGTACACAAGATACCAAAGAGTTGGTTTAGATACTTCCCCTTTAGATGTTCAAGTTGCTGTAAGGGAATGGTGTGATCCAAAGTAATGCCAGCAATGGAAATATATTCACACTGTCAGCCTTTGGTACAGGGGTGAACAACTTTGGTACAGAAGTGAACAACAACATATTAGACTGCAACTCCCATCAGCCTTAGCCAGCGTAACTAAAAATATCTGGAAGGTATTGTTCCATCACCTCCTTTGTCATGAAATTGTTATGAAACCTTTGAAAACTTCCATCAAAAATAGTAAAATATTGCCAAACAAGAATTTTCAACCAAATTAGTAGTTTAAAAGGTTGCCCTGTCTTGTCTTTTAGGTTTAGAAACAATAAGAATTATTGTGAAATAATGAGTTAAAAAAATAAAAAGATAAAAAACTAGTTAATACATAAATTAATATAATGTAAAACTGCTGCCCAGTTTGTTTAATCTCAGAATTGATTGTGTGTGTGTGTGTGTGTGTGTGGCAGGGGAAGTAACCAAGTAGTGACTGTTTTTATTACTTTCAGCTAACAGGAAAATTGCTGTTAAGAAATCTAACTGATATATGGGATGGGACTATAAAAAATTACGTTTAAAAAATGCCTTTCTATGCCAAGGGAAGGTACTAGGCCAAAGGGACAAATTCCATTCTGGAATTCGGTAAACCACACTGTTCGCAATGAGAATCAAGGTTGGCTTGATTGCATAAATATATTTATCTAGGTGTAAATGCCATTAAAATCATCAGGACCTACTTCTGAGTAAGTATGCCTGATTATTTTGCCAAGTACACAGCGATTTGTAAATCAGTACATAGTTTTCCAAGTGAATTCTAGGGGACCAAGAAACTTTTTAAGGTTTCTTCAGTGAAGAGAAGAGAAATTATGCACATGTTGGTCAAATGATGGTTTGTCTGTTATTACTCACACCCAACACTGTTCTTCAGGTAATGTGAGTTGTATTAAATGTCAGATTTTTGCATACACTACATAAGCTACAGCTTTGGGCACTAGATTAAGAGGACCATATTGATAAATAATATTTTTTTTTAAAAAAAAGTTAAATTAATACACATTTTTCAGATATATTATGGAGCCTCTTAACCATGACTTAGGCCCTTTCTGCACCTTACCTTTTTCCGGTGCTGGGGTGCGAGGATCGTGCGAGCAGCCTCTGGCGAGAGGCTCTCGCATCCCTGCTGCTTCAGCTCCGCACGAGCTGCCTGCTCGCACAAGAGCCCTGCCTCTTCCTTCTGCAGTGCAGCCTGGGAGTTCCCCAGGCCAGGCTGGGGCAGGAAGCATGACGGGCGTGGCTCTGGAGGCTCCGCACACCAGGTAAGTCTGCGCGGGGCCTGGGAGCAATGCGCGATCATTCACCATTTTGGGCTTCCAGCCAAAAATGAAAAGGTGCACGATTGGCGCCTGCTGGGCCCTGGAGTGTTGCACAATTGTGAATGTGTCGTGCAGCTCGCTCCTCACAATCGTGCAATGCTTGAGGCGCCCTTTCACATGGCAAATGCCATGAGGAAAGGGCCATAATCTAAGGCCACAGCTTGCCTTACTCTGCCCTCTCAATTTGGCCCTGATGGTATAGTTAAGATACCCTCCCAGTTAACAGGGAATAGTGACAAGTCCTAAAATGTGTTATCTTACAACATTCCTAAGAGTACACTGGAATTTACAGGAGTTATGTGTCTGAATCAGTAGACAACAGGTTCCCTCAAGGCAAAGCTATGTATATGTGTGTGTGTGTGTATTTATGCACACGTATATATGAGAGTAGCCCAGTGAAGAGGGCCAGCATGGTGTAAAAGAGTGAGCGTCGGACTCTTGGAGACCGGAGTTTGATTTCCCTCTTGGCCATGGAAACTGGCTGGGTAACCTTGGGCACATCATACACTCTCAGCCCTAGAAAACACTGTGATAGTTTCACTTTGGGGTTACCATAAGTCGGAAATAACTTGAAGGCACAGAGCAACAAGAACCTGAGTGAAATTGGGTGTGCGCAAGATACTGTCTTACCACTTCTGTATTCTCCCTGCTCCTCTGACAGAGAGGCTTTATGTCTTAAATTAAATGAAATATGGGATTGTTCCATTACTTTAGCACTTCCACTTTTGCAGTGGCAACCACCAGCCACAGCCGAAATGTACAGATGGAAGGATCTCATTTCTTACCTAGCATATGTTGCATTTGGAGAATTACTTCTGTCTTCCACTTTGCAGAACAGAGATGTTTGCAGGTCTATGCTAATTGAGCAATTAGTATTGACAATGAATGCAGCAGGATTCGTATTCCTTCCATTAGCCAAGCATTTCTTCGTTTAATTTCTGTTACTTTATGGAAAATATTGCTTAGTCTTTGTATGATAATGGGCTCGAAACCGTGTATTACGGATGATAGCGCTCAAGGATCTTTAAAAACAAATACAGTGTTTGAATTGAATTCCAGGAAAATGTGAAATAGGCGCATAGAGAATTTGTATGACACAAATACAGGCAGGAAATGCAATGCACATTTTTATTGGGGTCCAGCGTGCCATTTAAAAAGTCCCCAGGCTCTTCACAGAAAGAACAGACCTTTAATTGGAGCAGCATTCTGCAGTTTGTGAGTCCTAGATTTTAAGCATAATAAAAGTGATTGAACAATGCAGAAAGAAACTTTGTCAATTACATTTTCTCTTTTGTTGAAAGGGGTCCCCCAAAATTGCCCCGGTAGCCAGGCAAGGGAAGTCTGCCCTGTGTGAAGCTCTTCCCATTTCCTTAGGGTTGCCTTTCCTTGTTTTTTGACACATTTTGGTCATTCCGCACCTTCTCTAGCTAATGCTATAAGTAAGTGGTTAGTCTTTGGTTCTTCAGATGTTTTGGGTTTCGATTCCCAGCAACCTGAGACAGCCTGATCTGTGGTTAAGAATTCTGACAGTTGGCGTCTGAATGCCCAGAAGACCAAATACTGAGATCCGTTGATGTGGATTATTGTCGCTGAGTCTGAGTATTGGCTAGCAGAGAGGTGGGCTCCTCTGCTTTCAGAGGTTAAGTCAGAGGATGACTGGAGAGAAGACCTTTTTTGCTGTGGCACCTTATTTGCTGTAAAGTAGTTGGGCCTCCATTTTCATGGGATTAACTCATGGATTTGATTATTCGTGAGATTGTCCAACCCTGTCCCCCCACCTCAGGTCCTTCTTTTCTGGAGGAACCTTTAATCTCAGCAACTCTGATCGGGTCACGCAGCCCTTTAAAAATCTACCTCTGTTCCTTCTCCTCCTCCGCAGCCACTGCCTAGCCAGCTGAGGATGGCTTGCACCCCAATTTCTCAGCACCATGAACCTTTTCTCAACACCCACCCCTGCACCCAAGGAAGGAGACAAGCAAGAGAGAGAGGAACTATAGGGCCATCATATGACCCACCCCTTTTCCCTCTCTTACTCCTTACCTGGTTTGGACCCTGGGTGCCTACTGTCTCCACTATGCCTCAGCCCCTTTTCCCTCCCACACTTGTTGGGATCCTGAGTCCCCAACCATTGTAAGTTTGAAAGGCTGACTGTACTCCCCTAAGGAGGCTTCACAATGCTGGATGGAGGCCTTTTCTCAGCCCTAAAAGGCAGTCTGAGATGTTATACTGTTGTGATTTTAGATGCTATTTTTCCCTTGTGATGTTTTTTAGGTGTTGGTTTTGGGATTATTATTGTAGCATGTATCTTTAACCTTGAAATTGTCACAGAAACACTTACGCATTGAAGGATGGGGTATAGCTTTGTCAGCTAAACTAAATGGAATAAAAAGCAGGATCGGATTCCTCTCTCCTTTCTGCTGCTGTTGTTAGTGTTGCTGCTGATAAGTCTTTCTAGAGTAATTATCCAACTGGGTCGCTTTTGTTCAGCAAATTGTTTTGTTTTGTTTTTGGTGTATCATGGCGTAGGTTAATGCTTAATGATTAAGAAGCAAGTAAAGAATAAGAAGCAATCTTGTAACATCTGATGGGAATTGTGGCCCAGCTTTCTATATGCCTACCCCAGTGCTGAAATCTGCAGAAAGGGATCTCCTCTGTGTCCCACAAGTGGAAACATTTCAGTTGTCTGCTTGCATTTAGTTGATATATCTGTTTGAAGTAAGTGCCTTATTTAGAGACTCAGGGAGGGTAGCAGTCAGAGTGTGGGTCTGGCACTTGGGAGATTCTTTCTGCATTTCCTACTGAGCTATGAAACTCACTGTGCCCTGTAGCCTTGTTGAGCTACAGACCACAGTGGGAGCATCAAGTGGAGCATCAAGTGGATAGGAGAAAGATTGCTTTCTGTGCTGCCTTAAAGCCATTAGAGGAAAGGCAGAATATAAACTAAACAATTAAACATAAACATTCACACCACACCAAGTATGTTAGTCGATAAGGTGCCATGGTACAGTCTAGTGTAGTTGCTGCTGCTTCTGCAACAGGCTAGAGGAATTCTTCTAGAATACTCAGCTTTTCACTTTGGGTTTTTGGAAAAGAAAAAGAAAATAATGATGCCCCAACTCTCTGTGCTGTCTTGTCCAGATTTGTTTGCCATTAGTGTCTAATACACGGCTAGCTACATCCAACCTCTGTTGAACAGGAAGTCAGAAGTCCTTGTTATAGATGGATGGGATGCTGCAAACTGTACAGTCACTCATAAATCTTGCTCTTTACGCATTTGATTAACGTCTAACAAGGATTTTGATGGATGGCTTTGCAACGAATAATTAAACATTGTAGGACCAAACACTCGTGGCCTTTCTTCATCCTCAGGCAAATATGCCTAATCACTTCAGTGAGCAGAAAAAAATGGGATTACAGAGCACCTCGCATGCAGCTGTCTCTCGCCCACCAAATTCCAGCTGTAAAATTCCAGCAACTGCATTTGGATTCATTCTTTGTCTCTGACACTGGGAGTTAGGTGGGGTTTGGAGTAGTTATTAATAGGGAAAGTAGAACATGTTAACTCATTTTGGTAAGCAATTGTCCTGATTTAATAGGGACAGTCGCAGTTAATCTTCTGCCATCCCACTTTTTCAGCTGATTTTAAAATGTCCTTGTTTCTCTCTCTTCCTTCCACTTTCCCTCTTTGTCCTCAGCTTACTTCCATTACTGAAAACTGAATTCAAAGTGCAGGTTTGTACTCAATAAATTTGGGGAGAGGAGAGAAGGGGACAGTATCTTGGCCTTCCCAGTGGGCTCAAACCTAAGCACACTGCTGCAGCCTCTCCTCATTTTTTGTTCTTCCTAATTAATAAGTTTTACCATCTTGACTGCACTGTACTGTTGCCAAGCCACACATGAACCAGTTTTCATTTGTGAAACGTTGAAGGGTGTGTAATAATTGCTACCCCGTGAAGCTAGTACTTAAAGGTAATAGGCATATTCTCCAATAAGGTTTTCTCTTCTCCCTAGAAAAACGTTACTTAAAATTATTTGAAGTTCTCAGCCATTTTTTGCTTCCCATTCCTCTAAATCTTCTGAAACCCTGTTTTGTGTGTAGCAGGGTTGAAATTAACCCCCTTGGCCATCATCCTTAGCTTTTTGGGAGAAATGTAATAGTCCGACAAATATGATGCATCAGAAACAGGGAGAGGAATGCATGGAGACGGTTCAGATTCAGTGTCTCCCTTTCTTTCTTCCTTAGTCTCTTGCAATGCCGGCCAAGCAGCTTGTTGCATTTAGAAGCTGGGCACTTATCTGTACCAGGGCTTGTATGTGTGCATCCAGCAATCTGCTCTTGAAGTAAGACTTGCTTGTCTTAATCAATTCTGTATCTCTGAAGATGTAAATCACATACAACCAGGGGTGCAGCTAAAGGTGGTGAGGGCGCAAAATGAAGGCTCCTGAATAAGTTCTTCCCAAACTTGTAACATTGCAAAATCACTCACATCTAGAACACTTACATTTGCTGTGTTTGCATTTCTTTGACAACTTTGCCTCCTTTTTCTGTGGCTGCCTCAATTGTATGTCTAAATACTCAACTGGAATGCCAAAAATTTGGGGGCTGAAGGAAAATTTCTTTGGGGTGGCAGAATTCTTATTGGTGGGTGTGACATCTCATTCCCGCCTTCCCGCAGCTATACCTCTGGCAATAACCAAACAGTAAAATACTGTGGTGAGAGGAGGAATAAAAGGCTATTCACCTGAGTCTTCAAAGGCAGAGCCGTGTTAGTCTGGATCAGTATGTAAAGGAATCTAGTAGATCCTTTGAGACTGAGAGAAAGAAGTTGGTAGCATAAGGTTTTGTTGACTTAAGTCTGCTTCATCACACGCATGGAGCGGAGTGCTATGGAATGAACAAGCTGTGTGTGTGAATAGCAATAGAAGTGCAAAACCTGTGGGTATAGTGATGGTGTGACAAGGTTGTTCTGTTCCTCAGCACTTCACTCCTTGCGTCTGATGAAGGAGACATAAGTCTATGAAAGTTTATGCTACTAACTTTTTTTCTTTCAGTTAATCTCAAATGTGCTACAAGAACCTCACTTTTGTTACACATGCATATACTCCTTTAAAGGACTGATGTATAGGTGGAGCAATACTGCATGTCTAGCTTGCCTCCGTGATCATCCTACTGTAAAACTTCCATTTCCATTGTTGTTAAGACCTATCATTGCTGTTGTCGTTACGTGTTTTCTATGATTACTATTACTGCTACTAGTTTATGTATAACGTCCATCATTTGTTGTTGTCATTATGAGATGATCATCATCAAGTTCTCATGAGTTGCAACATTTGCTTAGTTTGCATTGGGGGGACTGGGTTGTCCTGGCCAGTTATCTGTTGCATTGTTCTGTTACCTGATTAGTTATCTCAGCCTTTCCTTTGGATTTAGTTATTGCCCCCCACACCAATTGGTGGTAGTAGCCTGAGCCATCTTTACTTGTACATTAACTAAAGGTAGTGGACAAACAGCAGAGGAATGGAGGTAATTCTCCTCCCTCTCTGCTCCAGAAAGGTAAACGTCCAACAAATGTTGAAGTCATAGAAAGAAATCTAGTCTTTTCTCTGATGTTTTTTCCTGTAAATTTTGAGAAAAAAGGGGAAAAATGCAGTGTTACAGCTTGAAACTCAGGTTGTTATTTATGAACATTTAAGACAAATCATTATCTATATTTGGCTTGCACAAAGTGGTCATGCTTGAAGGTAAAAAAATTAGAAATTGAGCTGATATTTGTTTATTTATTTAGCTACAAATGGAGCTATAAATTCCCAAACTGTAAGGAACTATAGAGAAACTCTTCCTTTTTGCCACTTTGAGGATTAGGCAACCTTTGTGACAAAAATAAAATAAATAAAATAAAATAGAGAAAATTATTCTATTTCCACTAGTTCTTCATGGTGTCAAGTATACATAACCTTCATTTCTGAAAAGAATTGAGAAAAGGGTAATCTAGCCCAGGAATTTGTAATGATCTGATGCTTGTGTACATCAAAGTTGTCCTCTTGAATAGCTTTTAGTAGTAATTTTGGGGTATTAAACATGTGAGCTCCTTGTTTTAAGCATTTTGTTCATTATTCAGAAAGAAACTGTTCTAAAATCCTAGGGAAAAACAGTTTTGAGAACAAATGGGAAAAGCCTCCACCACTTCTCTCTCTCTTCTTTCTTTCTTTCTTTCTTTCTTTCTTTCTTTCTTTCTTTCTCTCTCTCTCTCTCTCTCTCTCTCTCTATCCCCCTCCCTACTCTGCCCCAGGCCTTCATATTTCTGCCTGCCCCGGATGCTTTATTTAAAAAAAATTATCCTGGAAAGACTGTTTTCCATTCTATACCAGACCTAGTGCTAATACAACTGACATACTGTCCTCTTGACAGGAGCTTCAGCCAATCCAACCTCTGGGGTATAAAATGTGCACAGGACAACTGTGTATAATTACATGAGCATGACATCTACAACTGAGCTGTGATAATTTGTTTTTGCGTGGCGTAGACTAGCATCCTTTCACTGCTGAGTTATGGATAGCTTCAGCATGTCATTATGTTCATGTCTTGCAAAAGTAACTTTCCATGCTCTCTGTGGATGCCTTTCAGAACTCAGTCCCCATTATTTTTAAAGCTGTGCGTATAAATTGTAAATATATCTGTAAAAAAATGTAATATGTGACTGCCTTTAGAAGTGAACAAAAGAAATAGGTACTTTACTATTGAAAAACAGCCTTCTTTATATTGGAATGTGGATACTTTAGATGTGTCTTTACTGGCATTCTAATTGAGATATTAAGGGATAAAATCAGGTTATCTTTAATTGTGTTGTATCTTTTTTTAAAATAATTCTCAGTTGTGTCTAATTAGCAGCCTGGTTGTTATTTCATGCTAATTTGTTTAAATAAGATCTTTGCTTCACTGATATGTTCCACTTGTTACCTACAGTGCTCTTCTATTAGGTTAAGAAGTTTCCTAGCAGGCTAAAATGTGGTATCCAATCCTCCCACTGTATTCCTAGGAAGCCCAGATGATGCCCTCATGAGTATTGATCAGGTTGAATTTATTTTTATGATCAGATCCTTTGTTCTTCCCTTCTCCCAACCAACAGCTGAATTGTTCCCTTTAACCTTAGTGACAGAGCTAGTTAGTTGTATCTTAGGTACTGTTTGCAAAGCCAGCCAGCATGATGTAGTGGTTTGAGCCTTGGATTATGATGCTGGAGACCAGGGTTCAATATCCAGCTTGGCCATGGAAACCCACTGGGTAACCTTGGTCATGTCACACACTCTCGGCCCCAGAAAACTCCTGTTAGTTGGAAATGACTTAAAAGCACACAACAACACCTGTTTGCACTAGAGCATGCAGGTTTGGTTTAGTTTTCATAGACCTGAGGAATCTTGTTGTAGAGAGCCACCTCCACACAGAACTACAGTTCACAAGATTCCTTGCAGAGATGGAATGGTTGTTAAGCTATGTCGAGTGTCAATGTGCCTCACCAATCACATGGGGAAGTTGGTCCTTTTCAAATTCACCAGTGTTTGGTCTCAAAAAACAAGCTAAATTTTCAGCTCCCTGGTACAATTAAATATTTGCTGAAAGCATAGCAGCAGTGTCTGCATATATGGGAGATCCAGGAGACCTTTTTGTGTAAGGAACAATACTATCACAAACAGTTTTTTTTTTAATCTTAATTTTCCTTTGCTCCAGAAAATAGGGTAGTCTAATAGTTTTAAGTTACAGAAGGGTAGATTTTGGTGGAGCATCAGAAGGAACTGCTTGATGGTAAGAATGGTTCAACAGCGGAAGCAATTATCTAGAGAGGTGGTGGGATCTCCTTCTCTCAACATCTTCAGAAGGAGGCTAGACAGTTACCTGCTGGGCATGCTCCAGCTGGAGTTCCTGCTTTCCGTATAGGGTTGGATTTGATAGCCCATGGGGCCCCTTTCATCTATGATTCCATGATTCTGAGACATAGCATTACAGGTGAATCTGGCAAAGTTGTCAGCTAATGTATTGAATCCCTGTTATTTCATAAGTGCTTATTAATTTACTGGTTTTTTTCCCAGGGATTCTTGCTAACAGTACTTCAATGTGGCAGTAATTTTTTAAATTATGTGTCTGTGTCACCTTTACTAACCCCCTTTACCTAATATGAGACTTCTTTGCAAAACCTCTTGAGCAGGTTTCTTCAAAATGCTATTTTTTTCTCTCCAGATGCTGCTCACCGAGTACTTAGATATGAAAAATACACGAGCATCTTCAGAACCATCAGCTCAGCTTAGCTATGCCAGCTCTGGAAGGGAATTTGCAGCATTCTTTGCCAAAAAGAAACCCCAGAGACCTAAAACCTCTCTGTTCAAGTAAGTACTGCTCCACAATTTGTCCCAAACTGTACTTTGTGTTGAGACTGGAAGTCTCCAGGAGCCCCCATGACTGCCTTTTGTTTGAGAGTCTGATTTTATATTCATCTAAAGGTGCTTCTGTTGTGTGGAATTCGTGTCATTGACCTAAGGAGACTCTGCTATTTCCATGTAAATTTGGAGCCCTCCCTCCCTGAGATTTCTAAAAAGGGCAGGAGAGATGGAATGGTGAGTGAGGAAAAGAAAAAGATATCTGGAAGAGGAAGGATGGGAGAGAAGGAAAAATCTGAACTTTGAGAGCTCTTTTTAGCTCTGTCATACAGTTACACCCTGTGAGGGAACCCCTATCCAGTCTGCCTCGCAGTTCCAACCCAGGGCTCTTGTCACTCACCTTGCCCTTTTATCTCAAGATCCCTTCCTGGATTTGGTACTCAGGTCTCAAAGTGACCTTAATGCTGGACAAGAGGCTGTGTTCATTAGTTGGTTCAGTGTGGTAAAATATGGCCAGTGCTTCCTTTAATTCTGAAATGAAAACAGTCAGACATAGCTGTGCAAAATAAAACCAGTAAAGATTTATCATATAACAAATAAACATGAACTCCCCAAACTCTCTCCAGAGTTGCAGCTCCCAAAACCCATTCAGATGTTACCAGTTCTTCTCTATCTAACTGGCTCTCACTCTGTCTCTGACTACCCTAACCCACTCTTTTACAGACAGTCTTCTAAACAGTATCCTTTCCCCTTAGGGCCCCCTTCACAGCCTTCCATGAGCTATGATTGTCTGGTTCAGCCCAAGATTGGCCAGCTTCTCACTTCACACACCTTAAGTCTCTGTTAGGATAGGTGGAAGAGATAAGCAAACTCCCTTGCCCATTCCTGGTGAAAAGAGATCACAACACTATCTGATGAGTGTATGCGGAAGAGAGGAGAGTTGCTGATTCCACCTGTGAATGAAGTTACTGAGATTGTTTGGGCTCTGCCTCTAAAACTCTGGCATGCTTTAGAATTTTCTGCATCCTCTCTCACGTGGAAATAGTTAAGCAAAGCATTTGAAGGGTAAGGGCAACTCTTGGCCTGTGTTGGTGATCACGTTTCCTTTCTTCCATGATGGTGCTTGACCCTAGAGTTTTGTCCTTGGGCCATTGTTGGTTTGTCTGCTTTTCGTCAGATGATATTTCTCTGGATGCACCCAGTCACTGCTTTGATTTAGTCGTAATCTTTTACATGGTGACTTTCAGATTCTTCTTTTATACTTCTGGCTTTTAGCTTTCTTAATTTCCCTTTGACTAATTTGTAGAATATTTGGGAGACCAATTCAGCTCCAGAGTAAAACACTTTGATAGACTAATGGAAAGCATGGTTTGCCTCCTATTAAAATTAATATTAAAATTACTTGAACATGGATGGGAGCTTTGGGAACATGGTGAACAGTTTCTGCCAATTTATTTATTTCACTTTCTTGAGTGCCTCACAGACAGAATCTCTTTGATTTAATAGGCATTACTGAAAGTTTGTGGGATGGGACTCGTGATTGGAAGGCAGCAACTGAGGGGTAGGAAGGGAGAGGAATAGCATTATATATCTCCTGTGAAGAGATCCTTGACTCAGAGCATGGAAGACAGCCTGAGAACATACGGGTAAAAATGATAGGAATTAACAGAAGAGACAATAGTGCCAACAAGGGGGATGCTATTATGTCTGTCTGTCTGTCTGTCTGTCTGTCTGTCTGTCTGTCCGTCCGTCCGTCCGTCCGTCCGCGTCCGTCCGTCCGTCCATCCATCCATCCAACTATCTATTAATTCATTCAATTTATACCTGCCTTTCTCTGATGAAGGAACACAAGGCTTTTGAGGCCTAATTGATTTGTCTAAATCTGCTCATATGTATGGATTTAGATTGTCTTGAACTGTTTTAACTAGTTTTCATAGAATCATAGAATAGAATAATGCAATCATAAAGTTGGAAGAGATACCAAGGGCCATGCAGCCCAACCCTATTCTGCCATGCAGGAAGACACAATCAAAGCATTCTCAACATCCAACCTCTGTTTAAAAGCCTCCAAAGAAGGAAACTCCACCACACTCTCTAGATAATCTTAACTCCCATCCCACTCGTATGTTAACACATTAGCTTCATTGCTGTAGACCCCTGTGCTTGTTTCTGTGTGATGGAAATGAAGGAAGGCATAATTGCTTAATAAGAAGAGCATGTCTCTTGATGCTCATTCTCGCATCATTGCTCTCACCACAGTGACAGCAGTACTTGCTGGGATCTCAGGTTGAGTTATCTGTCAGCTGTCACCACGTCTGTAGAGATCTCTGCTGAAATGGCACTTCTCATCCTGTCGAGAGATGCATGTGTTTGATAATACCTGTGTTGTGTTGTTTGTCCTTTTTCTTTGGCATTTGTCTTACCAGATGGAGTAGCTGTCTCCTATCTCTGCTTCCCGTTCTGAGGCCCACTCACCTGTCAGTTGACTCTTCACATTTTAGATTACCCTGGTTGAGAACCAAGCCAAACAGAATAGACATTTATTCATTTAATTTAAATATTTGTATCCCACCTTCTCTTTAGAAATCTCAGAACAGTATAACAAAACTAATCTGACAGATTTAAAACACATAATAATAAACATGAATTTAAAACGCTGAAAGCATATTAAACAATATAACAATTTAAAAAGGACAAATTAGAACAGTTTGATTTAAAGCCATGTATATGAAAAGGTTGTGTAGAAACAATTAGGCCCCAAAACCTTAGTGAACAACCACATTTTTACTTATTCATCAGAATTACACCAATGTGAGTGGAAATTGCTCCTCCAAGGGGAGGATGTTCTACAATTGGAGTGCCACAGCAAAGAGTCTTCTGTTCTATCCACTACGGTATATTGCCCTGACTGGTAGGATTTAGAAAAGGGCCCTTCCAGCAGGCCATAATTTTAGTGACCATATGTATGGTGAGACACTCCTTCAAACACTGAGTTTCCAAGGGATTCAGGGCTTTAAACATCATTGCCAGCACCTTGAATACAGATCAGAAGTGTACTGGCAGCCAGAGCAATTAACTTTAAAACAGTTATGTGATTTTTGTATAACTTGTATAATGTATATGATGTATAATTTAGAGCAGCCACTGAATCATGTCTTCATCAAATGTGCTTCTCAGGGTGCTGGTACTGAGGGCTTTCCTAAAATATCTCAAAGCCAGGATAGGTTTTTATGTGTATCGTCCTTGTGATACTCTAGACTCTTGTCATATAGGGCTACAGGTTACAAGCTACAAACTAGGTTGGGTAAAGGCTGTGATAGAACATGTTTTATCATAATATCCAAAAAGAACTAGTTGGATTTAGAGCAGGGATACCTAGATTCAGCTAAGCGAATTGTTGGATAGAGACCAGTGACACTTAGGTACAAATCCCCAAAGGACTGTGAATGTCCCACAGTATGTGGGAGTTGTAGGTTAGAAAAGACACGCTTGTGAGGAGAGCAGCATCAGTCTCTTCCAGAACTGTAGTGATTGCCAAATACTTATGGAGTGACTGAAAAACAGTTGTGTAGTGATTGCAAAACAGTGTGAAATAAATAGCACCTTAGAGTAAGAGTTATAAGACTGAAGTAAGAATATCTTGCTATCTGTTGGCCATGATGGTCTTCTTTTAGCATGGAAATGTCACTGTGAATGAGAAGCCCAGCCACAGCTTACCACCCTTATATTTCAGTCACCTCAGCTACTCTTTATTGCAGGTTGGCTTGTTTCTAGCATGGAGCTAGCATCCTTGAGCAATGGAGAATGGACAAGCAGGTGCTAGCTCCATTTCTGGAACCTCCTCCCCACTAATGCTTTGCATTACATGTCAAGTGGAACAGATACGTGAACCAGCAGTCATACCTGTCCTTATCACATCTAGTTTGGGCCTTAGCCATTGAATTAATTGAACAAAAAGATAAATAAAGGGGAGGGATTCAGGGTCTTTCTCAAATGCCTAGAGAACTATGATGTTGTTTGGCTTTGACAGGTCACTAGTAGTGGCCACTTCTCCTCTTGAGAGACACTTGTTGATATATGGTGTATATCTTACTGAAGCTGGCCTTGACTTGGTTTCTAGAGGAAAAGGCTTTTGTGTCCACAATTTACTCATAATGCTTATTGGTGCACCGTGTGTTTTTCATTGCAGGTTTGAGTCATCTTCCCATGCTATTAGCATGAGTGCCTATTTGCGGGAACAGAGGAGGGAGCTCTACAGCAGGAGTGGTGAACTTCAAGGTAGGCCCTGCGAGATGGGAAATTTGATTTTGAATGAGCCTCTTGTGAAAGGTCATTTTTACCCTGCTGTTGTGAGCTGCTAGCTTTTAAAAAATATGTCAGTAAAACAAATCAGAGCTACATATTTGTTATGCATTTGAAATTGCCGCACACTCACACACTGTAGGTGGGAAGGTAGAAAGCTTAAACTAGAGGTATCAAATCTGCAGGTTTTCGGATGCTGAATCCCACTGTGAATTTTGTGTTGTACTCGCAGAATAATAGCTGACGAGAGGATGACTACATAGTAATAGTACCATAGTAACAGTGGTTAATCTGAAATGTGATATTTGGATTTCACAGTAGAGCCAGACTTTGAAGTGCGAAATATGATTTTGATCGCTGCCCCCTGCAACAGTCTTCCCTGATAATTTGAAATGCAACAATTTTGTAGGATTTCAGGATGATGTTTGATTTAAAGAAAATTTCTTTCCACTTCAGTGGGTTTTGGGGAGTGTGGTACCTCAGTCTGTCAGGTGGCTCTGAGGCAGTGCTAGAATGTGAATTTGGTAGTTTTTAACTCTTGGTTTGAAGGAAAACAGAGTTTACTGACTGAATGAGACAGCCAACTGTAGCTTGCTTCAGCCCGTAAAATGAACAAAGAAGACATTGAGAAGGCTAGATGGTGAGAAGTGAAGAATCAGAGCCAGCTGACATATGGGCAGGTGTCTCCTACATAAGAATGGGGGTAGGGACTGGGAATCCCCATTAAGAGCATTTATGAAAAGTTATGGATTTGATCCAAAAATGGGTGAATGGGTCCCCCTAGGGAATGGGATGGACAGGGCATAGCGTTTCTTATTTTTTATTTATTTATTTATTTGTATCCCGCCTCTCCATATGGATCAAGGCGGCGAACAACTTACAAATAGCATGTATTTCGAAACGTTTCTATACATGCCCCCAACAAGCTGGGTACTCATTTTACCAACCTGCGAAAGGATGGAAGGCTGAGTCAACCTTGGAGCCGGGCAGGATCGAACTCACAACCTTGTGGCTTGCAGTACTGGCATTTAACCACTGTGCCACCAGGGTTAGCCAAAGAAGCATCCCTTATATTTGCACAAGAAAAGAAAGCAGGAGTTGTTGCCATGTTATCCTATAATCACCCTCCTCCTCCTCCTCCTCCTCCTCCTCCTCCTCCTCCTCCTCCTCCTCCCCCCTCCTCCTCCAAGTCATTTCTGATTTGTGGTGACCCCAAGCTGAACCTGTCACAAGTTTTCTTGGCAAGATTTATTCAAAGGGGTTTTTGCCTTTACCTGCTTCTGAGGCTGAGGTACGTGCCTTGCCCAAGGTCGCCCAGTGGGTTTCCATGGCAGAACAGGGATTTGAGCGCTGGTCTCCAGAGTCGTAGTCTAGCCTTCAAATCACTATACCACACTGGCTTTCTACCACCACACTTCTACTTTCTGCCTTTTCCCGTCTGATTCTCTTTGTCTTTTGGGAATTCATATCAGACTTTATTGAAGTTATGTGTCTTGTGATCTATCTGTGCTGCTGCTGAGAGATGAATTCTGCATAGTTTTTAGTATTCTGTCATTGTTCACCCCTGGCGTGTATGTTTGTGGAACCTCCAAGTTCAGAATCACAAAGCGGGTTTAAAAATGACAGGGTTTTAAAAACTTAATGAAGGTGCTGTTTTTCTGTTGTCACACTGATGATTGTAAAACACACACACACACACACCAAAAAGCCCCAGCTGTCTGTCACTGACTGTCTGGTGTTTGAGCATGTCTGGGCATTGGGGAGGAACTGTGTAAAGTAGTGGCACCAAAGAATACCTTTGGTGGTATCAAATGAGGCTTTAAGTGTCCCTTCATTGGCTACTTGGTCTTTGCAAGATGCTAATAGAAGGATTTATAGCAACTGTGTGGCAGTTTTTGAGAAAAAACAAAGAAGTGAAAGCATCTATCTTAAGCGTGACTGTTACCAGAGTGCCTTTCAAAGTGTTTGATACATATCTTAAAGGAAAGAGCAATCAGCTATTGGTATCTCACTCACATAATGTTGTCCTCAGGTGATATGTGAGCCAGACAGGCTGCATGTTGCCTGTGGACAGCTTCTGGCTCACCCTTGGGCTAGATGGGTCTTCAGATAGAATATGCAGTTGCTAGGGTTAGGGACAGAGGATCCTTGCAATAGTGAAAAAATCACAAATATCAACGTGTGTGTGTGTTGGAAGCGGGCTAAGACATGGTAGGGAAAGTGGGCACCCAGGGTCCAAACCAGGTCAGGAATAGGAGAGGTAAGGGTGGGTAGGTCAGCGCAGTGGCCCTATATTTCCCCTTTCTCACCCATCTCCTTCCTTGGGTGTGTGTGGGGCATTGGCAGAGGCTTTGAGGTGCTGAGAAATTGGGCTCCGATCTCTTCTTAGCTGGTCAGGCTGATGGAGGAGGAAGAGGACCAGAAACAGGTTTTTAAAGGGCTACGTGGCCTGATCGAGAGGGAGTTCTCCCCTCAAAGAACCACCTGGAGTCAGAGGGCTAGGGGTTGGAGAAGCCTGCAGATAAATCTGTGACAGTCAAACCCCCAAATGTAGAGGGTTGACTTTATCTTCCCATGTTCCTCAAAATAGGTATGTATGTACCACCACCAGTTTACAATTTCTTCCCATGATCATTATCATGATCATCATAATCAACAGTAACAGTGATGGTGTTAGTAATAATCATTAAGAGCCAAAAGCATCCCTTTGGCTCGACGAGCTTTCCATTTGAAATACTTCTCATTTCTTAAAATAAAAGGGGCGAGGGGAGGACTGTAATTGGAAAGATGAAGCAATGGATGAAGGTGAGCAAATGCAATTACACAATTACTCATTCTGCTTGGGGTAGGTGTGTTAATATGTCAAGCGAGGGGTGAGCTGCAATTAAAGCAACAGCCTAATAGGGAAAGGTGAGGTGTTGGTTTTTCCTTGATAAAAGTATGTGTCGTGGTTGAAGAACGTTGTATCTGCTTGAATTTTATTATTAGATCTCTAATAGCTTTCCTATTCCTTACACTAATCGTAGAGTTAATTCTACCAAGCTGCATGGTCTTCAAAGAGCAGCATAGCACAGCAGTCACCTTTCTGGTAATTAATGAAGTGCCCTTTGCATGACAGAGACTATGGAATTTAATTACTGTTGCTACCGGTACCCCCCACTGATTCTGCCTCTGCCATGAAAGCCAAAGTGAGTTGGAGGTGGATGCTCAGATTTCTTTCTTTTTTTTAGAGAGAAACAACTGCTGATGCTCTCTTGCCAGCCAGGATTTCTTGTACTTAGAAGAGGACTGGGGAAGTAGCTTTTGTGCACTTGCTGAGAAAACTGTTGCTGGAGGTGTGGTTTTCTCTCTAGGATTGCCCATTGGTTGTGAAGTTGTAGATCTGATGCTGCCATAACAGTGGCTGCTTAAGTTTAATACATCTCTACCAAAGCCTTTGGTGGTATCAGGGAAGAAGTGTGGAGGGAGAGGCAGTTTTGATGATTGGCTGGGTCATAGCAACAAAGCCAAGTCTTGTTAGGCACTGTTACCCTAAGAATTGAGGGACTTTGAGGTCCACCGGGTATGCCAGCTTCTCCTTAGAATTTAGGGAATTATAGCTCAAAGGAGGCCTGCAAGAGGAGGGTAATGGCAAGATCTTTTCATCTGTGTATACCAGTACTAACTATAAAGAGGACTCCAGTTAAATATTAAAGAGAATATTTTAGTTGAAATCAGATACTCTCAAGAACCATACAAGTCTGTCAGATAGTGAGGCATGAAAGGCTGGATGGAGAGAGTTTAGGTGAAAAGGCGATTGTTACCAGTGCTGAAGAAGAAGGTTGAAGCGGAGTGGCTCAGACAGTGTCTGAGGGTGGCAAGAACAAATAGGGGTCTGGGCACCAAGTTGCATTATGTCCAAGTACTACAGTTTTCTGGGACCAGAGCTAGGGTGTATATACTCTATTTCCTATGTTGAAGGAGGGTGCATGGGCAAATCGGCAGTTGCTTTCTTATGGCTTGACAGAGGAATCCACAATGGGCTGATTGTCTCAACTCTAGGTGACAAAACACTGATGGGAGTCATGGCAATCTCTTAATATCTGATCAGGCAGGGGATCTGGAGAGGATTTCTGTAGGGCAGGATCACCGTAGGATCCCTGACTGCTTCATCTGGGCAGTTTACCTTCTATTGTATTCAGGTGTGCATGTAGCCTGAGGTCTTGAAAAGATTATCACAAACCCATTAGCATGAACTCTCTGAACTTATGACATGACCATGTCTAAAGTCAGCCTGACCTAGCTCTCTTCTGGCCAGCATGCCTTTGGCCATGTTTTCCAACCAATAATATGTTCAACTATGAAAAATATCACATCCTACAGAATAGGAGTGTAGGGTATGGTAACTTCTGTAGGAATTATTCAGGAGCATGGTATTTCAGTGCTGCAGTCTAATCCATCTGAGGCGCAGTTAAGGCTGTCACTCTGTAGGCAGGGAGGATGAGCATGATGCACAGGATGTCCCAGTGCTTGAGTCACATAATATTCCTCTTCCAGCAATGAGAGGGGCACCAATCGTAAAACTGTAAAATAACTTTAGAACTTACAGTTACAGCACTAAACGAATTAAGACATCTGTTTGCAATTATAATTGTAATAGGACTTAATTATACCCTCATTATGGGAAAAAAATGAATTGCAAGTAACTAGACCTAAAGATGGCTAAATACCCTAAAGGTACCAGATTCCCTCTGATCTTGGAGGCTAAGCAGGGTCAGCCATGGTTAAGACTTGGATGGAAGGCCACCAATGAATACCACATGCCGTACGCTGTATTTCAGGGGAAAGAACTGGCAAAATCACCTCTGAGTATTCCTTGCCCAAGAAAACCATATGAAATTCATGAAGTCGCCGTAAGTTGATAGGCAGCTTGAAGGCACATACACATACAACTAGCTATTTGTAACTGGTTACTTTCGGACTCTGCGCCTAATACAGTATTGGGCATTTTCTTTGGAGATACACTGTTCCCATGAAGACGAGGATGACCTGCAAATTGATAGGAGAATTGTGCTGTTCTGCTTTTTTTGTTAGATTTTGTTATCTGTTTTAATTAAAAAATTATTCTTTGAAAGTAAGTAATAAATGATATAAAATGGGAAGTAAAATAGTGTTAAGACAGCTTTGTTTGCAGCCTCTATATATATCCTCTTACAGGTGGAAAAAAAAAAACAGGAAAAATTTGCAAATAAGGTCAATCCGGTCCCAATCCACAGGAACAGATTAAGTCATATTCTTCAGTAAGCACATACCAATTATTTCAATTCACTGGTTTGACATATTGGAATTCTGCTCCTTCAAAGAATGTCTGTAGCCTTTCTGTGATGGACAAAGAAAGGTACACTGGTGGCCGTATGCAAATTATTTGATCTATGTCCTATCATATCTACTGGTGCTCAAGGTGTCTTGTATCTGAATCACATCTCTCCTCTAAGCAATCTTTTTGGGTAGACAAAGACTGCAAGTCTGTGAAGACTTTAGTTACTAGAATCTGGTGAGTAACGATAAAAAGAATATTCAGAAATGGTTGGAAAATGGATTTATTTAGTGCAGAACACCCTGATGAGGAGAATGCTAGACAAGTGATAATGTTTGCAGCTTGGGATTTATTTTGTACAGAAGTATGCCTATAGCTTTTTGCATGAAAAATGGCATTTTCTGCTCAGAAATCTAATTTCCTGCACAGAAAATAAGTTCCATGCACAGAACTCAGTGTTTTCTATGCAGCAAACAATTTGCCTGAACATAAAAGACATTTAAGAGATTTCTATGCAGAAATTGCTTTTTTTTTTCTGTATAGGGAGCTTATTGTCTATGTAAAAATTTAGAAAATAACATTTTTGCACAGAAACTAACATATATGTGTAGCAAATGCTGCTTTCATCAGCAGAAACTTGTATAGTTTTTGCACAGAATAAGTACCAAAAGGTGAATAGTCTTTGAAAACTTTTCAGCTTTCAACAACTTTCTCAGAGCAAGTAGAAAAGTGGTACAATTACTGATTCCTGCCTGCAAGAATGAAATTTTTGAAGATATACATTCTTACAATAGTTTTCCATATCCAAATCCAACACTCTTGTTTGTCATATTAATATTCATAATAATAAGAAGTTTAGCAGTATGGGTATACAGACCCCTTTCTGAAGTGGGCTTCCAGTTTCATATGTTACAGGAGATAAATCCATGATGAGTTTGTGGGAAGGTTGTACTGTCTTTGGTATACATGTCTTCCCAAGCATGCCTTTATCTTCCTAATTTCTTATGCTTTTATTATAAGTAGAGTAACTCCTAACATCTGCATGAGTCCTGTGTTTCTTTTATGTGCACATAAAAGCTAAGAATATATTCAGGTATTGCCCCATATAGGTGTGGCACGGACCCTCCAACAGTTCTGATTCGGGAGAGCAGTCTCAGTTAATCCTCTGTGCCAGTTTCTTTCTCCTTTTCCCACTTAACTCCTTTGTTCTCAGGTTACTTCTGGTCAAAGTGCAAAAGAAGTTTGTACTCAGTTAACTCAGGGTAGGGAAGAGGAAGGAGCACAGTTTTTATGTTACCGGTAGGCTCAAGGAAAAGCAACCTGTTGCAGCTACTCCTAGCTTGTCTTTTCTTCCTGACTTTTGCCATCTTGACCACACTTTGATGTTGCTTGGCCCCACTTGTCCTGGTTTTTGTTTGTGAAATGTTGGAGGGTAAGATATCATGTAATGCAGAATGATGACTTCACAGCATTCAGACGAGAGTGACTAGCAAATAGAACCTTTCTAATAGTGTAAAGAAAAATAATATGTCGTACAACATTGTGAATTCAAGTTGCCTGGAGCAACGTCGGCAATAACGTAGAGGTAAAAGAAGAGTCAGTGGGATGTTTGTTTACATATCTACCAGAGCTTCGAAAGTTTACTTTTTTGGACTACAGCAACTGGAAGAATTTGGAAATGATAGTTCAAAAAAAGTAATTCTTCCCTATCTGCTGCTAGGAAGGTATGTTAAGGAGAAGGTTGACTGGGGTTCATAACTGAATTCATTCAGCAAATTTTGGGTAATGGTTATTTTTCATGTGGGCCATGTGTATCACTTGCCTTCACTGGAGAGAAATGTGCACTGGTAACTACTTTCCCTTTTTTTTGTGGGAGGAGGAATATTCCTCCATACGGCAGTTCAAGCAGATTCAGCTTTCCAGCAGAAAGATGCAGTTACTTTTAACAGGAGAGAGCAGGTTGTGTCTTTCTAGTAAGTGGCATTTTGTCAAAGACAGTAAGCTGTAGACTTCTGTCAGATATACTCCGTGATGTTTCACCATAGGGAGTCAACATAGGTAGTTTCTCCCCATTGAATTGCTGGTTTAAGATCACTTGGTCAACTGAGTTTATGAAAAAGCTGCGTGTCTGTGGTGAAAGAATTTGAAGAGCTTCAGCAGGGTACAAAATCTCAAGGAAAGCAGCCTGCAGGTTTCTTCCAACATGTAAGCTTCTCAAGTTCCAATAGATAATTGCAAAGTTCTCTTGAGTATTTCTTGTTTTAAGAATAAAAAATCCAGAAGAGTGCATTCTCCCTTGGTTTATAGCTCTTTGCCCCCTTTACTGTTGCCCCCTTTTGTTAGATTTCTCTATGTTCATGGAGTCTTTGAAGACCCACTGTGGACTGCAGCACCTGCAGCATTCATCCAGTACTAAACTGGACAGACTCTTTGATTTTGCTGAATGTGGAAGATCACCTCTTACTGATGAGAGGTGTGTTCCCTGGAGGATCCAACTCATCAACAATATTTTTCCTTGTGCAATATGAATTCACCAATAAGAATAAAAAGCTTGCCAGAGCTGGCTCTCTGTGTTCTCTGGTGACACAAACTGATCTTGACTTTTGGAGTAATGAAAATGCTGCCCAACACTCTCAGAATTACATATGATAATGCACTGTCATTCAGAGATGATAGGGAGGAGGAAGGACAATGCGAGAGGCATTCTTGTCTCATTTTTTTAAAAAAGAGGTTTTGTGACAGGTAGACATCCTGAATTTTCAAAGAAGAACTGGCGAATGGCAGAAAAATTTGAAATGAGGAGCTCTTTCTGTCTTTAGGAACGTAGCCATGGGACCTAATGTTCCATTGATTGTCCGCCTCTGTCACAACTGGAGTCGGAGTTGAGGTTGGGGGCGGAGAGATCGGTCTTCTTCACTTTGACTGTGTTAATGCAATCATCTTGTTCAGACCTTATAAGCCCACTTATTATTTCCTCTGCGTGCGGTTTTTCTAGTTTAGCGGATTAACTGCAACCGTCTCTTCAAAGGCTATCCAATCAAGAAGGGGTTATTAAAACCAGGGCGCTTTATGACTGAGAATTAATTAGAGCAGCATTTTCATGCAAAACATCCAATTTTTTGATTAGCAATGGAGCAGGGTCACAATTAACACTCTAGGAAGCTTAAATTTCCGGTATTTTGATTTTAAGGAAGTGAGATTATCAAACAGAGGTCAGATAACTTGACAGCAAAGGAAAGGAGATGGCTAGGGAGAGAACAAGAAGGGAAAACAGACCTTTGTGTAAGAAAATAACTTGTTTATCCTTTCACTGTAGAGTTTGCTATTAAATCTACGGAGAATTCGGTCTACCTGAAGGAGAACAACTCTTCATGGCTTAGCCCCTCCTTTCCTTACTGACAGGCAAACAGGAAGCTTAAACCTGTTCCGGTAGAAGGAGTTTGGAGCAGTTTCTCTTTCATATCCACTGCAGCTTCAAGGCCTCTGTTTCCTCTACATCCCCATGTGCCTGCTGCTTCCCACCACATAGTTAAGTGAGGGACGGAAGCCAAACTGGCACATCCAGTCACATTTGTCGGGAATAGGTCCCATAATTTGCCACAGATCATCTCTGAATGGAAATATTAGCAATATCAGCAATCATAAGGATGACAAGATGGGGGTTGTGGGTTCGTGTCTCATCTGGGTCATTCCTTCTTGTTCCTGCATGGCAGGGGGTTGGACTCAATGGCCCTTGTGGTCTCTTCCACCTCCATGATTCTGTGATTCCAAATGTGCCGATCTATAGTATGAGGACCTCAGGTTGTTTCTGGTCAGTCACTACTCTAAGGCCAGAGCATTTGCTGAGCCCAGGAGACAAGGGCAAAACTTTCTGCAAGATCTTCCTCCTGTTAGTATTTTTGGAGCAGTGCCTAGATGGAGGAAAATGCAAAGAGGTGGTTTTCAGAATCAGTGAGAACAGATCTCGTCCTCACCATAACACCTGGGATAGGATCCAAAAGTAGAGTCTGCTGCAATATATAGACATTCAGTTTTAATGGGGACGTCTTCTTGTGAAATCTCCAGTGGCAGTGGTTCCCCAGATGTTTGGACTTGGTTCCCAGAAATGCTAAGTACTGATGAATCTGACTGAGGCTCCTGCAAGTTGAAGTCTAAAACATGTGGAGGACCAAATTTTGAGAACCAGTGTCCTCTGGTTTGTGGTTGTTAACTGCTATTAATGGAACAAAGCTGCTGTTGCTTAGTATCAGAGAGCTGGCAGAGCACCTTTTAAACTGATCACTGAAAAATGGATGTATCTGGTTTGAAATTGGTCATCACTGGGGGATAAGGATGGAACTATTATTGTTGTTGTTGCTGTTGTCATTTACACCTTAAAATTGTTTCCAACTTCTGGCAACTCTAAGACAAACCTATCATGGGAATTCAGAAGGAGTTAGCCATTGCTTTCCTCTGAAGCTGAGGGTGGGTGGCCTGTCCATGTTTACTAGGGATAGTTTCCTACTTTATGAAAAGATTGGATGACCATCTGTCAGGCATGTTTTGATGGTATGTTCCTGCATGGCAGAATGGGGTTGGACTTGATGACCCTTGTGGTCTCTTCTAACTCTTTGACTCTATGTTTCGGCAAATGTTTTATCCAAAACAGACAGTATATGTGAAAGCCAGTGTGATGACTCTGGAGACCAGGGATCAGACTGGGTGTCCTTGGGAAGTCACACTCTGTCAGCCTCAGAAGACAGCAAAGGAAACCACCTCTGAACAACTCTTGCCAAGAAAACCCCATCATAGGGTTGCTTTGGGGTCACCATGAGTTGGAAATGGCTTGAAGGCACACAACAACAACAAACAGCAACAACAGCAGCAACAGTATGTAGGTGTGAAATGATACAGTCTGGTCAGGAAAGCCTTAAATAAATAAAAAGAACATTTTGAACCTTCCTGAGACTACTTGAAGTCTTCTTCCAAAACACATTGAAGGATGACTTTTCTTCCACTAGGCTCCACTTTTCTTATGATGTCCATTTTGGTGGCCAGACTTATAGATCTGTGATTTTTTTTTAACATGCTGGGGATAGCTATGAGGCATACTTTTCTGCTCTCCCCTTTTCTTTGTTTTGTTTGGTAGGGGATTCTGCTGGCAGCTGCTGTTTACCATGCCTGTTATACAGAGAAATGTGTGGCTACAGTAGAATTGGCTAGAGCAAAATCCCACTCTTCTCTAGCTCTGTTGAATTGTTTAGACAAGCTGCTGCAACCCAACATTGAAAACCTGCATTTCTCTAGACCTCCTTCACCATCCTCTGAATGCTGATGCTACTTAAAAGTTCCATCTTGACAGAGGAGAGGGAGGAAAGGAGGGACTGGGTGGGAATACAATTTCTTTGTTTTTTTAAAAAGGAGCTTCGTTGTCAAAGCCTTTGTTAATTGTGGTAAGTCAACCACCACCCTGGATTGAACTGGAAGTCATTCACTTTTTGCAATTTTTTTTCTTCCCTTGGTTCATGCTTTTATGGTAGGTGTATCAAGCTGGGGTTCCTTTTGCCAGAAGGTATCCAACTTTTATGTTTTTGCACTATCTCTGTCATGCTGTGACTGTATAAAAGATGATGTGCTCCAGAAAATGAATTTTCACAAAAAACTATTCTTTTCTCTATTTAAATTGCTTTGGGAGGGCACCTGCTTTCCAAATGGCGACAGAAGATTCTCTCCTTACTTCATTAGTGTCCTGCTTGTTAAGCAAAGCATCTTCTGCATTTCTAGCATTTGAATTACAGTGATGTCTTATTAGATTTCAGCAACTGCTGCACACTTTCCAGCAGACACCTTTTGCCACAATTTCTTCTTCTAAATGCTCAAAATACTAGTACCCTATTGAGAACAAAGAACTTTTCGATCATCACACGGCTTTTTCTGTGCTGCATGAAGGAGAACTTTATTATTTGTTTGCCTTTAAGGCTTCAGTCATTTTCTAATCTGCAGTTGCTGTGTGGAGCTATTGGTTATTAAAAATAAAGACAAACTTTCCCCAGGCTTAAGTGTCTGTGATAACAAGCAGACTATCTTAATCTCTCCTATGCAAAACACAGAGTTGACTTAATCGCTGTCTTAAGATGCAAGGAGCAGAACTGGAGTAGGGAAGGTTTTGTCCCATAATCCATTACCATTGACCAGGCTGGCTGGGGCTTTGAGGAGCTGAGGTCCAAAACATCTGGTGTGCCAAAGATTTCCTAATTGTGGAATAGAAAGTCCAGTATTGGGAGTTTCATTATCTTCTTTGTTGTTGAAATTTTGAAGTGTTACTGCTGCAGCTTCTGAGAGTGGGAGGACAACACCTTGTGGGATAGATTTTGTTTCTGTTGCTGCTATCTGTCCTGTGGTCAAATTTGACTAATTGAGAGATGAGAGAGAGACCTCTAAGAACCCCAGTCATCCACTGACCTCTTCAGAACTTGTGAACTGGGGGCAGTGGCTTCTTTGATAAAATCAATCCACCTGCAAGGTGGTTTTTCCCCTTTTCCTACTACTTTCCACTACACTGTGCATCATAATCTTTTCCAGTGAGTCATGCTATCTATGAGAATCATAGAGTTGGGATGGGTCCCATAGACCATTGGGTCCACCTCCCTCATTCAGTGCAGGAAATCCAACTAGAGCATCCCCAGCAGGTGGCTGTCCAGCCTCTTTTTGAAGACATCCATAGAAAAAAGCCCCATTACCTCTCTGAACCACTTTTACCATCAAGAAGTTCCTTCTAATGTTCAATTGAAATCTATCCATTTAAAACTAAAAATCATTAGAGCCAGTCCTACCCCCCGTGGAACAGGAAAGAACAAACCTGACCCCTCCTCTCTGCAGCACCCCTTTAGTTATTTATAGAAAAATAATCATGTCACACACCCCAGTCTTCTGTTCCCTAAGCAGAACATGCCCGTGTCCTTCAACCTTTCCTCGTTTTTTTTTTTTGTTCTCCATACCTCTTGTCATCATTGTTGCACTTCTCCGAACCTACTCCTCCATATCCTTCTTAAAGGGAATCTCCCGGTATTGAATGCAGTGCTACAAGTGAGGCCTAACTAGTGCAGAATATAGTGGGACTGTTGCTTCTCTTGCCTTGGAAACTATGGCTCTATTAATGCAGGCTAATAGTCCAAAGTACAACATGATATGTCTAGTACACAGCAGTCCGTTTGGTCATCTTGGCTTCTAGAGAGAGTGGGATAGACCGACAATACTAAGCAATTGCTAAGAAGTGCTGTCATTGAAGACCATCTTGGAAATATAGTATCTGAAATGGGAATCTGAATTGTTTTTAAAATGGGGGTGAAATGTCTAAAAGATTGAGCTGTGAACTGAGAAATCTCTGGTTCAAGTCGAGTCTGTCTTCCATAAAGATCGGGAGCCACTCAGAGAGTAAAGAAGAAAAATGAGATATAAGTGAATATTTAAATTCACCAAGGCCGAATATCTACTGCCTTGAATATTATTTCTGGCTTGGCACATATGTTGTTGGAGCCCTGGGTGGCTGGAATGTCGCAGGTGAGCCTGTGTTGAACGTCTGTGGGATGGGAAAACACTGCGCTAAACTCATGCACAAACTAATGGTATCAGACACCATTAGATGGTCTCAAGACATTAATATTGAGCACAATTCGGGCCACTCCTAGCATGAGGAGGCAATTAATGTTTCTTGTGGAGAGGGCATCATGACAGTTCTGGAGATAGTTTTTTCCTCTTTCTATTAAAAATCAATTTTATTCAATGGATGGTATGCAAATATTTGTGATATCTTAACAATTACTTGTCTGTTATTTAAAGGCTAAATATATTATTGGTCTCCTTCGATGTGTTCTTTGTTTTTTCTCAAATATGTTTTAAGGCTATCCTAGGAGTGAGATCTACTGTCCATATACTATTTGCTTATTATCTTATTGTTTTGCTTTGCAATTGCATTCTTGGGATTTGATATGTGCTGTTTATTGTTTTTGTGTTAAAATTGTGTGTATGTGTGTGTGTGTATGTGTGCATAAATATTCCCTAATAAAAGGGTTTGAGCGAGCTACAGCATGTGGGAGGGATTCCCTGTCAACTTAGACATGCAGATCCATACTTACTCCAAACAAAAGAAATATACTTGCTCCAAACAAAAGTCTCAAATACTTTCTCTTGGTTTTGGCATGGTGCGCATCTGCACACAAGATACCCGTTTTACATATGTGTGTGTACATGCATGTAATGCATCTAGGACCATTGCTATAGCTTCTGTTTTACCAGGTAATGGGGTGGGAGAGGGGAATACTGTATAGAGCCCTACTCTGAAGAAGTGAAAATTTAAATGTAGACAATGGGGTGGAGAGTTGATGGAGGGAAAGAGATAGATGATGAGTAACTAGGGGTGAATAAGAACAGCTGCAGTTCTCCATATGAGTGTTTCCACTAGGGTTAAGGACTGAGGAGTTGAGTCTACTTGGGGAAGATGGGGTTTAAAGAAGGATTTGGAATGCTAGCCAGAGATAGAATCAAATGGAGTCCCTTGCAAAAATGTGGAAATCATTTGCAAGTTCCATTTTCCTTATGTTAATGCATACTATATTAAGCAATGTTGAATAATCACATTTCAAAGAGATGTGAGTGCTCTTATGGAGCCCTGTGGAACCCCAAGACCATAACTTTATTGTCCCTGAAGCCTTCCTACAAGTCCCCCCAAGCCCCTCAATCCCTCCCAGGATATTTTTTTTAAAATAACATGATTTGAGTAAATTTTGGGCCCCAAATCATTCAGAAGATCCCTAGATTCATATGAAAACATAGGAAAATACCCCCACCTCACTCCCACAAGCACTCCAGAACCTTATCCAACCCATAATAATGTTTTCCTCTGCAGCCCTTATCAAAATGGTGACAGGAAATGATGCAACTTTGCCCATACATGCTCTATCTGAGTGTGAATGGGATGTGTTCACTCCATATTCAGTTAAACAGTGGGTCCCAGATTTGTCTGTCTGGATTTACAAGTGCACTCTGTTGGAGTTATAGGATAACGATAATCTGCTTAGTTAAGGTTCTCTTTTCAAGCATTGTTACCATATTATTCAGGAGGAATTTATCTCAGATCTGCTTATGTGCAGCACATCTGCTATTTGAAATATATACCACTGTTTTTTAAAAATATTTCCAAAGTGTTCTGAGGTGTGTGCATTCGAACCTCAAACCTTCACCCCTCCTCATGTGCAGAAAAATGAAGATATTTTCCTCAGTGCAGCAGCCCTTGCTTATCTCTGCCATACCCCGTGTTGCAAATTGAAACACGTCCTTGGCCTTCTGGCCTTGTGGGATTTAATTTTTCTTAATTAACCTCAAGGACTTGCCATGCACCACCTTTAGAGTTTATCCATGTGCGTCTCCTCTTGTGTGTTTGTGTGAACTGTTTTACATTATCCTGACTAAGACAAATGTAAATGATTAGTCAATCCACACCTCTTTGTTAGCCCCCCCATCTCAAAATGCAACCACATCTATGAAGGATCTTTTCCTCTGTCTTTGTTTCATCTGAAAAAGGAGTAGGGAGCCTCGTAGTACTCAAGTCTCTCCAGCATGGAAAAAAACTTGATAAAAAGGCAGCAGAAATGAGGAAAAATCAGGATGAAGCAGAGAAACAGTCCTACCTGGTTAAGTAACCAGCTGGGAAGGCAATTGGAGTCAGTTTGTGAGACAGCCAGAGAATTTGTTTAATGGGGCAGCTTTACAAATAAGGTAAGCAGTAATAGCTATAAAGAAATAGATCCTTTATCCTGTATATGTGTATGATCCATCGATGCAAGGAAACTTCTCTTCTGCAGGGTATGAAGAAACTGTAGCATGCAGTGAATTTTCTTTTTTGGAGTAAAATGTCCCTCAAGTATGGTGGCTCCTCTTTTTTCCCATAGTTCTGAGCTTCTCAATTAAAACAAAGACAGAAAGATCTGAAGTTTAGAAGGGTAAAAGTCTTAAAATGTGCCTGTCAGTAAGACTGCCTTCCTCATGTTCTCACTCACATTCCTGTAGGGATGTGGACAGAAGTCCTGATTAACATAGAATTGAATGCATTCCTCCTGGATGTCAGGACTATACTGCAACTTTTGATCAGAATATGAGAAAGTTGACTTTTTGAACTACAACTTGCAGAGTCTTCCAGCCAGCATGTGGATGAATGGGTTCTTGAAGATGTAGTTAAAAAAAAAGGTCAACTTTTCCAAGCTCTACTTTTAACAGGCGATACGGAAGATGGAAGAAAAATATCATGTAGAATAAGTCAGTGAGATAGTAAAGACTCAAGAGGAAGATGTGCTAGATCTTAATCTGTGGACTGGTGGACCAGAGTTGTTGTGTACCAGAATTTGGCATAGTTACAGGCCTCCCAAGAAGTCCATGTGATGTGAACATTTATACATGTTACTGTTATCAGATAAGCCTTATTGGTGGTAAATGATACAGCAGATGGTACACAGCAGAGAAGCATTCCATTCCATTCCTTTCACTGATAGAATCCAGCAGCTCCTCACATCCAATTCATTTTACCCAGGTGATCCTTAGCTAGTGATCCAGTTCCACATCTCTGGCTAAGTGGGGAACCTAGACTGGGATTTACCCCTTTCTGGGGAATGCTAATATAAGATGGAGCCCCAAAGGTTACATAGTGCAGAACCAAACAAGGAATCAAAGTGCATAAGCACAGCCCATCTCCCCCAGCTATGAGAACTGTGCAAACAGTTTTGTAGTAGAAGAAAATTCAGTCCAGTCCAGTCCCAGCCTTTGTATCTTCTCCCAGCCTCAAACTGCCAAGCTAATGCAAAACTTATCAAACAATTTTTAATGCAAGTTAACTCTTTCATAGCACTGGGCAGCTTTTAACATTTGGCCTTAATGCTAACAATGACTCCAAAACTTATTTGCCTTGCAGCAGAGGCCCAATTGACTACACTCAGAGTAGTAGTAGTAATAATAGTAGTAGTAGTAATAGTAATAGTAATAATAATAATAATAATGCAGTCAAGAGTAGATAGCAGGTAGCAGAAAAAGCATGGTGCTAGCTACCAATGTAGATCAGCATTGGTAGGTATAAGGGTGGCCTCCAGTGATAAGAAGTTTGAATTTCAACACTGACGAGATATTGCTTGAATAGGGAAATATGGATCAGCAGAGTGGACTGAAGGTTGAATGGCTAAAAGCATGAATGATGGTGATTCTTTGTTTCTAGTTTTTGTGGGATCTTCCAGTCTCAGTCACTAGTTAGCCTCAGAGAGCAGATTTTTAACACTTCTGTTTCTGTTCTGTATACTTCCAAGGGGAAAATATGCTAGGTAAAAAGGGAAGCTTCTGTTTTTTAATCCAGAGTTGTGTAGGAGTGCGAATTACAGGAATGTTCTGTGCAGAGTCTCCCTCTTACTTCTTTGATTCCCAGGCCTGCAAATATGGCCATGAATACAAAGCAAAGGCCTATGGCTCTTGCGCCCTGACTCAGAAAAACTGTTCACTCTCTCCTCCTCTAG
The DNA here is from genome assembly GCA_948474755.1 of Ctenosaura bakeri. Taxonomy (NCBI): domain Eukaryota; kingdom Metazoa; phylum Chordata; class Lepidosauria; order Squamata; family Iguanidae; genus Ctenosaura; species Ctenosaura bakeri. The sequence goes on along the minus strand of CAOLHI010000252.1, from coordinate 245,135 downwards.
TCTATACGGAGCTTCTATCCTATGCAAACTTGTTAGGCAGTCCTGTTGGACTCGGTGGAAGTATCGTTAGTGTAAACATGCAAGAGATGCATAGGTTTTATTTGTATTTCATCTTGTTGGACTGGAATTTTAAAAATCTTGCTTGGCCAGACCTTCCATGAAGAAAGCTGTCTCCTTGGGGCTTTGGATATCTTATTTTAATGTATTGCATATTATACTCCAGTCTGTACTTTGCATTCCAGTTGTGATCTTGGTGAACTTGTCTGGCATTAAAAATAATCTAAGTACTCATGAGATGTCCTTTGTCAAGGTTGGATTGTACTTGCTTGTGGAGCTTCTCCTCACCCTAGTGCTATAGCTATTTGCTGAGCACTTGACAAGAGTTCTGCCCCTCCTTCCCTTGATGCAACTCAAGAGCTGTTGTAAAAATTATTTTCAAAATCAGTGGTTTGCATTTATTGTGAGTGATTAGTGTTGTTTGGAGAGTTTGAGCCAAGGATGCTTTGTGTTCTTTTCTAGTGCATTTAGTGTGCAAATTTCTTTGCAAGTGCTACCTAGTTTAGCCCATAATAAATCTGTGGGGAAGGATGCTGCCAGACTCCACTGTGACATAGTGAACTGAGACAAGAAGGTCGGGATGGCCAACTGGCAGCCATCACAGTTCAAGGCAGGGCTACTTAAAATTCTGCACATGTGGGTAACAGGAAAGACCAGGCCAGAAAAAGCAATGTAGAGGCTTTTGGTACTGTCTTTTTTATTTCATGGGTCACCCCATTCAGAACAGTGGAAGCTGTCATACGGGAAACCAAGGGCACTGTTCCTACCTGTACCCCCTCCAGCTATCTTCCAGAGTCAACCAACTGGCAGTCTGATTTCCTTTACTGAATTCAGTCAGTTCATTCTCCTTGCTGTTCTCTATGTATAGATCTGCCAACCTGGGTTATTTTAACTGGAAGCTTGTTAAACCATAAATGCATGGAAACATACAAAAATACTCCACCTGTGTCCAGAAGCATTGCAGAATCCCCTACTGCCTCAGTTTTCTTTTGCAGCCACTCTCTATGATGTGACAGGAAGAGAGGTACCTTTACCTCCTGTCACCATGTTGAGAAGGTCTGCAGAGGAGACCTGCTGTGTTTCTTGTTCTAAAATGACTTCTTAAACATATAAGTGCAACTGCTTCCTGCGAATATTCCACACTTTTCCCAGTACTTTGGCAAAGTTCCTTTTGGACTCTATAGCTCCCAGAATTTTCCAGCCAGCATGGCATATGGCCATGATTACTGGAGGAACGCTAATAATTATAGTAAAAAAAAAGGTAATTTTCCCAAGCTCTCATTTTTCCACATAAGGGACAACAAGGGCAATGCCTTGACAGTGTCTGTGCTGCAATGTGTCAACCAGAAAACTCTTTGCCTCATTTCATCTCCATTGGGCCACAGAGCCATTTTGGCTGTTGAAAACTTGTTTTTGGGTGGTAGAAGATGTTTCTGTGTATTTTTTAAAAATTCTCCTATAAAACTCAGTAAATGGCAGCTTATGGCAATCCATTCTGAATGGCTTGGAAGGGCCTTCACTGGTTACACTGTGTGATGGGAACAGCTCAAGTACTCTCCACTATACTTTGTTAATATTTCTGAATTCTGGGCTAATTGCTTGGCAGTCTAATAATAAAGACTTGGTGGTCTGAAACTTGGAATTTCCAAAATAATATCAAAACTATTGTAAGTGCTTAGGAACTTGGATTGCTTTCCATGTTCCTCTCTGGGAGTTTTAATTGCTGGGATCACACAGTTGTGTTTAACTTAATTGTCATCTTCAGCTACTGGAGACGTCCCCAGTGTTCATTGCAACTGATATATATTAGCTGGTCTGGTAGAATGATGCTTTTTTAGTGGGTTTAAAGGATAGCAAAGTACTGTGGGGAGTCCTATGTCCTAGCTACATTTTTCTTGCGATGATGGACTAGTTAATAACAGAATAAAATCTATACAGTTGAGGGGGATGCTTCTTTTGTACCAGATAGTGTGCCTACCAGTAAAGAATTTCCATGTTCCCAATAATATGGAGTCTGAATTTCTGCCACTTATTTCTTCACTTATTTCTGTAGGTAAGTTCCCCCCCCAATGTTCTGAAATTGCATAATATTGCAGTTAAAATGTTATCTCTAGAACAACTTTGCTGCTGGCTTAGTCACCATCAAAGTCACTAGCCATGACTAAGATTCCTATCACCTTCATGGCTGTAGATATAATCCGTTACATCAGTAGTTGTGTGAGATTAGGGCTGGAAAAGTCACTTTTGGTTGGGTAGATGAGTAACTTGAGTCGTCAGGTTTTGGCTGCACCCTGAAGTGCAAGATAGGAAGTTAGCTGCAGGACAAAAAAGGTCCTAAAGTTGCTCACTGACTTGATTTCAGTGGGATGCACTACTACTGGCACCTCTATATATCTTTCCTCCCTGGTAGGACTTCCTACTGTCTTCCGTTGTTTTTTGTGAGGTGTATCAATTTCTGCTACTGCCATTCATTACATTTTTAGTATGGCAGTACACCAGTTGTTTCCCCATCTACATCTTGATTCAGTTTGGGAATGCTACTGAAATGTCATCTCTTCATGTTTTCCTTCAGCAGTTCTGTGCAGATCTAAGACAGGTCTTAGGTTCAAAGGCTGGGACTAAAAAGCTGTCTCAGCCCGATCTATCAACCTACTAGACCCTGAGATTCACCTCCAAAATCAACCTTGTGTAGTGAAGACAACAAGGATCAGTAGACAGAGAGAGCATGCACACCAGGAGAAGAGTTTGAATGGTTAGAAGCTATGTGTTGTTCCCGCAATGAGCTGTGAGTGAGCCAAGGTTATGCTACCCATCACTGAGACCTCTGGCTTCTGCACACAGAAACATCATGCCTCTCATCCTCAACACACACACACACACACACACACACACACACACACTGCTTCATAACCAAATGCACAAATGTTCTTCTTCTGTAGATCAGGCTGCCTTGTTATGAGAGTACGGCTTTCCTTCAGTGCAGAAGTTATTTTTAATTCCCTATAGAGAAACATGACTGTTAATAATTACATTGGGAGAAAAATAATCTGTTAACTCAGTGACATCATAGATGTAGCTTAAAGCTTGTGAATTTTTGTTGCTTTCCATTTCTTTGATTTTGGCCTGTTCCTTCATCCCTTGATCTGCATATCCCTGCTTAGCTTCTGTTCCTTGGATGGAAAGCCAAGGATACCTGCTGAGGTTTGTTTACTGTTCTGTCTCAGCCAAATGCATTCCTTATAGGCTCATGAACCATTATGTGTTTGTTTTAGAGCAAGTGAGGAGGTCTTAGTGCAGAGCTGCATTTTACAAGGGATATAGGATGAAAGTTGAAAATAGCAGCTCCAGGTTAATTATCTCTTTGCTGGTCCATTGTCTGTAATTCTGTTTATGTCTGGATCATGTATGTGATTATTTTTGGCCTAAATCCAACTGCCAATCTTAGCTAGAATAGACCCACTGAAGTGCCAAATGGTAAACGATCATATACAGAATGCTATTGCTTCAACAGAGTTATTGTAATTGAGATGGGTGATTGAATTTAGGCCATACTTAGGCCATTACTTAGCTGCCTTTCAAGGCAATAGTCTTCCCAAAGTTGTTGGAAGCATTAAAGATACAATTAAAACGTCTCAATAGTCTTCATAAACTTTAAATAAAAGTAGTTATAATAGAATACTTTTTCAAACTATCAGCAACAAGTACCATGAAATAGCAAGGTGAACAAGTGAGTTTTCAACATTGCTTAAATACAACCACATGTGGGATGTTGATTTCTTGAGAAGAAATTCAGTAGGTTTGGTGCCATCCTCAAGAAGGCCTGTCTCAAATCCCTGCCAGCTAATTGACTTCTGGCATGAGCCAGTGAGCAAGAATTTTGAAGGTGAGGTGCATTTGTCATCCCTGCTCCATCTCACTGATTGTCACTGCTCGATACACAGAAGGAGGCAGAGGAAGCACACTTACCCAACGGGTGATCACGGATGGCTGCTTTTCATCCTGGAGAGAAGTGACTAGTGGGGTGCCACAAGGTTCTGTCCTGGGCCCAGTGCTGTTCAATATTTTTATCAATGACTTAGATGAAGGAATAGAGGGCATGCTCATCAAATTTGCAGATGACACCAAATTGGGAGGGGTTGCTAATATGCCAGAGGACAGGATCAAAATTCAAAATGACCTGGATAGATTGGAGAGCTGGGCCAGGGCGAACAAAATGAAATTCAACAGAGAGAAATGTAAGGTCCTACACTTAGGCAGAAATAATGGAATACAGAAATATAGGATGGGGGACACGTGGCTGGATAGCAGTACGTGTGAAAGGGATCTAGGAGTCTTCATAGACCACAAGCTGAACATGAGTCAGCAGTGTGATGCGGCAGCCAAGAAAGCCAATGCAATTCTCGGCTGCATCAACAGGAGTATGGTGTCTAGATCGAGGGAGGTACTGGTACCACTCTACTCTGCTTTGGTTAGACCCCATCTTGAATACTGTGTCCAGTTCTGGGCACCCCAATTCAAGAAGGATATTGACAAGCTGGAGCAAGTCCAGAGGAGGGTGACCAAAATGGTGAGAGGCCTGGAAAACATGCCCTATGAGGATAGACTGAGAGAGCTGGGTATGTTTAGTCTGCAGAAAAGGAGGTTAAGAGGGGACATGATAGCCATGTTTAAATATTTGAAGGGATGCCACGTAGAGGAAGGAGGGGGCTTGTTTTCTGCTGCTCCAGAAACCAGGACAAGGAGCAATGGATTCAAGCTGCAGGAAAGGAGATTCCACCTGAACCTCAGGAAGAACTTCCTGACAGTCAGGGCTGTCCGGCAGTGGAATCTGCTGCCTCGGAGAGTAGTGGAGTCTCCTACCTTGGAGGTTTTTAAGCAGAGGCTTGATGGCCATCTGTCGGGAGTGCTTTGAGGGTGTTCCTGCATGACAGGGAGTTGGACTGGATGGCCCGTGTGGTCTCTTCCAACTCTACATTTCTATGATTCTATGATTCTATGATTAGTAGTGACTTTAAAACCTGGGATAAATAGAGCTCAATGCTACAGGAGGGCAGAATACCATGGTATGTTTGTCATTTAATGACAGCAGCACTGTCTTTCCCATATTTACTTTTGCACCCAGCAACTGATTGAAGAGTGTCCCAAAAAGATATGAGCCCAGCTTCTCCAAAGTCAGATTTTTGGTCCACCTGTCTTAGAATTATAAATACCCTTGACAGGCGTCAGATCTCCGTTGTCTGAGAGGGAGGTCTTTCTTAGCCAAGGGTAGCAGTGACACTACTTTGTGCCTTTCTCTCTTGGTCTGGCACTCTCCTTTGTAAGCTAGGATCCTGGAGGATGCAATGAGACATCTTTAGTACGCTTGTTAATTATAGGATGGTTAAGTTGTGTAGGTCTCTCATGTGTCTGTGATGTCATTATCACTCTTTAAAGCTTATATATTGCTTTCCCAATCCGCACTGGTACATAAACCTGTGGGCAATAGACAAAAGAGCACCCAATCTATTCTGTTGTGCAGAATTTGGGAATTTTTCCATCAAATATATATGCCACCTCACAGGGAATTCTGGAGTTCATTTTGTAAGAAAATATTAAAAAGTTTCTAGCCAGTAAGTTGGAGGACAAGGAAGTGAAATGGAGAACTTGTGGCATTTGATAAAATCTCAAAAATCAGAGTAGGGCTTCTAACAGTCTGAGTGGTGTTGGGTTTTAATGTTTTTGATGCTACTTACTCTTCCCAGCGGCTAGTGATCCCGGGATACGTTGCAGAAAATGTGGACATTTCTGTGTTCTTCCCAATTCTAGTATCAGAACTTTTTTTTTCTTAGTGCAAGCTTTGGATAGCTTTAGTAGAAGATATGGGAGTGTGTGAGATAGTCGTTTTTAGCACAAAGTGCACAGTTTCATGACAACATTGCTTTGACTGCTGCCCAAATCTACAGACGCAGGTAAAAAGGTAACCACATCTTTTTTCTCTCTTTCAATGTACCAACAAAGTCAGTTTTTTGAGAAGGTCATCCTAATACTTTATATCTCTTAGGTCGTGTGTTTCCATTGTTTTACTTTTTGTCTTTCTGTGCTAGGTGTCTCTTGGATTAGTGCCAGTGTCCAGTAATCCTCCATGCAGGCACACTGCGGAGCTTCATTATGGCAAAGTAATGCCACATGATTGAATTACATGCAGAGAGAGTGTACTTGTCCCTTTCCCCTTCTCTTTCATAATGTGAAGTTGGACGCAAATGGTAGCGGCTAAGCAAATTCTAATACATTTTAATGAAAGTGTGTGGCGCTGGAATGATGGGGTTTGATTGTCTATATTGGAAGTTAATGACGCAGTTGCAGAAAGGCAATGTGGTGGAGAATGCAACAACAGGCAGAATGCTGAAGAAATCACACGGCCTAATTTTCAGGCCTGGACTCAAGACTGTATTTATTTTCAGCTATGGAGTTCTGCAAAACAATTATATTACAGGATTAACTCTTTAGGTTTTTATTTAAGAGTTCAGCCAAGTAAAAGTGCAGCAGGACTTAATTGTAAATACCTATGCACTCATCTATGGTGAGTAAAAATAGTTTCCAAGTGAGTTGGCAAGGGTAACATTTATAAGCTACAACTGTTGGGTTGTTGTTTTTTTCAAATTGTCAGATGTGCCATAAGTGACTGACAGAGGTGTTTGGATGAGCTACAGATTTTTTTTAACTTTATTGTAAGAACTAAGAAAGGAATGCTGTGGTCACTAAAAGTCAACATGGGTTTCAAAAGGAAAAAGAAGGAGACAGTAGGGTCGCTACGCAGAGAAGATGGCGAATTACTCACAGGGGGGAGAGAAAAGGCAGAGCTACTTAACACCTTCTTTGCCTCCGTATTTTCCCAGAAGGATACAAGCACTCAACCTGGCGGTTGGGGAGCAGGGGAGGAAGCAGAGGAAATGAGGCACATAATAAGTAGAGAGGTGGTACAGGAATACCTGGCCGCATTGGATGAATTCAAGTCTCCAGGGCCAGATGAATTGCATCCTAGGATATTAAAAGAGCTGGCAGAGGTCATTTCGGAACCGCTTGCTATAATCTTTGAGAAATCTTGGAGGACAGGAGAAGTTCCAGCAGATTGGAGGAGAGCAAATGTTATCCCCATCTTCAAGAAGGGAAAAAAAGAGGACCCAAATAATTATCGCCCAGTGAGCCTGACATCAGTACCCGGAAAGATCCTGGAGCAGATCATTAAGCAGTCAGTTTCTAATCATTTAGACAGCGATGCAGTAATCACGAGAAGTCAACATGGATTTCTCAAAAATAAGTCATGCCAGACTAATCTTAACTCTTTTTATGATAGAGTTACTAGCTTGATAGATGAAGGGAGTGCTGTGGATGTAGCATATCTCGATTTCAGTAAGGCCTTTGACAAAGTTCCCCATGACATTCTTGCAACGAAGCTAGTAAAATGTGGGCTGGACAGGGCTACCATTAGTTGGATTTGTAATTGGTTGACCGACCGAACCCAAAGGGTGATCACGAATGGCTGCTTTTCGTCCTGGAGAGAAGTGACTAGCGGGGTGCCACAGGGTTCTGTCCTAGGCCCAGTGCTGTTCAATATTTTTATCAATGACTTGGATGAAGGAATAGAGGGCATGCTCATCAAATTTGCAGATGACACCAAATTGGGAGGGGTTGCTAATACGCCAGAGGACAGGATTAAAATTCAAAATGACCTGGATAGATTGGAGAGCTGGGCCAGGGCGAACAAAATGAAATTCAACAGAGAGAAATGTAAGGTCCTACACTTAGGCAGAAATAATGGAATCCACAAATATAGGATGGGGGACACGTGGCTGGATAGCAGTACGTGTGAAAGGGATCTAGGAGTCTTCATAGACCACAAGCTGAACATGAGTCAGCAGTGTGATGTGGCAGCCAAGAAAGCCAATGCAATTCTTGGCTGCATCAATAGGAGTATGGTGTCTAGATCGAGGGAGGTACTGGTACCCCTCTACTCTGCTTTGGTTAGACCCCATCTTGAATACTGTGTCCAGTTCTGGGCACCCCAATTCAAGAAGGATATTGACAAGCTGGAGCAAGTCCAGAGGAGGGCGACCAAAATGGTGAGAGGCCTGGAAGCCAAGCCCTATGAGGATAGACTTAGAGAGCTGGGTATGTTTAGTCTGCAGAAGAGGAGGTTAAGAGGGGACATGATAGCCATGTTTAAATATTTGAAGGGATGCCACGTAGAGGAAGGAGGGGACTTGTTTTCTGCTGCTCCAGAGACCAGAACAAGGAGCAATGGATTCAAGCTGCAGGAAAGGAGATTCCACCTGAACCTCAGGAAGAACTTCCTGACAGTCAGGGCTGTCCGGCAGTGGAATCTGCTGCCTCGGAGTGTAGTGGAGTCTCCTTCCTTGGAGGTTTTTAAGCAGAGGCTTGATAGCCATCTGTCGGGATTGATTTGACGGTGTTCCTGCATGGCAGGGGGTTGGACTGGATGGCCTGTGTGGTCTCTTCCAACTCTGAATTTCTATGATTCTATGATTCTATGATTCTATGATTCTCAGAATCAAGTCTTGCCAGACTAATTTTCTCTCTCTCTCTCTCTCTCTCTCTCTTTGCATAGAGTTACAAGCTTGGTAGATGAAGGGAATGCTGTGGATATAGCATATCTTGACCTCAGTAAGGCCTTTGATGACTTCCCCCATGGTATTCCTGCAAATAAGCTAGTAAGATGTGGATTAGGCAATGACACTGTTAGGTGGATTTGTAACTGGTTGACTGGCCAAACCCGAAGGATGCTCACCAATGGCTCCTTTTCATCCTGGAGAGAAATGACTAGTGGGGTGCCAGAGGGTTCTCTTCTAGGTCCAGTGTTATTCAACATCTTTATCAATTACTTAGATGAGGGGATAGAAAGCATGCTTATCAAATATGCAGATGACACCAAATTAGGAGGGGTAGCTAATACCCCAGAGGACAGGATCAGAATTCAAAATCACCTTAATGGATTTGAGAGCTGGGCCAAAGCTAACAAAATGAATTTCAACAGGAGGAAATGTAAGGAACTATACTCAGGCAGAAAAAATGAAATACACCTATATAGGATGTGTGGCACTTGGCTTGACCACAGTACATGTGAAAGAGATCTGAGAGTCTTAGTAAACCACAAGCTGAACAAAAGTCAGCAGTCTGATGCAGCAGCTAAAAAAGCCAATGTGATTCTAGGCTGCATTTCTAGGAGTATGATCAAGGGAAGCAGTACTAGTCCACTCTATTCTGCTTTGATCAGACCCAACCTGGAATGCTTTGTCCGGTTGTGGACATCACAGTTCAGGAAGGATGTTGGCAAGCTGGAACGTGTCCAGAGGAGGTTGACTGAAATGGTCCATTATGGGGAGTGACTTGAGGAACTGGGTATGTTTAGTGTGGAGAAGGGAAGGTTAAGAAGCAGCATGGTAGCTATGTTTAAGTATTGGAAGGGATGTCTTATGGAATATGGAGCAAATTTGTTTTCTGCTGCTCCAAAGATTAGGACACGGAGCAAAGAAGAGAAGAGAGTTTCTACCTAAACATTAGGAGGAACTTCGTGATGGTAAGAGCAGTTTTACAATGGAATATGCTACCTCAGAGTATGGTGGAGTCTCCTTTTTTGAAGGTTTTAAAAGAAGGCTGGGTGGACATCTGTTGAGGATGCTTTGATTGTGTATTCCTGCATGGCAGAATGGGATTGGACTCAATGGCCCTTGTAGTCTCTTCCAGTTCTGTGATTCTTTTATTCTGTGATTCTATGAAATCAACAAAGATCCAGTTTCTCATGTCTTGTGAACCTTGCTATCCCTTCTTTGAAGGATCAAGGATCTGTTTTCTTCTTCTTTCTTTCTTGCTTGCTTGCTTGTGCTTGTGCTTGTGCTTGTGCTTCTGCTTCTGCTTTGCTCGAATAAACAGGAAAGTAGGTGAAGAAGAAATAAAAATATTCTCTAGCTAGTTCTCTCTGTTGTATGTAGGGAAACTACAAATAACCAGCAAAGCTGTGAACACACCAGATGCTGGATGTTTGTAGCTTTTCTGTTAAAAAGTATATTTGGAACACTTTTGAAGGACCTTTTCTCCAGTGGTTCATAGTGAGCAATGTAGATCCATTTGCAATGCTATTTGAGTCTTTCTAAAGAAATTTGTGGATCAGAAAGAAAATGACAGGGTCTCAAACAGGATAGCCTGGAACTTTACTCCCAGTCTTACTGCTGCAACTCACCTGAAGAAAAAGTCTGAATCTGATGAGTAGTCCAGCATTTCATTCTCTAAGTGCTGACTAACACACAGGGCGTGGATGCAGTAAGATCTATCTGCTTTAATTTCTCAGGAGCTGGTGTTTGGAATTTGTATTTGGTATTTGGTATTTGTTTTTATTTACTTCCTAGGTGAAAGATAGGTTCCCTACACAAAGGAAACCTGGCAAGGAAGAATAACATAGAAGTAAGAGTTTTATTTAGTTTTTGCTCCATATTCTCACATACTGAAGTGTTTAAAAAATATTCTTCTCAGAAATACACTTGAGATTTTTGGTGAAAAGCATGGTTTTTATGCAAAAAATCACTTTTGTTAGAAACAAAGCTGTTTTTTTCATAGAAAATTGGTGTTCTGTGGAAAAACATATTTTGCCCAATAAAGTGCCTGGAAAGTATTTTGTTTTGGCACTTGAACTATAACATCATGTAAAAAAAACAACAACCGGCATGTGTGTTTCTGAACAAAATAATTTCCTGAGACACCAAGGGTATGCAGATACTGGGTGAAAACTTTGCATAATTTTTTCTCTCTCTTACAGTGGGAAGAAAACTGCAGAAATTATTTGTTCTCAAATGTGAGGACAAAGTAATTGGATGGTTTATATCTCTAATGCAGAGCCAGAGAGCCTCTGATACAGGAGACAATATATTAGAGAGTCAGCATGAAATACTACTTAGAATCCTGGACTATGAGGGAAGAAATTTGGATTCAAAGCCCATTGCATATCCTTGGGCCAATGACTGTACCTTAGCCTAATCTGTCTCACAGGGTTGTTGATAAAAATAAGGAGGAAGGCCCTTCAGCTCCTTAGAGGAATGGCAGGATATCAGTGTGACAAATAAAGCGTATACATGACTAGTAACTAGATCTGATCATCCTCCATGAATTTATCTTATCCTCTTCTAAAGCTGTCCAAGGTGACATCCATCACTACCTCTCCTGATAGAAATTCTATAGTTTGATTGCCTGCTTAATTTAGTTATCCACTGCTCTTTGGAACTGCTGATATGATTTGCCAAAAGGATGGCAGCTAGCTGAATGGCTCAGACAGCTTACTGTCAGGAAGTTCTTCTTAATGTTTAGGTGGAATCTCTTTTCTGGCAAATGGAATCCATTTGCTAATGTCCTAAGTTTATGGAGCAGCAGAAAAGAGCTGCTCCTTTTACAGGACGTCCCTTCAGATATCACATCATTACTCAATCTTCTCCTAGCTAAACATACCCAGATCCTTAAACTATTCCTCATAGGGCTTGGTTTCCAGACCTCTGAACATCTTGGTCACGGTTCTCTGGAAGTGTGCCAGCTGTCAATATCCTTTGTGAACTGTGTTGCTCAGAACTTCACAAAGTATGTAGGATAGTAGACACTAATAAATAGGATACGGGACTCATACAGCATTCTGGAACCAAGAGTAGTGCCCCAGCACTGTTGTATAGTGCTGCAGAGAGAAATATGGGGTAAGCCAAACCTTTCTGACAGACATGCACTTGGTCATTAAAGACATGTGTGCCATGTGTATTTCTATACCATTTATCAGCTAAGAGCTCTCTAAGTGGATTACAATGTGTTAGCTAATTGCCTCCAACAAGCTGGGTACTCATTTTGCCGACCTACAGAGGGATGGAAGGCTGAGTCAACTTGGAGCCTAGCAGGGTCGAACTCACAACCTTGTGGCTGCAGTACCAGCATTTAACCACTGCAGCACCGGGCCTTTGTAATGCTTTTGCCTTTGCTCCATATGGATTGAAAAACTTCCTAAAGTCCATGGGCATGGCAGGATAGATCAGGTACTTTCTCTGGGACTGTGGGTAGTTCAGGCATACAGAGAGGGGGCAGAGGTTCCAGAACTTGGAAGGGACTCTTTCCTATCTGTAGGATTCCTCCTTCATGGAAATATCTAACAAGGTCTTAGAGGGGCTGCAACTCAGTGGTAGGCTTTTTAATGCAGAAATTCCTAAGTTCAAACACAAGCATCCCCACAGTGACCTAAAAAAGAATCTTGCCTAAAACCCTGGAGAGCTGCTTTCAGTCTGAACTGACTGTGCTGGGCCAGACAGGCCCATATTCAGCTTAGGAGAGCTTCCTGTGTCTCCTCTTGGGAGGTATTTCCTGATGAGCCTTGGTAACCCAGGCTTTTCCACCTTCATTGTTTCAGGGATTTCCTCTAAAGAAGAAGACTGAGGCCAATGGGCAGTGCCGATTCTGACCCTGTACTTGGGTGGTGGGTTTTCACATCTTGTACTTTAAATCCCTTGAATCTGGTCTGGCTCTTGTGTCTGAGCCACTACTGTCTCTGCAAGTAAGGGCTGAGCTACTGCATGATTGATTATACATTTTCTCTTTTTCTTACGGGGTTTTCCTGCCTGCTCTGTATCTGCTTTCCCAGACTACTGGGAGACATGGGTTACAACTTTTTGGCTGCCAGTCAGATGACTCTCCCCTGCCAGCCCTGAAATAGTCATTGGTTTTCCACAACTCCAGAAAAGTACAGTTTTCTGCAAAATAGCAGAGACTCCCTGAGAGCTCTTACCTTCAGTGTGTAGGTTTTCTTTTCTTTTTTTGACATAAGCAGAAAGTTTTCTCTAAACTCCTCAGAGATTTGAAGAAGTTTTTGAAAACTTGCCATCATTAAATGTTGTCCACTGGATCTGCACAATCGTGCCAGGATATTTAGTGCTTTGGCTTGGCGCTAGTGTACCTTCATAGTAGATGCATTCTGATGAGGGTTGAGAGACTCCAGTGGGATCTGGCACTGGGATGTCTGTGCTCTAGAACATGTCATTTTGCAGAGTGCACTGTTACCCTGCTTCCTGCTGTTCCCCAGTGGCTTCAGTGACTGGTGCCAGCACAGCCTAAGGTGTAGACATGCTCTCCGGCTAGAGCAGGATAGTGCCTTGCGCTGTTGGGTCCTAAGAGCTCCCTAGAGCTCCTGTCGTCACATAGTGTTACCTTGATAGTGTTTGTCTGTTTGCTCTCTAATGTTACCGAGGGAACAGATCAGCATCATCCCTGGTTAAGTTTGTGCAGCTCCGTTAGCTATGAACAAATAAGATTCTATGTTAAGCCAGTAGAGTAAAAAATCTACTGGGGACTGTGCAGCAGGGAGATTGGGGAAGATGGGAAAGGTTTCTGATTTGAGCCCTTTCCTGAGGCAGGCAGGTTGGAACACACGCTCCAGCTGATAGGCATGCTAGCCCCTAGGTAGCAGCATGGCTTTTTCATTAGTCTCCTTTTCCTTTAGCTTTGGTAGGAGCCAATTTGGGCAGAAGTTGGGTTTAGGAAAGACGTAGATCAGGGGTGTAAGCAGCACAGGCCTCCAAGTGTTGCTGGACTTAGAACTCCTGGCATTCCTCACCATTGGTGACTGGGGCTGCTGGGACTTCCTGTTCAGCAGCATCTGGAGGGTTAGATGATTCCTACCTCCTGATGTAGAAGAGTAAGTGTAAATACGAATGAGGTATCCACAGTTTTTGCTGAAATACTGAATGAGTGCGCTTAGATGATAACTTAGCTTCATGTAGATAGAGCCAATAGAGCCAAGAGATGGATGGATGGATGGATGGATGGATGGATGGATGGAGGGAAATGGATGGATGGATAGATAGATAGATAGATAGATAGATAGATAGATAGATAGATAGATAGATAGATAGATAGATGGCAACCCCCTTTCTACTACCACTTGTAGTAGGATCATGGGCATTGGATCATAGTAGAAAGGGGGTATGTTGTGTAAGGAAAAAGGCAAAGGAAGGAACAGCGACTACAAAACATAGTTGAGGACTTTCCAATAAGGTTGAAGAAAGCAAACTCCTTTGTTACCATCACTCTGAAAACCAAACAAAAAACTTTAAGACTACCAGTGATAAGCCATGCTAATTCTGCATAGATATCAAGAGGATACGAATTAAATGGTTCAATTTTTTGAGCATGTCTTGAATATAACAGTAAACTCCATTTTAGTGTTGTCATGGTGATGTGGAAAGCTCAGAAGGGCTGATAAAACTGTATGCAAGAAGGTAATTCTGTAAAACAGAATATGCCCCACAATCTGGATAAGAATCTTACATGGGTTTGGTCACTGTTATTCCCTTTCACTTTCAGTAGAAATTATGGGGGGAAAGGCAAGGATAGTTGACGATGTAGTTGTGTAGGAAGATATTTTCTGCTCCATGTAATTTACCTCTATAGTAAAACCTTTGTATTACTATTTTGTTCCTCTTCCTTGGTTTGTGGACCTCCCCTCCTCCTCCTCCTCCCTCTCTTCTGCATCTCTTCCATCACCTTCAAACACCACAGCAAGCTTTAAATATACAATAAAAGAAGGAGTAGAGCACTTGAGGATCAAAACAATGTTATCTTCACGTACCTGTTGATGGAGCTTAAATTGTCTTTCACTAACCAGGCAAGACGTGTTTGGGTGAAAGTAGTAGCCGCCTCCCTGGAAACTTCAGCTGAGTGTGCTGTGGCCACAGAAAAGGTAAATTCAGTGTGTCAGGAAAGGAATAGAAAAACATTTTAACATCATTATATAAATGCACCATGCCCCCTTCAAGGATAGTTGAGGGTGCCTGCTCAAATTATGGAGTTAATTTGCACATGGTAGGAGGATGGACTTTTTTTTCCAAAAGGAGTGTCACTGACAGATGGGGTATTTGTGTTAATGGTTGCTATCAGACTAAGTTATTAGATCTTCCATATTGAGAAGGGAAGGCTGCCATGTTGCAACCTACTTTCAGAGCTTCCCAAGGGCACTGGTCGGGCCATGGTTGGAATTAAAAAAAATGTTGCACTGGGTAGCTCTTTTGGTCTTGACCCAAGGTAGCAAATGTTACTGTCTAAAGGTACAACATTTAAAACAGCTGATTTTTTTTTTTTTTTATGTAGTGGCTGCTGCTAGGTTGAAGCTGTCCTTGAGAGGGAATAATAAGTATCTGTTGCAGCTGAGAGTGCATTTGTGTGTCAAGGCTATCATATTGATTGCTGCTTTAACTTAAGTCAAGATACTGTTTTGCTTGTTCTGCTGCCAGTTGAAGAAAACAGGCCTTGGCAAAAGCTGTGTGCATATCCCTTTTAGGAAGGGACTTATGTGCACACTGGATCACTTTTGACTGTTGAGTGTGTCCTGGTGCTTGTCTGTTTGGGGCATGGGGTGATCTGAATAGAATTCATGCAAAGGTTTCAGGGTGCTAGGATGCTGTTACCCCTGGCTTAATCCTTGGCCTATAGACCTACATCAGTTTCTGTATGCATGTGCAAGGGCATTTGGAAGTTGATCAAGAAAGCCACAGGAAAGCAGGAAAGAAGTAGGAGACACAGGTAGAAGGAATCCAGAGGTATCGGAAGGTAAAAGGTAAGGAACTTCAGAAGTTGTGGTTCTTTGACTGAATTGGGATTATTACTTGTTGATGTCTCTGGTGTGAAACTTTTAACAATATCTGTTTGGGGAGCTGCTGTTTCTTATGTTTAAGCAGCTTCTTAGGAAGTATTCATACAATTAATTATGCTAAGATGCTTCACATCTCACCATTCTCAGAAGTGGTGGTGATGTGGAGTGTTTGTTTGTTTGTTTGTTCTGGTAAATAAGGCACCTATTTGAGACAGAGAAAAGTACTACCCATTTGTTTAATTTATTGATTATCAGCAGAAGTTGAAATGAAGGTAAAACAAAATACATTTTATGCCTGGTCTAAATCCTGGGGTAATCATATGGACATTCACTGCTAAATTCCAAGGAAGTTCCATTGGTAGTTCCATTGGTAGTTCCATTGTTCCATTGGTAGCTCGTGTGCTAAATCCAAGGGTCAGAAAGTTCAGTTGAAACTTAGGCCTCCCTGAGCATGCGCAGCCTATGCTGCTTAGAGGGGAGGAGTTTGATGCCCTACCCAGAGGAGGCCACTAATAGCAGACGGCGCGGGCGACGCCAGTCTGCACCATGTGTTGGGGGTGGGGTGGAGGCCATTTATTCCCCAGCTCGCCCCACGCGTGGTCTCTTTGAATCAGCAGCGCAAAGTGGAGTAGACGATGGAGCAGATGATGGAGAAGCCAGCAGAACAGTTTGTTTGCTGGGACTGCTTGGTTGGGTTTGGGGAACTGGTGGGGGTGGCTGGCCTTCAGTGTGGGTACCCCATAGGGATTGTTTCTGTTCCACCCCCTCCCCCATTTTCGCTGGCCTTGTCCACTTGTAGTTGGGATTGCTCCCCCCATCTTTTAGCTTCCAGGTCGCCACTGGGAGTTACCTGCTCATGCAGATTGTTGAGGGGCCAGCCCAGGCCAGTTGCTGGTCTCGTCGCGCACACGCTTGTCCGCCGCAGCCGCCGCTCGCTGCCATGGACTGCCTGTCTGCTGCCTTGCCCCTTCATCCTGGTCTGGGCAATAGGTTGCCCGTAGCTGCTGCATGCTTGGGCTGTGTGAGTGCCTGCGTGTAACTCGGAACAGTCGCTCATTGAATTTAGTGGGGCCTGGATGATTTGGGCTTTTACCTCCAAACAGCCCACGTGGTTGTGAGGGGAGTCAGCTAATTTTAGCACACGCACTTCAGGTAGGCCTGGGAGCCTTTTACACAGTACCGGGTTGCCTGTTTAAAACAACAAACAGCCAAAGCAGTTGGTTGTTGGAGCTCTAAACAGATTAGCAGAGTGGTTCTAACATTTGATAAATTGATCATGTCACGCAACAGCGACTGTTAGGCAAGTTTATCATTTAATTGAAAGGGGCAAACAGCACCAAGCCGGGCACAGCTGGGGGGTGTTTGTTAGGTGTGCAGCAACTGAGTATTTTGAGGCGGGTTTCTATCACAGAGTAACTGTGTACTCTGTAATTAATCACATACCTTATAAGTATTGGAGTTTCTGCTGATTTGTATCATGCCTTCCAAAAAGGGAATTGGGACATCAAAGGGTAAGGCCCCTGCTAAGAAGCCCCCTAATAAGTGTCCTTCGGTGGCATCCACGGCATCTTTGGACAACGAGGAAGAGAGAGCAGTGAGGGCCTCCATTATGGCACAGCTGGAGGAACTAGAGAAGTGCAAGGCTAAGCGTAAAAAGACTGGCAAGGTGTGCGAGGGTGCAGCGGATTCATTTCACCAAATGATGTTAACTCGTCTAGAGGCCTTGGAAAAGCGTCTTCAGGTCAGTAGGGAAGGGTCTAGTTCAGAAGCGGGGGCTTCTACCTCCATCAGTCTCACTGGTGTGGGCTCATTGGATGGCCTTCCAGCTCAATTGGGTGGGTCAGATCAATATGGTTGGTAACAGTATTGATTCAGGGGGGTGCAGGGATTTGTTGGGTCAGGGTTGGCCCTGGGGGGTCTGGAATGCACAGACAGGGAATGGTTTCAGCGGAATGGGCAGGAATGTGGTTTACCAATCTCACCCTGTGGCCAACATTTGGCTTCCAGCAGGGCATCAGTGGCAGGATTGGCCGCCCCAGGCCACCACAATGGGCGTGGGGCTGGTGCCATATAGTGCCATCCCCTTCGCTGACAGGGACATACTGTTGGTGACCATTTGTCTCAGGCTACAGTGGACAAGATCCTCAAGGGTGAGCATGTAGATGTTTTCACACTGCTCTTCAGAGAGCCTGAGAGGAAGGAGTGGCAGGAAATGGACGATAAGGATAGGGAAAAAGTTAGGATGATGAAGATGGAGAGGACTTGGTGCAGTTGGGTCTCAGGTTTCTGCATTTACATGAGTGTAATTACCAGGGCACAGCCCTACAGGGCATATGCACTAGTGCACTATTTGGACATCATTCCAGGGCCTATGTGGACTTCGCGGGCCCTGCTTGGTTACAGTATGACAAGGTGTTCAGGATGAGAGCTGCCATGAATCTGACCCTTAGATGGGATCTGGTCCAGCCACAGTTTTGAGTCAACTTGATGACTCCTGCCAGGCCTATCCAAGGAGAGAGGTCCCATAGCGGTCACATGATACAGTGGGCCCAGGCCGGCAGTCCAGCAAAGCCATTGCCACCCAACCAAGCAAGTGCACAAGGCAGTATGTGTTGGAAGTTTGCAACTCATGGTTGTGTAAGTCGGTGACAGTGTGTGTACCGGCACGCATGCTCAGTTTGCAGCGGGCAGCATTCCTTTCATAGATGCCCCAAGAGAAAAAGCGCCGTAGATCCCAGGGAGCAGCCAGGCACTCAGCATGGTGCCAAGCGCGCACAGAACAGCCAGGCCTTTCCAAAAGGGCCCCAGTCCAATTAAAGTGGACAGGCTTGAGGCGCTGCTCCTTGCTTATCCCAACAGAGCAGCCGCAGCGTATTTGGGGGAAGGTTTTAAGTATGGTTTCTGGAATTGGTCCCACAATGCTCCAAGCCCATAATGAGTATATAGTTATAAAATAAATAAAGATTAAAATCAATAAAAGTGGTCCTTAGTTAATCCAAGTTCTGGTGTGTGGACTCTTTATTCCGGGCTTGGGACATCAAGGCCTCCCTGAGCATGTGCAGCCTACACTGCTTGGAGGAGAGGGGTTTGATGCCCTCCCCAGAGGAGGCCACCAATGGCAGACGGCGCGAGCGGCACCAGTCTGCACCACGTGTTGGGGGTGGGGTGGAGGCCATTTATTCCCCAGCTCGCCCCACATGTGGTCTCTTTGAATCAGCAGTGCAAAAGAAACTTAACAGTTGTTTTGGCCCTATTGTATCATGCAAGCCTGGTAATCCTCAACTAGAATGCTGGTCTAAGCCCAATTTTGGAAAGCAGGGAAAATAATATAAAATTTCACTCTGAACAAAGGCCAGAGTACGCACCTACCTTCTTAATCAAAATGTTAGTCAATGGATCGATGTAAGCTCAGCTTCTGTTTCTTGTAGCTGAAGTGCAGGTGTAGATCTCAGTTCAGTATAAGTTTTATGGTTCATTCTCTGAAGCCATTATGCTAGTTCTGAAAAGCGCATATCAAGGCAGGCTTGGAGTGACTCACAGTCAGACCCTTGCAATCCCACAGAGTCTGAAATTGCTACATCCTCTTTTTCTTGTTGTTGTTGTTGTTAATTGCTGTCAGGTCAGGTTTAACTTACGATGACCCTATGAATGAGAGATCTCCAGCACACCCTGTCATTAGCAGTACTGCTTAAGTCCTGCAAACTCAAGGCCGTGGCTTCCATGATTGAGTCTATCCACCTGTAATGTGGTCTTCCTTTTTTCTTACTCCTTTCACTTTATCAAGCATTATTGTCTTATTTAGTGAGCCATATTGTATCATGATATGTCCAAAGTACGATAGGCTCAGTTTGGTCTTTTTGACTTCTATGGAGAGTTCAGGCTTGATTTGCTTTAGAAACCCTTTTCTGCTCATTTTGGCAGTCCATGGTATCTGTAGAATTTTCTTTAGCAGTCACACATGGGACTCCCATACATGGGAGTCAGAAATACAATGACATGGACGATCCTGCGATATTCAATTATATATCTTTACATATGAGGATCTTGTCTTGTCCTTTCATAGCTGTCTTTCCAGGTCCTAGTTTTCTTCTGATTTCTTGACTACAGTCTCCATTTTGATTTATGACTGACTCAGGGTGTAAAAATCTTTGGCTATTTCAGTGTGTTCAGTGCCATTAAAGTTATGTAAATCATCTGTGGTCATTATTTTTGCTTTTTTGATGTTGAGCTGTAACCTTGGTTTTGCTCTTTCTTCCTTGACTTTCCTCTGCAGTTCCACGTCTTTCCTATTTTCTGCTAGTAGTATGGTTTTATCTGCATATCTTTTTATCTCCACTTATTGTCTGATAAAACTCACACATTCCAAAAAGCTCTTTGGCCAAAAACTGCTTTACATTTCTATCAACCAAGTCCTGTACAACCCAGGAAATTGATCCACTTACCCTTTATTTTTTTACGTACTTCTGAACCAGTTTTCCTTTGGTGTGAAGCTGGGATGTAAATTTGCACTTAGTTCATTCTCATAGCAGGAACAAATAATCTTTTCTCCCTGCAGCACAAACTTTTGTTAGTTTCTCTGGAAGTACTTTTAGTGAGTATGCATTCAAAATCTTCTTCATTTTTTTTAAAAGAAATACTTTATGGAAAACCAATACTTTGTGTAGCAAGCAGTGTTTTTGAGCAAAAAGACACTGCTGTGCAAAACATTTGCACTGCTGTGCAAAAAAAAAAAAGGTATGTGTATAGAAACTTTTTTCTGCAAAAAGTCCTGAATGTAAAATATATTTTGGCAGTTGACCTCTTTCTCAATGGGGTTTCTGGGTTTGCTGAGATTCTCTTTCTCATTGTCCTGCTTTTAGTTGCAAACAAAGTTCAGAGTTCCCAGATCAGTAAGCCTGGGAAGCAAGGGGTATCTGATGTCCAACTGTCCAGGGTCAATAAAGCTGTAAATCAGAGTCAGGATACCAGAGGGTCACCGTGAGAGTCCAGGGGATGTAACTCTGAGAGACACACTTTCACAAGTGCAAGCGGAGCTCTCAGGAGGAAGTCTGAAGTTGTGCTCAGCAAGGTAGCTTGTGGTTTAGCATATTTTTGTAATTAGCATGTTCCACCACCACTCAGATCCCAGGCAGTCTTTGGGGAGAGCATTCCACAACTGTTGACTGCAGCGTCTCACTTTGTTTGTGGGGAGTAGTCTTGTCCAGACACCTGAGCCTCTGCCTTTCTCTGGGACTGGGGGGGGGCTGTCCTCCAACACTTCTTTCTGCTCTGACCAGACCTGGCCTGCTGACTAATAGGAGGACTTAGTTGGTTATCAGACATCTCCTGTGACTCCTCCAGTGGTAAGTCTGGTCCATCTTCCAATGAAGATGAACTCTTAAGGGGTGGGGACATGATCCTCATTGTCTCTGACAAATTTGCAAGTAGTCATGACAGTCCTAAATGAAGAAAACGGTTCTCCCATTTTTTTACAGCTAATAATTGGATGATAATTATCCATTTGCTGTCCATTTTCAAGGCTGTCACAAAGTATGTTACTTCCTTTAGGCACATACATGTATAGATATGTTATAAAAATGGCACTTCTTCCAACAAATTAACATGGGCCAGAATGCTCTAGTTCTCTTGGACAAGCCAAAAGTTATTTTCTTCAGCATGTATTCCTGTCAGTGTGGTTTCTTCAGGAGAGCTTCTAAGTGGATTGTTCCCATCCTGTCAAGTTGTCTATCTTTTATCTGGCTACTTGCTACCATTATTTGCGGTCAAGTGGACTTCAGTTTATGGTAGCCCTATGAATGAGAACCTTCCAAGAGTATTAGTAATCAACTGTCATGCTTGAGTCTTACAAAGTCAGGACCATGGCTTTCTTGATTGATTTAATCCACTTGTAGTGTGATCTCTGTCTTTTCTTACTGTCTTCCACTTCGCCCTGCATCATCATTTTGCTCCAGTGCAACAGCCTCAGTTTAGTCATCTTCTAGTGAGAGTTCAGATCTGATTTGCTCTAGGATCCATTCATTTGTCTTTTTAGTGATCCAGGGTGTCTGTAGAACTCTTCCCCAGGATCACATTCCAAATGTATTGATTTTCTTTATGTCACCTTTCTTTATTGTCCAGCTTTCATAACCATACACAGAAATCAGAAACACTGTGACATGGATGACTTGCCATCCCTAAATCTGGCTGCTTGAATCCTTAAAATCTGCCACCTTTCCTCACCTCACAGCTGGACTCATTCTGATCCCTTAACCACAGAAATAGCCCTAGTTGCTGTCTGTCCACAAACCTTTTGGCTATGTGACCACAGTATATCAGCAGTCTTGGAAGAGCATGGTAAGAATATTTCAGTAAATTAATAAACCATTCTCATGCCTGGGTTTGGATTCTTCTGGTTCATGACTTTGGTTGCATTCAGATTTCCCCAAAGTTGTAATTAGTATTTTCTGGGGAGCTGGTTTGTTAAAAGAGCACACCTGACTCCCAGTTTTGTTGAGCCTACATTTTCTTACTCTTGAGATAAAGAGACTTTACTGCTGGTTCACCTGTGAAATTTCTCTAGCTACAAGTAAGGAGCTCCTGAAATTACCTTCCAGCTGCAAATTAGTTGGCATGACCCCAACCTTCCAGAGTTGTTCGTTCTCTTTATAAACAAAATATCCCTTTGTTTGTAATACAGTTTTCTAGATTAACCATTATTAACATTCTTTCATAAAAATGAATTTACATCTGAATTATCTCATTACTTCCAAACGAGACAATTATTGTCTCTAGTGAACAAAATAATTATACTGGTGCCTACCACTGGGGAAGGGGGAGGTGTTCCCCCAAGGTGCTGAAAGTGTTGACAGGAACCAAATGTTTTGACTGGGCAGGTTTGTAGATCCATGGGTGGATGAACTTGCCAACATACCCAAAAAACAGAGGGAATGTCTTTCAGGTAGTTAAAATATACAGTTATTCCACATGAAATTGGTTTGTTGCATAATAAGACAGGATGTTTCCAGAATTCATGTACCCAATAAGTGGATTTTGGAACACTGAATTCAACATTTGTTCTCCAACCTACTTGAAGTATTCAACTGGAATGTTAAATTGTTAATGTAAAGGATTCAACCTAAGTCAGCCCGGGGGTCAGTAATCAAGCAGAAAGGGGGATGAAAATGTTCAGCATCATTGTGTGGGCTGGACTCTTATTATGAGGCCTCTATTTATTGTGTTGTGTGCCTTCAAGTTGTTTGCAGTTTCTGGAAACTCTAAAGTGTACCTGCTATGGTGGTTTTCTTGGCAAGATTTGTTCAGAGGGAGTTTGACTTTTCCTTCCCTTGGGGCAGAGTAAATGTGACTTGCCCATATATACCCAGGGGTTTTCTGTGGCCAAGTAGGGATTTGAACCCTGACCCCCAGAATCAATTCATTGCAGTCCTAGTTATCCTGGATTCATGTGTTTGTTGTTCATTTTTTGTCTTGCATGCTTTGTGCCTTAGCCATGTGGTCAAGAAGAAGACATGTTGATCAGAGACTTTGTTTATTTAATTTGAAGAAAGTATAATAAGCTTGGCCTCTGGAGTAACGATGGGGAACTTCAAACCTTCTAGCATGGCCAGTAGTGAAAGATGCCCATCCAACCTCTGTTGGAAGACCTCCAAGAGAAGAAGGCAGTCTGTTCCACTGTGAGACAGCATTTATACTAAAGAAGTTCTTCCTGATGGTTAGGTGGAATCAGTTTTCTAGCAGTTTGAATCCATTAGTTTGTTTCTAGCCTCTGGAGCAGCAGAAAACAAACTTGCTCTGTTTTCTATATGATGTCCTTTCAGATATCTCTAAAGATAGCTATCATGTCACCTCTTGGTCTTCTCTTCTCCAGCCTGAACATACTGAGCTCCCTAAATTCTTCCTCATAAGTCTTGGTTTACAGATCTTTGACCATTTTTATTGTCCTTCTCTGAACATGTTCAAGCTTGATCATATTCTTCTAGAACTGTGGTGCCAAGAACTGGGCACCATGTTCCAGGTGAGGTGTGACCAAAGAACAATAGGGTGCTGCTGCTGCTGCTTTCCTTGGTCTGGACATTGCATTCCTATTCATGCAGCCTAAAACTGTATTGGCTTTTTTGGCAGCTGCATCACATTCTTGACTCATGTGGCTTGTAGGCCACTGAGACCCTTAGATCTTTTTCACATGTATTGCTTTCAAGCCAAGTATCACCCCTCCTATGTTTGTGCATTTGATTGTTCCTGCCTAGATATAGTACATTACATTAATCCCTGTTGAAATTAATTTTGATGGTTTTGGTCCAACTCTCCAATCTGTCAAGGTAATTTTGAATTCTGATCCCTGTCCTCTAGGGTATTAGCTACCCCCTGCAACAATTTGATGTCATCTACAAATTTTATTATAGTTGGCTCTCCACATTTATGGGTTTGGCTTTCGCGGATTTGATTATTTGTGAGTTTTGTCAACCCCTGTCTCCTACATCAGGTGCTTCTTTTCTGGGGAAACCTTTCCTCCTGGCAACTCTGATCAGGCCGTGCAGCCCTTTAAAAACTTGCCTCTGGTCCTCCTCCTCCTCCTCCTCCTCCTCCTCCTCCTCCTCCAGCTGCTGCCTGACCATCTAAGAATGGCTCACAGCCTAATTTCTCAGCACCACAAACCCTCTCCCGATGCCCTCCCACACACACTCAAGGAAGGAGATAGCTGAGACAGAGGAAGTGTAGGGGCACTGTACAGATCCACTGCCTTTCCCTCTCCTTTTCCTGAGCTGGTTTCTTTTCTTTTTTCTTTTTAAATTATTTTTATTAAAATTTCCGACCATTAAAACACATCTCTTACATCTCTCTTACAAATCACAAACATAACATAACATAACGTAAAAAAAACCTAATACAAAACATAATACAACATAGTATAACACCAAAAAATAAATAAATATCCACTTGATTAGTCTTGTTGCTATATCATCTGTTTCAACGCTGGGTGGCCACTCTTCTTACCATACCTTGGTCCCCTTCCCACAGACACACAGACACACAGACACACACACTTTGGTATTTGTAATTTTTGCACTTTTGCGTGGGTCCTGCACCCATAACCCTAGCGAGTATGGAGGGCCAAGTGTAGTGTGCCTTATATTCTGCCATCTGCATCATTGATAAAGATATTGAACAGCACTGGGCCCATGACAATCACTTATCTCCAGAATGAAGACCAACCATTGGAGCCTGCTCTCTGGGTCCAGTTTGTCCATCTCATGAAGGCATTCATAAGCTGAAGGCTGATGACTGTGGAAGAGCAGAGAACAACATAAACCATGCTGATTAGAAGAGGCAGGGAAACCAAAGTTTGAATGTTTAACATGGAAGAAAAGAAGAACTATAAATGAGTAGGATTATTTACCCATGGAAGTTCACACAATTTCTCTGGTGGCCTTCGAAGAACAACACAGGGGTCTTCCATATGTCTAATATGTAATTAATTGCTTTCCTTTTCCTGTGAGGAGCAAATACCCATTGCTCTCCTTTCCTCTGAAACAGAAAGGGATTTTAAGCTTGAAGGCAGGATTGCAAACTTCTCATTTTGTTAGGTCATCCACAGGAAAATAAAGGGTGCTAATTTTAATCAAACCTCAGCCTGTCGGTGTTGCTCATCATTGTCAAATGGCTGCATCATTCCCGTTCAT
This sequence comes from Ctenosaura bakeri, assembly GCA_948474755.1. Lineage (NCBI taxonomy): Eukaryota > Metazoa > Chordata > Lepidosauria > Squamata > Iguanidae > Ctenosaura > Ctenosaura bakeri. The sequence goes on along the minus strand of CAOLHI010000252.1, from coordinate 219,743 downwards.
CAATGTCGTGTTCATAGTGAATCTGAACTCTTTGATTATTAAAGTGGATGGAAAATAATAGCTCTGTGTGTGGCCAAATAGCTACTCATCAGTTGGATTTTTAATGGCTCCTGATAGTTTAATGCAAATCTTAATCAAAGGCTCAGAGTTGTTTTCTCTGCTGGATTTTAACTTCATGCTGGAATTACCTTAATCATCTATCTCTGCCTGTCTTTTTCAGTGGTATGAGTGATTTTGCTTACGCAAAGTAGTCAAGCCCTGACCTTCCAAAAACTGCAATTTTTCAGTAGGGTAGCTGTGTGTGTTTGTGGCAACCAAAAATACAAAGAGCTTGTAGCAGCTTACAATAGCCTGTCTGAACCTAGTACCCTCCAGGTCCCAATAACCCCAGCCAGCACAACTGTTGACTAGAATGATGGAACTTGTAGTATAACGTATGACTAAGTGAAGTCCCATCCTTAAGTGTGAGTTCAATGTGTTGAATGTGTGTAAGAGTGAGGATTCTCAGCCCAAGGTATGAGGCTCTGCAGGTAAATATTGATTTTCTACTGACAAACATAATTTTGCTTGTTTTCTTCCACCATCCCCTTCGTCTTCCCCCAAATTTTTAGATAGTAAGCCTGTGATCAAGTAGCTGTTGTTGCTGCTTCTGCTTTATGGATTTTACCTAAGCCACTTTGGCTGAAGAGTGGGATAAAATATTTCAAATAAAGATATTATTATAATTATCTTATTGCACTCACAAAATAATCACAATTATTTGAAAAAACGCTTTATAATTGTAATAATCATTAGTATTTCAAAACTGCTATCTGAGCACCCTGAGAGAATTTGCCAAGGTATAATACTAACACTTACTATATCATGATCTTTTTATTCCATTTCTTAAGAATATGTGATAGCCTCACCTGGCTATGTTATTTTGGACCCACCAATCAGGAGAGAATGGGATACTTCCATGCATGGAATGGTTTCTGTCAACAGAGTGAAAGAGAGATCTTAATTCCTTATGCATCCCCCACTATCCCATGGAGCCAGCTTTTGGATGGAGGGCTACAAGGAGGGGTGAAATCAGCTCCAGTAGACCTGCATGTACACAGTCTTTTCCAGTGCCACCCACCCATCCCTTTATTTATCTCCTGCCTTTGTCCCAGGCTGAGGCTCAAGACAGCTTACAAAAAAAGCAGAGAGTGCAATAAGACCTATATGGTTATAAACATACAAAATTAAAACAGTATTAAATAACAACAGAACTAACATCAACTAAAATCTTATTTTAAAACAGATTAAAAACAGTACAACAGCCTAACCCCCTCTTCCCCTTTTTGTTAAAATCAGTTCACAAAGACTTGCCCGGAAAAAAAAAGGTCTTAACTTGCTGTTGAAACAAAAACAAAGAAGGACCCTTCCTATCTTCCCCAAAGAGGGAATTTCAGAGTGAGGGAGCAGCCACAAAGAAGGCCTTCTCCTGCATTCTCACCAAGTCTGCCGGTGAAAGTGATGGGATAGAGAGAAGTGTCTCCCCTATAGGTCTTAAAGCTTGGGCAGGCTCATAGGGGAAGATACAATCTAGCTGATAGCCTGGACCTAAGCTTTATAATGCTGATCCATGTCCATTTTCTTGTTCATAGTGAAGTGAACCCAAGTGCCCATCTGTGGAAGAGTAGGACTCACCAGCGGTACCACCTTGCCAGTTCCAGTTCCCTGGCCTGAGGAGGAAAGGACAACCAGCTGCTGGCCTCAGTTAAAGCCTCTGCAGTGGGGTGTGGGAAGGAGGCCAGTAAAAGACCACTAAAAGACCAATAGCCTTGAAAGAGAGGAGCAAGGCAGGAGCTGCAGGTTTCTCTTTCAGAGCTGAGTTGATGGGGAATGAAGAGCAGTGAAAGGGACTTGAGCAACAGCTGGATTGAGGCCTTCTTAGCTGCCTGAGCTGGAGCACACCCAAGATAGTTGTAAGCAAAGGAGGATTTAGAGAGAGCTGGGAGATGAACCATTCTACAAATGGGAAAGCCAGACAAAGTGGGCAAGTAAAGAGTGGACATCTTCTTGTAATTGGTTTCTCTGGGGGCTCGGCCTGTTCCTTGGGCTTCTAACCCAACCAACATCTCCCTACTTGAGCTCTTCATCCTGCAACCAGCTAGCAACCAGCTAGCATTCTGCTATCAGCAGAATGCATCCATTGCACAATGTTGACTTTTTGGCCTTGCATGCATAGCATCTCTGTATCCCTTAATGAATTCCTGCCATTGTGTCCTGTCTTTATTCAATAGTTGTATGGATGGACTGAACATGGGGTAGCTTCTTGTCTACTTGAGCTGGCTCTAGTAACAGGGTATTTCAGTGCAGCATTGTCAAACCACAGTTTACATGGCATTCAGAATTCAGAGTCTTCTCAGTGATTCTTTACTTGAAAAATTGTTGCCGCAGTATATTGATGTCTGGGCATCAGGATCCAGTATATTGATCCTGGGCATCAGGATGCATGCTTCATCTCTATCTTTTCTGAATGACTGGTGCTAGCCTAATGCAAGCTTTATTAGACAAACCATCATAACCCATAAAATTAAATCACAATCATTACAACTAGGGCAGAATGAAATCACTTGTGATTCTTGAATGGATTGAAAGATTTAATTAGAGCTAAATGAATGCTACACATTTTCGGTGATAACATCAAGGCTGCGTAAATGGAGAGGAGAATGGAGAGTGGTGGAGAGATTATTTATGATTGTTGTTGTCAAGTTGTTAGCCACTATGGTTTCTTGTAAGTCACCTTGGAAGGATTTGTGTACTGAAAGGCAGGCTGTATACATAATTGCAAGGAATAATCAAATGTCTAGTGATAGGCCAGAGAGAAGAGATTTTAGCCCTCTGAGCAATGATCGGATCCTGCTGGGGGGGAAATGGTGAATATTCTTGTTATTCTTCAGTTCAGCTGTTCACAGATTTTTTGGTATGTCTCTTTATATTTTCCTTTGGCATCTTAGAATGATAAATAGGGCCTCATTTCCTTACTGTCAGCAGTGGGTTTAAATATTGGAAATCGAGAATCTCTTGCGAATACCGTTCATGCTAAAGACCCTTTTGGCTATCTGAGCCTGCTTCCTCATTGTTTGCCGGTAATTTTGTTAACCTAAGCAATAGTCATATTTGCAAAAACTAATTCAAATGTGTAACTTTTTTATATTTCTTGTCATGCTCGATAGCACTGACAAATTAATGTTTTCCATCTTGCAGTTAACCTGACATATGCTGGTCTAAAATTATGACACGATAATTCAGTGTCCTGTATGGTTTAATCCTGGCTTTTCACTGAATAGCAGAGATAGAGGCTTAAAGTACTTACAAATCTGTATCAAATGTTGGGGTGCTTTTAGAAGAATACACTCTAGGAATTGTAGTGTTATTGCTCCTTAAAACTTATTATGCAAATTAAAAGGAGCATCTGACTATTGCTTGTAGGCAATTTCATTAGCAGATCATTTTTTTTTTAAAAAAGCAGCATTAGAATAGCCATTTATACCCTATCAAGTTTATACTCTGAAGTATGGGGAAGCCCACACATCCCTCACCAAAACTCAAGAGTATATTGAAGGCCGTGCCCTTTCACCCTTGACTGTTTTCACCCCCCTGTATTCTGTAGGATGTGTGAGGGTAGTTTTGACAGGGGAGGGGGAGTTGTTTCAGGCCCAAGAGGGTCTGTTGAACCAGATAGACCTTTCCAGGGCTTAAAACAACGTACCCTATCAAAAAACCCCAAAACAAGTCAAAACAAAATCTGACAACATTGTCCTCAGACCCCTCTATACTATAATGCCTATAGGGTGAAGTGTTTTTACCCCTCCCTGCAAGCTTAGATGGGCACACTTGGCCATTCTGTGTGTGTGTGTGTGTGTGTGTGTGTGTGTAATCCACATTTTGGGGTGTGGTGTAGTGGTTTGACCATCGGACTACAACCTGGAGGCCAGGGTTTGTTCCTCTGCTTGGCCATGGAAACCCATTTGGTGACCTTGGGCATGGTACACACTCTCAGCTCCCAGAAAATCCGGTCATGGGTTCACCTTAGTGTTGCTATAAGTCAGAAATGCCTTGAAGGCACACAACAACAACAATAGCAACAACAACAAGAAGGCCCTTGGGGAACTCAAAATGGCCTTAGGAGACATCTGGCTCATGGGGTATACTTTATGCACCCATGGCTTATAACCTGATACAGCAACCTTACTGAAGTTAAACAAGCCTAAGCCTGAGAAGTGCCGGGACAGAAGAGATTGCATACGATGGAAGAAATATAGCAACCAACACAGTTATGTATAATGGCTAGTAATCACACCGTTGCAGTAAGGCAGTTGGGATAGATGAAAACCTTTGAAATGCTTTCAGTTTCATCATCTGTGTACTCTAATAGGAGTTGGCATTTTGTTTTTGTTGTTAATTAAGTCTTCCACTTTATCTGGAAATTGTAACAATGGTGAACTAATCTAAACTCTGCTTTCAAACCGAAGACAAAACCCATAGCCAAAAGCAAGCCATGATCACCATGGCTGGTCAACAGCCATGGTTTAACATGATGCCAGATGGAGGCCAATGCCAGTGCCAGTTGGGCTCCTATGTGAGAGTCTTCCACAGACGGACAAGGTGCCACAGCAGAGAGGAGACCCTCTCCAATACCTGTATATAATGTATTGCTCCCAGTACTAGAACTCTTTGGTAGATATCAGCGTTTGGGGAATTACATTTAAGAAGAGGTGCTCCTTCAAGTATCAAGGTCCCAAGCCATTTAGAGTTTTAAACCTCGTCACCAACATCTTGAGCTTGGAGTTGAAGCATACTGACAGCCAGTGCAGTTCCTTTAAAACTGGTGTAATATGGTCATGGGGATGTTGCAAAGAACAGTCTAGCTGCTGCATTCTGTATTAATTGCAGCTTCCATGTTGTCCTCATGGGCACCACTGCTAGAACTGAGAACACCTGTAACAAATAATATAATGTAGAAAGCATGTTGTAATACCTTCCCCAGACCCCAGAGCTCATTTGTGCCAGGGATTATTAGGATTTTTGCACTAAAATTTGTTTTTGGTATCAAGAAATCTTAGAAAATGTCAAGTAATGGAAGTGGCTTTCCCTCAGATAGCTTCCAGATTCTTTTTTTTTTAACTATAAGTCCTTGTGCTTTTTTATTTAATTTTGAAAATTAACATGGCATTTGTTTCGTCCTCAAGCATTTCTAAGGAGCTACTAACATTGCCAAGAGCTTTTCCTGCCTGCTCCCCAAGTCAGGGTAAATTAACCCAGTATCTTCTAAAATGAAACGTATCTGTACTTGCCTGTGTGTTTGTGCTACCATGGGACTAGCTAAGACGGTCATCACCAGTAGACACAGCTGTTGTTTCCGGTGTACAGATTCAACAGAGGTCCAGTAAGGGAAAGGAATAAGGAAGCAGTAAAACAGAATCATACTAATGCACAACTAGTGTAATATTGTCAAGCACTTTAGCACTTCGACTGTAACTCAATAATAATAATAATAATAATAATAATAATAATAATAATAATAAGGCTTAGACAATGAGTTTCTAAAATGTTGCACAAGAGAGGAAATGACACATGATCAGTGGGTAAGGCTAGCATCCCAGACTAGCATTTCCATCGCCTCCCATCTATTGCCTTGCTGTTTGCTAACAGTAATTGATGGATTGTTAATTGCTGTGTATTTTAAGGGGTTGGTTTAGGTGGGTTGTTGGGTGGGGAAGTTTGGGTATGTTTTTAATGTCTTTTAATGTATTTTAATGTATAATGTATTTTACGTTGTTTGCCGCCTCGATCCATGTAGGGAGGCGGGATACAAATAAATATTATTATTATTATTATTATTATTATTATTATTATTATTATTATTATTATTATTATTATTGAGAGAGGTAAGGATACGAAGGGGAGGAGGGAGGAAAACCTAGCATATTTCAAGAAAGTTTGGATGCAATCCAAGAAATCTGCAGGTAAAATCAAAACAAAAAGGTCTGGAAACTCTTGATATTTCCAGAGACTTTTCCCCCCCTTCTGTAGTCATCCCTAGTATTGAATGACTCTTCAACTTGTACATACATATTTATGCTCTATCTGCTATACAGATTCATCTAACTGCCTTTTCCTTGGGAAGTTTGGAAATTGTGGTTTTGTTGAAGACCCAGTGTCACAACTGGAAAACATGAGCGCAAAAGGCACACCCAAACCTCGCACTCAAGGCCTGCCCAGCGTGACACCTCTTTGTGATCAGAACTGAACAGCCAGGGAGGTCTCTGAATCAAACCAAGGCGAAGACAAACGGGTCTGCCTCAGTTCTCCCTCTCTGAGAATGCAGTCCCTTCCTCACTCTTGTCCCCCTTTGGCTTCTTCCTTTCAGGACTGTCCCCCTTTACTGCCTTCCCTAAATCTGCCCTTCTCTCAGATGTAAGGATCAGCAGTGATTTATATTTTCCAAGACTGTGGTACTCTTAGCACTAAGGTCAAGATGATATTATTGGTAGCGTGTATATTCCAGGATTCAAAATAAGACTCTGTGACACTGTTTTATGGAACACAGAACTTCAAGCATTTATTGTAACACTGTTGCTTAAATTTGTTTTGTATCTCAGTGTTTACAAACAGCACACCATTCTTCTCTCTCTCTCTCAATTCATTCACTATCTTTCGTACACCCAATTTCTCAGTTCTCTCTCCCACAGAGCTCTTCAAATCTCCAACCTTCCCCAAACACACCACAAATCACACTCCTCTTCAAACACACACACGTTATTTTCCTCTGTCCACCAGCCCCTCCCCTGGGCTATCCAAGGTTCCATTTCATCAGCCGATCAGCTTAAACACTCAGTTGCCAAAGAGGCTCTGTTGTCAAGACCCCCCCCGCCATCAAGTCCGTCACATCTGGTAATAGCACCAGAGCCACAGGATCCTTGAGGTTAGGTGGTGGTGATGGGAGGCAGCCTTTTTATTGGAAAAAAATAATATGTAGGCAATATTTTACACCTTGTATCACCAAGAAATAAACTTAATTCCACCCATCTGTCCAGTCCATGCAAGTTCACTGAGATAACTGGCAAGTGCTAGGCCCTTATTTTTCAATTTCATACAATTACATTTAATTCGGATCAAATAGGCTTAAATAACTTGGTGTTCTGTGGGCTCCTTCATTACAGAACCAGAGATGAATATCTTCGCTAAAGTGCAACTCCCGGGACATTGTAGAGATTTGGGAAGGGATACGATGCTTTGAAAGTTATGTTCTTTGTTGTATTATTGTATTGTATTTTCTCTGTCTTTCAATATGTTCACAGGGTAACTTACCGAAAAACCAAGATTTTTTAAAAAAAACCCTATATAGTTAAAAGAGTTATAGCAAAACATTATTGAAGAGCAGGAGAAAATAACAGATAAACGATTCAGGATAAATTGGGAACATTAAAAGGTGAACTGACATCTGTGTTGAGGTGCCGAGTTAACCTCTCTGCAGAGTTTGCTTCAGAAATGGGTGCCACTCCTGGAATGGCCCTCTGTGGTACTGCGGTTCTTTCTATCAATTCTTAATTCTGAGCACTTACCATTTTACAATTATTCCTTGTTTATCTCCGTTTTTTCCTCTGTGCCGTGTTAATTCAGAATTGCATTATGTTGCAGGTGTTTAACTTTCAACGTTCTCCAGTCTTGTCAAGTGCATAATTTCCCTTTCATTGGTATATTTCCATAGTATCAAAATGAAATCAACACACATTATTGTGTAAAAAACTTTTGTCTAATGCAGGGAAAATAACACCCTATCTTTTTAAACTTCTCTCTTATTAAGCGACAAGTTATTGAGCAACCAAGGTAGCAAGGCTTTTAGCAAAATGTTTTATCTTTAGGAATATATATATATATATATTTTCCTGGCAGCATATGCTTTAATTCTTTGCACTTAGAGGTACGAAAGAAGATGGAGATCTGGTTTAGGTTATTAGGAAGCCAACTTTTGCCCTTCATTCACTGTGATTTTTCCTTATAATGCTGATAAAAGCTTCAGGATCTGAGGCAGAGCATGGCTTGGAAGTTTCTGAGCTGTGGAAAGGTTCTTGTTAAATTTTTGGATTAAAGCGAGATGCACAAAAAGGAATTTAATGTTTTAAAGCTGAACGTCTGGCTATTGCAGCTTCTGTTGGTTTCTCTGGTGCTGAATTAAAGTAAAATAATTTGGCCTGTCTCCAACTGAAGCTGTTTCTGTACCTTTCCCAGTGGGTGTGCAAGAGTGTGTTTGTCATCTTGCTGAACCTCCATTAATTTGAGGTTTTTTTTTACATAACTGAGGTTCTGGCATGTTATAACTTTCATATATATATATATTGAAAAACTAAACAAAAAAACCCCAACATGACAGCATACAATCTATACATAACCACCTACAAACATACTAATACACATATATACAAATAATACAAATACTATATACTAATTACAGAATTGTTGACCAAAACACATAGAGAACGTCTCCCTTGAGTAAGATACAGCCTTATTATATTCTCAAAAATATCATGAAATAAACCTCGCCTTATAAGAAAGGGAGAAACTGGTGTTCTGATTGTCATACATCTGTGTCAACATCTAGTTGTATAATAACAATACCATTATTCACAATAACTCCTTGTTGTCTCAAACATAATATTAATGGTATTCCTTCACATCCCTATTCTGTCAAAGAAAAACCAATCACATCAAAAACTTCTTCTCCTTCTTCCACCTCCCTCCACAATATTACCTGGGGAATACCACCAATAATTTATGATTACAAATATTAACAATAAATTGTATCATTCCTACTTAATCTTTGAAGACATTCCATATTACTGAAATGTAGCATATTCCCCCATAAAACTGAAGATAGAAATTAAAATAAACTAGTTCCAAGAAAGGATCCCATAATCGCTCCTAAATACTCAAAGCTGAAGACCATTGGTTGGAATTTCCTTGTTTTGAAGAAATACTGTAAACAACTCCCAGGCCTTATAGAACTTACTACCCATCATGTTCTCCAATCTATAAGTCATTTTGTCCATCTGCAGTTTCGATAACTTTCTCTAACCATTTGTCGACCATTTGTGGAATTTTTCTTCCCCTCTTCCAATGGATAGAGAGTTGAATGAAATCTGTCCTTCACAAGTGTCAGATAAGAAGTCCTCTAAGACCTTGAAAATGCCAATTCCTCAGGTCTTCTGATCTGGGGGTAGACCAAACAATACACACAGTCCCATCTTCTCCAGGAACGAATTCAATGCAAAACCACCTCAAATCTGGAGGGACCCCAGATCTCATACTACGTCCAGATAGCGAAAAACGAGCCAAGTATAACTAACAAGAAAGGTTTAAGGACAAAGAGGAGAAAAAAGGGGAAAAAAATCCACTCCCAGAAGTGCAGTTCCCAATCCGAAAGTCCAAAAATATGAAGGTCCGAAAGCCCAAAAAAATCCAAACTCCAAAAAAAATAAAATAAAAAATGAAGCCTTCAGTGCAAGATACAAAGTCTATGAGGAGCCAGATAAAAAAGTAAAACATTGAAGAAAGAAGTATTCGAAGGGGGGTATGCCTCATCACGGACCCCCGAGAATAATTAAACAAATGTCCGAGAGGGGAAGGAATTACTTCGGTTATTAGAGTTATAACAAGATGATGCTATTAGAGATTATCTAGAGGGTGAATTCCTGTTCTCACTCAAGGTCTTCCGAAACACTTACAATACAAACCTTCAAAATCGGGGGTCCGAGCAACCATGAATCCAATGCGGAACAATCTGGTGGCTGGAATCTTCTGAGGGGGAAACTCTCCCTCTCTGTTCTGTACTGCTGCTAGTGAAGATCTAATGGTGGCAACAGTCCAGTTGGCTTGCTTCCACGGTCTGGACTGATCATGGATGGTGGGATCAGCCTGGCTTCCAGTCGCTCGTCTATCTCTAGCTGTCCTCTTCTTACTGAGGGGCAGAACAAACTGGATCATAGAAAAATTCTTGTCCAGTAACCGGCAGCAGCAGCGATCTTCTTTGCGGAGCTCAGAAGATCATGTCTTCCAGTTCTTAACCAGACCAGAAGTCCCTTATAACCCGGAAGTCCCGGGTTATAACTTTCATGTAAAATAGCCAAATTGTGGGAAAAAAAGATTCTCCTTGGGACTCCTTCCGTTTAGAATAACCCCCAGATCAGTCAACTGCATGAGAAATATATGTGTTGAGCCCTCAACTCAGATTGGTACTTTCAGTGAGATCAAACAAAATTATCAATAAATGCAAATATATTATGACTTTCTTATCAGTACATTTATTTTCTGTCTTCCCACAAGAAACTTGAGACAGTGTGCATAATCATATCTCTCCATTTTAATTTTCACAATACTCCTGTAAGGTAGTGAGAAGGAGGTGCTGGGACGACCTGACTTGAAGGCTATCAACCATGGCTGAGGGAGTTTGTGAAACAGGGGCTGCAAGTGAACAGGATGTAACACAAGGAGAAGTCCGTCTCTGTGAGTGTCAGACGGGGTCTGAAGCAAGGCAGGGTTTCACCTAGATTGAGACAGTATTTTGGATTTGAAAAGAAGTGTAGATTCCAGAGAGTTCAGAGATTTCAAAATGGAAGGATATTGACAAGCTGGAACGTGTCCAGTGGAGGGCGACCAAAATTGTGAAGGGTCTGGAAACCATGAAGGTCTATGAGGAGTGGCTTAGGGAGCTAGGAATGTTTAGCCTGATGAAAAGAAGGTTAAGAGGTAACACGATAGCCGTGCTTAAATATATGAAGGGATGAAAAAGCTTGTGGGAAAAAAGAGTCTCTTTGGGACTCCTTCAGTTTAGAATAACCTCCAGATCAGTCAACTGCATAGGAAATAGCAAGCTTATTTTCTGCTGCTCCAAAGACTTGGACAGAGAGCAGTGGATTCAAACTACAGGAAAAGAGATTTCACCTAAACATCAGGAGGAACTTCCTGACCGTCAGAGCCAGGGGAATATGCTGCCTTAGAGTGTGGTGGAGTCTACCTTCTTTGGAGGTTTTGAAACAGAGGCTGGATGGCCATTTGCTAGGGGAGTGTTGAGTGTGTGTTCCTGCATGGCAGAGGGTTGGACTCGATGGCCATTGTGGTCTCTTCCAACTCTATGATTCCGTGGTTAGAAGGGAAAACTAACTGTGGGTTTGAGAGCCTCAAAGGACAGAATATTAGAAGTTAATATATTGTTCTGCTGAGTCTAATAAAGCTCTTCTTGTTGTTTTAAAACTACCTCTGGCTGTCTCTATCAAGCCTCATCAGAGTCAGGCCATGCCACAGGTCTACATATAAGGGGTCATCCTAAGGCCCAGAAATCCAATCCGCAGAAGGATTAAGTAGGGAAACAAGGGCAGGATGAGTGTTGGGATTCCTAAGATTGGAATTGCAGGGCCAGTCCAGATAAAAGGATTTGGCACAGGTAGGCCTGGCAAAGAGAAAGACCAGAGTCAACTAATGAGTTTCATGGCTGTCTATGGGATTTAAACCACATCTCCCAGGTCTGTTTGAACTCTAGCAGTCTTCCAGTGTTTTTCAGTGGCTGCTCCCAGTCTGGGGTATCCCTTCCCAAGGGAAGTGAGGTTGGGCCCTCACCCTCTGGGCAGGTAAAAGACCTTTTTATTTAAATAAGTATGTTATTTAAACCAGTATTTGGTGATTAAGTCTTTTGGTCTGTTACTGACAGGGAGATGGAACTGGATTTTCTGGCCTTATTGTTATAGTTTCAAAATGTTTTATACTGTTTTAAATTAGTGTTGTTTAAATATGTTACCTTATTTTTAAACTTTTGTATCATTGACCTTGTTGTAAGCCTTTTTGGATACCCATATCTGGAGATAGGTGGAATTAAAATAAAATAAAATAAAATTTAACAACATAGAGACACATATGTAACTTGCAAAATTAATTTTTAGGGATAGGTCTTTGTTGCTGTTTGGACATTAAATTTTAAAAGCTAACTCCTCTGGCAAAGAACCTTTTTATTTTACCTGTTTATTTGTTTGATTTCTATCCCACCCCTCACCTGGTTACTGGGGAAGTTATCAAAGGTTAAAAGCTACAATAAAATACATTTAAAACAAATGTTCAGGTGCAGCCATATAAAAAGCAAAACGAGGCTACTTGACATTAGTGTTGAATAGGGTTGGACCGCTGTGGTGCTTTTAATGTCTTTTGGACCACATTTCCTGTAACTGGCTGACCACTGGCTATGATACCTATTACTGATGGGAGCTGTAGGCCAGAAAATGGGAAGATGAAAAAGTGTTTGCCTGGCCCCTGATGGCTTCATAGCATGTTATTGTGGTTTTTGTATTTTTTAAAAAATACGTTTTAATCTGATTTTATATTATACTTGTATTTTATTTTTTTTTAAGAAAATTGAGAATTTTCAAAATATATACAAACAAAACAAGAAAAGCAAGAAATTACAAAAACATACAGAAGGTAAACCAACAAAAGATAACATGAGGAAAAATACTGAATACTAGGGATAATTAAAGACAGTAACAATGCGAAGATAAAAAATTTCCATTGATTTCCTGCTTTCCTAGTGCAGATTATATAGATAACTCTATAAAATAACTTCTCTAATTACAAATACCATTCAAATGCTGCAACTTCTACATTTCCAAATATAGACTCAGCCCTCCACATTTGCTGTGGATGGGGGCACAGGACCCTGACAAAAGTGGGAAAATCACAAATATCAAAATGTGTGTGTCTATGCAAAGTGGGCTGAGGACCTTCCCTAAACTGCAAACCCCAGGATTCCATAGGATGTTGAAAGTGCAATAATAGCACTATAACAAGCCACTGCGGAAATGGCCTGAGTTGATTTTCCATTGCAGAACCTGCAGGAAAGATAACATGAGACTGGGGAAAATAGGCTCTACAATGTAAATAAGGCAGCAGGGTTCTGCCACTGCCCTTTTTATGTTAGTGCCTTTATTACACTAATTACTACATAGGAAGTATGTACCAGGATGCCATCAGCTCAGAATCTGGTTCTCCTCAGGTCATCCTCTTTGTAACCTTTTGTGTCTTAGTTGAGCTAGAGTTCCATTTCATTTTCAGTGTTGTTTTTGTGATCAGGTGGAAAGGAATATCTCATTTTAGACAACTTTATGATAATGTAGCCACAAAAATCAGACTATGAACATTACCAGCTTGCTCTCCCCCGTCTCCCCTTACAAACCTTATAGGGATTGGGCCATGAGTGACCAGAGAGGGCTACGACACCTCCAGTGGTTGGCTGCAGTTCTACACTGAGCATGGAGGACAGAGCTTCTCTGCCCTGCTTGGCATCTGTGTTGGCTGCATTGGCCATCCCTCCTCTGACAGCCCATTCATTGGTTTAAAGGGATTTCAGTACATTCACCTTCAGGCAGTTCTTTATGGCCTATGGCAAGGGTGGGCGTTGCGTTTCCCTCCAGATGCTGCTGAACTGCCACTTCTGTCATTGGTCACCATTGGCTATGTTTACGAGGGCTGCTAAGAAATGCAATTCAGTCATATTGATGGGGGAGCACATGATTCCCACCCTTGACCTGTGGCTACCAGGTAAGTCCGTAAGGACAAGGCTGAATGGATTCAACCGTAGTATCATGGCTCATGAAGAATGTGGTATGTGTAAGATGAACGGCACTCCTGCCCCCTTTGTTCCTTAAGAAGGTAGCAGGATATTCCACCCATCTCTGGCTGTTCTACTGGATCATTTTATTTTATCCTGCTGTGGTTGTTCTGTGCCTTCAGGTTGTTTCTAAGTTACAGTGGCCCTAAACTGAACCTGTCATGTGGTTTTCTTGGCATGATTTGTTCAGATAAGGTTTGTCATTGTCTTACTCTAAAGCTGAGTGGGTTTGACTTGTGCGAGGCAAGTTAAGATAGCAAGAAGAGAAAGGGGTTTCCATGGCTTAGTGGGTATTTAAACCCTGGTCTCATGGGGTCATACATTGTCCAGCGCTCAAATTACTGCACCATGTGTTGCTCTGTGCTAGTGCCATATTTTTTTTCAAGATTTATACCCACAAGTTATTCTTTCCACACTAATTTCCACCCTCCCCTGCATTTTATCATAGAGTTTTTCAGGAAGAATTCTACCTCCTAGTCCTATATGGCTTCATTTTGTCAACTGGCACTTAACCAGTGGCATTGTGCAGCCAGACGCTGGAAAATTCCTGCAATCCAAGAGGATTGATCAGGTGGGTACCTCAGAAAACTTGAATGCTGTCACACAGAGTGGACAGCATCTTATTTCATGCCACTGGGCAGTCTTTCTTTAGAACTTGCCAAAAAGGATTGATGACAGAATGGAAGAGATCTCCAAGGGGAAGACTACAGTAGGTTAATAAGTGTTCATTCATAATATATTTTGGGGAGGAGGGTATCATGTCTTCCAGAAAAGAAAAGAATTGCTCAAACAGTCTCACGCATCCCCAAAGTAATCTGAAAGGATTAGAAGTAGTCATACGTTGCCTTTCTGGCAAGGAATATTGGTTCATAACATTCCTTTCTCTTCTTGCTATCTTTGCTTAAAAGTCTCTTTAATGCTGGTGGTGTCTGTAGAATGAGTATAGGTGAGGACAACTGAGGAGCTGTCATCCAAAAACTGAACTTTTTCAAACTCTTTAGTAGTCATGTTCAGACTGTGCTCTACCAATTCCTGTATGGTCTTATAGCTAGTTCCAAGGCCATAGACCAGAAGTGGGAAAAGTGTGTCCCCTGGGCAAGATACAACCCCAAAGGAATGTCTTTGATGCCTTCAGAGTCCCTGGGATCAATTTTTAAAGTTTTTTAGACTGTTCCCAAATGCCCTCTAGTAGACATGGGGGCATCTCCCGCCCCCAGGTGTTTTTCATCCAGAAGAAGCCTTTTTAAAAATAAAAGAGGCCTTTTTTTAATGCTCCTATACCTCCAGAGGATGTTTGGGAGCAAAATGATTTTTTAATGATTTGGGTCTGTGTGTGGCCCTTCAGTTTCTCCTGGGGATCATTGGGGGCCCCAGGCCCTAACTTTCTCAGTGGTCTTTCCCATTATCTAATATGTTTAATAGAAGCACCAGGGATTTAGAATCTAGAGAGGTATATTAGATTGAGATCATTTAATTTAGTGCTGCCTCCACTGAATGACAGCTCCATTCTTAGGTTTTGCACAATTTTTTCTCTGCTGACATTGAACCTGACATTTTCTCTGCTGACATTGAACCTGGGACAGTTACTTAACTATGGCCAATTTCCCTTAGACTTTTAAACCCAGGGCTCATCAACCATTGAGCTGTAGCAAATGCTATATGAACAAGGAAAAATCCCTGTGAGATACATGGCCCTCATCTCCCTATTATGTCCCCAACTTCATTCTTTCTCTCCAACTGTGGCAAATCTATCTTCTGAAAAATCAGGCTGAACATTGCTAGAATAAAATGGGGAGAAAAAACCCCTGCAAAACAGCTTGAATTGTATAGGATTTTCCCCTGTTGCTATTATGCATTTAGCATCTTGATGGTGCTGTTATATCTGTCTTAGAATTTATAGTGTTTTCAAGTACATTCTTGTGTTTAATAGGTGGCAGGGAAATAGATAATAGGCAGGCTGCATTCTGCAGATTTCTTAGTAATAGCTAAGAGAAGCTGTGCTCATCCATACTTTAAGAGAGGGAAGTAGAATGTTAAACAAAAGAAGATATGTTAGCAGGAGAATTCTTTTTTTTAGGAGGAAAGCTAGAAATTTAAAGATTTCACACTACTTTGTTTACATCAGTATAAAAGGGAATGTAAAAATTGACAGCAGCTTCTTACACTGAGTACCAAAGTCAGTTTAAACATCTTTTTTTTCCTGTCAGGTGTTGATTATATTATCTTTGGTACTCAGAAAATGTATGAATACTTACTCAACAAACCACTGGCTGTCCGTTCAAGGCCGGAGGGACAATAGTGATAATTGAATGCTGCAGAGCGGTTTGCATTTGCTGAATTGGCTGGCAAAGACAGAGGTCCCTGGGACAGGGCAAGGATATAGAATTGTAGAATCACAGAGTTGGAAGAGGCCATATGGGCCATCCAGTTCAACCCCCTGCCATGCAGGAACCCACGTCAAAGCACTCCCAACAGATGGTCATCCGGCCTCTGCTTAAAGATCTCCAAAGGAGGAGATTCCACCACACTCCCAGGCAGCATATTCCACTGCCAGACAGTTCTGCCTGTCAGGAAGTTCTCCTGAGGTTCAGGTGGAATCTCTTTTCCTGCAGCTTTAATCCATTGCTCCTTGTCCTGGTCTCTGGAGCAGTGGAAAACAAGCCCGCTCCCTCCTTGACATGACATCCTTTCACTATTTAAACATGGTTATCATGTCCCCTCTTAACCTTCTCTTCTGCAAACTAAACATACCCAGCTCCTTCGTTACTCCTTTGCTCCCAGTGTATAGTGCAGTTATGAACTTTAGCAATGGGAAAGAACATAGGTTGATTTGATTATTGTTTATCATTTCTACAGAATATTTTTAACTTGCTGTTTTCAAAATGGCATCCTATAACTGATTGTAGTGGATTGGCAATGTGTTTAATTAACTGAAATTAATCTAAATAATCTTTCATTAAATATTATTAAATTTGTTAAAAAGCTGCTCATACTTGATATAAATTTATCTGCTATATAAAAGTCGAAGTTTGTCTGGCAAAGACCTCATATGATTGGCTGCCTAAGAAGATTCTATGGAATCCTGGGGTTTGCAGTTTAGGGAGGGGCCTTTAGAATTCTCAGCCAGAGAGCTCTTGGGCCTGGCCAGTTGCTATGGAGACAAGGCCTAGCAGCAAGGAGGAAGACAGTGTATTCCCTTAGGAACCCAACCTGTGTATGTTAATAACTCTGAATACAGATTACATTGGGGAATATGCGGAAGAGTAACAGGTACTGGACAAGACAGTTTGGGGAATTAGAGACACAGGAGCTCAAATCTTTCTAACAAGTAACAACAACTATGAGAAAATAAAATCCTGGGCAACAGTGGATATATATGCTAGTATTTATATATAAATGAACCTTATGATATTGACTGTTGATAAGGAACCAAAGGGGATGAAATTGATTATGATATCAGCTATTCCATTGCCTGTCATGCATCTAATTCCTTTTCCCATTTGCTAAGAAAACCCTTTGAAGTTCATGGGGTCACCGCAAGTTAGCAGGCGACTTGAAGGCACGTACACCCACACATGGAAGCTTTTAGTGGTTTACCACTGAAATTCAGTGGCAAAGAAGCATGTCTCTTGAATGTTACAGAATGACTGCAAAAAGGGTTTTGGAGACCAACTTGAAGCACAGTTAAGTCTACTTGAAGCACAATTAAGTCTGGATGCAAATAAAACACTTTTGTTACCAGTTCATGTACCAAACTTTTTACCTAGTGCTTAGTGGAACTTCGTGTATGCCCACTGTCAGTAGTTCTGCTTCCAGCTGAATTTAGTGTTTTTCCATTGCTTTTCGTGAGGATTAAGATGGTTGTGGAAACAGGTGGGGCTAAGGCAGGGCATGCTGATCTCCCTCCCTCCCTTCCTCCAGCTCTAGCAATTTTAGCAGCTTCTTTTTTGAATGTCTTGGCACTCTCAGGACAGCAGGGAGTGACTATTTCTCCTACCAAGCCTAATTGGCCAACCAGTGATACAGTACCAAAGCTCCTTGGAGCTGCCTCAGGGGCCAAATTCTGTTCTAGATTTGCAGTCTGTCAGTAAAGCATCCTTATTCCGCAGGTGAGATGCATGAATACACACGTAGCTGACACGTAGCTATCACTTCGTATGGCAGATCGTTCATGTTGCACCTACATTATTACTTTACATATGCATTTTCTGCCTTTGTTTTGCAGATTATTCCTGAATCAAGTCTTACAGTTAAATATCGATCCGGGTGGTGTTTTTCTTTTCTTTCTTTCTTTTTAAATACAGGCTCTTTTGTTTGTCAAAGGAAAGACCTCTGAATAACACGAAAGCTTAGTTGTTCTGCGAATTCAAGTCACAAAGGTGTGCAGGTTGAAATCTGTTTCTGGCTGCAGAGCGAAGCAGAAGAGACAGTCCTCTTGAGAACAGAAATAACAAGCCGATTTCGGGTCTCATTATCCAAGAGGCACTTGCTTTACAATGAGACATTTCTCACAGGAGGATCCATGTTAGATTATTGATGTCAAGGCACCTTGGAAAGAGAGAAGAATGCATTCTAGGCTGCAGGGTCTGAGGTTAAGACAAATAGGTGCCATTTTCTTTCTACTTCTTCTGTCATTCACTGTCAGTACAGCTTCTCGCCCAGTGTGCACAGTCTGTGTTTATCTCTTACTCTGATTTATTCATTGCTTAAAATATTTATATGCCATCTTCCTACCCAAACGGCATTCAAAGCAGTACACAAAAATAATGAAACCAGCAAGTATAAACTGCAGCGTCAGTTCTTTAAAAAAGACAAAGACTGTCACTGTATCAAAACAGCATTATGTGGCAGGCATAAACCAGTACAAAATGGTTCAAATGGAACATGGTTCAGCTTAATTGTGGTAGATTAGAACCATTTTCAGCAGTCAACGAGGAGAGGAGAACCACCTCTCTGCAAGAACATTACTCAGACAATGTGTATAGCGAAACCAATATAAAATTAAAACTTAAAAAAAAAACCTTATAGGATTTACAGAGGGGGTGCAGAGGCTGGAAGGGAATGGCTTGACTGCAGACTGATGAAGAGGAAACAAGATGTAGTAAGGCCTGGGATTGAGGAAAGACTTAGGCCATTTCCGCACGAGGCTGTTATAGCTCGATGATTCCACTCTCAACATCCTATGGAATCCTAGGGTTTGCAGTTTAGGGAGGGGCTGGCCGGCCCCTCCCTAAACTGCAAACCCCAGGATTCCATAGGATGTTGAAAGTGGAATCATTGTGCTGTAAGAGTGTAGTGCAGTAATGGCCTTAGTGCAGTCTTAGTGCAGATGAAAAGTTGGCTTGGGAGAAACATCTGCAGCAAAAGTGGGTGGCATAATGTGATGAAGAGAGAGATCGTGGCTGGATCTCTTTGGGGGTATCTATTGGGTGATCCCAAACACTGGCAACCAGAGCTTCATGCCTTCTAAAATTTCACAGATGAAAACTGGGACATATGTGGCCAAGCAACATTGATGTGTGGACTCAGTAGCAAAAGTCACTGAAGAAGATCATCACAAGCTAGGAGATGCTGCAGCAGTTTGCCCATGCACGAGCCTCCTCAGATGGATAAGATTCCACCCTATATTCTTTCTCTCTCCTTGCCTAGTTGATTGGGCCCTTCTGCACTACACATTTATAGTGCTCTTATTTCACTTTCAACATCCTATGGAATCCTGGGGTTTGCCTTTAGAATTCTCAACCAGAGAGCTCTTTGGTCTCAGGAAACTACAAACCCCAGAATTCCACAGGATGTTGAAAGTGGAATAATAGCACTAGAACAGGGTAGTGCAGAAAGGGTCCATTGAGTGCAGACTACTTCTGCACTTTAATTGCTGTAAACTGAATTCAGTCTGATGACAAAGGGAGGAAATGGGAGGAAGATAGCGAAACTGGGACATTTTAAAAGCAAAGTGGATTGACAGAGGATTAATCAGGGCTGTCCCTGCCAAACCTAAAAAGTTGGAAGTTTGGACGAGTATTTTTTTAAAAATTCTGCTTATAGTGATGTTGAAATAGCAGTATGAATCAACCTTGAGAAATTGTACACCTTCTGTTTGACAAGAGTCTAACCACTTGGGACTGGTCAAGCAAAGCTCTAGTCCAGGGTCAGGACATGATACTGCAGTCTGCTAGAATATCCATCCTTTCAGAATTGTACCATTCAGTTTTCTCCTGGCCATTTTCAACAGTCCAGTTAGTGTTTTCCACATTTTGCCTACAAGAGGAACATTTTAATGAGCACTAGCTTCAAAGAAGGACAAAGCTGTTTTATTTAAAAGAGGGACTGTGAGAGAAAATCCAAATTGCTCCTTTGGGAAAAAAACAAGTGTACAAACAAAAGTTGGATCTCCTAAGAGGAGAGTGCTGAACAGGGCCGTCTTCCCCCACTGTGTTGGGTGGCAAGAGTTTATTTTTTTACTGCTGCCCACAGCCGAATCCTTTAAACACTGCCGACTCCCGTATACCTGGATGACTAGATAGGTTCCTTAATGGATTGTTGCAGCTTTAATGAAAGCTGCGTGTGCTGAATCACTCCAGTCGCCTTTTTCCTGGAATGTTCGTTATTGGGACCTGACGGATCACCTCTCCAGTGCTTCCAGACGTCCTGGCTCTCTAATTCTTCTCCATAACGAGTTTTGTGCTGCATGATAAAATATTCATGTTCAAATAAGTTCTAAACTAATTATCTCCAGCCAGCAGTTGCCTCTGCAGTCATTTACTGTTAGCTTGGCTCAAGCTGATGGCTTGCATTTCGGTTTCAAGCAAGCCCTCCTGCCCGTTCCTGTAGCTGATTCCTATCCTTAATGAAATTTCCACACCCATGTAGAGTTAATTCCTTGCTTTCCAAAGGAGGCTTTCCTTCCTGAGAAGCTCTGAGGCTTAGCCAATGCTGTGTGTGTGTGTGTGGTTGTTTTCACACAAGATCTGGAAGAACATATTGCTCTGAAACAAGCATTCAGGAGGTCACTGCTAGCATCCTGTATGGGTGTTCTTGTGTTTTAAATCTCCATATTTCTATTGCAGACTTCACACTGGAAAGATAACAATGACATATATGAAAGAGTTATGACCTTTCCCTTTTTCTACACATGCTGTTTTTCTTTTCTTCTCTGACTGACTCTGACATGTATGTGAGAGAGAATAACCTAATTTAGAAAGTGAAGTCAAAGAAATTATCTTTAGTAATTTGATTTGAGGGCAGGTTATTTTAATTTAATTTTAAAAGTCATTAAAATAACTCCTGATAACTTTTTTTTTAAAAAAATAGAAACTTCATTTTTCTATCAATGACAGAAAGTTTTAGCAACTTCTGTATTATTCTTGTGAGATCTATTAAAGCTCTTGGGATCTCCTCACTATTGCTGCAGCTGATTGGCAACTGCTTGGTGGTGGGATGGAGAAAACGATAATATCCCCTTGCACGTTCATTTTATTAGATCTTGACCATGCAACTGTGTCTTGCAAAAGCCGTACCTCCCTATAATAAAAGGAATAAGTGACTGCAGAAGTTCTCAGGGGCCAATTTTCTCTCCCTGGAATCCTCTAATGTGAGAATTACTAATTGCCAAACAAAACAGATTTCCTATGTGAGCCTGTCCCAGGCCCTGGGATCCTCAAGAGAGGCCTTTCTCTCAGTCCTACCACCTGCTCAGATCTGGGTTGTGGCCATGTGAGATAGAGCCTTCTTGGTGGCTGTTCCTGGGTTTTTGATGTTCCTCTGTACATTTTTAAAGGTTATGTGCCAAGAGTCATATTCCTGTGAGCTGGTGGTTCAAGGGGGGCCATTCCCTTTTGAGTACGCTTAACTTGTCACAAAGCTAAGTTTTCCAAAACAGTGAAGAAAACTGACAGAAAGAAAATAAACTCATATGAAGCGTGATGCTGGCAAAGGTACCATGGATTGCCAAAGAGACCAGTGAATAGATCTTAGAACAAATCAAGCCTGAACTCTCTCTGGAAGTGAAGAGGATTAAACTGAGACTGTCGTATTTTGGACGTATTATGAGATGACATGAGTATTCATTGGAAAAGATGATAATGCCTGGTGAAGTGGAAGGCAGGGGGAGGAGTCCCATTTGGGCAACTGACCCTCCCCCACAACACAATGAGCACATTAATTAGTCCAAGAGGACTAATGCTAAAGGTGCTCCCAGTACTCCCCTGCAACTGGCACACCATTCCCAGAGGGCTAATGTTGGGAATGCTCCCTGCATTCCCTTCCAGCTAGCACACCAGTCCCAACGGGCTAATGCTAGGGGTGTTCCCAGCAGCCCTCATCATTCCAAGGCTGGGGCCCACAACTTAACTCCTGGGAGTCACTCCCAAGACCCTTGTTGAGGGAAGCAGTAAGAAAACTTATCCCAGTCTTGGCACATTGTTCAGCTTCCCAATGAAGTACGCACAGGGCGGTAAATCTCATGAGCCCGTGTAGTTTGTATCCCGGATGAGCCCCCAAAATTGTTAGGATTACTCCCAGGCCTCTCCAAAACATTTGAGGCCAGACCTAAAATATTAGGTCCACACAGATGACTACGAGTAGTCTATGCAATTGTGGGTGAATCAGCCTGGAAAAGTCCCCAGCTTTGGCCAAACGTACTTCTCCCCCTTCAAGAAGAATGCAGTCGGGACCACTTCTTATAGGAACAAAGAGAAGGACCCTTTATTGTTAAGAGGAGGGTTTTGTTTTGTTTTTTATAGATTGGGATGACAGTGATCTCATAAAGCGTACAGTTCATGTGCAAGAATATTTGCTTTCCCAGGACTAAAATTCTGATACATGGTTGATAATACAGTAACTTCTGTTTAACAGTCAACAGTAGGAAAAGAGGACGACTGCACTACAGGTGGATTGATCCAGTCAAGAAGCTACAGTTGCCTTGAGTTTGCAAGATCTGAGGAGGGCAGTTGATGGCTGGGGCTGTTAGAGGTGTGTCATCCATAAGTCAAAGTGGACTTAATGGCAAATAACAAAAACAATAACAAGCTTGTTCAAAAATACTCACCGATGCCCAACAGTTCTCTCCTTTATACCACCATCTCATCCACACACACTCTTGGCTTCACCTCTTAATTGCTGTGCATGAGAATAGCTTTGCAGAGAAAGCTACCCTACCTTGGACCTTTCTGGGAGAAGGAAGTAGTTACCTGTATTTATTAATTATTTAATTTATCTCCCTGCTATCTACTAAAATTACGGTGCATGACAGCTCAGGGATAGTAGACAAGATTCTAATTTAAACTGTGAAACCAAACCAGTTAAAAGCAAAATTAAAATATTTCTCTAAACAAGAAAGAAACTGCACCAGATGCCTGACTGAGTATTATGATGTTGCCTCCTGGCTAAAGTCAACCCTGTCTCATTGCAGGATTGTATGGTCCTGAGTCTTCTTGGGCTTTACATGTAATAGGAAGGACTTTGAATTGCCCCTGAAGCCAGACCAGTAGCCAGTAAAGCTGTTGTAACAAAGGAATCACATTCTTCCTGTTAACTAATCCCAGTCTGAATGTGCCCAATATCATCTTATTTTGGAAGGTAAGAAGTATAGGGCTTGACTTGTGGTTGGATGGGAGGCCACCAAGGAAGGCTAGAGATTTTCAGATAGGGCTTCAAAAAATCTTTCCTTAAAAGATGGAGAACCATGACTGTGAAATCAGACTTAATAATACTAGGCTTGATGGAGCCAAGCTTCTGACTCAATGTAGCACAGTTTTCTATTGTTCTAGTAGTGTAACCGTAGCATTATGTATTGCTCTGCTTCAAAATTTGAATGCTTTTAGCTATGAGAGGCAAAAGATGCTGAAAGGTCTCTGAGCCCCTTGCCTTTTTAGTTGGGAATGGCAGAAGCATTGTTGGAAAAGACTTTCTGATTTCTCCCCAGCCTCTGTTACTTGGGTGGATTCAGCAATACAGAGAGAAGCCGCTCTTTAATCTTCCTGCCACTTAATACAAGCTTTTAACTTTCATTTCCCAAGTCATCATATTTTTGTTGCTTTGCTAGCCCCCTGTGGCCAAAGCAAATACCTCCCTAATTAATTTTAATAATAGAGAGACTCATTAGCGACGCGTGCCGGTCTGCTGGGAGAGGCCATGATTGAGATTGATTCTGGGGACACACACAGAAAAAGCCTTTTATTTGAGGAGGGGGGATGTTTCACTGGGGCTTCTCCCAGAAAAGGAGGGTGTGGAGGATCAGTAGGCATGGCAGAGTGGTGATGGTATTGAATGAGAAAGGTGGAGCATACAGTGTTTTATAGATAAGCTGTGATGAGGCTAACATTGCATTGCTATTGGTTCAAGCACTGCAAAAAAGAGGTACTTTTAATTGGATAAATACACTTATGTGTATGTGTTAGTGAGAACTGGTTCTTCTATGAACATGTATATACAGTGTTCTTTTAGGGAAGGGATGAATAATTGCCAGGAATTTTGGGAATGTTGCATTGACCCTCTGCAGAACCATGGGGAGTGGCCTGTACTGCCATTGACACCTTTTGCAGACCCATCAAAGTTTGGAGTGGCTGGCTGGCCCCAAATGGCTAAGCATGTCCCCAAGCCTCAGGATACATGAGTTGCTGCTGACCATTTAGGGTGTAAATACCCTAAAAGGACACCAGATCCCATCTGATCTTGGAAGGTAACAAAGTCAGCTCTGGTTAGTACTTCAACGAAAGACTGCCAACAAATCCCAGGTGCTGTTGGCTATATTTTAGAGGAAGGAACTGGCAAAATCACCTCTGAGTATTCCTTGCCTAAGAAAACCTTACGAAATCCATGGGGTCCCCATAAGTCGACAGGCAACTTAAAGATGCGCATGCATGCGCACCACACACACACACACACACACTGAACATTTTCTCTTGTTTTATTTATTTTTTATTTATTTAATAAAAGATTTATACTCTGACCGATCTCAGGACAGCTTACATACAACATTAATAGAAGTTGAACAGTTTAAAATAATTTAAAGAAGCTATAAACATATTATGTAACAGAATGAGCTAACAAGAGATTTAAAATATTTTAATGAGGTCGAAAGGCCTTGATGAAAAGTTTTAACTTGGCACCTAATTGAAATGAATGTTGGAGTCCATTGGGCCTCAACCTGAAGGACATTCTACAGCTGGGGTGCCATCCTCTCCCATGTTCCTACACACTGAATTGATCTACTGCTGGGACATGGAGGAGGGCCTCCTTGGACAGAGCAAAATCCCCAGGCAGGCACCTCCTCATGCAGTCCCCTCTCCTCATCTATGGGGAGGGTGCTCTGCTGGCACCACCTCCTGTTGGGAAATAAAGCACCCCACAGCCTTCTCTTGTCTCAGACTGGAAGGTGATGGGTCCTCCGTGTTTGCCTGAGAAGGAGAAGTGGCACCAGCAGTGGCGGAGTAAGTACCATAGCATAACAGTTTGCTGCAGAATCCTCTAGCCACTTTATTTTAAAATGTAGCCTCTGAATAGGTTCACATGGCTTTGAGCAGGCAACTGTGTGAGGGCTGGAGGCTAGTCCTCTTCCATGGGCTGCATCATCCCATGGCAAGCTCAAATGCCTCTGGTTTCTTCTATCATCTCTGATCTCAAAATGGTGACAGGAGGCATCTGATGGACTGAGTCCACAGAAACGTGTACTAGAAATTGCTTCTTCCTAGTTCATCTCGAATATTCTTTAGGATTTCTGTAAAACCGATAGTTGTTTGTCCTTGCTTTGGAATTGATATTACTTATCTCCATGAACAAGCTTCAAAACCACTTTGCCGTCTAATAGTTGAATGAGCCAGTCAAAGGAGTTTGTTCTCTGCAACAGCCATGCTGGATTGTACATTCAAAAAGAATTCCACAACATGAAAATGAATTTGTGGTTTTTGTGTTTCCGTTAAGGATGGAGGGGTTCACAGAGGAACATCCCAATGGCCAAAATCAGTGAGCTGAAGCAGAGGGAAATCTCAGAATCATGGAGTTGGAAGAGACCACAAGGGCCATCGAGTCCAACCCCCTGCCATACAGGAATCTTGGTTCAGAGATGTAAGGTATAGTAGTTTGAGACCAAGATTTGAGTCCCTGCTTGGCCACAGAAGTCCACCATGTGGCTGTGAGCGAGTCACATTCTCTGAACCTCAGAGGAAGGTAAAGCAAACTTCCTCTGACCAAATCCTGCCAAGAAAACCTCGTGACGGGGTTGCCTTATGGTTGCCATAAGCCAGAAACAACTTGTAGGCGCACAACAACAAGAAAAGCTAGCCAGTGTAGTTTCTGGCTTTCCTTTATGCTGTCAGGTAGTTGGACTGGAACTGCCAAATCCTGAGGATAGTTCACCAGTCAGCTATGAAGTTCCTTGGCAGATCATGGGCCAGTGATAGTGCTGCCAGGTGAAACAAGGGACCGGCCTCTGATGCCTTTAATCATAGAGCTTGAAGAGACCACAAGGGCCATTGAGTCCAACCCCATTCTGCCATGCAGGAATACAGCATCAAAGCATTCCTGACAGATGGCCATCCAACCTCTGTTTAAAAACCTCTAAAGAAGGAGACTCCACCACACTTCCAGGCAGCATATTCCACTGTTGAACTGCTCTTGCCATCACAAAGTTCTTGGGTACTTCCTAGTTGGGGAGAAGAGGGAATTTCAGTGGGTGACACTTATGTGACAAGGGACCTTCTGAAATCCCCTCTTCTGCACAAATGTTGTTAAGGGTATAGAGGCCTTGTCCCTTATTTCACCTGGTAATCCTAGCCAATCATTGATGTCTCAAAGTAACCTGCTTCGCTGGATTGCTGTGGGGATAAGGAATGTGGGACTTACCTTTGACCAGTAGCGGAGTAGGGTGGGGAAGAAGCAGGTATTCTTGAGCCTTTTGATATAAAGACAGAATTAAAAAAAAGTAATGTAATGTAATGTTGTAACATTATCTGTGTTTCAGTTGGCTAAAGAGACGATCCATGCATTCCTAACTACTGACATTTTCAAGACATATAAAATTATAAGCTCTCATTAATGCTGGGTTTGCTCATTCATCAAAGCTGCTCTTATGCTACATGCCAGCTCCTTTTTCTCCTCTCCCCTCCTCTCTTCTCCCCCTTTCACTTTCTCTCATTATCACTGTCTCTCTGCTTCTTGGACCTGGTGACTTCCAAGACCACTGAGCAATCATTTGGAGGAGAATTATTTAACTCTTTAGCCATCTACACACGAGCTCCGGCTCTGCAGAGTCAAGAAATAATTAGCTGGCCGATTCCAGAGGGGTCGGGCTGCTGTAAAATCAGCACTTGCTGCCGTGATCCTGCCAATGATGTTACAATGCCCAAATGAAAAGTGAGCTTGTTTGAGGAGCGCCGCAGCTCCTTCTCTTTTTAAATTATTACTGTGCATGTTGCCTGCCTCTGCAGCCCTGGCTAAATGCATTCTTCCAAGATGTCTGTAATGAAACTCCACAGCTGATGTGATCACACTTGGTTTGAAGTACTTCCCGAGAGCAGAAGTTGAGCTGTAAAGCAAACTTTCCACAGATGCCTTCTGCAATGCACTTGTCCGTTCATTCCATCAGATGCCAATACTTGTCTATGGCCTTCTTGTTTGAGCAGCGAAGGCCCCTTAAATGATGCTCATGGCACAGAAGAACTGCTGTGAGCAATGATACTAGCTAAATGAATCCTGTTTTCCAAGAAAGCTTCAAAGGGGCCTTTCATGTCACTGTTCCCACGTCTTCCTCAGTGGGCTGGACTCTTATCACTCACACCACGGGAGGAGACCCTTTTCAGTAATGTATTTTCCATTTTATAAGCTCAGAATAGACAGCACAAAATGCATTTTTTTTATTTCATAAGAAATGGGAATTTCAAAGTTCCTTTAAGATTAGTGCAGCCACATATGTGCTAAATGCACACATGCTTACGTACAAATATATAGCATTTCACTTAGTGCCATTATTTTACTTGAAAGTTGCAACTCATATAGAGCGGGCAAAAAAAAAATAGGAAATTGATGAGTGTTTTCTTTTTGTTCTTATTCTTACTTATTGCTTACCAGCTTCCCAAGTCCTTCCTCGTCCCCACTTTCCTCTGAGCCTTGTAGTCCTCTGGTTTGATAAATGGAGCCACAAAATATCCAAAATTGCCTGTCTAGGTTGAGGTTTGGGAAGATGTTTGATACTGACAATCTGGGAACAGCATCGGTAGATATCATTTGGGTCCCCTCTAATTGTGGTCATTAGGTAATTCAAAAATGCCACAGCATATATTCAAGAATCTATATGCATTCCCCCTGTCACTACTGACTTGTCTTCTCTGTTTTAACTGTGATTTAGAGATATGGCAGTATTGAACTGTGTGAGGAATTCTGGGAGTTGTGGTCTAATAAATAACATTTTTGCATTCTAGGTTTAGGTTAACGAGGATTTCTGCTTCACTAGGAGCTGAAACTGCAGTTCAGCACTAGGTTGATAGAGACATGTTCATATTTAAGTGTTAATCATTTAGCTGATGAATGTATAAGCAATTCCATATCAAAAATTTTGGAATATTGTTGTTCTTGTTGTATGCCTTCAAGTTGTTTCTGACTTACAGGCCATGCCGCACTAGACTGCTTTAGTGCTATTATTCCACTTTCAACATCCTATGGAATCCTAGGGCCTGAGGCCCCTCCCTAAGCTGCAAACCCCAGGATTCCATAGGATGTTGAAAGTGGAATAATAGCTCTATAACAGTCTGGTGCAGAAATGGTCATAGACAAACTTATCATGGAGTTTTCTTGGCAAGATTTTTTTTCAAAGGAAGGCTTGCCATCACTTTCCTCTGAGGATGAGAGAGAGTGACTTGCCCAAGATCACTCAATGGTAATTCAAACTCTGGTTTCCTTGAGTCCTTGTCCAACATCACACTGGTTCATCACACCACACTGGCTCTTCTGGAGCACTGTAGAGCAGATTAAAACTTTGTAATCTTGTAAAACTCTTGCATTTGCTTCTTATAATCTGGAGCACTGCAGAGTAGACTAAAATGAGCAAATGCTGAAGTTAGAATAATACCAAAGAAAATGTACCCATAAAAAGCAGTGGTTAGAAATGCTCATCTGCAAGAAATGCCTCCAGTAGAGATGGAAAACAGGAGTGTAGGTACATGTCTAACCTCAATTGGAGGGCATTCCACAGGATGAAAACTAATGCACTAAAGAATTGCACTCTTGGTGGGCTACAGACCTCATTTGGAACCACTGGGAAGACCTCCATAGAAGACTTCTTTGATCAGGTGGGATGATATGGGAGAAAAGTTATCCTCAGATATCTTGGGACACTTTTACACTACACCACTATACTACTATGCTTCCACCTTTGAATGCCATGGCAACATCCTATCGAATCCTGGCATTTGTAGTTTGGGGGGTGGGCATTTAGAACTTCCAGCCAAAATGCTCTTGTACTTCAACAGACTACCGATCCCATGATTCCGTAGGATGATGTCAGGACAACTAAACCTGAATGAGGTGCTATAATTGTGCTGTGTGAAAACCATAATCTTATTACTGTTTTGCACACTAGTTCCAAAACTTTGAACCTGGCCTGTCATTGTTGCCTTTATCCCTTAATCACCATTACTGTGGGACAGGAAATTCACTCTGGGAGCGCATCACACACATGTACAGTTGACTCCTGTGGAAACATAGTATATACACTACAGTCTCTCCTTGCTCCCCCTCCAATAGGGTCCCCTCTAATTGAGCTTGGAAACTTTATTTTAAAAGTTAAAATGTCAGTCTCACTTAAAAGACAGTCCATTATTTTAAAAAGTAGCACATTGTCATTAGTCATTATATGATGGCAAACCAAGAATCTTGTATTATGTTACTTGTCAATGACTTGTTAGTATGATGTTACTTTTTAACCTAATTTCTTTAAAATATGCAAAAAGAATTAAAATAAAGGCCAAATGCCCCTGATGACTACCCACATATTTTTGTATAATGGGTGAATGTTACTCGTTAATCAGATATCTGCCATGTTAACTTCATAGACATCATTCTGCCCTCTGGAACCCTCTTAATGAGAAACAAGATTACTTTTGAAATGTGGCTAAAAGTTTCTCAATGACAATGTCAATACAGGAAGCCGCCACCTTTTGACACCCTGTTATCTGACAGCTCGCTCTTTTGATACTTCCAAATTAAGGACAAGTTCTATTAATTTGACAGCAGTTCCCCTCTTTCATCAGTTCTTCTTGCCTACGGAGGCTCACTTGGAACTGCTCGGACACGTGTGCCGTTTGCAAAGTGAGCTGAGAGGGGGGAAAAGGGGCACTAAGCCAGCTAAGAGACTTTTCAAGCAACACATGCATGGTCAGTAACAAGTGAGCCTCCATAAGTCTCTCATGCTCCGTACAGTACAGTACAGTACAGAGGTTCCGCTTTTCAATCAGTTCCATTTTCTGAGAGTGCTCTAGTCCCTAACCTCTCAGATAAGTGGGAGAAACCTGTACAGGAGAGTGAGAAGAGATGGAATTGATGAAGAAGATCTTCCCCAAAGCTTTGCACACAGTGAAGAAAGCTGGCTTTGGAAAAGGAAAGCCACCCTGTGCAATGGAGAGAGGAATTGAACAAAGAACTGGAACCTCCTGCCTGTGCTTTCCAATGCTGGTGGGCCTTTAGCTAGTAATTAATAGCAAAATAAGTGCACTCATATCACTGCTTACCTGAAATGAATTGTTGATCCAAGCTTTGCCTTCTCTTTCTGTGTCCTGAACAGCAGGGATGCTGGCTGCGTCTTTTGACAGGTTTTTTTTCCTCTCCTACACTCCCCCTCCCCAGCCACAGATTTCCCCCAAGCTCCCTTTTTTGTAGCTTTAAAAATATACAAGTCAAAAAAAGGGCATCCTTTTGTCCCCTGCATCACAAAATGACAGATCCCACCCCACCACCACCTTTGGAAAATGACAGTCGCCTGATAGCTTCTCCTTATTCACCTGCTCAGGTGGACTGATCCCTACTCCCAGAAGACCCATCTGCTTTCATATTCTTTGGCCTGATGCCTCCTGGCAGCCAGACAGGCTGTGGTTGACGGCTTACATCTGAAAGAGGCTTCGATAATTGCTCGTTCTGTTCGGCGACTCTGTCAGTGACAGATGGTCACACTGAATGTTTAAAATGTTCAGGACCTCTGGTTGCTCCTTATGCTTCTGAGTGCCAAGCTTTGCCAACATTTTTAGTTGCTGGAGGGGGGTGGTTGTGGTGGAAATGGGGAAATCTCCGCATTGTGATTCCTTCCCCTTGCCTTCTGACAAGCTCCATTTGGAGCTCCTTGTGTGTGTGTGTGTTTGTGTGTGTGTGTGTTTGTGTTATTTTTGAGGTTTTTCCAGTGAATTGTCATTTCTTTCCCTAGTCTCCCCCTTCCTTCCTTAAAGAAAGTATCAATATGTTAGCGCAGACTGGCATAGAGCAAATGCCAACTCCTCTTGTAGAAGTGTTAATGGAGTTACTCCCCCCTGCTCCCTCCCAGTAACTGCACATATGGCCTGGAGTTAGAATTTTGGGGCAGCAGGGAGGCATGCCTGCCATTTTGGCAAGATACTTCAAAGCCCATTTTACATTTAGGGTTGTTGGAAAATGTATTGCACCCTTTGTGCAGATGATGCCCACCTCTTCCTCTGAAACCCAAAGAGAGTGTGCCCTAGACCATGAAATTAATGGACCATTTCTGAAATATATGATGATAGAGAATTACTTGGAACACAATGGAAGCTGTGCCCATTAGTCTGGCTCCAAATGCCTAACTCACTGGCTGTTTTCCTGGAAAGCCGAGGCAATGTGGTATCTAGAAGACTTTGTATTCCATCAAGTCTTAGTGTAGACGCATTGAGGCAGTGTTCATTCTGTGGGTCTACTGTGCTTAGGACTACCAACAGGGATTTATGCTTCTCTTCTTGAAACAGTAAATGAAACACTAGCTTTTTGTTCTATTTCTTCATTTACCCCATTGCTTATGAAACCTCTACCAGCTTCCTATGGGTTAGAAATCCCTTAATTTCTCCCCAGTAGTTGTTCTCTTCTCTCTCCCATACCCAGTCTTTCTCATTTTTTCTCGTCTTTCCTTTCACTCCAGTGCTCAGTCAACCTTTTCCCCTCCTCACTCTTTTCTCCACCTTTCCTAAGCACCAGAGATTTCTCTCTCTCTCTTGTTGGATTGCCACATTCTAGTTCCCTAAATCCAGACAGCTACCCTTGCAAGTTAGGCCGCTTATTTGCTCATTTTGAAAATGAAGTTATTCAATACATGATGGCAACAGTGAGATACTTATGTGCTGAGTATTGGAAAAAATAATAAAATACCATGGCAAGAAGAGTTGATCGCTTCCTCCCAATACAGCCACAATGCTACTTTCCCATAGGATAATGGTGGGCAACTGTGGCATTCCAGAGGCCAGAAGCTGCATAGACCACCAAAAATTGGAAAAAAAAATTGAAGTGTCCAGAAGTCCATTTCTGGTTTGAAAATTGAGAGTTGTATTTTTAAATGCAGCCAATGTAAAAGTTGAACTACCATTCTTGGAGGTTTACTGGAGAGGCAATTCACCTTTTTGTGTGTCTGTATGACCTGACAAAGGAAATTTGGGATGTCTAATTTGGTCAAGGGCTTCCAAAACAACCTTGAGAGGCCATGTGTGGCCCTAGAATCATACTTTCCCAGCCTCTGCCCTAACACACACATACCAAAAGTCAATAATAGGAAAATGCAAGTTTCTCAAGGCAGCTAGGATATGCGGTGAGCAGGAACTGTGTTACTTCAGCAGTGGAAAGAAGTGAATTTTCCGTAGTCTGATCTTATCCCACCTCAAGCCAGCTGCATTTGAACCCAAACTTCAAGACTTCCAGCATTTGATGCAAGCCTTATTCTTCAGGAGACTTCTTACTTTTGAGGAGACCTTTTAATCTTACAAAGCCTTGCTTCTACCACCTGGTGACTCAATCTGTTGTTGTAAGATACAGAGAGATTTCAATTAAAATTAATTAATCCATTTAAAAAAAAACCCACTAAAATGCACACCCTTTGGATGCCAAATTTCAGGTGCCTGGATTTAACAGAATTGGAGCTATGACAGAAATAGTCTATCTCTCTGTCTCCTTTTTCTATAATTGTAGATTTGACAACAGCTGAAATATTAAGAATGACTTTGGTACTGTTAGTAGCAACTTTTATTATGTGTATTGATGAGAGCACTGTTTGTCTTTGGGATTCCACAAAGATGTGATTGTGGTAGAAATAAGGAGAGTAACATTTCCTTTAGAAAGGCAGAAAAAAACCAGAAAAGCTTTTCAGGTATGGTTTCCCTTTGAGTGTGGCACTATTGACTAACTCCAGGATGTGCAGGTAGGGGAAAAAATCATAATGACCGTATCCGTTCAACCATACAAGGTGTTTTCTCCACGTGTGTGTGTGTGTGTGTGTGTGTTGTGTTTCCTAACATTTAGTTACTGCAACAAATCAAAGTAATATAGAATTTAAGAAGTTGGCACTTCGATCCATCACACCAAGCAATCTATTTTTGCTTCTACTGAATCCTTCTCAGGGCCTGAAAATGATGAAAACTTTAATAACTTTTTGCCTGCACACATTTGCCCCCTGGGCCTATGGTAAATATCAGGTGCTAAGATACTGTAGAAATTAACTTGGAAACATAAAAATGTAAGACATCCCTCCTCCTCACTTCCCCCATCCTCAGTGTCAAGGAAAAGGTATGGCTTTATGACATTCTTCATAATAACACTACCTCCACCCTAGAAAATGCCGGCTGCCTTGAAGAGCTCTTGTTAATCTGAAAATAAACCGGAAGGATTACATAAATAATGAAAGAGCTAAAAATGCTGTAGTTTTGTAATGTAGATGAAGACAAGGTGTCATGTCAGGATTGTATTTGCATATTGGAATGATTTAGTTATCATGCTGTCTCCTCTAAAGAAGCCAAAAGGCTATGAATATTCATAGGTTTCAATTAAAATATTAATGACACACCACTACTTCTGTGGACTTGGAGCATCCATAAATAGTTTTGTTCAGACTGGGTAGAGACGGGGGGATCGGCTAGAAAGGAAGCAAGAGGATGGCATACCTATGGCTGGGACAACAATTTGTGTTTGTTAAAGGAATGAAGAGGCAGGTAGTTACTATATACAGTTGGGTATGTAGCTGCTGCGGAAATATTGCTCCATTCTAGGATTTGACCAATGTATTTATAAGACAATGACTTATTTGAGACAAGAGGGTTGGATGTGCATGTACACTTGAAGCTTGTTGCTGTTTTTTCTCATGAATGTTTCTGGGACACAGGATTCTCCCTTTGTCAGTACTACGATCTGCGTTAGAAGATTGTACTGTTGTTACTGTTAGGTGCTGTCAGGTCAGTTTTGACCTACAGTGATTCAATGAATGAGAGACCACTAAAAGATCTTAGCTGACCTCTTACTTTGAAGTTACGGATTTGTAACCTAGAGTTGCGGTTCCATAACTGTTCCATATTTAGCTATGCTATGTATTTATGCATGTAGCACTTCCACCACAATCATAAATGCCACCTCAAACCCATCTTAAACTCCGGGGAGCCGCTACCAAATCATGGAGGTCTGTGGTGCTTCAGGATTACGTGGCCAGTCCCCTCCTGCCCCTGAACCACTGTGATCCTGAAGGGATGAGGCTGACCACGTCAGCCCTACTTCAGCATGCTGCAGACCTCTGTTGTTTGGAGTGTCTCCCTTTGGTTTAAGGTGAATTTTTGGAGTCAGTTCTTTAGATCAGTTGTAGCTATGTTTATGAGTGCAATCAAGGATCATTACTAAGAGTCCTGCTCAGATTTAGATCAAGTTAATCCATCTTAAAGGTAGTCTTCTTTTCCTACTATTCCCTCTAAGATAAAGTTCCCAAACGAGTGTCATGAACATTTTCTGATCCTAGCCTCTTGGGAGTGGCCAACAGCCTTGCTTTTGATTGCTGTTATCTCTGATTTTGCTCTTGATATCTGTTTGGAACCTTTACAATGCATGGTTTCAAGGTGCCCCAAAATATCTAGCACCACCACAATTCACTATCTCTTCAGCCATACAGCTCTTACTGCTCAGTCGTCGAATATTGTGAAGGACGATAAGAATAAGGTTCGGACAAGATAAGACAGAAACAATGTTGATCTTGCAGAAAATAAGATCTGTCTCAGGAGCTTAATTGGTGCTTTACACTACATTTCAAACACTTAAAATCTTTGCCACTGCATATAAGTTTTGGGGTCTGGACACATATTTCCATGCAGCACAATAGAGACCTTTATTGTGAACTCTAATTTCTTCTATCTGTCCCCCACTGGGTTGGGTGCCATTCTATGCCCACCCCCTTGAATGACCTATGGAGCTTTAATCTTAGCAGAGGGAAGATTCCCCCCTTCTCAGAAATCTATCTTAGACGCATGATGTGGTTGTGTATCTTCATTCGTTTTTTGAGAAAAGATCAAGTTCGAATGGCAGAAACCCACAAAAGTCTTACCGCCCCAATTTGTCAAATTTAGGGGATTTAGTTTTAACCTAATTTAAGTTAGATAACTGTTGACCTGCAAATATGGGCATAATGTGTTCTTCCTTAGCAATCTTAACTGACTAATTTCTGGAAATATATATATGAAGACAAGGCAGTCATCATTCTTTGCAACAGAGGCCAAAGGGCCACTGAAAGAAGGGGGGAAAGTCCTTCATTAGCCATAGTCAGGAGATTGAATTGCTGTAATGAATCATGCCCATGCTGTAGGATTTCTCCTGAGTTTCCCTCACCAAGGATTGGATATGCCTTCACCACTGCTGTCCCCAAAGACTTCCTTCAAGATGCCACAATGCTAAGCAATAGTGTCTTACTATTGTTTTCACTGAGGGGCCATGTTTCAGATAACTTACTTATTTTAATCATTTATTGGATTTACATCCTGCCTTTCTCCCAAGATGGAATTCATGGCAACACTCACACCATATCTTTGGAACATTTGCTGAAAGAACAGGAAAAGAGGAATATCGCATTAGAGATGGGCTGACTCTGACCGTGGCCCTGAATCTGCAAGATGTGAGCAGGGGTATTACTAACAGGTTTTCTTGAAGATCTCTTCTCATATATAGAACCACCAGAAGTAGAAGCCAACTTGGTGACACATAACAACAATAAGACTTGTTGCAATGGGCTACCCCTGTAGTAGATGATTGTGAATATGCCTCCCACTTCTGATTCTGAGATCATTCTCTTGTTGCAATTGTTATTTTCAGTGTACATAGTTGGTCCTGTATTGGAAATAATCAAGGGAAATTAAGAGAAATGCAGTTTCCACTAAGAAAGCAAAGAGTTCCTCTAAAGTTTATCCCAAGTTGACCGACTCATTGTCTTATGATTAGGATCCCTTGGGAAGCTTGCACAGGTTGCCTCTGAATGGAAAAGCTCTTTAAAAGAAATCTTAAGAGCAAGATGTGAGTTGTCTGAAATTCCAGAAAAATTGTGTACCTCTGTCCTGGTGGATTTCTTTATTGGGTCCAACCATCAGACATTTCCCTTGACTGAACCAATTTACAGGAAAGAAATAAAAATATTCGTGAAGGCAGAATGGAAACTGAGCAGCAGATGGTCCAGCAAATGTCAATGAGGCATACAGATTGAAATTTTTTAAGAGAAAAGGTCAACTCGCTAAGAGGAAGACGAATAGGAGTCTAACACAGAAGAAGGGGCACAAAAGTCAAACCATTATTTTCCATCTTTCGTAGCAATTTCTGAGGAAGAAATAGGTGCTATCCGCTTGTATGAAAATGGATAGGAATCTTTCCCAAATTAAACTGTATGGTGAATAATGTAGAAGCCCTCACCTTGCCCTGGAATAAACCAGAAATACTGTATATCTGATATAAGACACCTTTGTCCTTTTCCCTTACTGGCTACTGGTATCCCTGTGGTAGTTTATGTTAATATGTGTCATGACAGAAGCTGTCTTTCCTTCAGCCTTCAGGCTTACATGTTGGATTGTCAACCATCTTTACAGTGAATTTAGAGCTCCATTGGGTCTAAATAAATGCTGACAGCTCTGGAACCCAGAAGGGGTGGTGATGGATCAGTTCATTGACTTTAAGGAGAGGGAGGATCTCTGTATGAGAGTCAGAATGATGTAGTGGCTTGAGCATTAGACCATGACTCTGGAGACCAGGATTCAGTTCCCCACCCACTTCGCCATGGAAACCTACTGAGTGACTTTAGGTGTATCACATACTCTCAGCCCCCCCAAAAAACCCATGATAGGTTTGCCTTAGGGCAAAGTCAGAAACAACTTGAAGTCAGAAACAACTCAAAGGCACACACACACCAACAGGGTCTCTGTCTCAGAATGATGCTGTGCCCCATGTTTGGATTGTTGGATCTTGTTGCTGGAAAGAAAAGCATTTAATATTTTATTATTTTATTCATTTATATCCCATGTTTTCCCCAATATTGGGACTGAAGGCAGCTTTCAGAATATTAAAACCAGAATCAATTAAAAACATATTGTAAAAAATCTGTAAAACATGTAGAAATATTTTACGAAAGCAGTTAAACAATCTGTAGAACTAAAACTATAACTGAAAGACAGAATATAAAAAAGCAAGAAACCAACACCACCATTAAAAGCCCATTGCAGTCAATTCCTGAAAACCTTCTGGAAATAGGAAAGTTTTCATTGTTGGTGGGAGGAGAGCAGGCAGGGAGTTTGAAGCTCTGAGACCTGTCACAAGAAAACCGTTCTGTGTTGTACCCACCCAACATGTCTGGGAAAGCAGGGAGACTGAATAAACTGCAAATTTATAAATTTATGAATAAAACATTTGAAATACACTTGAAGAATACACTGAAAATTAAAATAAGGTTACAGCCCTAAACACATTTTCCTCAGCACTGACATCAGCAGAAATCAGCAGAACTTACTTTTGAGTAAGTTTGCTTTTAGAGCGTGTGTGTTAATGTGAAATATACTTTATCTTGAAGAAAACTGATATGCAGAAAGAAACAAATATCCCCCCATCAACTGCTCTCCTTAAAAAAAACAAAAAACAGATTGTTTTGCTTGGGATGAAATGCTTGGGATGAAAAGTGTTCCTTAGTTAGGATTTTTTCATATTATGGAATCCAGTACCTTTCTGGAATTAGCTCACATCTCATTTGTTTGGTACGTGTTTTGTGTGTGGGGTGCAAGGCTGGAGACAGACTGAGGATCTGTGACATGGTGGGAATCCAAGTGTACACTTGGCGTGAATCCACACCTCCTGCCATTTCACAGATCCTCTTTCTCTCTGTTTTTGCCACCAGCCCCCTTTGAAGTGCTCTTCAGATGAACAAGCAAGAGCATCTCGACCACCACCTCCCAGGCAGAAGTGGGCAGCTGGTGGCAAAAAGAGAGAGGCTGAGGATCTGAGAGACAAATGAACAGGAATTCTGCCACCACCACTGCTTCTAAAATGGAAGAAGGCAGCTAGTGGCAGATAGTGTTGGCATTTTGAAGGTTTTTTTGGATTTCCAGATATGGGAGGGTCAACCTGTACTTTCTTCTGCACAATACCCAATACGTTAATTGGTGCCGTCACTATTACCACGTTCTTGTCAGGTCTAGATGATACTGAATGAGATCCAAAGTAGAATATTAGACATTTGGAATCATTTTTTTTAATGGCATTTTTTTCTGTTACTAGGTTGGGACAAAAATCACAGAGTTTAAGCCCAAAGTATTAAGAACTGCATTGACTTCTCCCCTTCCCAAAATGGTAGCCCTGCATTCTCTGTCATCAGTATGTAGTTGAGCTTGTTTCATGTTCTTTCTCTAAGAATTTTTCCACCACTCCACATCACAGGATGCTGTTTGCAGAGGTGGAAAAACAGACATGTGCTGTCACATAAGTTAAAACTTCTCCAGGTTTGTGGAAGAAAAAAAAAATCTACATGAGCTGCCATTTTCCATGGCAGCCATTACAGGTTCCCACAGTGTGTAACTTTCCCCTCAGAGCAGCATCCAGTAGTGTTGACCTAAAATGCTAACTTTTGAATAAGCGGTTTGAGTTTGAAAGCATGCTCGAGTCAGCATGCAGAAAATGCAGACACAGTAGAGATCCACACTGCAAGGCCATGTGTGTTCTTTCGTCCCTGCCCTAGTCGTGATTATCCTTGACATTTGGAGTTAGCCATGAAGGGAAATCTAAGCCACCCTTAACTATAATGAGAAAGAATAATTGTAAGGTCACGGCTCTTTCTCAGCTGCTGTCACAGTCACAGACGATACTGGAGAGTGTGGCTCTCTGTGGAGGGATAATGGCAAAGTCAGAAAAGCCATGACTGCTGTGTGAGAGGGTTTGCATAGGTTCAAACATTGGCAAGCAGGCACAGCAAGTTTTGTAATCAAAAGAAGGCAAACCCACCGATATCCTGAGATCAGAAAAGATACAGCAAAATGTTCAGTCAGAAAACTCAGCCTCTGGATATGGGCAGATCTCCCCCTCTCAGCACATCTGCCTCAGATGGGAAATTGAGGAGATGAAACAACCTCTTCCTAGACCTACTTAAATCTTCTTCATCATGCTTCCAGTCTCTTTTGAACTAGTGTTTTAATAGCACTGTTTCTTCATTGGTTTTTAAACTTTTCATTACTAGGGCCAATATCGAACATCTCAGTCTACATTTCCTAACCTTATGAATCGATAGCTGCATTCCAGAAATACAACAAAGGCCTGGTAGTGAATTGCAACAGTGCAGTGGTGCTTATCTTGGGATGGGCAAGAGTGCTCCAATGTGCACTGTGCACAGTTGATACAAGTGGGCCACTTCTGGTGCACATCGGGTGCTCCTGTTATGCTCTGGCCCTTCCTATCTGGTGTCCAGATGTATATCAGGGAATGCCTGATTGCTCATTTGGCCATGGTGCATGAGGCACTCCACCACTGTGTCATTGAGGCATGTACTTTGTAGTGTCATAGCAGCCCATGGGTGAATATGGACATTGAGAGACTACTGAGTTCAGTTTTGCATACACACAAGGCCAGTTACAAGCCATTAAGTCCCAAACAGAATGCCAGCCTAGGTTTTTAGCTATACTGTTTTAATCTGTATTTTAAGTCACCTTGAGTACCATACTAGGAGAAAGGCAGGATATAAATTGAGCGAGTGAGTGAGTGGGTGAGTGAATGATCCAATGCTGGATAGCTTGTAATTGTCCAAATATTGTTTGGTTGCAACTCTTGTCACCCCTCACTGCTGTTTGTGCCAGCTTGGGCCAAGAGGATCTGCAGTCCAATGACATCTAGACATCTAATGGTCAAAATGTGATTCAATGGCGTCGTGAGGACTTGTGGACTGCTAAGTGCAACCACTGAAGCTCCCCGAAGCCCTGAGACCCACCAATTTAAAAATGTGTGATTTGGAGATAGGTTTTCATTCAAAAAGTACCCAAGATCACCTGCCAGCTACCTACCAGTGGAGGATTTTACTTCTCCCAGCTGCCAAGAAACTCACCAAAGCCATTAGACATAGACTTTTAAAAAATTGGGCCATTTTTTTGGCTAATTTTTTATTTGAAAACTGTGTTTCAGCCCCCTCAAACTATCTGCAGATGTGGCAGTTTGCTTCTTCAACTGCTCAGAGCCTCTTAAAAAAAAAACAACCTTGAAAATGGGAAAAATCAGCTGAAAATCATCCAAAATGAGATGATTTCTGTGTGCCTGACATGCACCAGCACCAGGGAGGTGTGGGGAGAAGGAATGGCCCCCATCCCCTGCACAGATACCCACCCCTAATCAAGAGAGAGAGATACTTGTTGCCCACTCTCACCCTAAATACTCACAGGAAATGGATACTGTGACAGTGATGTTGTGGATGTAGAAAAGAAAGAACCCCAAAGGGCATTTTTTTTTCATTCCTGCCCTCTAGAACATTTCCTTATCTTTACGTGTGAGCCTCCTCTGCTTCTAGGAGGCTGCTTTCTCTGTTACACTAGCCCTAGCAGTATTAGGAGATATGCTAACATTGCCTTTTTCCACTGTAAGCTAATCTCTTCTGGGGTGGCAGATGTGAGAGCACCAGTCTCCGTGGTGGGGCATTTTGGCCTCATAGGGGTATGCAGGTTGTGCCATGCAGACTGTGATAGAATGAGAAAGAATGGGGTTTTCACTCATAATCCTCTACCAGGACTCAATGTGAATATGTGCGTGTTTGTGTGAATATGTGTGCATGTGGAAGAGAGAGAGAGAGAGCATGGGGGTGGGGGTAGCAACAAGCAGATAGTGTGTGCAAGCAAAAAGTGAAACAGTGAGATGCCACACAGTTGGGCGTTTATGGCGGGAGAACTCTGCTCTTTCTGTTTCTCTGTGCACGCGTAACATAAACTTTAGAGCTAACATGACATTTCTGGCTGCTATCATGTGAAGTCTACAAGAACCCATTATTGCATTTATTTCAAGCCTTTAAAAAAAAAAAGTAACACAGCAGTTTGATTAGTTTGAACAGTTCCCCATCACCACCACCCTGAGGGCTGAACGTGGAATGAAATTTCATTATAAAATATAGTGACTTCAACTTGAGTCAGGGTTGCCATTTCTCTCTCCTTGTCCTTCAGGGAATTGACATTTCTTCGCATGCAGCCCAACTCTTCCTCCAGTTCCAAACTAGCTTATTATCCCTAAACAAAACTGTAAATTTTACTTCCTTGAAGCCAGAATAGTCCAAGCTACTTAAATTGACTCAGCAGGCAGAAAGGAAAGACAGATCATTAGGAAACAATGGCACCCCAGGTTACAATTAGTTCTAGAAAAATGATTTTGTAAATGGTTTAAACTGATATTTTCTTGAAATGCAATGGGGCTTTGAAGAAAAAGTAGTGGGGTGGTGGAGTCTTCAGGGATTTGCAGAAAATTTGAAATATGCATTGCAACTATATTGTGCCCATTTTGGTAATCAGTATTTTGCATCATGTCTTTAGCATCTAGTTTTCTGAACAATAACCTTGAAAAAAAACGAGGACTTCTAATCAGTTGGTGGGATTTAACAAGAAAAACGCATACATTTTTATTTAGTTAAATCATTTTTTAAAAAACTATGTTTATTTTATTTTGCCTTTCCAGCAGAACCTTTTAAAGTAGTTTCCCAAAGGCTATCCCAGTATGCCATAGATTCAAAACTTGTAGCAGTATACATACTAGATTTGGGTTTATAACCATGACATTTTAAGCCTCTCCACGAATCTCTGTTGTGTGTGCCATTGCAAATTCTTTGGGCTTCTGGTCTTGGCTGTTTGTGAACCTATCTTCCACTGTTTTGCCCATTAACCTCCCTGCTGCAGCCTTATGCATTATTACCTTATCACCTCATGATGATTGCCTTTATTGTCG
Organism: Ctenosaura bakeri; assembly: GCA_948474755.1. Lineage (NCBI taxonomy): Eukaryota > Metazoa > Chordata > Lepidosauria > Squamata > Iguanidae > Ctenosaura > Ctenosaura bakeri. The sequence goes on along the minus strand of CAOLHI010000252.1, from coordinate 177,634 downwards.
GTATCAGCAGTCATCAAAGTGTTGAACTGAATGCAGACAAGACACAGAGCCTCCGCAGAAAGCACAGTATTCAAATGCAAGGGACCAGTGAAAGATTAAAAAAAAGGAAATGTAGATGAAAACATAATGGCTTTGGAGGTTGTTCTTGTAGCATTGCATCCTAAAAATAAGCCTATCATTGCTTTGTGAATGATCATCTGTGATAGCACTATACTATACTGATTTGGCAGGGACAGTCATGATTAATCCTCTGTTGTTTCCCTTTCTCAGCTTCTTTTAGAATTTCCTAGTTTCTCTCTCCTCCTCCCAATATTCTCCTTTGTCTTTAGCTTACTTCACTTCTTGCAAATTGAGTTCAAAGTGCAGGGAAGGACAGGAGAGGTGAAGGTGGAATCTTGTCCTCTACAGCAAGCTTGGGCACAAACAAGCTGCTGCTGCCTCTCCTAGCTTGTGTGTTCTTCCTTTTTGCCATCTTGATCATAGGATTTTGCCATCCTGGGAAAACCCATCAATGATTTGCGATGCAGTCATGCCACCTAGGGAGGGGAGAAGGACAGGACCACAACGATGTTGTGCATAGGTGTTGTCACAGCCCTGTCCTTTGTCCCTATGGCAGGTTGGGAGGGTGGAGCAGAAAGGACCCCAGTCTTATATATTCTTGAGAAACTTATGTCTGATGTGTACCCCGTCCTACCTCCTGGTAGCCCATTGCTTGGGTTGACAAAGGTGGTCTCAGATTTGCTACTGAGTTCTAGTGTGGTTATTTGGCGGAGGGGTCAGGACAGTATTCCTACCAAGGCCACCAACACTGGAGTGACTTTGCACTTCAGGGCTTTCATGCCAACATTAGGGCTCTCCCAAATTGTTATTGGCCCAAGTCACATGGCAAAACAAACAGTAGGTATAGTTTCCTCTCCTGAGCAAGAGGATTGCGAAGTGAATCATGTGGCCTTCTAGATTTTGTTGAACTACAAGTCCCTTCAACCCCAGCTAGCATAGCCATGTTGGAAGTTGCAATCTGATAAGATTTGAAGGGCCACATGATTCTTACCTCTGGTATAAGTAGGAAAAAATTGAAAATGAAAATGAGTACACTCAGACATTATGGAGCCTACCTGGTGGTGGTCTTCTTCATTGTCATCATCACCTGCTCTCAAGGTCACCTGTCAAAGTGATCCAGGGCTTCCTAAAATCTACCATTCATGAGAATGTAGTAGAATCATCATAGGAAAGTTCTGACAATTACATATCTGTCACAATTTGAACTTCTCATTTGGTGTAGGTCTGTGAAGTTATCCAGAGCTCTGTCTTGTCTCATACCCGCTGGCTAAATGTTCATTTTTAGGCCCCAAGAAAATGAGCTGAGCTTCAGTCTGAACAAGACAGAATTCACTGCTATACTGGACAGTTCCTTAGTCTGAATGGATGGAATTCAAGCTGTTTTGGTAGGAGTTGCACCCCCTCTGAAGGGCCAGGTGTGTGATTTGGAGATGTTCTTGGTGTCTTTACTGCTATCAGATGATGAGGTGGCCTTCATTCCATGGAATCAGTTTTACCAGTTTATGCTTGAACCCCAGCTGTGATCTTAAACGGTGGTGGATCAACTGGCCGCAGCAGTGCATCCTCTGGTGACATCCCATTTGGATTTCTCTTGAGTGCTATGCATGAAGTGGAAGAAGATCTGGAACGGTAGATGTTCAAAATATGTCAGTAAAAGTTGTAACCTCGACAAGCACAGAGAGACATGTTATGCCCAGTCTTTTCTACCCTGGCTTTTGGTTTGTTTCTGAGATCAGTTCAAACTGCAGGCCTGGTTTTGACCTATAAAGCACTGTGGCCTGGCACTTCAGTACCTGACGGAAAGCCAGAATAAGGCTTTCTCTTGTCCCTGGCTTTTTAGGATCTTTGTTGTTTTAATCCCTATGACATTTTGACGCTTGGTGCTTTTGGCTCCTGTATTTATTCCTTGGCTTGGCTTTTGCATTTGTATTATATTTGTCATGTTGGCTTTTATGTTGTTGAGTTTTTAGATTTGTGTTAGATTTTATGGTATTGCTGTTTTGTTTGTAAAGGATTGTGCAACACAGGAGGAGCATGTTTCATGGATGTCTCATCTCATAAACATAAATAATAAACAAAATAAACCACAGTTAAGAGATTGGCAGTGTTATAGTTGCAATGACTCTTAGACTCCCAATTTACCAGGTGCCTATTCAATCCAGGCTGGCAGAAAATATCTCTGAGTATTAGGGATGGAAAGCATATGTTCTATTATTTGTTTCCTATTGGAAAATTATTTTTCCATTTTTCATGTCCTGGTTGGGAAACCCTATAAGGAAGAATAATAGAGTAGCAAGATTTTTACATATTTTTCTCCTAGTACTAGAAAGCCCTAAACTGTTTTGAAGTATTTTTCTGTGTAGAGAAACTCCTGGCTTTTCCATACAAACCCCACATTTCCCACACAGTGTCCTCTGTAATAAGGGAGTTTTGTGCAAAAGCACATGTTCATCTGTGCAGAAAAATCCTCATGGACATTTTGGGATACTTATATACAAGAAAAGTACTGCTCAAACATATTATTTTTCTTCTGGTCTGGGGGGAAACTACGATAATTATTCATCATTGCATAAGAAGATGAAATAATCAAGGATTTCCACCCCTACTGGGTGTTGGATCACAATAGGATCACAGTACAGTTATATGACATGGCTTTTGGTGAAGTTGGAGCAGAAGTTTAAAGCTTTTAAAGAAAAACATTCATGAGGTTAGCCTTTTTACTGATAAATAAGAGTCCTGCCATGATTACAGATGCAAATGCCAGGTTAAATGTACCAGTATACAGTCCCAGGATGGACTCGGTTGCTTTTGGACATTGATCCACGCAGGCTTTCAAATCGTGCAACAGAAGCCCTTGACATTTGAGAGAGCAACTCTGGCTCCTTTTGTGAAATGAAGCTTCAGTTTCTATGTGCAGTTCTTTTTTCCACCCTTGTTTTCCCTCGTCTTGCTGCTTTTCATTCAATGCCAGAATAAGCAACAAAATTATTACTTCCTTCTCTGGCTGACATTGAGTTCCCTGCCCTTCTTTTTGAAGTATTGCAAGGGGAGAAAAATAGGAAAATAGAGAGGAGGGGGAAATGAAATCACTGCTGCTTTCTAGAAGACTATAGTTATATACAAGCTGTATTCTCAAACAGACTGGCCTTCTGTTTCTTTGGGTATATTTCACTCAGAAATATATGGAAGAGTGAGCTTTTTTCTTCTTTTTCTCCCAAGAGTTTACAAAATTAGGGTTCAGCATGTTTCTGACACAGTGACTTCTATGGAATTGGTTTTTATAAAAGTCTGCAGGTTGCGCTGGTGCCCGCCACGGCTTTGATTAAGCATGGTATTAGGATCATATCCTGGACGAACAGCCTTTCCAAATCCCTGGCTGTGTTTTCAAAGAATTGTGATTAAAGTTCTGGCTGCTTTCCCACAATTGCTAATATCTGTTGAGGGGCTTCGGTTACCATCTTGGCTATTGGCGCTCGGGTTTCTTTTGCAAACGGGCCACGGGGCAGGGTGGGTGGGAAGGAGAGCCCTCTGAGCTTTCTCACAGCTATCGGTAAGCAGGGTCTTTAGGGGAGCTACTTCTGCATTGAAATGCACGGATTAAGCTGTAACCAAATTAACACCAAGGCCTCCAGGTTCTCCGAGGCCGCTAGGGAGCTGGAGTGTGGGATGCTTTCGAATGCCTAATGCACCTTTGATTGAATCTTGGGCAAAACAAAGCGGTGAAATGAGGAGGTGGGGAAAAGCCCCTCCGAAAAGGATTATGGATGAACAGGTTGAGTAATGCCATCTGACAGCTCCGATTCTGAACAATCTGATCATTTCTGCTGCAGATGGGAGTTGTAGCTTTGTACTTTGTGCTTTGCTGGCATAGACAATCCATTTAGAGTTCCCTTGGGGGGAAAGTCCATATTATTACCCAGATTCTGTGTACACATTACTTGATAATGAATTAATTCAGACCCCCTTTTGTGTTTGAGGAAGGAATGGCAGTCTTTCTCCCCCCATCCCTTGTTCATGCAGATTGATAGAGATATCACAGCCCAGAATAGTCAAGCAGGATTTTCTCTTGCTTGGGCTTTGATGTAGCAGATTTCAAGCAAGACTGGCAATGCTTTCTTTGCTTGTTGAGGGTCCACCGAGTCTACCGGCCGTCAGGAGCAATTTGTTAAATCTGCCCCTAGGGGTTCAGCCGTCACTGTGACCCTGGAGCTGGCAAAGCTCCTTAATCTTTTGGCATTTGTTGTATCACTCCCACAGTTGCCATATTAAATCTATTTAACATAATGCATGGGGACACACCGGCCGTGGGTTTTATTGACCCAATTTGCATGATTAGGAGTAAATGATAATAGCTGTGTTGACTTAAGATTGCTGTTCTGAAACAATTCCTGACTGCAACATGACGTTTCAGGTTTCAGCAAAATCATATGGCTTACCAAAAACTGTGTTCTCTAATGTGCTATTGTATATTTGGAGAAAATTCTGCCATTTTGGAAAACCAGATAATAAAGCATCCTACAAAGCCATGATGTAGACTTGAGTCAGTTGACTCAGACTCAAGTTGCTTCAATTACTTGTCTTGGACTTGATTTGGGAATAAATGATACATTCACTCGATTCAACTCAACTTGACTCATGACTTGTGTATTTTTAGCGACCGACTTGCTGACATAACCTACTCATCCAGAAACTTTATGACTTTGAACGAATACTTCCATCTCTTTTTTGCCCACTTTTGGAAATGGGAAGTAAGAAGGATCCTATTCCCCACTTCACAAGCTGCAGACTCTTTTATGCCCATTGACACAAATGCCTCCAGCGTGGGGAATGGGGAGCAAGAAGGATCTTGTTCCTCACTTCCAAAGCTGCAGACACTTGTAAGCTTACTGACCATCCGCTACACCCAACCACCACCTCTTTCTTTTCTGTTAACGTTGGCTCCTGTACTCCAGACTTGACTTGAAACTTGACTTGAAAGTATCTTGCAGGGACTTGAGACTCAACTAGAGACCTGAAGGTAGAGGATTGAGACTTGACTTGAGGCTTGGAGTAAAAGATTTAAACATATCATTGCTCCAGAGTATATCAGACCAGACTAGCCTCCTTACCTTGTCCTAAAACAGCAGTGGGCAGCTGTCAGAGGTTAAGGAGCTGCATAAGACCCTGGGAGACCTTAGAGGGTGTCACTGCCCTGTTGAACACCTTCCCGCACATTCCCAGTGTCTGGAAGATGCACTGGGGGCCTAACTCCTTCATCCCTGGAATGATCTGTTAATCACTCTTCCATGGTGTTCCTGCCCTTGGCCTTTAGTTGTGATTTTCGTAAGACTTCGGTGTTGAAGAGCTCAATAATTATTAGCCAGCTGTTATTTCCTTATGTACTTTCAGGACTACTTGAGCTTATGGTGAACCTATCATAGGCCATTTCCGCACTACACTGTTATAGCGTGATTATTCCACTTTCAACATCCTGTGGAATTCTGGGGTTTGTAGTTTACTGAGACCAAAGAACTCTCTGGCTGAGAATTCTAAAGGCCCCGCCCTAAACTGCAAACCCCAGGATTCCATAGGGTGTTGAAAGTGGAATAATAGCACTATGACAGTGTAGTGCGGAAATGATGATAGAGTTTTCTTGGCAAGATTTACTTTGGAAAGGTTTGTCATTGCCTTCCTGTGCATTTGTTTCCATGTCTAAGTGGGGATTTGAACCACGATCTCCCAAAGACCTGGCACAACACTCAAATCACTACATCAAACTGGCTCCCTGTTGGCTTATACATACTCACAATACTCGTTTTGGTCATGGGTGTTATTCTGGTATATTTTTGAAGACATAGAAGAGAGCCTTTTTGGTGGCTGCTCCCAAGTTACAGAACTCCTTATCTCAAGAGGTTCAGTTGGCCCCCTCTCTCTTGTCTTTCTGCTGGCAGGCAAAGACCTTTTTATTCAGGCAGGTCTTTAGTTTTTGATTTTTTATGGCAGATGGAGCTTTTAACGAGGGTTGTTGTGTTTGTATTATAGTATGTTTTTACAAGTGTTTTTAATTCGTGTGTTTAAAAACAGAATAGTGGTCAAACTGTCTTAATTTGTATTAATAGTTTTTAATTGTACATTTATTCTAAGTGGTTGTAAGCTGCCTCAAATCCTGTGCTGAAGAAGACGGCTTGCTATGCAGTACTAATGCTAAATATGGAAGGAGTAGATATGCAGGTCTATATATTTTTTAAAAAAATATATCGGGAAGTATTCCATTTAAGGACAGTAGTTTAAATACAGATATCTGAGGGTAGTACTGCTTGCTGTCTTCACTGCAGAGGGATAAAATGTCAAGAAGGATATTGGCAAAGCTGGAGGCGGGCAACCGAAATGTGAAAGACCTGGAAGACCATGAAACCATGAAGGGAGCTGGGCATGTTTAGCCTGGAAAAGAGAAGGTTAAGAGGTGGCCTGATAGCCATGTTTAGATATTTGAGGGATGTCGTATGGAAGATGGAGCAGGCTTGTTTTCTGCTGCTCCAGAAACTAAGACATGAAGCAATGGCTTCAAACTATAGGAAAAGAGATTCCACGAAAACATTAGGAAGAACTTCCTGACAGTAAGAGCAGTTTGACAGTGGAATACTATGAAACTGCCTGAGAGTGTGGTGGAGCCTCCTTCTTTGGAATTTTTTAAACAGAGGTTGGATGGCCATCTGTGTATTCCTGCATGGCAAAATAGGATTGGGCTGGATGGCCCTTGGGGGTCTCTGCTAGCTGTATGATTCCATGATTCCATTGTACTCTAGCATGATGGAAAACCAAATATAAATGTAGAATGGCAAACAGTAGCAGTGGTGAAACAGCATGCAGTATTTGTATATCGCAGCTCATGTTGATGGTACATTGGGAGCAAAAGTGATGCCACATTTTCCCAGCAGAGTTTGTGGTAAGGTGAGCGTTCATTCCCCAGTCATCCTGTGCTGCAGCATTTCTCTGTACGTGTAGATTCAGTGTACATAGGGATTTAAGAAAGCCTAACCAAAATAGTAAATATGAGAGATGACAAATACATTAATCATACCTCCTGCTGCTGAAGCCTGGGTCAGAAGAGAAGCTTAAATTTTAAACAGATTATGGAGCAGAAAGGAGATTTTATGTATGTGCTCAGTGCTCTGATCGAATGATGAAATAGAGTCAAAATGAGACGCAGCCTTTCGTACAACCTACAGAATGAAGGTGCACTGTATTTCCCTCTCTCCCATATTCCCTTTTTGAGGTGGACTGATAGTGACTAATATATCAGGTTTTGAAATATTAAGCAGCAGCTTATTGGAATTCATGTGCTTGTGGATCTCAGACAATGGCAGCTTTGGGGAGTAGCAGTAATGTTGGAGTTAGGGCAATGTCTGCACATTGCCTGCCTATCCATTTTAAAAGACAGTACAGGCAGTTAACAAAACCTCTGACAAAGAAGCTTCTTTGTACAATGTCTCTTTATACCCATTTATTTTCTCCTTTATTCCTTGTCCTCTGTCTAGTTGCAGGTTTTTTTGCAGCATCAGGAAAATGGTGAAGGAAGTCTACAGAAAAAGAGACTTTTTGGTGTGGGGCTAGAGCAGTGTGTGTGCAGTAAACAGTGCAATAAAGTCGAAGGCTTTCACAACCAGAATCCATAGGTTGTTGTGGGTTTTCCGGGCTTTGTGGCCATGTTCTATTAGTATTTTCTCCTGATGTTTCGCCTGCAACTGTGGATGGCATCTTTAGAGGATCCTCTGAAGATGCCAACCACAGATGCAGGCAAAACATTGGGAGAAAATACTAATAGAATACAGCCTCAAAGCCCAGAAAACCCACAACAACCAGTGCAATAAAACTTTGAAAGAATGGGATTCTGTTCTAGCTGATCTGTAACTTTCACCACCAAAATGAAAATCATAAGAAAAATGAAAGCTAGTGAAAAAAGAAGTTACCCCTTGGTGTGTTTTGACTGAAGCCTACGAGTGGTTCCTAAAGGTTCAGAATGTTCCCACTTACTTATGGGAGGCTGACTTGACCAGGTTGCTTCCTTTCACGTGTGCTTATTGTCAGTTTTGAGTAAAAAAGGTGATGAAATATGTAGATATGCTCTTCTGTTTTGTGGCATACGGACCTGTCCCTGTTCTTTCTATGTTATTTCTGCTTCCGGTACCAAATTTTCCGTCAAAGAATTAATGCCCAGGAGTAGATCTGCAGGTGGCCCTCCACATTCACTACAGTTAGGGGCGCAGGACTCTTACAAAAATGGGAAAATTGCAAATATCAAAACTTGCGTGTCTGTGTCTGTGGAAAAGAAGCAGAGGTATGGTGGGGAGAATGGGCACCTGGGGTTAAAACCAAGTCAGGGAAATGAGAGGCAATGGGGAAGGCGTTGGTGTGGTGGCCCTATACCTCCTCTCTCTTGCCGATCTCCTTCCTTGGGTGTGTGGGGGTGGCACCAGGAGAGGGTTTGTGGTGCTGAGAAATCAGACTGCAAGTCATCCTTAGCGGGCCAAACAGTTGCTGGGAGAGGAGAAGAAGGACTAGAGGTGGGTTTTGAAGGGCTGCACAGCCTGATTGGAACGACCAAGAGGAAAGGTTCCCCTGAAAAGGAAGCACCTGAGCTGGTGGGGCAGGGGTTGAAGAAATGCACAAAAAATCAAATCTGTGAAAGTCAAATCCACAAATGCAGAGGGCCGACTGTGCTTCATTAACTGAGGTATACCTGTATGTGCTAAACTAGGAATCCGAATCAGTGGGGGGGGGTAATGTGGTTGTTTCAATAACTACTAGAACAATTTCCGCCTGGAGTTCAGCTTAGAATCTTTAAATTTCTCCTTCTGCCTCTCTAGTCGGAGCTTAAACTTGGATTATAGTTGTATTGAAGGGTTTTCCCTGAAGTCTTATTGATAGACTTTGCATTATCTCTGCTCACTATTAATGCAATCCCATTCCTTCTTAGATTTTCCTTTCCTGATTAAAACACTGTAATTCTCTGACTCAAAATGTCCCATTCTTGTCCAATTTAGCTTGCTCACCCCAAGTATTGCAAAGTTTACATGTTCCATCTCTTCTTTTACTAGCTTCCCCTTTTTCATGCTTCCCCCGTTCCATTTTCCTGTATTACGTGTTGGCCAGCTGCAGACTTTCATTCCTCTCTGAGCACTTCAACTGCTGAATGTCCTTTGCGCAGGAGTCCCGTTGCACCATTAGTCTACTTTTAGTTGTCCTCTGCTTTACCCCAGGAGCTCCTTGAGTGTCATCTGACCTGGGAGTTCCGTCTTCTGGCGCTGCCTCTTGTTTCATTTTGGATTGTTTCATCATAGAGTCTTTGTGGTAAAAGACATGAGAAAGGGGTTTACCATGCTCCTCTGCCCAATACTAAGGAGTGTTCGGTATGTGCCACTGCTGCTGTCTCTGAGAGATCCCCTGACAGTGTCACCCCCCAACTACTGCTGTTGCCCAGTAACTGTTTGGCACATTTAGTCTGGCTGCTCAGCAAATGCCTGCCTGACTTGGGAGACCCTACACTGCTGCCATCAGCGTAACCTCTTACTTCACAAAAGCACAAGTCCCACAACCATGGAAAGGTAGTGCCCATCAGTCCGACGGGGCAGACTATGGCCATTTCCGCACTAGACTTTTATAGCGCTATGATTCCACTTGAAACATCCTATGGAATCCTGGGGTTTGCAGTTTTGGGAGGGGCCGGCTGGCCCCTCCCGAAACTGCAAACCCCAGGATTCCATAGGATGTTTCAAGTGGAATCATAGCACTATAAAAGTCTAGTGCGGAAATGGCTCAAGGGGACCATTCCCCCCCCGACTTTTTCCTCTTTAATTTTCACATTCTTTACCTCTCATCCTTTTAGGATGCAAAACTATATTATCTTTTTTATCAGAATAATAATATACCCCCTTTTTGGTCCTAAAATAATCCCCATCTCTATTTACAACAATCAAAATATCTTTGTAGCCCACAAAAGATACTCTTACTTCATAGAATCATAAAACATAAGAGCTAGAAGAGACCACAATAGCCATCAGGTCCAACCCCCTGCCATGCAGTCAGGAACAAACACTCAAAGCCCCCCCAGCAAATGGCCATCTCACCTCTGTTTAAAATCTTCCAAAGAAGGAGACTCCACTACACTCTGAGGCAGCAGATTCCACTGTCAAACAGCTCTGTCAGAATGTTTTTCCTGATGTTTAGGTGAAATCTGTTTTCCTGTAGTTTGAATCCATTGCTCTGTGTCCTAGTTTCTGGAGCAGCAGAAAACAAACTTGCTCCATCTTCAACATGACATCCCTTCAAATATTTAAACATGGTTATGGTGTCTCCTCTTTGCCTTCTTTCTGTCAGGCTAAATAAACCTAGCTCCCTAAGCCTCTCTTTTACTTTTGTTTACCATCAACATCTAAAATTATGTAAAAATAGCATGACAAAGGTACTTACAATCCAGCTGTCTTTTCACATGGCACAATTAGTACACGCTGATTCCAGGTCAACTTCCAGGGCTCTGTCCTATGTATTTCTAGAATTTGCAATTTAGGGAGAGGTATTTAGAATTTAGAATTCTCAGAGGGACAGCTTTAGTGCCTCACCCTACTGCCAAACCCTAGGATTTCATAACATATTGCCATGGCAGCTAGAGAGGAATCGTGACACTATCATTTTATAAAGCAAAAGGGTCCATAAATTGTGTAGAGTGAAAGGATGATGGTTAAGGGAGGAGACTGTAGGGATGGGCTCCATCTCTAGTTTCATAAAGTGTTAGGCAACTCTAAACTTTTCCCTATTTTAGGACTCATCAGTGATGCACCTTGCAACTTCTGTGTTCCAGCTGTCTGGATTTTACATGGGATCACATGTTTGAGACAGCAAAAGGTCTGTGGTCAATCCTGAAGATGACTGTTCAAGAGGGACTGGATTTGGGCCATGCAAAGATGATTGAGAGGCTTTCATTTGGAGAAAGGATCTCCAGATTTTTTTTCCCCTTTCTTTAATTTTTTTTAAATTAAAACATAACTTTAATAGCATATCTTAAAAATCCAAATAGCTTTTCGTAATAAAATAAAATACAAGCAGCAGTAAAAGAACAAGTGGCAGCATTAATGGAAAACTAAGCACACTTCTGTTTTAAATTGAGTAGCAGATGATGTCTAATGTATGGCACACTTATTCTGCATTGATAATGTAATTTACAGCTTCGCTTTTGGTAATACTCAAGGCGGATCACAAACAAAAATGTCATTGAAAAGGTAATAAAACTGTAGCGGTCTGAAAACACAGCTCCATAAAAACAAAAACCAAGGAGAGATATTTTTCTCCCTTGTTTCCCCAGCTGTAAAATGAGGTCTTCTAAGAGCTGGGTTTATAAGTTTAGGGAAAAAAGAAATAAGTCCAGAGGAGAGCGACCAAAATGGTGAGAGGCCTGGAAGCCATGAAGCCCTATGAGGATAGACTTAGAGAGCTGGAGATGTTTAGTCTGCAGAAGAGAAGGTTAAGAGGGGACATGATAGCCATGTTTAAATATTTGAAGGGATGCCATGTAGGGGAGGAGAGGGCTTGTTTTCTGCTGCTCCGGAGACCAGGACAAGGAGCAATGGATTCAAGCTGCAGGAGAGGAGATTCCACCTGAACCTCAGGAAGAACTTCCTGATGGTCAGGGCTGTCTGGCAGTGGAATATGCTGCCCCGGAGTGTAGTGGAGTCTCCTTCCTTGGAGGTTTTTAAGCAGAGGCTTGATGGCCATCTGTCAGGAGTGCTTTGAGGGTGTTCCTGCATGGCAGGGGGTTGGACTGGATGGCCCCTGGGGTGTCTTCCAACTCTACATTTCTATGATTCTATGATAGCAAATGGGGTGCTTTGGCATTGCTTTTCCTTTTGCAAAATGTTCATCTGGGATATCTCAAAAGATAAGTAAGAAGTAAGCTTTCTGAACTCGGTTAACCAACTTCAAGATTTAAAAAAAAAAAGTCTTCAAAATCCCTGGAAACTTTGAAAGTTTCGTCAGTTGCTTCCCCACATCTGTTTTGATTGCTCCTTTTCACTTGCATAATATTAGGAATTAGCATATTCTGGCCATAGCTGGAGGAGTTGCATCCTGAAACAAGAGCTGTCTCTGTGTGTGTATTCTGCTTTTTAAATTATTTATTTCTTGTCTTAGTAGTTGGCAATGGGGTTCATGGTGTCGAACTCCCAAGATCCTTGGCTAGGATGGTATATTTACACTTTTATTGGCACTGGCACATTGTGAGGGAATGGTTTCTAGGGGAATAGCTTCTAGATTTTTCACTGCTAACCATATTGCTGAACTGTTTTATCTAGGTACCATTAATAACTGCTAAGAGATTTACCCCCTCCCTTCTGTATTAAAATATTCACAACTTTCACTGAGTACAAATTTATTCCAGTGATAGAAGCCAGCAAGATGTGAACAGGAGTAGTTTGGGCAGGTTTTAAAATTTTGCTGAGAGTGGACAGCAGAAATGTGAAATGGGTATGGTTGATCCAGTTCTCCTGGGGGGGAAAGCACCCTTCAAACAGAGGATTTTTCCCCCAGGTAATTTTATTCCTATGCAACACTGAACCAGGCACCCAATTTCTCTGCAAAATTCTTGTTCAAGATGACCAGAGCGATCATATATAAAGGACTGAGTAGATATGTATGAAGGTTTTGGAGTGCCTGAATGGGGCAAATTTTTGTTGTTAATTTTTCCCAGCTTTATCTTACTCATTACTGTAATTTAGGATTAAGAAACCTGTAGCCCTCCAGATGTTGTTGTGCTACAAGTTCCAGCACTCCTCACCATTGATTATCCAGCTGGGATTGCTGGGGCTTGCAGTACAACAGCATCTGGAGAGCTGCTTGGTTTCTATTCCCTCTTCTAATGTTACATTTTGTGCCTTTAATTTAGTTTTGAATCATGGTGACCCTATCACACCCAACTGCTGCGTGTTTAAACCGAATGTGTTGTTGTGTGCCTTCAGGTTGGTTCCAGATAATGGTGACTCTAATGCTTACCTGTCACAGGGTTTTCTTCACATGATTTGTTCAGAGGAGGTTTGCCAATGCCTTCCTCTGAGCCTGAGGGTATATGACTTGTCCAAGGTTACGCACTGGGTTTCCATGGCCGAACAGGGAACATTCAAACCACTACACCACACTGGTTCTCAAAGATGGTAGGATTTCTACTCCCTATCATTTCACCTCTCAATCTTCTTCAGACTAAATGTAGAATCATAGAATATACAACTCCCTCAACCATTACGTATGAGGCTTTGTTTCCAAACCTCTTGTCGTTTTGATCACTTTGCTGTAGACACCCAGTTTGGGAATGCCTGCTGTAGAGTATTGACAAGCTGGAACGTGTCCAGAGGAGGGTGACCAAAATAGTGAAGGGTCTGAAAGCCATGAAGCCCTATGAAGAACGCCTTAGGGAGCTGGCTATGTTTAGTCTGCAGAAGAGAAGGTTAAGAGGGGACATGATAGCCATGTTTAAACATTTGAAGGGATGTCGTGTCGAGGAGGGAGTGGGCTTGTTTTCTGCTGCTCCAGAGACTAGGACAAGGAGCAATGGATTCAAGCTGCAGGAAAGGAGATTCCATCAAGAACTTCCTGATGCTCAGAGCTGTCCGGCAGTGGAATATGCTGCCTCAATCTCCTTCCTTCTTAGGAGGTTTTTAAGCAGAGTCTGGATGGCCATCTGTCGGGAGTGCTTTGAGGGGTCTTCCTACACAGCAGGAGGTTGGACTGGATGGCCTCTGGGGTCTCTTCCAACTCTAGGATTCTATGATTCTGTGAGATAAGAGAGCAACAGTAAACCTGACCCCAACGAAGTAAGGCTCTCTAGAAATATTTAGAATTGTTTTTCTATGCGTACCAGCTTCTTGCACAGTCTGCCGCCTCTTCTAACTCTCTTTTAAAAGGCGTCTTTAGCAAGTCCTGTTCATCTCCCACACTTTTTGATCATAACAGAGTGCTGACATTTCAGGCTTCATTACAGAAACATTCAGCTGCCTTGCTAATGGACCCATCTCCTGACTCCCACTCATGAAGACATCCAGGTTGGTGAGAGCATCAGCAAAGTGAAACTAGTCTTAACTTTGTGATACATTTTGCTTCACCTCCAGCCTGCCTTCCCCCTGCAAGAAAAAACCCCCACCTCTGTACCCAGTAAGAAGCCTTCTAGTTTATTACCAGACAAATTAATTCACCACGCCGACACTCTTTCTTTTATATAGCAGCTGGAAAACATTTAAGGCTTTTCTGCTTGCTGTAAAAAGGCCACCGTAAGCCACTGCGAGCCATAAAGATATGAAAAATACAAGACTCGTTGGTATGCAGAAGAGATTTCTGGGAATGGTGAAGTGGCTACAAAAGCCAGGGTTCCTGGAATTCTGAGCAGTAAAAATATTTCTATTTATTTCTATTTAAGGTGATGGTTGTGTCCTTATAGAGCCTCCCGTCTAAGCAACTGCAGCCATAACTGCAGTTTTTTTCAAAATGGCTTCAAAATAATCTGTGCATACCCAGGTGAAGGGTCTACTAATGTTATGGAAATACAGCTATTTGATAGCTTATGGAAAATATGTGCTCCTTTGCTTTGTTCCAGTCCTGGGAACATCTTCAGCACTGTGTATTAGGACAGTGCATGTGGGGGTTGATCAGTACAGCTATGGTTGATCTATTTCTTGATTGTGGGTCCAAAGCTATTGACATGACCATTGGGATCTAGAGGAGCTGCTGCCTCAGGCAGATCAGTGGTTGCCAGCAAGCAAATTCCTTTCTGTACCTATGAATTGTAAAGTCAACCCAAGCTTCCCTAAGCTGGATCAGTTAGCAAAACGTTTATACACTAGAGTCAGAACACCCAATGGAAATGTTAAGGAAATTAAGCACAACTTCGGCCATTTCCGCACTACAGTGTTATAGCGCGATCATTCCGCTTTCAACATCCTATGGAATCCTGGGGTTTGCAGTTTCGGGAGGGGCCGGCTGGCCCCTCCCGAAACTGCAAACCCCAGGATTCCATAGGATGTTGAAAGCGGAATGATTGCACTATAACACTAGTGCGGAAATGACCGATTCATTTCAAATTTCAAATGAAAAGAAACTTCTACCTATTCCCACACCTATGCTGTACTCACCATCTGAGGCCTTGTTGCAGATTCGATAGTCGTGTAAGTTAACAGGAGGGTCTTTTCTTTGGTATCTTCCACCTTCTGGCCTGCTCTTCCTGGCATAATCTCTCTTTTCATGTTTTGTTCTTTCTTCCATTTTGGTTTAAAGTGTGACTGTTCCCCAAGGCGTTTGACTGCCTGTTTTCCTGATTAGTCATTTTATTATTGTTTTCCTTAGAACTGTTTTACAATTGTCCACAATCTGATTTTTTAATCTTACTGTGATTGCTTTTTTTTAACAATTGCTTTGCATTCACTATGTGAAAAAAGCACGTTATAAATCTTTTAAATTAAAAACAAGTAAATCAAAGGTGCAGAACTGTTCCCTTCCTCCTGAGGACCAGATCATGTGCGTCCTCTGAAACATCTCTCTTCATGCATGCATGAAAAGTTGTAACTCTTCTTCCCTGCTTGTAGGATCTGAAGATGTGTGTGGTTGTGTAAAAATCTCTCCATTGCCCCCAGCAATTACCGTTGAGATTGTTGTTTACCTGCTAGTGATATAAATCCTTGCTTATTTCTTCCTTACATGCAAGGATGAATAAGTACTGGAGTTTTCTCCCTGCTGTGGGAGAAAATGATTGCTTCTCCACAATATTCTCCCCATATTGGAATGTCTCAAAGTGTTTTAGAGGAGTTATTCTGCAAGGAAATGCATTTTTTTTGTTTTCCTTTTTTTTAAAAAAAAACATGTTTTCTGAACAGGTTTTCTGCAGGAAAATTGTTTTCTGTCTAGTAAAACTATTTTTTATTTTTATTTTTGCTTTAAACCCCCTGTGTGTATTTTTCCAGTAAACGATTCCATCACAACAGTTAAGGGTATTTGAATACTACTAAAAACTATGAAAAATTCTTATTACTCTTACTATTTTTTCCTACATGTTTCCCAAATTTCAGGAAGTCTGTTTTTTGAGCTGGAAACAAATTATTGTGAATATTCCCTCCATCTCTATTTCTGTTGCTAGTAGAGATTTCGGAAGTTAGGGAAGAGCAGCCCCGCTTGCAGTTGTTGCTCGTGGAGAAAAGTCAGTGTGATTACCCCAATATCAGCGACCAGCCCCATAGCAGCTAGAAAGAGTCAATCCTAAGGTCCCAAGGACCTATAATATGTAAAGGTTATGCTATTTGCAGATAGTGTTTATTATTATTTGAAAATCTTAGGAGCTGAGAAGAACAGAAAGCTCTTTTTTTTTTAAAGTCAATCCATGAAAAGCATGGCTGGAGGAGATAAGATGGGTGGCTTAATTCCTCACCTTAAAGTTCATCTCCATCAGTAATATTAATTAGTGCACGGTTGATTCAATGTAACAAGAGCATCCTCTTTCCTTAATTTCACCCTGTATTTGGTAAGGGCGTATTCAGACTGATTTAGAAGTCCAAAAAGTCCCAGTTTTTGTCCCCCCCCCCCAATTTCATTTAAGAGATACATATACATTTAAAAAAGCAGTCAAGACTGCTCTCTTCCAACAGGCCTTCCTAGACTAGTACTTCCACTGCCTTCCACCAATTGTCCTGCTGTTCTTTTAATAGTTAATTAACTGTTAATTGTTATGTGTTTTAGGGAGTTGGTTTTAGCTGGGTTGGTGGGTGGGGAGGATTGGGTATGTTTTTAATGTCTTTTAATGTATTTTAATGAATAATGTATTTCATGCTGTTCGCCGCCTCGATCCATGTGTAGAGGTGGGATACAAATAAATATTATTATTATTATTATTATTATTATTATTATTATTATTATTATTATTATTATTCCCATAATATTTTCCATCAGCTCCCACTATGATTAAAGATTTTTTATACTAGCTCCTTGGATTGGTTTATTTTAACCCAGGATAAAATCAGAAGGAATGGGAACAAAATCTAGGACTTTTCCATCAGTCTGAATGTACCCTTTAAATCAGCCATACCTTTATGATACTGAAGGCTCGGATGAGACCTTCCATAGGGCAAGCTGGGAGGGATGCCCTCCAACAGAAGCTGCTAAGGCATTTACACATTACATATTCCTTCCATTTCCACTTGAAGTTTCTATCATCCCTGTATGAATTTGAAGAAAACAAAATAGAGGTAAATGTTTGAAACTTAGTTTGGGAGAGTTTTCAAAGAAGTAGCTGTGTTAAGTCTCTTGCAGCATAAAAAGGAGAAAACAAGGAAAAGTTTTAAAAAGGGAGTCTAGCAGCACCTTTAAGACGAACTGAATTTTATTTTTGCATGTGCTTTCATGGTTATAAACCCACTTCTTTGGATGCAGTATTACGTGGGTTTGTATCCATGAAAGCTCATGTGAAAATTAAAAAAGAAAAAGCAGTTTTAAAGGTGAGGTGCTGCCACATTTCTTTATTGTTCTCTCTTCTTTTCTTCATCCTTTTAAATTTAGGAGTTATTGCATTCCAGAAACTATATGCATTGTATTGCTCCTCTAAACTCCTGGCTAAGTCTTCAGGGAGAATGAAAAGAATTTTATAGAAAACTTCACACAGTTCAGCAGTGTTACTACTTCTAATCATGTTTGTATGCAAAGACCAAACTGGCTTATTAAACTTGTTAGGTAGATCAGAACACACAAGAAATACACTCTTACCTCTCCTCAAGTGCATCATTTCAACACTTAGGCCATTTCCGCACTACACTCTTATAGCGCGATTATTCCACTTTCAACATCCTATGGAATCCTGGGGTTTACAGTTTTGGGAGGGGCCACCTGGCCCCTCCCAAAACTGCAAACCCCAGGACTCCATAGGATGTTAAAAGTGGAATAATCGCGCTATAAGAATGTAGTGCGGAAATGGCCTTAGAGGTGTGGAGATTACTTCTTCTCTACCTAACATTTCTCTGAGTCTGTATCTATATAATTTTCCTCTTCTGGAAGACTTGGAGCATCACTAGTGTGTTTTTCTCTCTCCTGGGTTATACTGCTCATACAGCAAATTGAATGTCTGAATATTCTGCCTTAGTTGTGTGTTTTTCCAGCCAACCTTTTCTTTTTTTAGAAGGGGTTCAGATGAAGAGAAACCAAAATGACTAAAGGGCCAAAGTACTTCCTTTAGAAGAAAGAGTACGCATTGAGGGATACAGTAAAAGTTTGTAAAATTATGGATCATGGAAAGAGAGTAGATAAGAAATTATTAGACCTCACTTTTAAAACTAGAACTCAGTATCAGACACTCAAGCTGTATTGATTGATAACTGATTGATGAAAAACTAAAGAAAGCACTTCTTCACACAATACACATCAATGTAGGAAACTTTAGTATCATTAGCTGTTGTGTGCCTTCAAGTCATTTCCGACTTATAATGAGCCCAAGGCAAATCTATTGTAGGATTTTCTTGTAAAGGGTTGTTCAGAACGGGTTTGCCATTGTCTTCCTTTACGGCTGAGAGAGTGTGTTACTTGCTCAAGAGAGTGTGACTCTCCCATGGCCAAGTGGGGATTTTAACCCTGGTCTACAGAGTCTCAGTCCAGTGCTCAAATCATGAAACCATGCTGGCTCATGGAGAAATTGACAAGAAATGGTAATGTCTGCTAGCTTTGATTTTTTTAAAAAGATTGAACTAAATCTCGATCCAGTGATCTTGGCTGTGATGAGTCAGGGAAACCTCCTGCATGAGAGAGTATGACTTGCCCAAGGTCACCCATTAGGTTTCTTTGACTAAGCAGAGATTCAGACTCTGGTCTCCAAGGGTCCTAATTCAACACTCCAGCCTCCTCACCATGCTGACTGTCAAGGTTATCTTTAACAGATTAACAAAAACTGAGGACAAACAGTGTGTGTTTGTGTATGCATGTGTGTAGATTCCAATCTTCATGGCCTGCATATGGCGCTTCCTGTGAAATCGGAAGGTCACATCCAAAGAAAAGGCCACAGTGTTACCCTGAGATTTGGGGGTCCCCAAGGGACGCCTTAATGTGCTACACGTGATGGGGAAGGTAAACTCAGCATAGCACAAGCAATGGCAGTACAAGAGACGGGTAATCTAGCAAGATCTTCTACCCAGTTTTTACAGGATCAGGCCAAGCCAAAAACCACACACAAGGTCCAATCAATGACTTTATTAAACCTAAGTATCACACATCAACACATACACTCACACACACATCCAAGGGCCGAAGAAAAACAAAGAGTGGAAATAGGATAGAGGGATGGTTAGAGGTTTCGTAGTTTGGGGTGATACTACACCATTTCCTGAAGTCCTTGGTCCAGGAAAGCAGCAAAGGAAGTAACACTCAGCGAAAAGACACTGAGGGGATCACTCAGCTGCCAGGAGAGGGGAATGGCCTGTTGGTATGACCAGGAGTTATCCAAAAAACCATACAAAAATGGGGATTATTTGTAGGAAAATGTACCTCGAGGACAAATCCTCTCCCAGGGAGAAAAAAACAGGATAGCAATGGAAAAACAACTCCACACTGGCACCTCTTCTGATATTAGAAGATAACAGGGTGTTACCAGAGATTCAGGATCTTCTGCCGATTTGGGTTGCGGTGTGAGTTTATGTAGATGGTCCTTGCCGGATAAGATTTTACTGCTTCCAGTGCCCAACTTGTGGGAAAACACCTCAATCCCTTCAAGTTGGCTCCTCAAAGGTTGAGGACCTTTTGTCCATTGTGAGTTGGCACAGCTTGAGGTCTCCTGTGGCTATGTGACAGGGGAGTTTACTGACCTGACCTGGTTTTCCGATTGTACGACCGCTGCTGCCTCCGTGCTCATCTGGGTGACCTCTCGGGTGTTTTAGATTATGTTTTATTTCAAAGTTGTAGACCCTGGGACAGGGTTTCCAAGGGAGCAACACACAGTGTGACTTTTTTTTAATTAATGATGGTTCGCATTTATTATAGGAGAAACTTTATGAAATTCAGAGAACAGTCCAGTGACAAAGCTGAGCATAGGTTGTTTCCCATGACCAAGATCAGTTGTCGCCCACTTGGGTCAGAAAAAGTTTCACTCTTTGGAGGCATAACGAACTGTCAAAATTGGACATGGAGGGAACAGATATTAAGTAGCATAAAGTCAGAACTCACTAAAAATATTTTTCAAGACAGTACTTCATCCCTCATAATCAGAAAATTTGGGATTATTCCTTAAACTGAATTGTTAAATTGGGTAGTGGGTTTTTGAGAAGCATGTAGTATTCCTGAATACTCTTGCAACTAAATTCACAAAGCTGATTCCCCATCTGAAAAAAAACATGGGCTAGGCAAAGTCCTACTTTAAAGGTGACACTCTGATCTTGTTCATGGTAGTTTGGTGAGGAAACCATGGGAAAATGTGCAATGCCTGAAGACCAACACTTTGGCTCTCTTTGTTCCTTTTTCAAGGAGGACCAGATGACAACTTGATAGAAGGCGGTGGGACAAAGTTTGTCTGCAAGCCTGGAGCCCGAAATATCACTGTCATCTTTCACCCACTTCTAAGGTAAACTTTTTTCATTAAACTTGTATGCATGAAAATTAGCATATATGTACAGGCACTTGGCCCTGTGATCACACTTTCAATTTGTTTGCAAAACTCTGAGCTGTTTTTACATGTGCAGGCCAACTGCATAACCTGGTATTGTTTCCAGATATAGTGTCTTAAGTCCTTTTTCTTTCTTTAAAACAAAGATGGGCAATGTGTGACTCTCCAAACCCTTTTTGGATTGCAACTCCTGTCACTGCTCACCCTTGGCCATCTTGGCTAGTCTGAGGGGAGTGACCATCTGGTAATATCAAGAGGCCCGCATATTGCCCATCCCTGATTGAAAGAGAAAGAAAGTCAAGTTGCTTGTCAATATGGTTCTTCTTCGTGGTCTCTGTGCCTTCATACACTAGGAGCTTTAGCGCCTGCGCGGTAGCGTTCGGAAACTTCTAGAGCTTGTTCGCTTGGCGGGAACCCCTCCCCCACGCCGGTACTGCGCATGCTCCTCCCGCCGAGCAACGGTCTCTCCTCAGTTCTTTCTCGTCCGCCGTCGCGTACGGAAGGTTCTTTAGTTTGTTCCTCTCACTTTTGTGCTTGGCTTGCTGTTTTCACGGTTTTACGGATTTTGGACTGTCTCTGACCTCTCTTTCGGACTTCCCCTTCGGCTTTGGTCTTTTCGGATTTTTGCTGTTTGGCGTTCTTCGTCTTATGTCCGCGCTCTTTAAGAAGTGCGTGTCCTGCAGGCGCAAGGTTGCCCTCAACGACAGCCACAAGGAGTGTCTCTTCTGTTTGGGTGAGTCCCACAACATCCGGACTTGCCCAATTTGCCGGGATTTTACTCCCCAAACTCTCCGCAACCGGTCCGCGAGACTCAAGTCTTATTGTTGGGAACAGTCTCTGCGGGCGATAGACGAGACCTCCACTTCCAAGATGGCCGACAAGAAGACGACCACGCCATCGACGGTATCGGCGGCTGCCGTTCCGTCCACCTCGTCGGTATCGGGCTCGGTACCGGCGAAACGCCGATCTCGGCGTTACCGAGGATCCCGAAGCTGTCGGCGGCTGCCAAGTCAGCGAAAGGATCCTCGACGGCGAGGAAGGCTGAGGCTCCCCTGACGGAGACGCCTGCTAAAAAGCGCCCTGCTCCGGACGGAGGCAAGGGCAAGGAGAAGGAGAAGAAGAAGAAGAAGAAGAAGGAGAAGAAGCGCTCCCCGGCTGGGGACGTTCAACCTCCTACTCCTACTCCTACTCAGCAGCCTTCCAAAGGGCGAGGCGAGTCCGTCCATCTCTCGGATGATGAGATCGAGGACGTTCCCCAACAGCGCCCGGACTCGCCTGTGGCAGACCCTCCAACCCTGGTGGAGGAGCGCCACCGCCCTCCTAGCCGTCGCAGGTCGGCCGACCTGCAGCAGAGAGAGCCCTCTGCTTCTCCGGAGCGGCGTTCGACCTCCTTCCGGTCCCGGTCCCGCTCTTCCGAGCGTCCGGTGGCCTCGCCGCCTCCTAGGGAGACAAGAGAGGAACAACCTCGATCGTCTGCCTCCAGATACACCTCGGCGTCCTACGTGGCCAGGTACGCGAGGGAATCTGAATGGAGAGAGCGCCCGGCCTCTTATCAGTCACATTCGCCATCGTACCGGGATCGGTACCATCGTGGCCCGAGTCGCTGGGAGACCTTCCGGAGGTCCCGGTCACCTCGTCGACAGCGCGAATCGCGCTCGCCTAGAGGGGACGAGGCTCGGTACCGTCGACGCCGAAGCCGATCTCCGTCGGACCGCCGCTCCTTCAGCCGCTCTCCCTCTCCTCGATATCATAGGGCGAGGGAGCCTTCACCTCGGTATCGGGCGATTTCGCCACCTCCTAGGGTCACGGCAACGGCGATGCGCCCTACGGAGTCGGTGGTGACTGAGCGGGCTACGACGACGTCAGCCTGCCAGACTACCCCTGTCACCACTAAGAAGGTGAAGTCGGTAGTCAGCCAGCCCAAGCGGGACGCTGCTGCTACCACCGCCCCGGCTGCAGAGAAGCCTAGGAAGGCAACACCTGTGGCGACTGCGAAGGAGCCGGAAAGCGAGCGGCGAGAGGACTCACCGACCTCAGAGTCGTACGACTCGAGTGCGGAATCAGAGGTGTCTGAGGCGGCCTCCCAGGAGTCTCCTCCGCTGGGATTCGGGGACCCGATCCCAGATTCTGCTCCAGAGGACGTCCACCAGTTCTCTGCGATGCTGCTCCGCATGGCTACTACCCTCGGCCTTAAGATCGCCGATGCGGAGCCGGAGGACGACGATCCAGCCTTCTCCGTCTTCGAGGAGAAGCGACCTTCCACGGCCCCGCTGCCTCTCCTGCCCCGGGTATCCAGACTGGTGAAGGCCGCCTGGGATAGGCCGGCCTCGGCTCAGCCGATACCGCAGCGGTTGGAACACCTCTACAGGGTGCAGAAGGATAACGCCGGTTATCTCTTTAATCACCCTGCACCGAACTCTGTGGTGGTCGAGTCGGCAGCAGATGGCCTCCTCCAGGCACGCAGTGGAGATTGCCTCCCGGGTCATGGCGGGATCCGTCGGCCTGCGCCGCCATGCTTGGCTGTGACCGGCCGACATCCAGGAGGACACCAGAAGGAGGATTGAAGATCTCCCCTTCGATGGTGAGGGCCTATTCAATTCGTCCACAGACGAAGCTTTGGACAATCTAGTTAAGGCGAGGCTGACCGCCAAGAAGATCGGGCTACAGCCAGCCACGCAAGCCCGCAGGACCTCCACCTTCCGCCCATCCTGGCGACGATCTTCCACCTCGTCGTTCCAGCGTTCGGCCCAGTCTGGACAGTCGAGACCGTCCTCCGGCTCATCGGCCAGACGCACGATTAGGCGACGCCCGGCTTCGTCCAAGAAGTCCTCCTCCGAGACAAAGTCTCGGTTTTGACGTGCCTGGCAGGACCTACCAATATCCACTCTTCAGCCTACCATCAGCGCTCGGAGACCGACCGACTCTTGCTCGACATCTCGCGGAGTGGCAGTGTGTCACTACGGACTCTTGGGTGCTTTCCATCGTCCGTCTTGGCTACGCCATCGAGTTTCTCGATATTCCTCCTCGAGGCGTTTACTATTCCACGCCGTCGAGTCCGGCCCTCCTGGAAGAGATCCAATCCCTCCTCCAGAAAGGGGCGATCGAGCAGCTCCCGCAAGAGGCCAAGACCACCGGCTTCTTCTCCAGGTACTTCACGGTACCGAAAGCCAACGGTACCCTCCGGCCGTTCCTAGACCTCAGAGGGGTGAACTACTACATCCGCCCCAAAAGGTTCAAGATGGTCACGATACCGTCGATCCTGCCCTTCCTACATCGAGGGGACTGGTTCGCCTCCATCGATCTCTGAGACGCATACTTCCATATCGCCATTCGCCCGCAGCACAGACGGTACCTCCGCTTCGCAGTCGACGACACCTGTTACCAGTACAAGGTGCTGCCGTTCGGACTCTCGACTGCCCCAAGGGTCTTCACCAAGTGCATGGCCCCGGTGGTATCCTTCCTGCGGACGAAGGGTGCTTCTGTCTTCCCTTACCTCGACGATTGGCTGTTGGTGGCGTCCTGCAAACAGAGACTTTACCACGACGTCCACATGACGTTGTCACTCCTGACCCGCCTTGGTCTACGGGTGAATCCGAAGAAGTCCCACCTCGAGCCGGCGAGGATCTTGGACTTCATCGGGGCGACGCTCGACTCAACCTCCGCCAGGGCGTACCTACCAGAGTCTCGAGCCCAAACCCTGATCCGGGCCGCCGCTCACGCGCGTACGGCCCCGACGTTATCTGCGAGAAGCGTCCAGCAGCTCTTGGGCTACATGGCTGCGACGACCGCTATGACATATCTCGCCAGGCTGAGAGCGAGACCTCTTCAACACTGGTTCGTCCGCATATTCGACCCCCTGCGAGACGAACAGACTCTCCGACTGCAGCTGCCGGGAGACGTCCGCTCATCCCTCCGATGGTGGCAGTCGCGACGCAATCTCATGTCAGGGATGCCTTTCCAACAGCCGACACCGAAGGTGACGGTAACGACCGACGCCTCCCTGTATGGATGGGGTGCCCACTGCGGCGATCTCAGAGTCCGCGACAGATGGACCGACGACGAGACCGCTCTCCATATCAACGCGCTGGAGCTACTCGCCGTCTTGAAAGCGCTACGGGCGTTCCGCCACGTCGTAGCGGGGCGGACGGTCCTGGTTCTGACGGACAATACCACCGCCGTCTGTTACATCAACAGACAAGGAGGGACTCACTCCACAACCCTGCTCAACATTGCGCTCGACTTGTGGGAATGGTGCATTCGCCTGCATACGCATCCCGTGGCAGTTCACCTGGCCGGGCAGGAGAACACCACGGCAGACGCCCTCAGCAGGGACACCTCATCCCATCACGAATGGTCTCTCTCCGGAGAGGCGTTCAGACTGATTCGGGACCGCTGGGGCGAACCATCGATCGACCTCTTCGCAACCAGGGAAAACGCGAAGTGTCGCCGATTCTGTTCCAGAGCGGGCCACGATCGTGCCTCCATCGGGGACGCTTTCCAGTTTCCGTGGACCGGGGAACTCCTCTACGCGTTCCCGCCGTTCCCGCTGCTCGGCCGGACGATATCGAAGATCCTCGCCGACTGAGCCGACGCGATCCTGGTAGCCCCGTACTGGCTGAGGCAACATTGGTTCGCACCCCTGCTACAAGCCGCACGAGACGACCTGCTCCGGTTGCCACCGACACCGGACCTGCTCTCCCACTCCGGCGGCCGAGTCCTCCATCCGGACCTGCCACGCCTGGCCCTCCGTGCCTGGAGGATATCGCAGTAGACGATCCCGTGCTCGGTACCGTCCTCGTCGCGGCCAGGAAGGAATCCACCCGTCGCAACTATCAATACAAGTGGCGACGCTTCCTGACCTTCGCTAACGAGAGGAGTGAGCCGGTATCGCCTGCGGGGCTCTCTACCGTCCTGCACTTCCTCCTGCACCTCCGGCAACAGGGGCTGGCGTTTCCATCCCTGAAGGTGTATCTCTCCGCGATCGTGGCATACCAACCGCCACGATCGGCTGCCTCGGCCTTCTTCAGGAACGATACCGTTAAGCGGTTCCTGAAAGGACTTCATCACCTCTACCCGCCGGTATCGCCGCCGCTACCGCCGTGGTCCCTCTCGCTGGTGCCCTCGCAGCTGACAAAGCCGCCCTTCGAGCCGATGGCGACCTCGGATGATAGGCTCCTCACCATGAAAACTGCCTTCTTGGTAGCGGTGACCTCAGCGAGGCGAGCGGGTGAGATCACAGCTCTTCGATCCGATGAGCCCTTCACGGTCTTCCACAGAGACAAGGTGGTCCTGAGACCTGACATCTCGTTCCTGCGTAAGGTGGTGTCCAGTTTCCATCTCAACCAGGACATCATCCTGCCTGCCTTCTTCCCGAACCCGACGACACCGTTGGAGCGGTCTCTCCACTCCCTGGACGTGCGTCGGGCCGTGGCCTTCTACATGGACAGGACTGCTTCCTTCCGACAGACGCCGCATCTCTTCGTTTGCTATGGCCAACGTCGGAAGGACCTCAAAGTGTCCACCCAGCGCTTCTCCAAATGGGTGGTGAGGACTATTCAACTGGCGTATGAGCTCGCGAGGAAGCCTCCGCCAGTCCTGCTTCGAGCCCACTCCACCAGAGCGGTGGCTACTTCTGCGGCCCTCCTGCGAGGAGTTGACCTGCATGAACTCTGCCGTGTGGCGACCTGGTCCCAGCCATCGACCTTCATGCGCCACTACAGGCTCGACTGCCGGTCGCGCAGAGATGCCCGGTTTGGACGTGAGGTGTTGGCTTCCGTGCTGTAGGACCTGACCCGCCGTCCGACCGGTAAGCTACACAGTCTCCTAGTGTATGAAGGCACAGAGACCACGAAGAAGAAGAACAGGTTGCTTACCTGTAACTGTGGTTCTTCGAGTGGTCATCTGTGCCATCATACACACCCGCCCTTCCTCCCCTCTTTCTCAGGTCCCTGTAGGTTCTACGGCGGACGACAGAACTGAGGAGAGACCGTTGCTCGGCGGGAGGAGCATGCGCAGTACCGGCGTGGGGGAGGGGTTCCCGCCAAGCAAACAAGCTCTAGAAGTTTCCGAACGCTACCGCGCAGGCGCTAAAGCTCCTAGTGTATGATGGCACAGATGACCACTCGAAGAACCACAGTTACAGGTAAGCAACCTGTTCCTCTGAAACATGGCTTAGAAGTATGTGGCAATGCTTGTTCAAGTCTCAGAAGCATGGAGGTAGATTTCTGATTACAGTCAGCCCTCCGTATCTGTGGGTTTAATTTTCATGAACTCAATTATTTGTGAGTTTCTTCAATCCCTGTGCCCCCAACTCAGGCATTTATTTTCTAGGGGGAACCTCCCCTCTCAGCATTGCTGATCAGTCTGCATAGCCCTTTAAAATCGTACCTCCAGTCTTCCTCCTCCTCCTCCTCCACCAACCGCTGCCTGGCCATCTAAGGACAGCTTGCAGCCCAATTTGTCAACACCATAGCCCTTTCCCGATGCCCCCCATGTCCCCAAGCAAGGAGATGGGCAAGAGAGGAAGTATAGGGCTACTGTGCTGACCCCTACCCTTCCCTCTCTTTTCTCTGATCTGGTTTGGACCCTGGATGCCTGCTCCCCCACCATGTCTCAGAGGCCCCACCACCACCGCAGACACACACTCATTTTGATATTTGCAATGTTTCCATTTTTGTAAGGGTCCTGTGCCCCTAACCCTAGTGAATGTAGAGAGCCAACTGTATCTGGGGGCTTTGACACACCTTTAGCTCCTTGTCTCTCTCCATAAGTAACAGAATGAGTAAATTATACAAATAATGGAATTGTGCTGGCTGTAAATCCTTGGGTATGATCCTTTCTTAGCTAACATTAATTATGAAGATCACTGATGTGCCCATATTTTCCCATTCTGATGAGAAAGGGAATTGGTTCTCCCCCACCCCAAATCAATGAATGTACTTTACTTATTATACTCATTTATTTAAATGTTTATACCTTTTGGAGCAGTTTACAATACAATCAGCATAAAACAACAAATAATAATAATTTTAGAAGACAAAAAAAATCTTAAATCCTTTATCAGTTAAAACCAGACTTATGAAAGTGTGTAGATTATGGTAAGTAATGAATGGACAGTGAGAGAAAACATTTCCTTATGTTACTGTCAGAGAGTAATGTAGATGCGCAAACATTAAAATTTTCTACACTTGCAGTGTAGCAATCTATTTGTAGTGACACGCCCATGCTTTTGTCATAGATGTCTGTGTCGTTATCTTCATAACCTTACTGCAGTTGCACTCCATTGTCGTCTTAAAAACTCAATAGCAATCTTGCTGGGTTTATTTCTCTCTTTGACCCCTTTGGCAGCAAACAATGTAATTTATTATTGATCAGGAGTGGGGAAAAGTTTAGTTGTAGCTCATAGCAAATTGTTTATCATTCACTGCCAGTTATGATTAATAAGCAGTGAGTGAACGTTCCAGCTGCTGCAAGGTAAGCTGATTTCTTGATAAACAGGTTTCCAACTTTACAAGACTGCAAATGAAGCCACTCTCCCTGTGGAAGCAGAGTGTCAATTATTAAAATACATTAAAAATTCTCAGCTGGAAACTCATCAGGGGCTACTAGGACTTGCAAATACCTGAACTGAGTAAGGTGCAAATGGGAGGCATAATAGAGCGCCATTCGAGTGTAATCTCCTCACTTCTGCCTTCCAGTCTAATGATTGATTTTGTTTTTATCATCAGTGTCCAAGTAACAGAAGGTTTGTTTCCCTGCTTGGTAGTTAGCACACTTTACCTGCTGATGTTCATGTATGTTTCCCAGTTTTTTTCTATACCTCTTGCTTCCTTTGTTTCCAACTTTGCATCGTATCTATTTTATGAACCACTGTTTGAAAGATTTGCTTGAAATTTGCACTGACAGTCATCTTCCCCTTTGCTTTGGGACAAAGCTTTGGACTGGAAAGGTGAGGATGTGCTGGGGCTGTTCTTAAAGATTGAAACAAATATATATTTCCTATTATTATTTATTGCATTGTTGTTGTTGCTGTCTGCCTCAAGTCATTTTCACCTTGCGACGACTCTAAGACAAACCTGTCACTGGGTTTTCTGGGGCTGAGAGTGTGTGACATGCCCAAGTTCATCCACTGGGTTTCCGTGCCCGAGCAGGGAATCGAACCCTGGTCTTCAGGGTAACAACTCCAGTGCTCCAACCACTGCACCACGATGGCTCTGGATTGCATTATTGTATTCATTCATGTTTTCCTTTCTCCCCTGTCCTCAGACTCAAGGCAGTTTACAAAAATTAAAGCAGGTAGAAATAAAAGTTAACAGCACTGAAAAAAAAAAAGTTAAAATAGATTTAAGCCATCAATAGAGTTAAAAGCCATTAAAAAGCTTATCTACAAGATGTATGGAAAATACAGCACTTTGTTAAAAGCCCTTTCTCTGTAAGCAGCCACGCCTGTCCAAAAAATTAAAATAAAATGATAAAAAATTCTTCATCTGCTGCTAGAAAGACACTAGGGAA
Organism: Ctenosaura bakeri; assembly: GCA_948474755.1. Lineage (NCBI taxonomy): Eukaryota > Metazoa > Chordata > Lepidosauria > Squamata > Iguanidae > Ctenosaura > Ctenosaura bakeri. The sequence continues at coordinate 148,428 of CAOLHI010000252.1, read as the reverse complement.
AGAACCAGTCTAGTGTCTCTAGGAAGGGAGATCCACAGCCTGGGAGCAGCCACCAAGAAGGCTCTGTGTATCTTAATCAGCTTGCCAGTACAAGAATATCTATGGAAGGAGAGTGACTTATGACCCTACAGTTCGCACTGAATGCTACGTGGCAAATGGAATAATTTACAGGAATCTTGTAATGTTCTCCATTGATATTAGGTACTTGTTGCGCATTGGGTTGGACTACCATTGGGAGAGTTGCCTACAGCAGCTCTGTGTCATTATCTGCTGCTTTTATCCCCTAGTCACAGGTTAGGTGGAATGAGGTGTATGAAGTTCTGGGGTGTAATTCAATTAAAACCCTAATCCACTTGGAAGGCTATCCTGAGGAAGGGCTGCGCTGAATGCAACAGTTTAGCAATGTAATCGACGGCCCTTGCGGTCTCTAGGATTCTGTGCTTCTATCAGTGAAGGGTTCCTGCATGGTAGGAGGGTGGACTGGATGTCCCCTGTGGTCTCTTCCAACTCTAGGATTCTATGGCCATTTCCACACTAGCCTGTTCTAGCGCGATGATTCCACTTTCAACATCCTCTGGAATCCTGGCCAGCCCCTCCCGAAACTGCAAACCCCAGGATTCCAGAGGATGTTGAAAGTGGAATCATCGCGCTAGAACAAGCTAGTGCGGAAATGGCCTATGATTCTATAAGTGGTGGAGCTGCCCTCTCGGACCTGGATTTAGCTCTCATGGCCCAGAGACTTGTGTGCAAATCAGTTGCACTTTTATATGTTCGAAAAACATAAACCAGCAAACAAACAAAACATTTGTACGCAACAAACACCCAAGTTAAAGCAGAGTTACCTTCCTTTGATGGCAGCGTTTGTTCTTTCAGTTCAGGAGACACGTTCAATTAAGTGACAACAGTGTAGCTGTTTTCTTGAAGTGGGGTGCTGGTTGTTGTTTTTTGAGCTCAGATTCTGTGAAGAGAGGGAGTGGGTGTGCTTACAGGGGCTTGTTTAAAGTCAGCGGCTGGTTCACAGCTCAAATGAGATACACATTGTCAACTTCTGGCTCATTTAGAAATTGCTACCCCGGGAACAGGGAAAGCACAACTTGTGAGCTTCAGAAGGGTGCTAGGGACCCTGGCCCTTTTCGCACGGGCTTTCTCTCACGAAATAGCCCTGTGAGCCTCGCGGGAGTGGGAGCGTCGCTCTGCACGACGCACTCCCACTTCCGCGGCGCTCATGGGGCTGAAGCGTCGTGAGCGCGGATTTTTTTATTTTCGGCTTTAATCGAAAATAAACGGCGCTCGTGCAAGGCTCCCGGCAGCTTCCCGCACTTACCGGAGTGCGGAGCGCCGTCGCAGGCAGGCCTGTCGCGCTTCCTCCCCGCTTCCTCCCCCCGCGGTGCCTACAGCTCCCAGGGGGCGCTGCGGAAGCTGGGGGCATGGCTGAAGAGCGCCCATCGCGCAAGAAGACTCCACGTGCGGCAAGGAGGCGGGGGAAGCGGCGGCGTTGCAGGAGAGGGTTCTCACGTGAGCCTCCCTCCTCCATTGCGCAAGCACCGGCGCTGCAAAAAGGGCCCCTGTTTTGTGGGCCACAAAGCTTCCCAAAGACCTCCAAAGATTCCAAATCCCCATCCCAACTTTCTAAAAAAAAAAAAATTCGGCTGGAAAAAAATGGCCAGCAAAACACTGGGGAAACTCACTCTCTCACACACAAACAGCTACAAAAGTGTAGTAATTTATGAGTGCTTACCCCCATTGTCCTCCCAAACATTTACATCCTGTGTCAGATTTGTTTGTTTGTTTTATCTTTTTAATTTATATCCCACCTTTTTCCCAGTGATGAGACTCAAGGTGGCTTATGCTTTATTAAAAACAGCAAATTAAAAACAATACAACAATACCAGTAAAAAGTATAAATGTAAAATAACTTAAACAATTAACAAACAATTTACAAACTTAAAACCATTAAAATTCATTAAAGGTCTATATATAAACCAACAAAACAGCTCAGCACACCCTTGCCAGCACATTGCTGTCGGTTTCTAGAAGCCTGATGGAATAAGAATGCTTTACTGGCCAGTAGAAAGAAAGCACAGAAGGAACCATTCCTGCCTCCTTTGGGTGAGGTGCTGCTCCGAAATCTGGAAGCAGCCATGGAGATGGCCCTCTCTCTTATTTGTATCAATCAAGCCAGGAAAAGTAGTGGGACAGAGAGAAGGGTTCCTCCTGAAGATCCAAGGACTCTGATGGGCTTTTATAGGAAGATATGGTTCTTCAAGGCCTAAATATTCTGAGAGCACTAGGTTCCATCTGATCTTGGAAGCTAAATAGGCTCACCCTGGTTAGTACTTGGATGGGAGACCACTAACAAATATCAGGTATTGCGGGCTATATTTCAAAGGAAGTTGCTGGTAAAACCACCTCTGAGGATTCCTTGCCTAAGAAAACTCTAGGGAATTCATGACTTATTCACCGTAATAAGTCAACTGGTGACATACATGGTTCTTCAGATATCCTGGATCCAGACCACATAGGGCTTTATAGATCATCACAAGGACTCTGAATGGTCCCCAGAAGCAGACCATCAGCCAGTGGAGCTATTACAACAGAGGAGGTTTGTCTGGCTCTCTAAACTGGAAGGCGTGAAAGACTTAGACTGGAAGAGCTAGACTGTGCCATGGTTGAGTCTTCTACCAGCCCGAGTGATGGACCTGCAAGACTTGGGGGGGGGCTGAGTGGGAAGGGGGGACATTTTTCTTTCTTCATAATCCTTTGACAACCAATCTCGTTTATGAAGCGTTTGCCGCTAATGACTGCGACGCCAATAAACTCTTGCTAGCTTCAAGCTCATTCCATGCCATCCTCAGCCGCCGCATTGTGTCAGGGAGACCATTAGGGAAACGCTTCCTCCAAAGTGTAGTTCTGACTGTTCATCTTTAGAGTTTTTGTCAGCTTGTCACAACCTGTTATCTGACGTTATCTTCATCGCTGACATTCAACGAGCATATAAAGCAGAATGAAAACTTCTTCTCTCTTTGTGTGTCTCTCTCTCTCTTTCTTCTTCTTCCTCTCTTTCTCTTTTTTCTCTGCTTCTTCTCCTCTCCGTCCTCCGTCCCAGCCTCTGTCAAATGCAAAGGATACATTTTGAACAGCAATTTTCACGACACACTTTGGTTTCATTACCAGCTTGATGGGTAGGCAGTGGAAATAATGCATGTCATAAAAATGGTTAGGGCAAGATTTATGACGGGAAGATCTCTCCGCATTGTCACAGGAGGGTGGATGGCATTTCCTATGTCTTAACCCACTTCCCCCACCCATTTTTTTTGCCAAATAACACAGCAGTAATTGTTAGGGAGAGGAAAAACAGTTTTACAGAAGAAACCCTCCTACTTAAGCTTGCTAGGTAATGGACTTGCGAGAAGTAAAGAGGTGTGGACTATAAATATTTGTTAAACATGATGTCGCTAGCGCTATGCATCAAAGCAATGGACAGCGTCGCAAGAAACCTGGTTCCTTTCTGTGACCGACATAGCTCCAGCACTGTGTTGCAGTCGCCAAGTAGCCAAGCCAGAAAATGAGCTGAAGATCAGCAGAAGGTTAAGGGCAATTCCACAATCCTAGAATCATAGAGTTGGAAGAGACCACAAAGGCCATCTAGACCAACCCCATTCTTCCATACAGGAACATGTAACCAAAACACTCCAGACAGATGGCCATCCAGCCTCTGACTAAAAACCTCCGACGAAGGAGAATCCACCACACTCCCAGTCGGTGTGTTGAAGCACAGGAATGCATGAACTTTGTGCATGTAGACCCTAGCAGTATCTCCTTTCAGTTAAAACTATGGCAAGAAGATCATTGTACGTTCTGCCTCCTTCCTCTGGTGTGAGAATGATAAAGGCCCCTCTTCTCTTGTTTGACCCAACCAGAGCAAAGCCATTAAATCATGAAGGACTAACCAGTAAAAGGTGAAAGTTTTTACAATCTGAAGGGAAACCAGAGCATCTTCTTTTCAGTGCAGACTAACCAGTAGAATTTGGGCCATATTTTTATAATTCACACAAAAAGTACAGTGGACTGATCCTTTATCCTTTTTAAGTTAGAATGCTTGTGAATGTTCCACTATGTCATAGCAGTTCAGTAGAGTACTAGACAACCAAGACATATGTATGCAGTTTCCATACATTTTTTCCATAATGTGTAAATCTTATTGCTACAAAGCATCATCACCTGATTTTTCCTGCTGACCACCTTCTTGAGCAGATCATCTGATCTGCTACCTACAGCATCATGAACTCCTCCGGGGGAAGGTAGGAGCAATAAACATGTATTTCTAACCGTAATGATTCGTGCCTCACTAATATATATTGTTAGATTGCGGTTCTACATGGGGAAGCCTTTGAGAAGTGCCCAGAAACATCAGCCAGGTGTTTGAATATTGTGTACAACACTGGTGTTGAATCAGCTCTCTGTCTTCTGGTTTGTTTCTGAATCCAGTCCAAATTTCTGGGTCTTACCTACCATCCTCCCATATACCCCTGCCTGAAATTTGCATTCATCACATAGTCAGAGACCCTATTATGTGTCCCAGCTCCTAGTGAGGTGAATCTGATGGGGCCAATATGAAATTCCATTCCCTGGGCAGCTCCGTGGTCCTTTAGACAGCAAGTGAAGATACTATTGTTACTCTGAGGCTTAACTGTTTAGTCCCACTTGCTGATTTTACTCCTATCCACTAGCTTTAATGTAGAGCATTTATTTTATTAGAAAGCTAGTGTGGTGGTGAAGGAGCCAACCTGTTGTAGTGGTTTGAGCACTGGATGAAGACTCTGGAGGCTAAAGTTCAACTAGTGGCTTGGCCATGGAAACCCACCAGGTGGCTGATGTTTGACAAGTCATATTCTCTCAACCTCAGAAGAGGGCAATGGCAACCCCAATATTGCCAAGAAAGCCCCATGATAAATTCACCTTAGGGTTGCCATAAGTTGGAAATGACTTGAAGGCACACAACAACAACAGCAACAATGTGGTGGAGTGGTTTGAGCATTGAACTGAGACTCTTGGAGACCAGGCTGTGCCACAGTGGAAACCCATTGCTTGATCCTCGGCAACTTGCAATCTCTGAGCTCTGTCGGATTTCCGCACAAGGCTGTTGTAGCGCTATGATTCCACTTTCAACATCCTATGGAATCCTGGGGTTTGCAGTTTCGGGAGGGGAGGTTGAAAGTGGAATCATAGTGCTACAACAGCCTTGTGCGGAAATGGCCTCAGAGAAGGGCAGTGACAAAGGCCCATCAAGTAAATCTTGCCAAGAAAACCCCATGATACTTCATCAGAGGTAGGAAACAACTTAAAGGTGCACAGCCTGTATTTTATGGTGTGTTGCCTTGTGTACCACTGAGGTTAGAGGAGACCTGAAAAATGCACTAAACAAATAAAAAATACTCCCCCAGCAGCGATTCTGTTTCTCTCCTGTTCAACAGCGTAAGACCCGAGGGTGGCATAACAGAAAGGATGATGAAAAATAATTTAAGGCACTCTGAAACATATAAAACAAGTCAAATAATTGGAAACAAGCTAAACAGATTAAATCCATATAGTTTTAAAGATTCAAGACAAGATCCTTAGACCCCAGAGGCTTTAGTAAAGAGCCGTGTTTTTAGCTTGGTATAAAAATCCACACTTATTGGACCTCCAAGGGAAGCACATTCCACAACCACAGTGTCACTACCTATTTGTATGGAAGAGGGAGTGGGACCATTTTCACACACCCGCCTTGTCTCTGATACAACATCAGTTCCATGTGTGGGCTTAGCGAATGCCATATGCGAATGAAACATTTCTTTGCAAACCCAGCATACATAGGCCTGCAGTGTGTTCTCAGGACAGACAAGAGCTTAGCTTTCTCTTGGTCCTTCTACCTTCAGAACAGGGAAGAGAGCCTTGTCAAGTGGCTGCTCCTACCCTCGAGCTCCCTTCCAGGCTAGGCTGGCCCCATCCCTGCTATCCTTTCACCAGCAGGCGAAGACCTTTTTGTTTAAGTAGACTTTTAAGGTATAAGCAGGGAAGCTGTTACTGAGATCTTTCATTTATCTTTTTAAAATATGTACATTTTAAATGATTTTATATTGTTTTATATGGAGATTTTAATTATTGTAAAATGCTAATTGTTCAAGGTTTTTTGTTTGTTTGTTTGTTTGTTTGTTTGTTTGTCTTTCAAAAAACTTCTGGAGGATTCCTTGGGTCTCATTCTGGGAAAAGCAGCATGCAAATGAAATAAATAAATAAGCACAAGGATGCTGTTTGGACCTGTATTTGTTGGCTTCTGTGTACATGTCTTCTTTGAAAGTTTACGCTCACACACAGATGATTTGAGTGCAAGATATTTGAACATTAGCTACAAGGGCTTGCATAAGTACCAGCCAGGAAAGTGAAATCAATGGAACACATTTTTTCATTTTTCTGAGTTTGTCTGCCAACAATTGCCCTTCTTCTGGCCAATGTACTAGAGTGTTCTTTCCAAATCTTTGCCAGGTTTCTGACGCAAGACAAGAATCCAGTAGCATCACTGTGACTAAATTTCTATCAAAATGATAGTCATGTTTGTTTGAGCATGAAAAGTTATAAAGGAATCCAGTAGCATCGTTGAGACTGACTGGGGAAAGAGAAGTTTCTGAGCTGGAGTCTATGTCTTTTTATGCTAAATGTCTTTGAGTCACAGTAAGAGTTAGAAGGCAAATGCTAGACATTTTCCAAAGTGGTTATACTACTATTAGTGTTCCTGTATTTGATATTATGTAAATGTGTATGATTTTGGAATATTTGATTTGTTCTGTTGGCCATAGTATATTGTGCTTTCTTCAGCTTTCTTGCAGTCTGATTATGTTGTTTTCCTGACAGTGGCCATAGTCAGATGCATAACACAGAACATCAGGATAAATCACCAGTGGTGATTCATTGCTGGGCTTTGACAGAATTTTAGCTACAACCCTAAATGTACTTGCTAGGCAAATTATCTCATTCAACTGAGTGGAATTACTTCTGAATAAGAATATGGATCTTTACTTCTTTCATTTTCATGCTTCCAAAAGCTTTCCCCATCCTGGTCACCATCAAGAATTCGTGATTTTTGCAGTTTCTGTGAAAATTTTGTTTGTACAGAAAAACACAAAAAAACTCCACTAAATACAGCATTTTTTGCACAGAATGCATTGCATTTTGAGGAACTATGGCATTATGTACAGAAAAACATTTTTTTTTTGCAAATGTAATTTTCTCAAAAAAGTCTCAACATGTGAAAAACTATAATCAGAAATGGGCAAAATGTCTCATATTGAGATGTCCTGAGAGACCCTTTCTCACTGAGAGTGATAATATTTGTGAATATCCTTTACATCCCTATTTCTGAGTACCCCTGCATAGGATTTTGCTGTCAAGATTTTACCTGCTTTGAATTTCAGTATGGATTGGACTCGCCTTTCTCCACATTCTGCTCTGTTAATAGCCAGTTACTATATAATACTATATGTAGGGATATAGTATTAAGGGATAAGGGATACATTTATCCCAAACACGCTCATCTGTATTAATGTGAATGAACACAAAGAGTCAGATTTTATGGGGAACAACAAGCCAGAACTGGGAAGTGGAGATATGTGCTGACCCTGGGGTAGACAACCTAATTTCCAAGAGGACAAATGTAATGCACGGAGGCCCAGATTAATTACCACCGCTTAATGGGGCCCGCTTGTATGTAATAAATGAATAGCAGATATTATTTTCCAACAAGCAAATGGTTCTTTGAAAAGAGTTGATTCTTGGGAATAGGGTTTTTTTTTTCCTTTACAAAGTCATGAAAAGCTAATTAGACATCCAGCCTGACGAATACACACACATGATTCCCCCCCCCCTTGATTAGATATTGTAGGAGGTGCTGAAGTATGAAAATTAGGTCTACGGAAAAAGGCTGGTTGCTGCGTCTGCCGTCCATTGATAGCCGACATCTGCTCAGGCGCTAATATTGTCAGGGGGTTGTCAGGCTTGCTCCGTGGTGGAGCATTTCCCATTGGCGGGCAGGAAATGAGGTTGACCAAAACTTGTAAGCTGGTGGGTTTGCTAAGGAAACTCAGCCGGGCCAACAAGCCTCGCGTAACATTTGTTCGACATCACTGAGTTTCCCTTTTGTTGGTTTCAGCTGGCGTTTGAAAGACACTTGGCTCTTCAGGGTAATAATAATTTTACATATGCTTTATGGAGCCTGTTTATTACCAGACAATTGGATAACAGATGGCTTCAGTCTTGATGCTAGTGGAGAGAAGGCAGTGAAGATGCCAGAGAGAGGGACAGGAGACCGTAGCCTTTCAGGCTGTAGGGAAGCCGTTAGTCCTAATCCGTTTGAAAGCTGCGAGGATATCTTGTATTAGCCACACTTCATTAATATCAGGCAGCAATTAAAAATGGTTGCAGGGAAGGAGCGGAGAGCAAAAGGGCTCATTGGCCTGAAAGCAGAAGTTCTGTTTAAATCACTTCATTTGTATGTCACAGAAAGAGGTGGAAAAGTTAAACTATGCTGGCATCCCAGCCTTTTCTCTCCCTGTCTTAGAAGGAGGCAGCATCTGTCAGACAACCAAGCGCCGGATGGAAAGCTGACAGTGGTACATCCTTCAGTGATTCTTGGATTGCTGCCTTTGATTTAGTGATGGGAAGGTTTAAGTGCCACTGAGATCATGTCTTGGAGAAAGTCGATAACTGGCAGGAAAGCTGCCATTATCAGTGTGGTGAGCCTGTTGGATGAGGCCAAGAAAGTGCCTCTCCAAGCCAGAACAAAATAGTGAAGAGTGTCACTCTCTTGCACCAGTTGTAATGACCCAGAAAGGTTTAAGGAGAGTCGCTTTTACAGGATCAGCCCTGACTCCCTGAATAGCAAGATGGCAAAGTCTCCCTCCCAGCAAATTTTTCATTCTTTGTCGTCCATCAAATGCTAATACAGTTTGTTTGGTTGGAAAGACCAGGGACCAACTCCAGTGCATTGTTCTGATGCAATAGCTAAAGGAGTTATCCATTGTATGAGTCTGCCCAAGGCCTGAGATCCACAAGTGAGGTCTTTCGCTCAGTCCCACCACTGTCCCAGGTGCGGTTGGTGTGGAGAGGTGGCTTTCTCAGTGGCTGCCTCTAGGAAAGCTAAAATAGCCTCCTCTCTGCTTTCTGCTTGCAGGCAAGTGAAAACAGGCTTTTATAAATGACAGGCTTTTAAAGGGCTATAAGACCTGTATTGTTTAAAATTGTATTGTTTAACTATTTTTAAGGTGTATGCCTAAAATTGTATTAGTATAAATAGCTTAATTCAGTTTTAATGATGACTTTTTCTATGTTTTTGTATGGTAATTATTTTAATTTGTAAGTCATCTTGAGTCCCTATACTGGGGAAAAAGGAAGAGTTCAAATCAAGTTAACAACAACAGCAACATAGTAGGTGAGACAGTCAGCCAGAGAGTCTGCTCTGATACAGAGTGCTTTGCTCAAAACACATCTGGTGTGCATTTTTCAAGTTTATATACTTGGACAATAACATTGATTCTTTCATGAATATGCCTGGTGCATTACAGGGACCAATGCTTTTGCATTCCCCCCTCCAACCTAACCAGCTAAGTGTAAGATGTGACGTTCAGGTAGATCGAGGCCCCTTTTGCTAACATTGGCTTAGTTGTGCTGATGTCACAGGGGATCATTGCCTTCTAAAGCTAGACAGCCAAGTGCCCATTCGTATGCTGAGACCTTTAAGTTAGATTTTGAAAGTTAACAAGCAACTTTTCTTAAACCACATAAACTTTGCTTGCATCTTAGTTGGTACAGATTGGCCTTAAAGTGAAAAGTCCGTGGTAATAGCCACAAATGCATATACAGTATTAGGAAATGATAGATGCAATATCGTATATGAACTAATCACTGGTATATAAATAGGTTTATGACTTTAAGTCAACCTTAATGTTTTCATTTTTAAATGCTGTATTAAAACCCTATCAATGTCGGGCCTGGATGATGGTCAGAAATAGCTACTTTCATGTGTTATTTTAATTCTCTTAATAGAACCAGTAATGGGGAACCATTACTTGATTGTCAAGGAAACGAACTTAAAAAATACGCCTAAGATGATACTGGGAAGCCGGTGTACTGATTTGAGTGTTGGACTAAGACTATGGGAGACCAGGTTTTCTCGGCCGTGGAAAACCCATGTCACACTCTCTGTGCATCAGAGGAAGATACTAACACCCGCCCCCCCGTACAATCTTGCAAAGAAAATCCTAGAATAGGGTTGCCTCAGGTTCACCATACATTGGGAATGAATTCAAGGCAGACAAGAACAGGAACAAGGTGGTGCTGAGTATTCTCTCTTCCCTCTCCTCTTCTCTCTTCTACCTCCTCTTCGACCCCCCGACCCTATTTTAGAATACATGTAAAGAACCTAGTATAACTTTAAGCTGTATCTTTCCTTCTCCTGTCATGTCAGTGATGATGCAGCTAGACACGTATGAGTTGCAGAGATCTCAAATGGGCACAGATTCAAAGCAAACAATTAGCACAGACTGTCAAGGACTTCTTGGCTGTTGACCTTTAGCATGCTCTCTAAGAAACACAAGTTGGTTAATTTTTTTTTCGAAATGTCTTGGCACACACGCTTATATAAATTTAAATGTACACATAAGCTGTCATTTTGTGTCCCAGTTAAACAGTTGGTAAAACCCATCACCATCATCTACATACACAATTCTCCTGGGATGTCATCTGGAGGGGTTTGATAGGGAGGTACAAACTGGTTATGATGATAGAAGTACCACCCACCCCACAGAAAGTTTTGCTACAGTCATTCCATTGAGTTGTATGTTTAAGCACCAGGTCATATTTCCAGAGCTTCCATTAGATCTCTAATTCTTGTGAACAATCTACAGCAAAGGGATGGGGAGCAAAATGTGGCCAGTGGACTGCATGTAGTCTTCAGGCCAAAATGTGGCCAGTGGACTGCATGTAGCCTTCAGAGGCCAAAATGTGGCCTCTGAAATCCCTCCCAGACCCCCCTCAATTTTTAAAAAAAGTGCCGATTTTGGGGCAATTTTTCATCCCCAAACTGGCCAAAACTGCCTGAAACAGGCTATAAGTGTAGGGGTTTAGTTCCCCCACGCACCAGAGCCTTCCAACCCCCCAAAACATAGAAAGCTTTAAAAAAAAATCTAAAATGGTAGGTAGACGTGGTGCTACACCACCTCTGGCATGCTGAAACACAGCGCTGGAGGAAAGCCAAGCAGAAATGGTCCCTGGCCTTCTGCAGTTGCCCAACCCTGGTCTATATCAAGAGCACAACAGATGTCATAGCCAGGTTATTTCTTCCATCACTTCATTCATCTGGTTCTCTGCAAGTCTGTGCTGTACATAGGTGAATTATACAGGCATATTTAAATTTAAAACAAGGTTAAGCCAGTTGTTTTGACACTGCTAAGAGGTTATAAAATCGGTCATTACAGAAGCTGTGTATGTATGGTGGGGTGGCGGATTCATTTTTGTGCCATTGTTAATGTTTTATGAGAGCTGACAATCTTGCCACCCATGCCTTATTAGAGGTGACAGCTTATGAAAATCCTTCAGGTGTGGCAGTTTCTTTCCTCCACTAGGCAATAAAGCACCCCCTCCCCTCACTGACACGCAAGCACCAGGAAGCAGCCGGAACAAAATTCCTTTTCCCTCTCCGAAGCATTTGTCTTGTTCCCCCGTCTTGTCAGGGAAGGCGCTGCATCTGATCAGTCAAGTTTGGATTTTGCAAAGATGTTTTGCCTGTGCTATAAATCAAGACAGCCTGTCATCGGCTGCCTCTCTTTTCCCTTTCCAGCTTTCTCTTCCCCAAAACAAACGTGGCGCAAGACTAAATAATATACACATTCTGACACATCCTGTTATACAACTCTCTGACAGTCATATGCGGCTTTCAGAGTCTTTGCTGGTAGCACAAAAGTGCAGGTTGTTCCAATAAGGTGTTTTTTGCATTTAAAAAAGAGACTGCAGTTCTTGCATAGTTTCTTTTTTCCTCCTTCCAAAGCTTGTGGAGTTTTTGTTTGGTTTGCTTTTCTTTTCTTTGAGTGGGGAGATCCTTGAGCTTAACCTTCTTGAGAAGATAAAGCAGGAAGTGTTTCTGGTAGTCTTAGCTGCAAAGTTTGACGTAGCTGCATCCACACAAGGGATATATCCGTGCACATTTGATGCCAGTGGTTGGTAAATTGTGGGCCTGTAGCGGGTTAGATCAAAACAACCTCTTAGCTGGAAGAGCAGGAACTGGTTTGCATAATGCTCTGGCTGGTTAACATGGGGTGCAAGTGGGAGTCTCGGATTTGCACCCAAGTGTCTTGTGCCGGCAGCCAGCCAAGCCTTACAGCGGCCTAATTAGCCTGTTTTCAGTAGCCAATGAGCACAGTTTGTGAGCAGATTACTGGTCATCATTTTGCAGTAAATCCAGAGAGACAGTCAGGTGGCAAAATCTGTAGATAAGGCAAATGTCAAGGGTTCTAGGAGTGCAAGCAAGGAATCCGAATGTAAGCTAGGTTGCTTCCACCTATAGGAGTGGTTGGCTGCAACAGCTTCCTCCCATTCTGGCCTCACTTTATATAGGCTCAGAGTCTTCCATGGCTATTGTCCTAATTAACGAGTCCTTATTATAAAAAAGCTCCGAGGCGCCTGGGCTCTCCCTTTTCCACTGACATTGGGTGCTCTAAGTGTTGTCCCTCTCGTTTCTCTGGGGTGTGGCTGTGGGGAAGGGTCTTGTCTGGCTCCTGGGATAGGGGTGCGACACCAGGGAGTTTGATGGGAAACACTCACGCAGCAATCTTCAATCTGCATTCTATCACTAGGAATGTTTTGCACGACCATTTCTCTTTGTTACAATTTGTGATCCTGAGGTTTTCCGTCAGCCAGCACGTGGGGGCTTATAGTTGAATCTGTCACTGGAGTAGCAGAGGACAGGGTAATGATTCAGAGTGGTTCACATGGGACCGCATGTATCTTGTCTTTAGAACAAGGAAATACAAAATCATAGAGTCACACAATTGAAAGGAGCCATTCTAACCTCCTGCCATGCAGTAGCACAGAGCGAAAGCACTCATGACGGATGGATATCCAACCTCTGTTTAAAAACCAAAGATTCCGCCACCTTTTGAGACAGGCCATTACACTTTTGAACAGCTGTTACCCCAAGGAAGTTCTTCCTAGTGTTTAGGTCAAATCTCTTGCCCTGTAACTAGAAACCGTTGTCTTTGTAGCAGTGGAAGACAAGCTTGCTGTATCTTCTGCATCAGTGCTACTCAAAGTTGTGCTCTGTGGGCCAGTACCAGACTGTGAGCTGCTAGTTGCCAGTCCCTGGTGAGTTTCCAGGAAAGAAAGAAAGAGTTGTGATCAATGGCACAAAGTGGCACTGGTCCCTGGCCAGTTCTTGTTTTTCTCATATACTCTGAAGCACTCTGAGTTTAGACAAGGCATACCTGTAATTTCCCATGAAGAGGAGGCTAGAGAAGCTAGGTTGTGTTTCAGGGCAGCTATGTCAGAAGTGATCTCACAGCTCTTGGAGAGAAAATGAGTGAGAATCACAGACTGGGGAGCATAGAGTTTTCTGGATTCAGACCAGTGAAAATACATGTGATACACCTGGATACATCCACCAAGAAGCTAGTGTTCCTGTGAAATACACGATTTTTGTATCAAATCTGAGAAATACATTTGCACTCATGTCATCTTTACATTACCAAGTCTGTCTTTTGTCAAGAGAAAGGAATATGTAGGAAGAATTTTGTTTCTAGGGTGGATGTATGATCTTGCGCCCCCCATTATGTACATGAGTGTAAGTACCAGGGAGGGGGCTGAATGAAGGCATTGCCCCCTAAAGAAGAATTCCGCCCTCCCAAATGACATTTTTGTCATTCCTCAAATTTTTTTAGTTGACCATTTAAAAATGCCATTAGACATCCTGCAGAAAGGAACAGGGAGTGCTTTGAGGGTGTTCCTGCATAGCAGGGGGTTGGACTGGATGGCCCGTGTGGTCTCTTCCAACTCTACATTTCTATGATTCTATGATTCTGTGATTCTAGGCAAAGTTAACCAAGAAAATGCAAACACAGCAAATAGAAAAGTTCTAGGCATGAACAATTTTCAGTGTTTCATTATCTACTATACCTACAATTTGAAGACTGAAGGAGGATTGTGTTTGGGCCAGCAGAATTTTTATGTTGGGGGGTATTGTCCTCATTTTGCCCTTTCCACCGACTATATCATTAGTTATATAGAAAATTAGAGTAAAACATTTTCAAATAATTTTGGCCTTCACTTAGGTATCCAGCAGGATATTTCTCCCATGCAAGTTTGTTGACACAGAATAAAACTGGCACCAGATTCATTGTCAGTTGAGGGCAGCAGCGTTGCCATGTCCGTAACATCCTAAATGTAATGTGAGCATCCTTAGGACACATGCTAGGAAAAGCATCTGTTCTCTTTCTGAAAAGTCTTCTGAATTACTGATTGCAATAAGGCAGAGCGATTCTTTAATGAAAGCAAAAACAAAAAATTGAAATACAAATATTTAATAACTTTTTCCTAGTGGTTGCTTGACTTGAAATTGCTTCTGCTTGGAAAACTGGCAGCTTAACTTTAGAGAATGGTGGAAGCACATATGGGACACCTGGTTGCTTTCTTGAAAAACGATCAAATAATATAAGAAGGATCACAAGAGACACAAAGCAAGACTATTTTATTGAAAAGTGGCTCCTGTTCATTGACTTTATAAATATAGGCACCCACTTGAGAGGACCACTGGGACACCACCAAGATCTCTGGAAAGATGTTCTATATTTGAACACTTGATGAAGATATTGAAAACTCTACAACTATTACCTAAAACCATAAGGTGTAATGAGATGTAATAGCTATACGATCCATGCAAAAGAAGTTTGAATGATTGCATTCTGATTTGGTTGGCATTGAATAACATTTTGTGTTGTTTTTTTACCTTGTAAATTTTTGATTTTAATAAAATTTAATTAAAAAAACTATTTTTTTAAAAAAAGCAAAAATGCAATATTGTCCACTGTGTGTTGCCAGATTTTGACAATGCAGAGGAAGTAACCCTTGCACTTGGAATCCCTTTGTTGGTCAAGGAGATCTGGTGAGACTACACACAGCCAAACCACAAATTTCATGGGTACAGGATGCAACCTGACTAGAGTGAAATTAGATTAACGAAAATGCCAGGGTCCAATCTATTGTGTCATGGTTTCAGCATTCCTGCCTTCTGTGTAATGCTTTCTCGGATTCTTGACTCTTAGAATTGTGCTTTGCAGAGTGTGATCAAAGTTGCCACTGTCGTATTAGAACACAAAGGCATAACTGAAACTTGGACAGAGATCTCCACATCTGGAATTGCTTCACAACCAGTAATTGCTTCATAGGTCTACCATTAAAGATGTGCCAAATGATAGGAAAATGTCATACAGCTGCCAAGTGTTCCAACTATGGCTGATTTTGATAATAAAGATGCAGTTCCACAGGTGGGAAAGCAGTGCTAAAAGACTAATCATTTTTCCCTGATAATGATTACTCCTGGATAGGATTCGTAGTTATCTTTTTGGCACTACAGTTTCCATAGTGATCCAGGATTTTCAGCATGATGTTCAGTTATGATGATAGCACTCTGTGATAATGCATTTCATTTGTAAGCGTGCAAAGGTATTTCTTTCTTTAAAAATATTCAGGCAGAAGGAATGCCTACAAAGTTCTGTGTGTGAGTTTTTGTTAACAGAGAAGTCTAGGTA
Organism: Ctenosaura bakeri; assembly: GCA_948474755.1. NCBI lineage: Eukaryota > Metazoa > Chordata > Lepidosauria > Squamata > Iguanidae > Ctenosaura > Ctenosaura bakeri. The sequence continues at coordinate 132,601 of CAOLHI010000252.1, read as the reverse complement.
AACTTGAATCCAGGTCAGGTGTCTTTATCCCTCAGGCATTTTCCTTAGTGTTTATGAATATTTGCAATTTGCATTTTTGGTTGTTTCTGTGGAGATATTTAGATGGTGTACTAAAATTACAATCTGCTTTCCCTATACATCCACATAGCATTTGCTACCATATTATTATCACTCTCTCCTTCCTTCCCATCAGACTTTAAGATGAGTAGGACTTATCTGGACCTCCAAATGCTATTGGACTGCAGCTCCCAGCATACGTTGCCATTGTCTGCACTGGGTAGGGCTGCTGAGAATGGCAATCCAATGACAATTGGAGGGCCAAACAGTTTCCACCACTGCTTTAAGATAATGGCTCATTCTCTGTACTTGAGTAATATGATAAGAAGATATCATACAGATTTCTTGATGTTTATACGTGTTGTGGGCCTGTAAGTCATTTCTGACTTAAGGAACCCCCAAAGTGAATCTATCATAGAGTTTTCTAGGCAGGATTTGTTCAGATAGGGCTTCCCATGACCTTTCTCGCAGGCTGAGAGAGTGTGACTTGTCCCAGGTCACCCAGTTGGTTTCCATGGCTGAGCAGGTACTAGAACCCTGATATCCAAGCTTTCTTAGACTGTGGGCAGAGAATTCAATGGGAATTCACTTCTGATGACTGGATTCAGTGCAGCAGCTGAGCAGCTCTTTGAGTCCAGAAGTTCTTTCCAAGATTGAACTTAACTTGCTTCCCCACTGTTCTAAAATGGCAGCTTCGATTTCCTCAATTTGAAGAGGTGACTAATTGGTTGCAGCTCTTTAATCATTAGCTGCAGCAAAGAAGCTAACCTGTATGTTATCTTAGCTGGTTCCCAAAACATTTATGTGCCCAGCATGATAGCTGTTTGCATGCTGTGGATGGTGTTTTGACACCTTTCAGCTCATCTTAATGTCACTTAAGATGCATTAATTAATTAAATCTTAACTTAGTGTCACAGTATAGTGGGCACCATTGGCCTGAGACACAGACATTTAAAACACTTTTGTCTCTTGAGTAAAATTAATATCAGATTTTTATTTTATTTTATTTTGTCTCGTTTTAACTGCGTATTATATTTTACATCCTATTCTTACAACTGCTTGAGAATTAACAGGTTTTTAGATTATTTATAATGGTGTTTTTTTTTTTTGCTAAAATGCAATACATGCTTAAAAAAAAAACAAATTCCACAGAGTAACTCTTTTAATCTTCTGTGTGCCACAACATTTTCTATAAATCTTGCAAGTCTGTAAATGTAGACCTTCACTAAAATTATGTTATACTTCACATATATAAGATCGGAGATAATAACATTAGTTCTGTTTGCAAAACTAGAGAGTAATCAGCCAAAGGTTTCATTTCAACAGATTTTTTTTTAAAAAAAAGATTTTGAAGTGGAGTAGATTTCAAGAGGGAATAGAACAGATTGGTATGAATTTTTGTGAATGTGAGTGGGTGAGGGAATAATAAGCCGTAACAAGCACACCCAAGTGACATTGTGTCCCTTAAGGACTTACGCCCACCTCTCAGGGCTCTTCCAAACACAGATTTTAATCACACCATTGCCTTGCCTCTTTCATTGAATTTTACAGGGACTTAAGAAAGGGTCAACCTTCACTTTCAGCCCTTGGATCCCCTCCCTTCCTATTCTGCATTTTTTCTTACCATGGAAAATGCATTAAAGAGAAGAAGTTAGGACAGCCTCAAGGAGCAGCAGTTCCCCCAGAGCATTCAGTAATCCTTCAGATTCCATCGGTCTCAAGGGGTGGACCATCTTAATAAGTCCTCTACCCCAGGAGGGAGGATCTTCTACTACCAAACCAAACTTCACAAGGAAATGAACTGACCATGACGAGGGTTGTTGAAATGCCACCCTAAAATCAGATCATCTTCCATTTTTTTATTTATTTAATTTAATTATTTATTTGTATCCCGCCTCTCCATATGGATCGAGGCGGCGAACAACTTACAAATAGCATGTATTTTCGAAACATTTCTATACATGCCCCCAACAAGCTGGGTACTCATTTTACCGACCTGCGAAAGGATGGAAGGCTGAGTCAACCTTGGAGCCGGGCAGGATCGAACTCACAACCTTGTGGCTTGCAGTACTGGCATTTAACCACTGCACCACCAGGGAAATGCCCGACAACTGAACCAAGACAATAGCAAAGACCAGAATCCATGGTATGCCCTACCTCATATGTTGGATCAGCAACATGCTAAGACAGCCCTCTGGTTGACATGGTAGCATGAAGTACTAAGCTGGCCCTGCCAGGACAGTGTTAACATATATGTTGAAATAACCCAGAGCACAGTCCTAGGATGTGATGGAACATACGGATAATGGTTTCCTTAGTGGTAGAAAGCTGCCCAGCAAGAGGTTGCTAGGCAGCCAGAATGGCCACTCAAAAGGAAAACCCTGGTGGCACAGTGGTTAAATGCCAGTACTGCAAGCCACAAGATTGTGAGTTCGATCCTGCCGGGCTCCAAGATTGACTCAGCCTTCCATCCTTCCGCAGGTCGGTAAAATGAGTACCCAGCTTGTTGGGGGCATGTATAGAAATACATGCTATTTGTAAGTTGTTCGCTGCCTCGATCCATATGGAGAGGCAGGATACAAATAAATAATTTAAAAAAACCCAGCCCCTTTAGTATGAAGGAGGGGTTGCCTGAGTGAAAATGTATTCATAGTGCACACTGAATTAAGAGGAGTCAGATTTTCAGAAGAAGGGCAGAAGCTATGCCGGGTCAGCATAAGCCATGCCAGGTCAACCCTGGTTAGTACATGGATGGGAGACTGCCAGGGAACACCAGGCTCTGTAGACTCTATTTCAGAAGAAGGAACAGGCAAAATCACCTCCGAGTATTCCTTGCCTAAGGAATACTTGAATAGCACTGGTCTAGATTACAGGTAGTTGGCATAGCATAACCGGTGCAAGGAAATATGGGTCTAAAACATTGGAGAACCTCACTTATATAACCCACTCTAGACTTTTTTTAAAAAAAATGTCTTTCTTAATGCTTAACATACAAATCAAGACCTCTTTGAGTTTTCCTTTTTCCACAGATTGGGTAGTCCACAAATGTTAGCTGGGCAGGGAGAAGAAGAGACGGAATACAGGAAAGCAGAAATGTATTAAGAGTTTTATTAAAGCGTTCTAAGATTGACTGCTTTATTTCTGGACTCTGGTGTAGCAGAAAAGCAGAACACAATCTATCAGAAATGTCTCCGGAAATGAATGAGCTAACTTGTGTGCCTGTGGCCCTGCTGTCATTTATTTCAAGGGGGGGTCAGGTCGGAGGTGCTGCTGATGGACTGCGTCCAGCGTCTTGGTCTTGTTTTATTTTCTTGGCAGGGAGTGATGGCAGGTTTGAGCCTGGAAGAATTCTCTCTTTTTATGTGAAAACATTCCCAGTGAATCACAGCTCAGGTGGGGAACCGTGACCCACTAATAAACAGTTCCACCTTCTGTAGGAAGCCTGGCTGCCACAGAAAAGCCAGGATTTAATTTGTGAAATGAACCTTTAAATTCAATTGTGCCGCTTTATAGCGGCAGCTCTTGTATTGTAAAAAGCCAGGGAGCACTCTTTTAATGCCACTGATTTAGACTTATTTATGTCATTTGGGCTGCTGCATTGCTTTTGAGTTTTTGCTTTCTGAAAACAGTGTAAAATAAATGGCATAGAGGAATGCAAAAGTGTTATCTCTCTCTCTCTCTCTTTTTGTAAAAGAAAAAAAAACTGCTTAAGTGCTCCTTCATAGAACACCACTTAGAACTAATGAAGTGGCAGTTCTGTGATGCCTTTTAGACTAGGAGAGAACATCTTCTATCAGGCTTTTATATGGGTTTTCTTGTAGAATGAAAGTCTTGCTGGGGAAGAGCATATTAGAAATGCCATTTGCGATGTGTCCACAAAAGTCTTGGCCATGTTTAAATATTTGAAGGGATGCCACGTAGAGGAAGGAGGGGACTTGTTTTCTGCTGCTCCAGAGACCAGGACAAGGAGCAATGGATTCAAGCTGCAGGAAAGGAGATTCCACCTGAATCTCAGGAAGAACTTCCTGACAGTCAGGGCTGTCCGGCAGTGGAATCTGTTGCCTCGGAATGTAGTGGAGTCTCCTTCCTTGGAGGTTTTTAAGCAGAGGCTTGATGGCCATCTGTCGGGATTGCTTTGAGGGTGTTCCTGCATGGCCGGGGGTTGGACTGGATGGCCTGTCTGGTCTCTTCCAACTCTGAATTTCTATGATTCTATGAAAACACCTGTATGTCTGCTCCCCTCCTCCAAAACCCACAACCCACAACCAACAGAAATGTGACCACAAGCTGCTACATAAGGAATTATTTACACATTGTCTCTTAGAGAATCCGTTTACTAGATGAGCTCTGGTTGCAACCCAAGATCTGTCTCACTGTTTAGAAACAATATGAAGGATTCCAGCCCTGAAGTATTCTTGGCTTCCTTCTTCCATTGTGAAGTTCAGTCCCTGGCTTCTCCACAGCGGGAGTGTAAGGACTTCTACTTAACTCTCACCTTTCCCACCAACTGTGAAGGTTGTTCAGCTGTCCCACCACTGCCACCAAATGTTAGGACCTCCTCCTCTCTCACTGCTATGGCATCAAATGCAGATGCCTTCTGGATACTCTCGCGGTTCAGTCTCTGTTGAAAAACTTCCAAAGAAGGAGAGTTTACCATCCCCTGAGGCAGGCTGTTTCACTGTTGAGCAACTCTTACTGCCAGGACATTCTTCCTAGTGTTTAATTGGAACCTCTTTTCTTGCCATTTGAATCCACTGGTTTATTTCCTAATCTGTGGAGCAGTAGAAAAGTAAGGTTACGCCATCTACTGCATGACAGCCCTCCAGATATTGAAATATGGAGATTATAGTGGTATTAACTAGATAGCTCCTTCCTTTTATTTGCTTCCTTGGCACATACAGGTTTCTGCTGTTAATAGTTACAACTCACATGTTAGCTAGTGATGGCCTAGTTCTCCAAGAAGAGAGGAATAGACTGATCCACTGGTGTTACAGTCAGCACAGCAGTCAGCTAAGGAGGCTGAGAAAGGGGTAAGAGGGGAGTTCATTGGGGTTGGAGGAGGAGGATTTGAACTCTTAGGCCCTCTTTGCACCTTACCTTCGTCGCGGCAGTAGGGAGCAGCGCTCGCGCAAGCAGCCATTTGCACGAGCCGCTCACAGCAGGCCTTCTGCCTCCCGCAGCGGATTGCCGGTTGTGCGACCGCCGCGCTAGCGCCCTGCCCCTTCCTTTCGCAGCACAGCCTGGGAGCTGTAGGCTGCGCTGGGAGAGGAAGCGCAACTGGGCCAGCTTGTTCGGCGCACCGCACGCAGCTTAGAGCTGAAAATAAAAAAATGCACGCGTGGGCTGCTTTAGGCTCGTGAGCATTGCGTGAGTGGGAGTGCGTTGTATGGACTGACGCTCCCATTCACGCGACGCTCAAGGGACCCTCACGCAAAAAAAACCAAAAAAAAAACCTGCATGTGAAAAGGGCCTTACTGATGTCACTGGGAGCCTTAAGGGATTGAAAAGGTGCAGATGTTTAGGCTCACAAACAAACAACCTTCTCTCCCTTCCCCTAAACCCAGCCAAACAGCTGCTTTTGTTAGCTGAGCCCAGTAAAAAACTAAACCAAGTACTTGATTGAAGTATCAGTACCCCATAGTTGTAAGGGTTAAAGGGCTGTACACTTCCAATGTGTTCAGTAAATGAAAAGGTATGAGTATGAATATTTATTGCTCAGCTAAAAGCCATCGCGACTTGCCACAATCAAATAAAATATAACTGGACAAAACATCACAGCAACAATGAATGCAATAATATACAATAAAAAGGTTGAAATGAATAATAGCAAGCTTTTCCAGTAAGTAGTGCACAAGTCTATAGAAGGAAGAACCTTAACAGCAAGCAAGAACACAATCTAGGGTTGGGCAATACTGTTACTGTAACAACCAAAACGCTAATAATAGTATTATTGGTAGTATAATATTAATAGTACTGGTAGTATTCACTACAAACATTACTACTCTTACTCCTTCTCCTACAGTGTCAGAGAGGAGACAGTAGAACTGACGAGAGGGAAAAGTTCATGGAATATCAAGACCTACATAGGTGGGGTTGCCGTAAGTCAGAAGCGAAGGCACACAACAGCAACAGCAACAACAGGCTGAGATTCAGTGCCTCTAGAAAAAGAAAGCAACTGTGCTTCCAATAACAATAGGGGCTCTGGAAGCAATGTCGAATGTACTGACCAAAATCTGAATAAAAGTGCCATAAATAGGATCACAATTGCACAGTTACAAAAGCAGCACTGCTTGAAACATGCCACATTATCCAATGATAACTCACAGATAAATTCTGGGATAGAATTTGACTCACAGACGGTCTTAAAACTCCCGTTAATACTACCTGGTAACCTATGAAACCAATAGTAATAATTTGTTGTTGATTCCTGCTGCGTACCACTAATAATAATTTAAAAATTGTGACAAGAGACCTAGAGATCCCCCCAGCCCGAAATGAATGTGGCTGTTCTCATTTTCCTGACTCGTCAATCAACCTATTTTTGACCCACTGGCCATTTTAACCCTAACAATGTGCCCTAGATCATAAGGTGGGTTTTTTTTCTTTCTCCTAAAAACACCATTGTTCTTGTTAGCGGTGATATAGTATTGTTGAATAATGAGACCAGCACTAGCTTGGGTTTCTAGGAAATCTTCAGTATCCTTGCAGTGCTGAAACGACAGGTAAAACAGGGAGAATGATCCGTCAATATCATTAGTGTGATTATGAGAGGTTTCTTTGAAGCTCTCTGGAAATAACACCAAATGTTGTGAGAATGGAGAAAAGATCCAAGGAAATGGCCAGGTCCAGTTTTCGTCTAATAGGTCTCCAGAGCTCCAGGTTCAAGCTCACCCTTCTGCCAAGTTTCATGTTTGATGAAAGGGACGGGAAGCATTTTCCCGAAGCCCCAGTCTAGTTAGGGCCCAGGCAGCAAAAGAGATCACAGGGCCGCAGATCAAAACAGCCAGGTGCACAATGGGAAAGTTTTGAAATTTACCCAAAGTTTGAAAGGTTTACGGAGGGAGGCGAAGGAGATTTCCTCCTTGCACTTCACCTTTGCAAAAGGCGACACTTTAGCCCAGGAGCAAGTTTTCCTCTCTCTCTCTCTCTTTTATTTATCCTGTACTGCCAGTTAAGCTTCACATTTTCTTTCCAAGTTTACATTTAGAAAGCAGTTGCACTGAATGAAAAGTTGTCTTCGGAAGGCATTCATTTCAAAAATTGCACTCCCTGCCTTTCCAGACAATGGAATCTATATTTTCTGAGCACTGAAAGCTGAATCAGGTGCCAGTTCAGATTAAATCTTTTGACAGCTTCTCTTCTCTCTTTCCATGTCTTTCCTGTTCTTTTTTCATAGATGAACATTTCTCTGTTAAATCTCACTTTCTCTCAGTTGTTTCCTATAACTGTCCAGGGTTTTTTCCCCCCGTTCCGGCACCCTACCCCTGGAATTCCACACTCCTCCTTCTCTTACATCCATCAGTCATAATAGTTAACAACAACTACTACTACTACAACAGCAATAGCATTTTTTTTTTAGTTCTTACCTACCTCCTCCCAAAGCTCAAGGCAGGATACATCATAGATTGTATTACAGCTAAAACACATAAAATCATTTAAAATACACTAATTTAAGATTCATAGATATTATTATTATTATTATTATTATTATTATTATTATTATTATTATTATTATTATTTATTTGTATCCCGCCTCTCCATATGGATCGAGGCGGCGAACAACTTACAAATAGCGTGTATTTCGAAACATTTCTATACATGCCCCCAACAAGCTGGGTACTCATTTTACCGACCTGCAAAAGGATGGAAGGCTGAGTCAACTTTGGAGCCAGACAGGATCGAACTCACAACCTTGTGGCTTGCAGTACTGGCATTTAACCACTGCACCACCAGGGCTCCTTATAGGTCTGCAGGAAGAGATAGATCCTTACTACTTTGTAAAATTCAGGCAGTGTGTTTTGCTGTAGAATCTCTTCTGGCATGCAATTCCACAATCTGGGGGTGGCGATGAAAAGGCAAGCGTTGTCAGTCTAGTGCTGGCTGATTTAAGTAAATGGCCCCCAGAAGATCTGAGTGTATGGGGTGGATTGTATTGAAGGAATCTTATATCCATTTAAAAAATGAAATAAAACGGACTGCTTAAAAAGTGTTCCTCTCATGCTCAATAAATTGATTGGTTCTTCTCCTACTCCACCTTCTCCTCGGTGGGGCTTACAAACAGCTTAAACACATACAACCATGGTGGTTAGTTGTTGTTTCTTCTGTTTAGAGAAGTGGCACTGGAGCCTTTTTTTTTTTTAAAGAGCATTTCTTCTGCTCTCCTTCCCCTCCGCTGGGCTTTTTCCACTGTTAAAAATGGGAGAACACAAATTTAACAGGAGATTGGTATGGAGCCCAGCAGGCACAAGTCCCTCTCCAGCTGAAGCAGGCATGAGCTACAGAGAGAGAGCCACATAAGGGCCATGTCAGTCTCTCCCGGGGTGATAGCGTGCCCTGTGTGTTTCCTGGCAAATCCCAGCAGCCCAAGGCCCAGAGAAAAGTCAAGCTGTCAGAACTGTTTGGGGTTGTCACTTCAGAGACCTTCACGGGGGCACCCTTGTGGAATGCCCCTCCTTGGTGCCTTGAAGTAACTAGGACAATCAACCCTAATGCCAAGGCGACGGCAGCTCCCTGTCTGTGGCTCTGAATTTTTCCCTTTGCCAACAATGACAAACTTGTTCCATAGTCAAAAGCTTTAAAAAAAAATTTTTTTAATTAGCAGTTTAGATTAATAGTAGTTTATACTACCCGTCTTTCCCTACCACAGCCGATATTCCGTGATTCAAAGTATGATCAGACAACAACAGTTGGCCCTCCATATCCCTGGGTTTTATATCCACAGATTTAATCAGCACAAGATTTGAAAATATTTTTTAAAAATTGAAAAATCTAACCTTGATTTTGCCGCACACTGAGCACTGTGCTGATATATAGGCATACCGTGCTGTAGCCTCGCACTGTTTCACAGATCCTCATGCTCTCTGTATAGTCACCCCTCCACATTTTTTAGGGTTAGGGGCACAGGACCCCCCGCGGTGAAAATGAAAAAAAAACATGAATAACTCTAGGTCCTCCCAAACCATATTTAACACACAAAAAAGTATCATCACCATATTCAACCCACCGTGGATTCCTTTGAGGCACCAGGGTTCCTCCCACAAGGCAGAAGTGGGGATTGATGGGGCTTATGGCCACCCCCACTGCTGCCCCACACCATTTTTAAGAGGGACTTTTACAAGCCTCATTTGCAGTTTCTCAGTCTCATGAGCTTGCAGTCCCTATTAAAAATGGCACAGGGAGGCAGCAGAGCTGACAGCAAATAATCTGTGAATAATCAAATCTGCAAAAGTGAAACGCACAAATGTGGAGGGCTGACTGTATAAGGCATGTCATTTTATTACACCATTGTATATAACGGGACTTGAGCATCCATGGATTTTGGTATCTGTGGGGGGCCCTGGAACCAAACCCCACTGGAGAATGAGGGCCTACTGTACTATCAAACAACAGCAACAAGCCGTAATTGGTAGCCAAAGAATGTGCATTGTGACAGCTTCCAAAATAGACAGTTCACTTGTGGCCCATCTCTGGAACTGTATATGTCATATATGTTACAAACCAATCCATGTAGTCTGAAAAGGGTCTTTGCATATGGCCAGGTAGATTTAAGATCTTTGTGTGAGATGTTTTCATTTGCTTTATCATAAATTGATAAAATCACAGGGTTTTGATATCTACATATCTGGTCTGTTTTTAAAGAGTTGTCTTTATGCTCTTTCATTTGGGTTCATCTCCACAGGACTGTTGGTATTCCTCCATTAAATGAGTACTGCTTGTTAACGTCATTAACTTTTTGTTTTGTTTTGTAATAATCTGGTGTGAGATGAGAAAAAGAGAGAACAGTAAAGATAAGCTGAAGAATTCAGGGAACCCAATGTAGAAAACTGAAGGCAGTGGAGCTGGAAGAAATACAGGTAGATCCAGAACTTGGAAATGCTATTCGAAAAAGTATGATGTTACTGGTTTGCAATTAAGTTTTAAAAATGACTTGGTATTCATGAGCAGTCTGTAATGTAACACATTACTAATATTTTTCTGTTAATATTGCTTTTAAAAGCCCCGAAAGAACCAGATCGAATGATCAAAAATGTACCCAATATCCCCCAAAAGCAATATTGCAGTAACGAGTAAATATTGCTCATTTTGCAAAAATTGTGATGTTTCTTTCACTTTCTTGGAAAGTTTAAATAAATAAAGTAATATTTATTTGAAAAAGTAATGATTTGGGAATTGTTGCTTTAAAAAACAGATAAAACACGTTAGGAATAATAATGTTTGCTTTTAATATTTTATTTCCAAGGTCTGAGGAAAAAACTAGACATAAAACACCTTGCTCTATCCTGAGCTAAGGTGGGCCACGTGAAATGGTCCAAGGGGGCATTTTCCACCTAGGTGTTTACCTGCTGTGAGCTGTTCCACTCTAATAGGAAATATGTTACAATTTGCCAACAGTTTGCCATTTTTGGGCCCTGCGGGTTAGAAGTCCAGAGTGAGTATCAGCTGGCTAGAACAAAACAAGAGATAAAGAGGCAATTCAGCCACAGCTGCACAAATAAATACAGAAGCACACGTGTTGATGTAGTAAACTCCATGACAGGTTTCTGTAAAGAGGAAAAACAGAAGGCAGTGTTAGCTTTTTCCAGTGAGGGGAACAAAAATACCCTGTAAAGATGGCAGGAAACCCAGGCAGAAAGGCAGCCTAGGCTTTAAGACTTTTCAGATCAGTCCTTTATAGGAGGCAGTCCGTCTCCTTTCCTCATTGGCTGGGACACAGGTAAACACCTGTCTTCAGCTGCAATAAAAGATGTGAACTATAGAACTGAAAGGCCATTGCTGGGACGAAGCACAAAAAGCTGCTTTCTGTGCTGTTTTGAGTGGTACCCCAGATGGGACACAAATCCACAGTCCATGACTTAGGAGGCTAGTGCCTCATCCACTGCTCCCTGTTGCAAAACTACAGGTGATCAATGTGTTAAAAATGGAGTGTGGCTTCATAAAGCAAGCTTCAAGAGGGATCTTGGAGGCTCATTGTGCCAACCAGAGCCTTCCTCAAGTGGAATTGTCTGTCGGTCGGTCTGTCTGTCTCTCTGTCTCTCTCTCTCTCTCTTTCTCTCTGTCTTTTCTCTCTCTCTCTCTCTTTCTGGCTGGGATCCTAGTGAAAATCTTCTACCTCCCTTGTGCAAACTTTTTAAAAAATTTCCATTGGCTCTGGCTGACAAGTTTGTTTTCTTTCTATTTTTAATTGCCAGGCAATGAGGAAGTTTGGGGGGCACAGTGAAAACTTACTGTCATGAGCCAGGCTGAGCAGGAGGAGGAACAGGCTGCCGATTCAGACGGGGACTCTGAGTGGGACGTGGGGGAGGCCTTGGAGGGAGAAGGGGCCCCTGCAGAGACAAGGGAAGGGCCTACCAGCGACTCCCCAGCTGACCCAGGCCCCATACCTACAGCAGAGGAGTCCAATGCTTCTGGCTCGACAGAAGCGGCTGCTTCTGATTCCAGCCTGGAGCTTGCAGCAGACTCTCCCCCACATTCCTCCAGAGGTGGCTGGAGAAGGTGGCAGTTCGTAAATCAAAACGCCTGCTAGAGAAGCGGATGAGATCAGAGGGTCTGCAGCTGCGGGTCAGGTCAACGGACACTTGATCAGTCCCAGCTAGGCTACAGACTATTTAAGGAAGACCCTGGGAATGGGGAGTTTATGGGGCAACAACTGTCATTCATCCCAGACTCTGCTCCTGTCCAAGGGCTTGATATTTCTGAGTTCCTCTGCCTTTGTTTAGGGTGACGTAACCTTCTTTTGCTTTATGGCCTTTTTTATTTTATTGCCTGTGTTTGGGTGCTGTAAACCCTTGATTAATTTACGGTCTGCTCATTAAAAGGCCATCAAAACTCCAGTTGCCGCCTCTGTGTTGCTTGGCCTCCGCCTGACATTGACACTTACCCTTGTGCATGCAAAGGTTGAAAAGCTGTCATTGGCTCCCAGTGGGCAATGTGGTATTTCCCTCCTGTGGCTTATTGAAGGACAATGCAGAATAAACTTCTAAAACTCCATTCTCTGTATACTTTGTTCACAGACATGTGTGTATACACACTGGTAGGAATTTTTTTTTTAATCCCTTAATGTGACCACATGCTATCTAGTAAATCCTTGGGACAAAAAGCTGTTTTTCTGTCATTGGAAATGCTATGGTAGACTTTGTTTTCCTAATAAATCTAGTTGCACCCTGCTTTGTGGGGCTTCCAATGGCCTCCAGTCCAGAGAATCAGAAACCAGAGCACATGCAGAAGGTTCAGTCTCGGTCCTCTGCATTTAGAAAAATCAAGTGGTGGGTGCTAGGAAGGACTTCTGTCTGAGACTTTGGCAAGCCACTGGCGGTCAGAATAGACAACAACACACTCCATAAATGAGTTGTCAAACCTGCTCCGTAAGGCAGTGTCTGTGTGACAAACAAGATCTGTGCCTACTTGGCTTCGGCAGTTCCAGCACCTTCAGTAGCCCTACAGTGTACAATTTTAACTAAATTCAGAGACATCTGAAAGCAAACCCAGTTTTGTCCTCCTTCTCCATTGGTGTTATCCTTGTTGTGTTCATGTCCGTCATTTATTGATTTTCAAAGAACCCCAATAGAACAACTAAGATAAAGATCATGGAGAGGAAAAGAGAGGAACGAACCCACAAATAACTTTCAACATGACCTTGGACAGATTTGTTTTAATGTGTATTTCAGAAACTGTATATCCCTGTCATAAATTGAAAGGAGGGCATATTCTCACTTCACACGAGACCCCTGCGTGCAGAAGCTAGCATGTCACAGGCCATTAGCGGTCATAATTTTGTAATTCAACCTGTCAGGTCTCCTCCCTTTGGCAAGCTGCATAGAGATCCCCCTTGCAGATGTGGAAGCATTAGAGGGGAAGAGACATTGTGAGCCCATGTGGTTGGAGGCCCTTTTCGCTTGAGCAGCATGCCGGAATGGTCATTGGCCCAGAGGGGGCTTTGCGTTTGAGTTGTTGGAAAGCCTCGCATGGTGACACTTTGAGTCTGCCAAGAAGCACATGTTGTTCAGAGGTGAATGGAACGCATGCTCTGAGCGCAAACCTTCGAGGCATGAATGTGGTCAGTTCATGAGTCGGGAGAGAGGCCTTGGTGCTTCTTATGGCCTCTGTGCCACAGCTGCTGTACATGCCGCAAAGATGGTCAGCCCTGTGTGTTGCTACCTTTTAGGGCTTTATAGTAACTTCATTTCAAGTTTCTGTTCCCCTTCTCAGGATGAGTGCCTGTTATATACAAAACAGCACATTGAATCAAAAAAATGATGGCCCCTGTTTTTGATGAGATTCTTGCTGTCCCCCAATCCTGTGTCCGGGATGCTCTTTCACCCCTTGTCTGAAACAATTCATTCAAGCCTTTCAGCAACAGTAGTGTTGTTCATTCAAGGTTGGGAGAATATTGGTATTTGGTATCAGCCTGGTGGACAATATTTTCAGCATAGTATTGTTTTACATTGTATGTCATTATGGACTGTGAATTTATATAACCTTGTTATATATGTTATGAATTTATTTGGTGTGTTTATCTTTTTTTTTTTAATGAACAACTAGCTCTTTGCCTGTGAATTTCTTGTAGATGCCAGAAAATGTTTCTACCTTATGTTCAACATTGTTCCCTTGTGCTTTGTCTAAATGAGCTTTCTGAGTCAGCTGCCATACAGTTGTACGCAGATTTTCTTGCCCACAATTTCACTGGGGAAAATCTGGGCCCTTTTCGCACCGTACCTTGTCACAGCAGTGGGGAGCGGCGCTTGCGCAAGCAGCCACTCGTGCGAGATGCTCACGACAGCCCTTTTTGCCTCCCGCACCGGCTTCCTTGTAGCGCAGCCGTCGCACTAGCACCCCTCCCTTTCCTTCCGCAACGCAGTCTGGGAGCTGTAGGGTGTGCTGGGGGAAGGAAGCGCTACCGGGCCGGCTTGCTGACACATGTGTGCGAGGGCGCCGCAAGCATTGCGCGAGCTTAAAGCTGAAAATCAAAAAATGTGCGCGCGCCCCGCTTTAGGCTCGTGAGTGTCACGTGAGTGGAAGTGCATCATACGGAGCGACACTCCCACTCACGTGACGCTCAAGGGGCGCTCGCGCAAAAAAAAAAAGCATGCGAAAAGGGTCCTGGTCTTCAAGAATGGCATTGCAGTGTTTATCTTGTTTGGAGACTTTTTTGATGGTGGACAGTGGCTCTTTGTTATTGTTAATTGCCAAGAAATTGGCGTCAACTTAAAGTAGCCTTATGAATTAGAGACCTTTGAGACACCATGTTGTGAACTGCCTTGCTCAAATCCTGGAAATTCAAGGCTGTGGCTTTGTTGGTTGAGTCGCTGCACCTGTAATGCAATCTTCTCCGTTTCCTACTGCCTCCCACTTTACTGAACATTATCATCTTTTGTGATGAGGCAGGTTGTCTCATGATATGTCTAAAGTACAACAGCCTCACTGTGGTCATTTTGGCTTCTAAGGTGAATTCAGGCTTGACTTGTTCTAGGACCCATTTACTTGTCATTTTGGCAGTTCGTAATATCTGTAGGACTCTTCTCTGGCACCACATTTCAAATGAGTTGATTCACTTCCGTTCAGCGCTCTTCACTGTCCACCTTTCACACTACTGTAACATGAAACTGGAATATGGCTCCAATATGAGCTTGCTCATACAGGTAGTAAATATCAGTGAATAATGAAGTAAATAAAAGACATAACAGTAGAAGGTGTGCATGTCCTGTGTGAAGGTAAATACATGCAATATTTTATGTCATTTGGGCTGGTGACAGCACTTCTGATGCTTTCAGTGCCACTGGTTATTTTGTCATGGATTCTTTATTTGCATGAACTGCAACCAGTCCATGGTTGACATACATCAAGCCCAATATTTCTATTAACTTTATTATGTGTTAGGTAGATGAAACCATTCAACTCTCAAATGTAAAAAGAGACATTTCTGTACTATGCCATAGATAAAGTTGCCTATGACAACCATACATTTTACACACATATTATAACACTTTGAGCTCCAGAAAACCCCATGATAGGTTCACCTTAGGGTTGCCATAAGTCAGAAACAACTTGAGGGCATGCAACAACAACAACAATTATAACACTAGTTAATACTCTGGCCTCATGAGAACTCTCTTGGCCAGTTTATCACATCTCCTTCTGGTTCCCAGACAGCATCACACTACGTTCCAATAACTCCCTCCACCATTCATATGGTTCTCTTACTCACCTTGGCTTTAGGCAACATATTTCCTCCTACCTTTGTCTCCCAAGGATCATCTTTAAAACTGAACTTGTCACTTTATAACAATACCCACAAGTTTTGCATTTGTATTGCTATTCATACGTACATAAATGTCTGCTCCTGGGCACTTCACTATGTTCCTCTGATGAAGTACTTAAGTCTTTGAAAACTTATGCTACTGACTTCTTTCTCTCAGTTAGTCACAAAGGATCTACAGCACATGTGTCAAACACAAGGCCCATGGGCCAAATCCGGCCTGCCAGGCCATTTCATGTGGCCCTTGTACCTCTCATGCAGCTGCGACACTCCCCCTGCCTGGCGAGCCCAGGGGCCCGCAATGGGGGTATTGAGCTCACCAGGTACAGAGAGGGGCAGGAGGGGCAGAAACAGGCACAGAGAGGGTCTGGGGGCAGAAAGAGGCACAGAGAAGGTCTGGGGAGCAGAAAGTGGGACACGTTGGATATAATGACCAATTCTATGTCACTTTACAGAGGTATAGGGAGCATAAGCTATGACTGAATAGGCCCAAAATGTCCAAGGAAAGCAAAGTTGATGCAGAGGGAAGGCAATAATTGAATGTTGAGGCAATAATTTAATATGATGAAAGAGTAGATACATTTATATAGTCTTAGAGATACAACCAGCCCTTTGAGGACAACCATAATGCTGATGCGGCCCAAGATGGAATTGAGTTTAACACCCCTGATCTACAAAATCCCTTTGCATACTGATCCAGACTAACACGACTATGTCTTTGAATTCTTCTCCTAGAATGTTAGACTTGATTCAGTTGCTTGCATCTCTGGATGAGGACTGTAGTATGTCTTCTGTTATGTGATATGGAATGTTATTTAGTCTTACTGATTTCTGGTGTACAAACAGAACCATTATGATGGTCATGATCTTAATGATGTTAACCGGCAAAGTCTTCACAGCTATTGAAATCTAGTTGTATAGGCTGTCATTTTGCTTTGGGATGGTTGGTAATGCAGTTAGATCTTGCTGGGTTTTGATATGTAAATGAGCTTACCAAAATGAAAGTGATCTTAATGACATAATCAAGTCTTACAGCAATAGGAACAGTAGTCTTACAGCAATAGAAACACAGTTTCTGCCCGTTTTGCTACTTGGGTGGTTAGCACCAGTGTTTCTTGACTTCAAGGCTTGTTCCACCCTTTTGTTCCTCTGAGAATTGCAAAGTTCAGGACTTCTTTCAGATGTTGCTCTCCAAAATCAGCACCTTTACCAAGCCATGGCATTTGTCACTGTGAAGCTTTCTCTGTGTCCTCAGGTTGTGTCTGACACAGAGCAATGCACATGATGTTCCTTTTGCAAAGGTCAAAATGACATTGTTCTTTGACATTAAATGGCACCTTTAGATTCATATTACAGGCAGCCCTGTATCAGCCAGAAGCCGAGCGATGGCTGATGACTGAATTGCACCACCACTGACCTATTTCTTGTGTTTTTGCAATTTTGAAATTTCTGGTATTAGGCCTTGCTGATTGCATAGTTGAGGCTAAACTGATCATTTTCCCCCGGTCCATTTATGTGTGTGTTTTAGTAAGGAGGCTGACAGATGTAAAGATGAGGGACATAGGAAGCACTGCTAAGAGCAAGGCAGAGGCTAAATGTATATTTTGTGAGGACTTGGATGTCCACAAAGATCCTTTCAGTGTGTATAATCCCTGCAAAGCCATACACTTGCTAGATCCATACAGTTTTCACCTATTCTCCTCCTAGTATGTCAGAAAAAGATCATAGTGCAATGAAGATGGACTGGTCTATTTGGCTGAGACAAGGGAGGGATGATGAACTAGCATTAGCCTTTGCCATACTGTGTTGCTTTTTGGAAAGTTCTTTGTGAATTTCTGAACTGAGGCTAAAACATGACAAACCTGTAATGGCTATAGCTAAAGATGCTGTAGGTCACAGCTCTTGAACAGAAATTATTTCCATGTTTGTCTGCCTTGAACTTTGCTTGATTAATGTGTTGATACTGGACAAATTCTTGGAGCGTATATCTTCTAATGGTTGCAAGCCATAACAGCTAAACACAGCCTCTGCTTTCCGAAGCAATATGCTCCTGTTGATGTTGCATAGAATTAATTTATGCATTTATTTGTTTGTGAATATTGATAAACTATTTGCATCTTGAGATTTCAGAGTGGTATATGGGAATAATAAAATTCAAAACAGAAAAAGAATGAATTGTCTCAAGTTGCAGTATCTACAGTATCCATAAAATAGATGGTTGATATGAATACAACAGGAAGATTTCCAGAAATAAATTCAATTCAACATGTCTCAGTTTTTGTTTTTTGTTTTTTTAGAAATTGTCTGATAATGGGAGAGGAATGTTACATGTAGTGGGGGCCGCCACATGAAGTGATCTGTCCAGAATCAGTGTGGAGGATGGTAATTTGAGCTTTATATTTTGGGGAGAGATGTCCTTGGCTTTCCCGATGTTTCAGCCTGCCATTTCCATGAGCCTCAACTGGCATACTCAGTGTTAATGGATTATAAGAACTGCAGTTGCAAACATCTGGAGGGCCAAAGGTTCCCTTCCTCTGTCATAACTGATTTCAAGTACACCAAGAATGTCCTCATTGGTCTTGGACAGCCTGTTGTCTTGCAGTCTTTTTGTCTCTCTTAATCTTAAAGACTAACAATTTGGTTCTAGTGTCAGCTTTTGTGAGCCAGACCCCATTTCATCAAATATATCTGTCTAAATCCAGCAGTTTTCTAGACCCACTGAATTAGACACTCTGTCTGAGAGACTTGTGGCTCTCTCTGTGTGTATATCCCAATGAATA
Source organism: Ctenosaura bakeri (assembly GCA_948474755.1). NCBI lineage: Eukaryota > Metazoa > Chordata > Lepidosauria > Squamata > Iguanidae > Ctenosaura > Ctenosaura bakeri. The sequence goes on along the minus strand of CAOLHI010000252.1, from coordinate 114,292 downwards.
TACTATACACTATTTTATCTGCATAATTCTTCAAGAAGGCATGGTTTTGTGTGTAGCTGAATAAACAATCACCACCATGTTATCTCTGATAAAAAAAAAAAGCAAATTTTGTTCATCATAGGATAATATTAACCTCCAGAGCCACCTCATGAGCTGAAAGCAATTCAAAACATCAGAAGTGTATTGGGGATGTATTCAGTAGCTAAAAAGGTTTAGCTTAGTATCCAAGAGCTCCTGGATTTAGACAGTACTCCCTCCTCCAACCTGAATGGCATGAAAATTGAGGACTCTCTGATGCCCCATTTCAGTTACTTGGGTGTGTTATGCCCAATGAATATGGTGGCATCCTCTGATCTTGTCATCCTCTGGAGTTGACCCTTGGCCAGCTGTCTTCCCAATAATTACCACTCTAAAATCATCTTCAGACACACTCTTTGGCAGGCTTGGTGATGGTTCTTTATTTCCCTTCTTATTACATTTATAAGTCCAGAATTGCTTTGTGTATCAAGTATAGGGATGATCCAGGGAATAGCAGTGCTTTTGGTGAGATTCCATATGCCATTTGGTATTGGTGTGACCCTTCTGAACTATATACAAAGCAGATAACGTGTGTTGGTACACTCCTTAATAAATACATGTTGAAGAGGACATGTCCCAATTATTTTCCTTTTTTCCTCTGCATAGTTAGCCTTCAGTCGATGTGGCTTGGGGATTTTTTTCCCTATAAAAATATCCAATTTTTCCATTCATCTCAGATATTTCCATTGTTTGAACATTCACAGGAGGAGGCTAAGAAATGTGTCTGTGGCTCATAATTATCTGACAGTATGCAAATAGCTTCTTCTAGGTAGAAAGTCAAAGATTCGCTCTGGAGGCTTTGCTCATATTGATAAATCTTAAGAAAACTTTGGTTAACTTGTGTGAGTCCCTAGATAGACAGGAATAACTTTTGAAACATTAATAGATATTTAGCTTTGACTTCAAACTTATTAATCCCAGTTCCCCACTCACTCGTGTTCTTTTCTGCTGCTGTGTAGAGTTGGTGTCTTTCAGTTCAAGGGCAAAAATGGAAGAGGAGAAAGATTGTGACGAGCTTGTCTGTGTAGAATTAGAAAGAATAAACCTGAAATGTTAATTGCAATGCAAACGAGAATTGGAAATGAGGTGGAAGGATTTGGGAGACAGATTTCAGTGGAGTTATTCTCCTTCTCTCCACCCACAGCAAACAGTGAACTTAGATTTATTTCATAAAATAATGAAGTTTCCAGTGTGTTTTCATAGGAAGGTATGACCTGGGCCACACTGAAAGGCCAGGACAGTTGACACTTCTTTTTTGCAAAAACAAGCAAATGTAAATCCTACTCATATTTCTTCTGCTACACTCTTTATTTCAACAGGCTTTTGAGGATGAATGTTTTCAAAGAAAGGGCTTTAAAGAGGGTGCTGTGCTGTTTTTGAAACTGCTTTTTATTGCTTTTAATTGTATGTTTTAAATTGTCTTTAATGTTCTTGATAGTTTAATTCCATTTTAATGTTGATGTTTAAAAGAAATACAATGTAGTTAATGTTAACTATATTGCCTTTTAATTTGTAAGCTACCTTAAGTCCTAGTTTCGGGAGAAAAGGAGGATATAAATGAAGATGAAGATTATGATAGAGAGAGAGACAGACAGACTGACTGGCTGACTGACTGGTTGATTTAAATTTTAGGGGGAGAATATGATTAAAACAGCAAAGCAGAACTGCTGGAACTAGTAGTCTCCTCTTTCCTTTTCTGCGATCATCTGTGTTTCCGCAACAGTGTTGAAGGTTCGGAAAATTACCAACGGCTTGGAAGTTTTGCAAAGAGTTGGTTTTGTGTAATATCAGAAAAGGAGACCAGATCAGCTTGAATCTCCCCAGTCACCAAGTAACTTGGTAGTGCACCCTCTCAAGGACTTGATAAAACCCCTTTCTTTAAAGTCTGCCCCTTACAGATAACAAGGAAATCTACTGATAGCTGGCCTAGTTGAGACTGGTGGTTTCATGTATTATTTCAATGAAATAAGAAATTTGACTAATAACTACATCGTGCCTTAGATTTTTTTTTAACATCATGTTCCGTACAAAGTGACCAAGGTCATTTCCACACTAGACTGTTATAGTGTTGTTATTATTAGGGCCCTCTCTAAACCGCAAACCCCAGGACTCCATAGCATGTTGAAAGTGGAATAATAGCACTATAACAGTCTAGTGTGGAAATGGCCCAAGACACAGCTGTCTCCCTCTGCCCAAAGCCAGAAATTTGCTGATCAATGCCAAACTTTCTCAAAATGTTTTGAATGCCAGCCTAAGTATAAATTACGTGTTTGATTGAAATGTGTACTGATATGAACCAAAAAAAAAAGTTATAGAAATCCAAAGTAGTTGACAGATTGTGTTCAAAATTTTCCTTCATTTTAGTCACATTAGATAACATACCAGATTTGGCGATTCACTGGTCAACTGCGTCAGTTTGTATAACACAACAGACATTGTGATATTGTTATTTACCATCAAGTTGTCTTTGACTTTTGGTAGAGACGTCCGAGATTGCTGGCCATCAGTTGCCCTACTCAAGTCCTGCAAGCACCAGATCGTGATTACCTTAATTGAATCAACCTACTTGGACCGTGGCGTTCCTCTTTTCTTACTGTCTTCCACTTCACCAACTGTCTTTTCCAATTAGTCACATCACTGTGTATGTCTAAAGTATGACAATCTCAGTTTAGCCATCTTTGCTTCTAGTAGGAATTTAGGCCTGATTTCCCCTAAGACCCATTCATTTGTTTCCTACTGCACTATGTTTCAAAAGAGTAGATTATAGTTTCTAAGGCCATTTCCACACTAGACTGTTATAACACTATGATTCCACTTTCAACCTTCTATGGAATCCTGCGTTTTGCAGTTTCCGACCGGCCCCTCCCGAAACTGCAAACCCCAGGATTCCATAGGATGTTGCAAGTGGAATCATAGCGCTGTAACAGTCTAGTGCGGAAATGGCCTAAGACAAGGGAAGTAATAGCCCCACTACAAGTCAGACCTCATCTGGAAGACTGCATTGATTTCTGGATGCCTCATTTTAAGAAGGATATGGATAAGTTGGAGCTGGTTCAGAGAAGGGAAACAAAGATGATAAGAGACATAGAGAACAAAACATATGAAGAAGTGTTGAGGGAGCTGGGCTTATTCAGCCTGGTGAAGAGAAGATGGGGTGACATGATTGCACTCAGTAAATATCTCAATGGGTGTCACAGGGAGGAGAGTGCAGGTTTGTTTCTCCAGGTTTGCTGCTCCAGAGGGTAGGACCAGGTCTAATGGTCTTAAGTTACAGGAGAGTAGTTTCAATTGAACGTTAGAAGGAACGTCTTGACAGTAAGAACAGTTCAGCAATGGAACCAGTTCCCTAAAGTGGAGGTAGGGCCTCTTTCTCTAGAAGTCTTCAAAAAAAGACAGGAGAACATTCTGGTGGGGATGCTCTAGCTAGCACTCCAGCACTGAGCAAGGGGTTGGCCTGCGGACCTCCCTCCAGCTATAGGATTCTAGGATTCCAGTCATTTTTCTTCACCATTCAGCTTTCACAACCATACATAGAAATCGGACATACCATGATCTGGACCATTTTGACTTTGATATTTAGTGATATGTCTTTACACTTGAAGATCTCATCTAGTCCCTTCATGGCTGCCTTTCCAAGTCTTAGGGTCTTTCAGCACAGCACTGTAATAGTGCTATTATTCCACTTCCAACATCCTATGGCATCCTGGGGTTTGGAGTTTAGGGAGGGGCATTTAGAATTCTCAGCTCTTTGGCCTCAATAAACTACAAACCCCAGAATTCCACAGGAGGTTGAAAGTGGAATATTAGAACTATAACAGTGTAGTGCGGAAAGGCCCTTAGTCTTCTTCTGATTCCTTGACTACAGTCTCCATTTTGCTTAATGATTGAACCAAGGTACAGGAAATTTTTAACTGTTTCAGTGCTTTCATTACCCACCTTAAAGTTATGAAAATAATCTGTGGTCATTATTTTTGTCTTCTTGATATTCGGCTGTGGTCCTGCTTTTGCACTTTCCCCCTTAACTGTCTTCAGTAATTGTTCCAAGTTTTTACAGTAAATTATAACATAGATTAAGGGGGGCTATCATACCAGTTTACTCTACATCGGAAGGGCCGTGATGCTTCTCTAGAGCTGTGTGATAACGTTATATAGAAGCTGTGTGATTGTTGATGCTGAAGGCGAGTTCTCATTTGTACAAAACCATCTTCGTAATATTGATGCCAGGTGATGCTCTCCAAAGGTGACCTCAAACTTTGTCCAGGTTGAATGTTTGTTACCAGCTTGGAAGTAGGTTCAGAAAATAATTGCAAGAAGGTTAGTTGTCTGAACGTATGTTTAGAAAGTAGAGAACGCTCTGTCCTGTGCAGTTTGGTCTTAGAAAAGTAGCTGCGTGCATGAGAACAGATAAGCTCCAGTGTCTCCTTCTGTTGCTAACTTCTCTGAGTACTTTGGAATTTCACCAGCACACTTCCCTTGGCTGTCTTCAAGGCGCCTACCTGCCATGTGCTAAGTGTCAGACGAAATTAAAACTCTCCTGTGTTTAATTATTTGCTCTCATATGGTCGAGGCATAATGAATGGATGTCTGTGTGTGTAAGGGATTGTAAGGGGTGCATGTGTGGGTGAGGAGATTGGCAACTCTTCGTTTGTTATGACACTTTAAAGCCTGTATTTAGTGATGGCAGCATTGAAATATTCCAGACAGCACAACTATGGAGTGCTTTTTTCCCCTCCGTTGGAAATGTGCCAGATTTCCATCACTCTGTACAGATTCTAAGACATTTTAATAAAGAGGATTCTGGTTTAAAAAAAAATAGCACCAACATCTTGGTGATCTTGGAAAGGGCCGTGTTCCTGCAGCTTCTCTCTTTCTCTCCCATGCCCAGATTGGTCAGAGCCCAGGGTTACGTAATATCTAGGATCGATATCCCTTGACTTCTGGAAATCCCTTCCATTCCCTCTGGCCTGTAAACCATTATCTGCTTGTATCCTGACATTTTTAGTTTATTGCTTGGATGAGTACTATAAACTTGGTTTGTAATCCCATCAGTCATGAATTAGATTAGAACAGGTAATGGGAGGTGGGATAGATGTGCTGGTAGAAAGGAAAGCTGGAGTTCTCAAGAGTCCTTTGTTTGTTTGTTTGTTTGTTTAATATCCTGCTTTGCTCCTATATGGGACCGAAGGCAGCTTACCTGTTAAGACAATACACTAAAACAATATAGGTAAGACAATCTGCAATATGAGAATTTTTAAAAGCATTAAGCAACAATCTACTTGAAAACATTAATTTAGAAGAGATTAAAAACACATTAAGACCTCTTATACGTTAAGGCCATTTCTGCACTACACTGTTCTAGTACTATTATTCCACTTTCAACTTCCTGTTGAATTCTGGATTCTGAGGCTCAAGAGCTTTCTGGCTAAGAATTCACAAGGCTGCTCCCTAAACTGCAAACCCCAGGATGCCACGGGATGTTGAAAGTGGAATAATAGCACTATAACAGTATAGTGTGGAAATGGCCTAAGAGTCAACACACCCGTTGCACAGGTGCAGCCATGGAGAAGGCCTTAACAAGCCTGAGAGGGTGATGGCACTAAGGCCTTTTCCGCATCCTAGCTTTTCATTGGAGGTTTTTAAGCAGAGGCTTGATGGCCATCTGTCGGGATTGATTTGAGGGTGTTCCTGCATGGCAGGTGGTTGGACTGGATGGCCTGTGTGGTCTCTTCCAACTCTGAGTTTCTATGATTCTATGATTCTATGATTTCTATGATTCATGAAGTTGTCCGGTGGGGATCCTGGCAGTGGTTCTACTGAGAGGGGAGTGTGATGGGAGCACTCCCCTCCATACCAGCTGACTCCCTGTGGAAGGGAGCGCAATGGCCACACCTCTTCCTTCCACAACACAGCTGGGTACTTTCCTAGGCTGCACTGGGACAGAAAGTGCTTCTGCAGCTTCCACAAGACAGGTAAGTGCAGGATCGTGGTGCACTTGCATTTCATTGACAGGGAAACCCTGTCAATGATTTAATCCACGGTTGCACTGCCTGGGGATGGGAGAAGGATGGGACCGTGAGGACATCAATCTAGAAGCGTTATCACAGTCCCATCCTTCTCCTGTCCCCACTGTGGAATGGGAGGGTGCTGCAGAAAGAGCCAGAGAGAAGGGTCTCTCCAAACAACTTTAGAGCTCTACTGGGCTCAAAAATGATGCTACAGCAGCTGAAATTCCTTGCCTTTCTGTTGTTATTTCAAAGGAACTACTAGAAGCAGGTGTGAATTATTTTTGTGATTGGAAATATATTCAGGTCACTGATGAGCAGTCCTTTTCACTTCCAGCACAGAGTGATGTCTCAAGTCTTCTGCATACTATAGATTCTAAAGATATGTACAGCAAATCATGCTCTGAATTCACATTTTCAAAATGGCACCTGCTGGGAATGATGAACACCATGGTATTCTTCGGTTGGGAGGTTACGTTGGCAGGTTGGGACATGAGGGACAGGATGGGGACATGGTCACATATGCAAAACCTGCTGTCCCACAGAGTCGCTGCTGGCGTTCCATCTGCCTCATTTGATCATGTCTATATCAAGATGAACGTGTTGTTCCCCCCTACACACACACACCTGCCAGCACAACACCCACCCACACCCCAGTCTTTTATAGAGTGCCTGTTAACAGTGTTTGCCTGAGTTAAAGGAACAAGTGCAACCTCTGAACACAATTCATTTTGAGGAAGGCATTTAGCACTTTGGTGCTATTTATTTGCTTAGCACTGTGAAACCTTAATGCAGTAAATAATGGGTCCCGTGTGGGTGTGTAGGAGCCAAGCCAGTGATCATTTTCTCTGCAGGCGGATAGAGGGGTTCAAGCAGGGAAATAATGATCCTAATTCCACGCTGTTTTGTTTGTCCCCCTTCCCCCTCACCATGCCATTTATATACCTGACTGCAAATATTGTCCTTGCTCATTGGATCTGCAAATACTTTCTTTGCCCGTTGGATCTGAACATAATGAGTTAGAAAAGAGGGGAATGCTCACTGAAGTTGAGAAAATCATTGCATGACACACCAGAAGATAGGCATCACTTGTAAGCATGAGGCACTGTCTTCCCCCTCTACCTCCCCTCAGCCTATATAGTCATGGTTGTCTTCTGTGTCTGCACACATGTGAGAGCCAGTGTGGTGTTTGAGCATTGCACTAGGAGATTAGGTTTTGATTCTCCACTTGGCCATGGAAACCAACATGCTCCCAGAAAACCCCATGATAGATTCGCCTTACGGTCTCCGTAGGTCAAAAATGACTCGAAGGCACACAACAACAATGCTTGGAGCAAAGCTGATCCACGCTGTTTGGGGCCTGGCTGTAGAAAACCCAAATGTCAACCCAGACATTCTTGCAACTTAACACAGGGTATGATCCACTGTCAAATTCTCCTGTGGCAACCTCACATAGTTGCCACACAATCTCACTCCACTGCGCCCTCATACAGCTCCTTTTCATTCCAACGGGGTTTTCAGCAGGAACATCTCCATTGATTGTGCCCCACGGAGTCAGGTCTGCCCGGTTTTCTGTTCTGCCACCTCAAAATCTGACCCGTAAAATGGCTGATGTACATTATCTCATAGTGTAGCTTTCTTTAGGCAAAGGAGGAGGAATCATGTAAGAACTTGGTGGTTCTTGTTCTCTTTTACTATCATGCCCTCTATTTGTGTGTTTGTTTAGTATGGCATGGGTTTAATGGATGTGTTTTATGTTTTACTTTCTCTGAGTAGTGTAGAATTCTGGCCAGCAGAAGGTTTAATTGAACGCTTTAATTTAAAAGGCACAAAATTGTGAGCACTCCTCATTTCCTGAAAATTCAGGGGTAACCATAGAAGAGAAATCTGAAAGTCCATAAATGAACAGTATTTGTATTAAGATAACCAAAAAAGGGCAACACTTCTGTTGTGATCAGTACATCTAACCCTGTATTTTAAAGCTTTCATTTCATGGATTTTGTATGTTTTTAACGAAACATTCTCTGCCATGATGAGCTTTCAAACTAAGTCAGAATATATTTGCAGAACCTAGGGAAATTATTTTATGAACCATAGCTCTCAGAATCCACAAAGCAGTACAGCCAGTGCTCCAGGGACAGACAACTGTGGGGGAGCCAGGGGCCAGTTTCCCCTCCATACCCCACCATGGGCTACATCTTTCACAGCAAATGCAATTATTTCTCTTTTTCCCTGCAGTCTCTCTCAAAAAAAGACAGGAAATGACAATGTGTGGCTCCCTCTCGCCATATTTGAGAGGGGCTGCAAGAGAAAAAGAGACATTTGTGGATGATACTGAGTTCTAGGATGGGGAGGGTTGTGTGTTGTGTGCTTTCATGCATTTGAGGGATTTCTGCATGGTTTGGGGGTAAAAAAATGTCCAAAAATTGAACCTTTTTTAAAAGGGGAGAGGGAGTTGGGAGGCTTGGGAGGACTGGTGGGGGGCTTCAGAACCACAAAATAAGGGTCCAGCAGCTGCCTGTGGCCTGCAGCCCACAGCGCACACTTTACCCACCTCTGCAGTAGTCAAAAATGTAATTTTCCCAAGCTCTCCTGCTTTGTTACAGTTTTTGTCCAGCCTCTCTTCTGGGCCTCTCAGGACAGGATAATTGGTCCCTCATCCAACTCTGTATTCTTTTCCTAACACTCCTTGCCTTTTTTGTTTCGTTCTCTCTGGTGAGAGCCACAATAGCTAACATTTTCAGAGACTAGCCTAGAATTATTCCCAGATCTGTGGGAGTACCTAATTCACATCCTTTCTGTTCCATGTTTTGCAGCTGTAAATGAGTGTACTGTTGTTTTTCTGCATGTCTCATTTTGATAACTATCCATCCTCACTTTCATCTGCCGCTTACTCATTTGCTGTACATATACTAAGAGATTTGGGATATCAGGCCTTATGCTCAGGCTAAAGACATATCACCACACTTGATTGTGGCACCTCGTCCCTTTTTGTTAATACCCAACTAATGCTACTGATAAATCCACAAATTGGGAAAGCAAGGCTTCAGTTAAGTACTTTGTTTTACTGTGAACATTATACTGGACACCATTCTGTAAACAGCTCTTTAAAATTTGTGCAAATACAACAATTAGACCATGCTAGTTCCCCTCTTGGGATCTCTTTTTAAAGCCATTTAGGCTAGTAATTGCCAGGAATTTCTCCCTGCCGGGCCACAGCCAACAAGGGAGGAGAGAGACCAGGAACACTTGGGGAGTCCAAATATACCAAAAACACAAGCCGAGCCAGGTCAAGGTCCAGTCCAAAGTTTCAGGAGGCAGAGATTCATCCGGAAGGTTTCAGAGAGCAGGAGACATGAAGGTTGTGAGGGCTTGTTAATAATTTGCTGCAAGCAAGGAGTAGCCACACCAGCAGATAGCCCCTGTGAGCAGGTGGTGCTCATTATTGTTTCCTCAGCCTAGTCCAAGCAGCCTCCCTCTCAGCAGCCCATTTCAGCCTTCTGTGTGATTGAGGGCTGATGGGCACAGCCGGTTGCAACTCCACTGCTGGTTCCCTCTCTGTCCTGAGCTGGCTGGGCCAACTCAGTCTCTGTTTGACCTTCCAGTGCAGAGGATGTTTGCAGGTTGACTTGCTCAGTCACTGGCTCAGCCCTCAACACAATCAGTTGCTCCTCAATCACAGCATCATCATCTATCACACTAATGACCATGAAAACATCCTGTGGTGTGGGATTCCATGGGGTAATTTTGTGCTTTATACTTAGCTCACAAGAATCCTTTAAGGTGGGCATCTGAGAAAGAAAGATTGTATAGAGGAGTGGTAAACAAATTCCAGGAATCGGGAAAGGCTACACAGTCCCAGGCTATACAGTGGAATTTAAGAATGAGCAAGAATTTACTTTGGTCTTTCATAAGAGGAGCATTGCAGCTCTACCAAGTATACTGTGTGTGGAACCACTCTCACTATAGCCTGTTGCTTACATCATCTTTGCTGTCTGTCCTGTATCTGTATTTGATTTGGTTTTACAGCTTTATTTTGTGGATTCTGGCAATCATCCAGTCAATATTTTACTCTATAATTTAAAGTTTTCACAAAGAAAATGCCTGACATTTGGGTAACTTCAGTATCACTTCCACTCCTCCTCCCCAATATTCTGGATGATACCCCACTGCTTGCCCAATAACTATTTTATGTGCAATGGACAATGGTCGGTGCTCATCAGAATGAGTAAGCAGGCAGACGCATAATTATTCCCAGCTACCCGCCTCACTCGAGATTGACACCAATTCAATAAGTTTTCCAAGCCTAGGAAAAAGTCGTTTTTGTGCTATTGATCTGTTCTAGCTTCTCTTTCATAATACATATCCCTAAGTAAGAACAAGCAGTCATTTTATATTAAGCTTCTCTTTAGATTTCACTTTGCTGCAGTTGATGGTTGAAAATGCCTGTGTTGTCATTGACTCCAGGCAGTCTCATCTGGTGCCATGGCTTCAGCTGCTCTGCACAGCCTGTGAGTCGTACCATGGTGCACTATGTCAGTTTTAGGGCTAATCTCGATTACATCTTTCCCTAGTGCAACAGTTCCAGGGCAGATCTTGGGATATAGAAGTGGGAAGTACAAAAGGATAAACTAATAGAAGGAACCCATTTAACAGGAAGTTTCCAGGCTGTCATCACTCATTTGGATCATATAACTCAAAGTGATTGTTTGTGGACTGGTACCAGTCTGTGAGCTGTTGGCTGCTGGTTCATGGAAAGAAAAAAAAGGAAGAAGTCATTGTAGTCAGTAGGCGTGAACTGGTCTCTGGCACACTGGAAAGAAACTCTCTTGGTCCTCTACACCAGAAAGCTGGAAGAACACCTGTATAATGCAAGTCAAGCCTGCTAAACCGAAATCTGCTAAGATTAACGGGAACTAGGTAGGTGGAATGTAGCTCAGCATATATCTTTGCTGCATAGAGCAATTGAATACCACTTCAACTGTCATAGACTCCATCCTATGGAATCTTTATAGTTCAGTGAAGTACTTAAGAGTCCCCTTCTAGAGAGTTTTGATCCATTCCCCTTAGCTATAACCCTAGACTTCCCGAGCAGAGAATTCTAAGTACCTCACCAAATTATAAACTGCAGGGTTCCTAGCATGGAGCCATGGCAGTAAAAGTGGTGTAAAATTGAGATGACTTTGTAGTGTAGATCTCTCCCTAGTAGTGAAGTTTCTGCTTTGCATACAGAAGATCTTGAATTCCACCACTGAAAATCTCCCCTGCAAAGGATTTTCCCGAGCATAACTGGAGAATATTGTTCTAAGAACCTGAACAGTCACTGCCAGTCAAAAAAAGATGGGCCAATAGTCTGACAGTATAAAGTCAGTGATACCTTCATATGAGCAGTATTGCCAATTGTCCATGCAGCTTAAGGGACTGGATGTGTTTTATTTATTATTATTATTATTATTATTATTATTATTATTATTATTATTATTAATGTGTATCCCGTCTCTCCATATGGATCGAGGTGGCAAACAACTTACAAGTAGCATGTATTTCAAAACATTTCTATACATGCCCCCAACAAGCTGGGTACTCAGTTTACCGACCTGCGAAAGGATGGAAGGCTGAGTCAACCTTGGAGCCGGGCAGGATCGAACTCACAACCTTGTGGCCTTGCAGTACTGGCATTTAACCACTGCGCCACCAGGGCTCCTTTCTTTATGCAAGCTTGGGTTGATCAAATTGAGATAGCAAGATGGAGGATGGGATTTCATGTGCCAACGAAGAGATAGCAAAGTGGAATCACTACATGTGGCCCTTCCGTGGTTGCTACAGAAGCTGATAATCTAAATCAAAATTCCAAGGAACTGAAAAGGTTTAGAGTGGATTACATGGTTATTTGTATATTCAGACGTATAGTTTGATCTACACCAAACATTCAGAATAGTACAGAGTACTTTAGTTAATTAAAATATTTGTACAGTTATCCCGCCACATATGCTAGTTTCCCTTTTGTGGATTTGATGATTTACAGATTTTATTAATATGTTCTGTCTAGGTATCTCTAGGTCCTCCAGTGCAATTCTGTTGTCAGCTTCCACCAGAAGTTGACCATAGAGACACACAGAGGACTTAAGAGATTCCTAGAGAATTGTCCTCTCAGGTTTTTTAAAAAATAGCATATGTGATTTCTATTCATATTCACAGGTTTTCCACTGTTGCAGGGGTTTTGCTCCCCTAACTCCTGCAAAAGTGGAGGGTTGACTATACTGTTTATCTACTATACCATTTTTGAGCATAAGGTGGCTTTAAGACTATAAAAGGAGGAAAAGAATATGAAACATTACACATAAACAATAAAACTGCAGGAGAGGAAATAAAACAATATTAAATGAGGAGAAAGTTTAATTATCAGTTACTTCAAATAACCTCCAAATCTAACTGTCTTTGCAGTGTGAGATCCAGCAATGAGAAAGCAAAGTAGATATCACTGAATATGCTGATAGCATATTCTGTTAAGTAACTGAAATGGCAACCCAGTCGTGACTCAAAATCATGAATGTTGATGGCCAGTATGAATAGAGACAGAAGTTTCCTTTCAGACTGTAGCTTTACTCAGTTCCATATTGTTTCCTTGGTGCCACCACGGTATGTAGCCCTGCAGAGAATGCTGAAAGCAAAACAGCAGGTCTCTGTAATAAAAAAAGAGATTACAATTTAGATTTTAGCTGTGGGGAGACAATAATCCCTACTAGGCTGTGTTGTGATGTCCAGGTTGGACTGTGAGCTTTATGTGGGGCTGCCTTTTGATAACAGTCCAGAAGCTCCAATTAGTTCAGAATGCTGCTGGTAGACTACTGATTAGAGATATAAAAGAGACTTGCATATTTTGTCATCACATCAGCACACCAGGTCAATAAAATCTTTAACATGATGATGATGATGATATTATTATTATTATTATTATTATTATTATTATTATTATTATTATTATTACTACTACTACTACTACTACTACTACTACTACTATTATTATTTGGGGAGACTTTTCTGTGCAAAGAAACCTTTGTTGGTTTGTCCAGAATACTTTATATTTTGTACAGTGGGCTTGGGTTGGGTTGGGTTGGGCTGGAGTTTTGTGGGGGGGGGGAATATCTTGACATGGGAAAAGTTGTTAGAAAAATCTACAGGCTTACCACTGTTAATGAAGTACATGTGTTCCTGGGCATTATTTCTTTAACAGAAAGTTTGTACCACAGGCAGAATATAATGAAAAGAATAGGAATATATTCCTATATCACAGAAGAGACCAGGTTTTCAGTATGTTCAGGAAACTTTTTATTCAGAACTGACACACATGTGTGAAGTGAAATCAAGTCAGATAAGTCTTGCATAAGTCAAGAAAAACATTTTTGAACTTTCTAGAGATCACTTGAAAACTTCTTTCAAAATGCATCCACGGATGACTTTCTTTTACCAGCCTCCACTTTCTTATGATTTCCATTTTACTGACCAGACTTACAGATCTGTGCTTTTTTGAACATACTGGAGATATGCAGAGAGACAGGCTTGCCCCGTTTTATCCCTCTGGTTTGATCTTCATGCAAGCCCAGTAAGGGATTCTGGAGGCAGCTGCTGTTTACCTTGCCTGTTGTTGGCAGAGACACGAAGCTACAGTAGGATCAGCTGGAAGCCCATTCTTTCTCAGCTCAAGCTTTATTGCACTGTGCATTGCAGGCACACGGCTCCTACCTGTGTTTCTCCAAGCTTCCTTCCCTGTCTTTTCAGTGCTTGTACTGCTAAAATCCTCCAACTAGACAGAAGACAAGGAGGAAAAGTAGGGCTGGACAGGCATAAATAGGAGCTTCTTTAAGAGAAACTTTTTTGTCAAGAGATTTTGTTGACTGAAGTACAGTTTGCCTGTAATTTTTGAAACTCTTCTGTGAACTTCTTTTGGAATGCTAGTTGACTACTAGGTGGGTGAGCTGCAAGGTATGGAAGTAAATGATAATCTCAGGTTGAGAGAGTGTGAGAAAGTGAGCAAAAGAATGTCCATGAGCATACATGGGAGGGAAAATAAGTGAGAAAGGGAATGTGGGATGAGTGTGAGTTCCTACATGCAAGACTCATTGACAATGGTGTCTTTATTTAATTTATTTTATTCTGTTTGTATAGTTCATTTATCTCCAAATGGGATTTGAGATGCCTTCCACTTAAATAACTAAATACAACTAAAACATAAAATGAATAAAATGTGAAATTCAAATTACAGTTTAAACATATAAAATAGGTTTCTTAGGGCAAGTGGTTTTGAGGAGGAATTTTAAGGAAGAGAGATATCATCATGAAAGCATCTTAGGAGGCAATTTGGGGTATAAAAAGAAGTCAGAAGAGTTTTAAAAAAACACTGCTAAGTAGAGCTCCATAGATTCCCTCTGGTCTCCAAATTATACAGTGATTAATTCTCCCCTGGTATTTCCTTTATAAATCCCTGACCATCAAGGGACATGAGGCCTCCTTGGCTTCTTTTTCACTTCTTCCATTCCCACTTAGGGGCAGAGTGGAGATTCTAATTCACATAAGTTGTTTTGAGTTGGTCATCACCCCAGAGTAATTAATGTGGAGTGCAAGCACTTAACCTTGACTATGTGGCATTAGAACAGTGTGGTGAGACAGGAGAGGAGCAAGCCATGTCTTTAAAATGCAGCTTTAAAAAAAAAAAAAAAGCACTGAGATCCGACAGTTCCACACCAGAGGAGCTATTTTACCATGTAAGATAGCATATGTGGCAAGGGGAGTAATAACTTAAGAGATCTTTTTCATGCCTGCATTTCCATTGAAGTTCTTCACGTCCTTCTCTATTGTTTTCTTCCAGTTCTCTGACTCCCTTAAATGCACCCTGTGTTATCCTGGTTCTAAAGCCTTTTGTCTACTTCCACTTCCTTCTCTTCCCTCGCTTGTTAGTGTTTGCCTTCAAGTTGTTTCTGACTTATGATAACTCTAAGACAAACCTATCATATGATTTTCTGGGGCTGAGAGTGTGTGATACACCCAAAGTCACGCAGTGGGTTTCTGTGGTTGAGTGTGTCAATGTCAGGCAGAGGCCAAGCAACACAGAGGCAGCAACTGGAGTTTTTATGGCCTTTTAGTAAGCAGACCGTAAATTAATCAAGGGTTTACAGCACCCAAAGCAAACAGAGGCAATAAATAAGGCCATAAAGTAATTAGGAGGTTACATCACCCAAAATGAATGAAGGCAGTGGAACTCAGAAATAGTAAGCCCATGGACAGGTAGCAGAGACACGGATGAAATGGCAGTTGTTGCCCCATAGCCCCCACTCCCCAGCGTCTACCTTAAATAGTCTTTAGCCCAGCTGGGGCTGATCAATGTCGGTTGGCCTGGCCCGCAGCTGAAGGCCCTCTGATCTCAGCCGCTTCTCCAACAGGCACTTTGATCTACAAACCGCCACCTTTTCCAGCCGCCTCTGGAGGAATGTAGGGGGAGAGTCTGCTGCAAGCTCCGGGCTGGAGTCAGGAACAGCAGCTTCTGTCGAGCCAGAAGCATTGGACTCCTCTGCTCTAAGTACCGGCCCTGGGTCAGCTGGGGAGTCGCTGGCAGGCCCCTCGCTTGCCTCTGCAGAAGCCAACTCTCCTTCCAAGGAATCCTCCCCCGGCTGGAAGTTCAAGCCCAACTCAGAGTCCCCATCTGAATCGGCAGCCTGCTCAGCCTCCTGGTCAGCCTGGCTCATGACAGAGTGGGAAATCAAACCAGAGTTGATTCCCAGGGTTGTAGTCCAACAGCCGTACCACTATTGTATGCTGCCTCTCCTTTCCCCCTGTGCGCTTATTCTAAACTATTGTCACTTCCTTTATAATATTTCCCTCCTCTGCTTCCTGGTGTGTGTGTGTGTGTGTGTGGTGTAGCTTAGTGCCAGTGGAGTAGAGGTCGGGATGGAAGTGTGTGGGGGGTCTATGATGCACATGGGCGGGGCTACAATGTATGTGGGCTGGGCTATGGGCACAGGGGAGGAGCTACAACGTGTGGAGGCAGGGTTGCAGTGCTCAGGGAGGTAGGCAAGGAGCGGTTGGCACCCTCCAAAAAATACCACTGAGGGTATTACAACCCCCTCAACCCCCATCCCTACATGACTGGTGTGTGTGTGTGTGTGTGTGTGTGTGTGTTTGGCTTATGATAGCTGAAACGTTTTGTGAGTGGAAACAAAGAGATGAGGGGAACCAACCCTGGCCCCAGGAAGTAGGAAGTAGAATGTGAACATCACACAGATTATATCTATTGTAGAAGAAGATGACCTGCAATCTTGTTGTTGGCCCTGGTTAGAACAGAGCCATTGAATTGTCTGGCTTTACCTATGTGCTGGCTCACCATTCAGCAGTTGATTCAATGGGTCACCACCGCCCAGGGTTAGTCGATATGGATTTTGCCATTGTTTCTGATACAAACTTCAGATCCGTGGAGAAACAAGTAGTCCCAAATCAATGGATTCATTTCTCTTGGTATCTTCCAAGGAAAGAAAGGAAAAAGAAAGTGGAGGTCAGTTCTTTGAAATTCCACTGTGGTGAAGGAGAGCTGCTTGACTTGTTAGCTTCCTTCCATACTGTGAACCAAGTGTTAGCGTGCCTTCTTTGTTGCTTTCCCCATTGCTGTTTCTGGTCCAACAGCTACACTTTCCTAGGTTTGTTTATTTCATGTTAATGTTTCTCCATCTGTCAAATGAATCTATAGTGAGCACCTTGAAATGGTTCCTTGCCACATGATTTGTGAGATTGTTCTGTAATGGTTATACATTAGCACCCACTGGCTCTTTAGTAGGTTGCCATTTTCATAAATCTTTCAAAAGGGTTGCTATCCATTTTGTTCTGATCGATAGTTCTGAGAGTATATTTTAGCTTTCAAGTCACCCAGGTTTCATAGGTAGCTGTGGAAAGATTGTCCATATCTAGCTGGAAGGCCAGACCTTCTCTGTTAGCTTTCTCCTCCTCATCAAAGAATAAAAGTCATACGGCAGAGTAGAACAATATGACACAGAAATCCCTAACAACCATATAGCTTCAGGTACACAACTGATTCTGTTGACTGGTGCCCAAGCAAACTCACAATCAGCCTACAGATTCCTGCTCTTTCAGTTGCATCATGAGCCACTGTATCAGTTCTTCACTCATAGGGAAAGGCTGATTCTACAGAGAGTCTAAATCTGTGCATCTATGTGCAGAAGGACTTTCCCAGAGCTAGAAATAAATGGTAGATTATCTTCACACTGTGTGTATGTATAAATCTATTACCTCCACTCCACCCCAGTCCTTGGCAGCTAGATCCAATGCATTTGCTCACAGTTGTCTTCCTTTTCTGAACCTACACACTGAAGTAAATTCACCCAGTGGAGGCTGTTTCCACTTGATGGTTTCCCTTGACATATTACACTTCTACAAAGATAATATACTACAATGGAAATAAACACCATTTCTATTTCCATCTCTATAATCCGGGAGGAATCAATGTAGTAGGCAGGTGTCCAGCTATGCAAAACATGCCCTTCTAAGTTCCTCTCTGTAATTCAAGAGGAGTAGAAGTCATGTACAAGTGTTAGGGCTCACCCATACCAGCAACTGGTTTAAAAGCTAATCTGCAACTTAGGGTAGGGTGAATGGGTTGTGGCTAAATGGCAGCTGTGACTTTGACCATTTGCGGAAAAGAGGTGTTCACTCCTGGTTACGTCATCTAGACCTCCCCGTCTATAGTTTAAAGTACGTTTTCCCCTCTTTTCACAATGGTAGATAACACGTAAACAAATAATTTGGATTCATTGCACCATGATCGGATCCTTCAACTAAAAGTGCTGTCTAATCTTAGAAAGAGTACCCTTCCCAGAAAAGTGCCATTTAGTAATAGGCATTTAAAAAAAAAAAAAGCTACGTCACATTAGGTCCCTGCAATGGGCAATCCATTTTGTGGGGAGAGGTGTGTGTACCTAATGAGTTTGTGTGTTACGTTGCTCTAATCTATTTTATTTATGTGCATTTAATGTAATTGGGAGGCTTCTACAAGAGGGAAATGGATCTCGGAAAAGGAATGGGGGGGCACATGTGAAACAATAGCTCCCAGCATTTTTGCTCAAAGCCCCAGTGGATTAGCGGTAGTCGTTTGCATTAGCAATGACAGTTCAGAGATGATTACTCTTCCCTGGAGAGCTCCAGAGACCGAAATGGCGCTCCATTATGCTGCTCATTAGTATTCGGCGCGGTAACTGTCACTGCAGGCTGCAGAGTCCAAAGAACAGAGCCGAGCAATGGCTTTTAAATGAATAAAGTTTTATTTGAAGGGAGATGAAATTATTGACATGAAGATGGTGTTTGCTTTGTGCTGAAGTGATGAAATAAATCTTCTTCATAACAAAGGACTTTTTTTCCCCCTTTATTGCTAATCTTAACCCCTCTGTTGAAAAATGACTGGAAACCCCTTCTATCAGTGCTGCTTAAATTTAGCTGGTATAAGACAGGGAGGTGTTAAATTTAGCCAGTGTGCAACAGGTGGAACTGAATGTCACTTCCCATTAATAGTATAAAAAATTGCATGTGTGTGTGTGTGTGTGTGATAGCCAGTGTTTTAGAGCAAGTGGTTCAGTGGATGGGTCAGTTGGGGAAGAATTGTATTACGGATGAGACCATGCCTGGTCTAGTAGCACGTCTTCCCAGCCTTCCCAGATTCAAATGAATCTATCTTGGTGGCAATTCTTGTTCTCTCCCTGCCCTTCTCCTATTCTGTATTTTATAAACACTTCTGTAGACTTACAGAAGTAGCACCATCTTTGTATTTTACCTACACATAGAGCCTAGCATTTATCTTGGAATTAGACTAATGTCCAACCCCTTACAGGGAACAAGATTTATCTTCAGGCAATCATGATAGAGAATGTTTTGCAAGCAAGTAGAGAATTGGGAGGAGTTTCCTAACATTCAGATGAGTAATATGCTACACATTTGTATCATGTGCATGTATGGGAGGGCACATAGGACAGTCTTGTTTCTGGACTTATTTGTTGTGTATTATATGCGCCATATAAATTAGGAGTAACTTAATTTTTAGTTCCACAGAGTATTCTTCTTTCCTGGATGGGTTTATTTGCATGTGGAGCAGAGGGAGTGTAACCATTGAAACAGTATATCTATTTAAATTATGAAAAGCCAGCCTGTCCTTCAATCTAGTGTAGTCATGGAATTGCCGAAGACACTTGAGACCCACTTTCTAGCCTACTTTAAGCTTTTCTGTAAATGACTAAAGCACACAAAGTTCAGAAGAATGTCACCTTTACATCCCTGCGAGATGGCAAATGACTCTCTTCACCTTCCATTAAGCTTTCTGTATATAATCCGATTGAGACTGAATTGGCTTTCCACAAACCCTAAAGGAAGTATCACATTCTATTCCATGGCTTCCTCGGTTCCTTGAGCTACACTGCTGTCCTACCAAGAAGATCTGAATATTTCAAGGACACAAATCTACTCCAAAAAAAAATTATAGTTCAGAAGACCACCTCTGAACTGAAGTGGGAATCATGCAGCCCTCCAGACACTGTGAGACTACCACACCAATCTTCTCTCCTCATTGACTAGCTGGGGTTCCTGGGACTTTAAGTTGAACATCTTGAGGCCCACATGAACTCACATTTTTTGTAGAACATAGTGGTGTTGATTCATACAGTGGATTGTTCAGTGGCTAATTCTTTTATTTGGTTTCAACAAGCAGGGTTGCAACATTCACACCATGTCAGTCAATAATTAGATTCTCAATTGGCCTAGTGTACCTGAAGTATGAGTAGATAGATAGACAGGCAGATAGATAGATAGTTCTTGTACATGGAGTCATATCATTGGTCCATCTATTCAGTATTATCTTTTCTGTCAGCTTTTTGTGGAAGAGACAACACCATTAGCCGAAGGAGACATTTCCATAAATTTGGAGGTAGGGGAAGTGATGTGAAGAAAAAGTGATAAAGAATTGGGAATAAGCAACGTATAAGCAACCAAGAATACCGATCATATTCATGTGCTTTCAGGAGTAAGTTTAATGTGGCCCATGCTAGATTCAGTTTCACTGCCTAAAAGGGTCTTAGTGGTCAAAGTTAAGGGACATACCAATGTAAATGCTGCCTTTTTGTATGTAAGGGGGTATCTGTGGCATCTTGGTACCTCATTTACTCAGAGAACTTCACCCCTGATGAAATATCCATCTCTGCATTTAAACAATGCCTATTTTAGTGGTGCTGCCCAAACACATTGAGAGCTTGGCTACTTGTCTAGGAATACCTGAGGGGAATCTATTCTGTGAACATAGCTGTACTAGTGAGATTATGGATTTCTGTGCTGAGCTTCCTTGCACCTCTGGGGCAGATTATGACTCACAGTGGGGAAAAGTGTTGTAGTTGTTAAGGATTCTTAGCTTTAAGCTCGGTGGTCCCTCCTTCATGTAGCCAAACTAAGAGCCAAGGGCACTGATGGAGGCTTGGCAAGATCCTGAGCCTGGCACATCCAACATGGAGTTGGAGACTTAGAAGAAGCTTTGCTTCGTTGTCTTCAGCTCCACATTCTTTTCTAAACTCCAGTCTGCACCATGCAAGTTTCACGTGCTCCTTGCAATGATCCTCTATCATTGACTTCTAAAAAAGCCATTTTCTTGGCTGCTTTTAGACAGTGTGGTGACAAACATCCCCAGCAAGTCTGGCACAATTACCCTATTGTGAATTTGTAACCTATACCAGTGACGATTGCCTCTGATTTTGGGGAGTTCCCTGATAACCTCCAAGGAAGTGAAACTCTTGGTGTTCCCCATCTTCCAAAACAAAGTAAAATACCTACTGTGACTGGACTGCGTTGATTGATGGGCAGATAAAAGATCAATAATAAATTACATAGATAGGAAACGTATTAACAGTTAGCTATGTTGGCCTTGCAGCAAAATACAACAAAATCCAAAATCTATAAAACAATGATACCTTATTGGACCAGCTGAAAAAAACAACACAAAACACATCGTGATTTAGTTTGTGCTTTTTTAAAATTGGTCCAATACAGATACCGCTGTTTTGTGGAGTTTTGGATTTTGTATCTATAACTCTCCTTGGGATGATATGGGTGAAGAAATGAAATTGAAAGTCATCTAGCATCCTAGAACGCATGCATACCCCTCCTGGTAGCCATGAAGAGAGCGGCTGCATATCTCAGCTGAATCCTCCTTCAACAGAAGCCCACTGCAAGGGAGTTTCTAGCACTGTGCTGGAGAACAGAGGCCCCATCTCCAATGAGTTACACCACAGACAACCTTCTTCTCCAAGGGAAATAACATTGTTGTCGAGAAGAGCTCTCCCTGTTGCTGTGGATATTGAGCACGAAAGACAGCTGCCTAGGAGCATATGGGCCATTATATTAAACCACAATCAAAGGCTTGTGTTTAACTAGAACCAGATTGGGCTTGTAAAAATTCAGTACCTGGTGCACGGTAAAAGGCTGGGGGAATAGTGAAATTGGGTAAGTCCCACAGAGGTGGTGAAATCACATGAATCGTTATGAAGATTCAAGGGAAACAGTCTTATTTTCATGTCAGACAAAAGACAGAAGAACACTGGTGGGAAAATTACTATTTTTTTTTTTTATTTCTGTATGAGGGAAGGCATCACCACCACCCTGACAGATGATTTCACTGCAGAATAAGGTTTGTTCGAAAAGTTTTTAAATGCCCTTCAAAGGACAGCAAATACTTTTCTCCTCATTTTGGTGGCACCTTCATATTAAAGTGAGACAGAAGCAGATACTGCAACATCATCCATGCTTCCTGAAACCGAGATCAGCTGCATATGTGGGCTATAGCTCCCTTTACTGTGTGTGACACCAGGATGGTGTAGTCTAAGCTCATAAAGATTATGCAGTGTATGGTTTTTAATTAAAAAAATGCAAATAAAAGATTATGCAGTATAGAAGGCTGCTCTATCCTTAGAATTGTGTTTTTTTTCCTTTTTCAAATTATTTTTATTAAAAGTGGATTCTTAAAATATTTACATACACACTTTTTTCAAATATAGCATATAACATAATACAGTACGTAACATCAACAAATTTTACAATATGGAATATACAATATTCATAAGGGGAGAAAAAAAGGGAAGAATTACTTATACCACAACTAGACCAACTGATACCTTACTAAAAAACAAGTAGTGAGGAAGTTCTCTAGGCTGATTTGCTGTTAGAGTTGTTTTTTTCCTCTGGCCAAGGTTAGTTTAACAAATAGCAAAAACAATCCTGAGGGTATAGCAGTCCTCCATAATCTGATGATGGTCCCATTGTTGGACTACAAATCCCATCATCACACATATAAAAGGTACAGTATCCCAGAGGCTGCAAATTAACAGAGGGGAATGCAGAGAACCCTTAATGAGTGGACTTAAATATTTCCCCCCTTGCCTTTACAAGGGAAGGCATTCCCACTGCCACCACCCACTAACGGATTTAACAGCAGAAAAAGCTTTGTTCTGAAGTTTTAAAAAGGCCATCAGGAGCTAGGCATGTGTGCAGATTTTTGAAGCAATGTGCACTTTTGTCAGAACAGGTCTCAGGAGGTATGGAGAGGTTAATTTTGGAAACCGATTCATTTCCATTTCCAGCACTAGCACCCCATTGCTGGGTTTAATTTGTTTTATATGCTGAAAATGTTCTATTCTCTGCTGCTGGTTTTACTTTGTTTTTATATTCTCTGGCTTTAATCTTTGTTTTCTTGTATTAGTCCCTGAAAAGAAGGAGGAAAAAGAATTGGATTTAAAGCAAAATAACTTCTGGTTGCAATTGTGGCACACAAAAGCAAGGAAGTTCAAACCACAGATCAGCCATTTAGAACGTAGAAACCATTCTTGTTTCTTCTCCCCCAAGTAAATACTACATCACTAGAAATGTAGAAGACCCAGAATGAAATACAGGCTTTGATAGTGTCGAGATCTTCAAACAGGAGGTTTGCAGCCTAGTTCTGTGCACGGATAGACCACTTTTACTAATGGAGTCCAGTTATTTGGGGGAAGGAGGTTCCGCTGTGTTTAATAGATTTAAGCCCAGGTAAACCAGATTTCTAGGATTCCACTTATAAACATGGTAGAACTTCCAAATAAAGCTGTATCCTTAGAAATAAAGATTCTCTTTTACTGTCTGTGTTACTACCTGTTGATAACTGTAAAGATTTTCCCTTCTTATACAAACTTGCTGCCTGAAAAGGAATTTCAGTGATACATTCGACAAGGCTAATGAAATCTGTTTTAGATACACTAGAATCACAACACTGATCAGAGACAACTAGCATTCCTGTTTGGATTTCAGCTCACAGAGGTTCCAGCCAGTATGACCAGTCTACAGAAGTTCTAGAAACTGAAGTCCCAAACACCTGGATGACCTAAGGTTCATAGAATCAGAGACTATGACTTAGGTCATTTCTGCACTAGGCTGTTATAATACTATTATTCCACTTTCAACATCCTATGGAATCCTGGGGTTTGCAGTTTAGGGAGGGGCCTCAAAGTCTAGTGTGGAAATGGACTAGAAAGAGACCAGAAGGGTCATCGAGTCCAACCCCCTACCTTGGAATGGTGTGGAGTCTCCTTCTTTGGAAGTTTTAAATGGGTTGGATGGACATCTGTCAGGAATGCTTTGGTTGTGTCTTCTCGCATGGCAGAATGGGGTTGGACTGGATGGCCATTGTGGTCATAACTCAGTTTAAAGCCCTCCTGATCAGGTTTGTGAGACTCTTAGCAAAAATGTTTCTGTCCATGCCTGCAAGGTGTAACCCATCACTTGTATAAGTCTATCTCCATGGTTGAAGAAGCCACACCATTCCTGGCAGCACCATCTATGGAGCCAAGCAGCAGCTAGTGGAGAAGGGGGAAGAGAAGGACCACCAGAAGTGGGCTTTTACAGGGCTGCATGGCCTAATCAGAGCTGCTGAGAGGGAAAGTTCCCCGAAAAGCAGCACTTGAGGTGTAGGGGGGATCAGAGGTTGGAGATACTCACAAATAATCAAATCCGTGAAAGTGCAGTCCACAAATGTGGAGAACTGACTGTATATGTATTTATATCCCACCTGTTTCCCAGTTGGGAATCGGAGTGGCTTCCAACAGTTAAACATACCCAAAAATTACAATATAATGGATATGGTATTCACCAGCAGCATTTTCCACTCAATGAGGCAGTTGCCAAGGCTATCCAAGTTGGGGGATGATTTAGGGGGAACTAGCATTCCCGTGCTTTCTTCTATCTCCCCCTTTCTTTATCTCCCTGTGCCCTGTGCAATTGTACAGGGTAGAATTATCAAAAGAACCTCGCAGATTATCAGATTATCAAACCTACCTAGCAGATATGAAATACTTTTTTAAAAAAAAGAAAAATTATTATATTTGTAAATAATTCTATGTTTACATCTTGATATCATATGTATATGTACATCATCTCTTTTTCCCTTTTCTCTTAATGATATTTATATTTCTGTGTTTTGTTTTGTTGTTTCTGTTTTTTAACTATTCATGGAATAAAAATAATGAAATATAAAAGAATTATCAAAAGAACCAACTGGCAGGCCAGGCAAGACTAAAGTGCCAGATTCTCTGTCCAGCTTAGAAGCTTCATACAGCTTTCAGTTATGAGCCTGCCCTTCTTCCCAAAAGTGGGGAAGTAATGAATTACAAACAGTGTTGTTACCTCTAACAAATTACATTTCTTAGTAACAAGAGTGCAATAAAGCTATATTTCAAAATGGAGCAGAAACAAAGTTACTTGGACTAAAAGTTTTTACTTACACTTTAAACTTACTTCTTAAGGATATTTTTAGTCATGGTAAAAGTACTTTGACAAGATTTTCAAGTTTTAGGACATTCTTTTCTCATTCTCAATGGTTTTTTTTGTCGTTTTTTTTTTTTTTTACCAAGTAATGCAAAAGTAATGAGTACTGAAAAGAGATTTACCCATGTGATAATCAATGAGAACAGACTACTTTTCAAACACTACAATAGGCAACAGGAATAAATAGCTTTTCAAAAGTAACCTTCCAGGCTCTGCTTTTTCCCTCATTTTCGAAAAGACTTGGGGCCTTTCCGCATTACACTGTTATAGTGCTATTATTCCACTTTCAACATTCCTATGGAATCCTGGGGTTTGCAGTTTAGGGAGGGGTATTTACGATTCTCTGCCAATGAGCTCTTTTGGTTTGGTAAATTACAAACCCCAGAATTCCACAGGATGTTGAAAGTGGAATAATAGCACTATAACAGTGTAGGGCGGAAAAGCCCTTGATCTCAGCCTCAGGCCGTTGGGCTCTTGGACCAACTTTGTAAGTCACTGGTGAACCCAGCCAGTTTCAGCTGGCTTGGAAGACAGAATACTTGGCTGGGACGGACCATTCATTGTAGTCCATGCTGGTGCTCTTTGGCCTTCCACCTGATGTCCAGATGTGTTGGACCATGAATCCTATTGTCCTTGGCCAGTATACTCATTGGCCATGCCAGACTAGACTGACACATTTCAAGAGCAGTGGGTTGAGGAAGGCTATCTCTTAGAAACAAAGAAGGAATCCACATTCCTTAAGATGGCAGGGGGGAGTTATGCTGAAACTTGAAATGTCTTCCATTCACTCAGATGTGAAGGTAGGACTGGAGAGATAGTCATGGGACATCTCATTGTGACTAGTGAGTGATAACACTGCTGTCTTTAGACAGGAATGGCTTGTAGATTTGAACCTCTTGAAACTGTAACCTTCCCATAGTTTTAAAGCTACATTTGCTTTTTTTAAAATTTCTTTAAATAAGACAAATCCTTAAGTGAGATCTTTGTATTACTGGATTGTATCAGACATCCGTATGTTGGAATGAAACAGTCTTTTTTTCAAAGACATACAACTTTTAAATAGATCAGCCATTCATCAGAATAGTGCTATAGAAAAAGTGAGGATTTTAAAAAAGAATTTGTGTGTGTGTGTGTGTGTGGGGCGAGGGAATATTAGCAAAGTTGTTGATAAAAACTGCATGGAGGATGTGCTCAACCACAATGGCTTTATTGAACAAAGGCAATAGAAAACGAACAGTATTATTTCTCACTCACTTTGTTCAGTCAGTGATTGAGGCATTTCAGAGCACAACCAGGAAAATAATAGGTTGCTTTCACAATGGCAGGAGTTTAACAAATGCTCAGTCATTCATCCGACATCATTGCCATCTTGAGCATGAGAGCTTTACCATATGATATTGATGCTGAGCTCCGTTCTTATTGCCGTATTCTTTTCAGATTCAATCTGTCTGCAATGGACCACTAAACATTTCAATTTGCTACCTGTGGAGCTGTATTGAAAGGCTCAGGCAACAGCGAGGGGGAATTATTTTTGGAGGGTGGGGGTGAGACACAGATCAAGTAGTTTCTGTGGCTGTATGAATAAGGCATTGCATCCGCTAAAATGCAGAAGCAACCACATGATTTTCTTGTGAACATCTCCCATATGCCATGGTGGAGAAATTTATATCCTTTTCTGCCTGCTGACAGTGATTTTCAACGTCCAGACCTGGAGAAATTAATTCAGACGTTAGCAGAGGGATGAGCTCAATCATGGCTTACTATGGAATCCTTCTGGTCTACTAATGTGTGCTACATTTACAAGAGACATGCTTTGGCTCTTTTACTAACACATAACTGTATTGCCCTGAGAAGAATTTGTTATAGGGTGAGCAACACATTGAATCATCAGAAAAATAAATAATAATAAAATCTTAACTGATTTTGAATAGGAAACCAGGATAGCTAAACTGAGGCTGTCATACTTTGGACATATCATGAGATGGTGTGACTCACTGGAGAAGAGAATAATGCTTTGTGGAGTGGAGGACAATAGGAAAAGAAGAAGATGGGTATTGATTCAACTCAGTTAAAAAAGCCTCAGCCCTGAGTTTGCAAGACCTAAACAAGGCGGTTGATGACTGGGGCTCTTGCATATCATCCATGCATTCATTCATTCATTCATTCATTCATTCATTCATATGGCTGCCATACTTCAAAGCTGACTTGATGGCAAATGACATCAAGGATAACAAGGAACTCTTGTCTAAGTTCATAGTAAGAGCCTCCCAAATTTTCCTAGCATTCCTTGCAAGATTCCTAGTACCAAGCAGACCATCAGAAATTTGCCAGTGATGATGATCCAGGATGTTCCTTCTGCTTGTTTTAGGGCATGGAGTTATACCAAAAGCTAATACGCAACATCATGATAAACTGAGTTGCCACCTCCAGGGACAGTTTAAGACATCTTGCAAACTGATGTGGATTAACAAATGACTACCAGCCCAACCCATTATTTGCCATCTAGTCAACTTTGACTTACGGCAAAACTATGAATGAGGTATCTCTAAGAGTTCCTGTTAATAACAAACCTGTTTGAGTCTTTCAAACCTGGCTCCTTAATGGGTCAATCCATTTGCAATGTGGGCCTGGTTTTCTACTTGCTTCAACTTCACTGAACATTATCTTTTCCAATGAGTCATGCAATAGCCAAGGAAATCCATGTGAGGTGAAAAATCCCACAAGTACTTCTCCCCTTCTCTGGCAACAGCAGCAACAGCAAAAACGACAACAAAAAGAACAACAACAACAGATGACTCAACAGTTTGCTGCTCTTCTTTTATGTAATCTCAAATCATCTGCCTGAGGTGGCCATCTCACTCTCCCTAATGTTTGCCTTTAAAGTAACATTTCTAAAATTAAACAGCATATGTTATACAGTGAGCGGAAATCCCAAATATGCACATGTGTAAGATCTGGAACAGCTAGGTGAGGCAGCTACTTGGAAAGGACTGTGAGATTAAATATCACATTTTATTTAATAATTTTTGGAAATGCTATGGGTGAAAAGGCCATTGTCAGGTTGGCTTTTATTGACGAGAAGTAATCTGTGCAGCAGATGAGCTCAGTACCACTGCTAGTCTTGGGATCTCAGGCTACAGTTCATAGAAATTTGTGTTATGTATGTTACTGTTTAAGTTGTTTTTGCCAGTCAGGCATGCATTGTACATACGGTAATACAAATGTATATATTAAGAGGGGGAAAGCAATTGAGAAATGGAACTGATGGTTGGAAGAAAGTTGTGGAAACCGTCTCAGATGGTAACTGTTGATAGAGTTCTGTGAGGGTGCAGAGGGGAAGGAGTGGACCACCAATTCTTCTTGAAATGATTCTTGCAGTCTTTGGCCTCATTTCAAAAGTGTTCTGCAAGGAATCCATTTAGATCTTTGGCAAGAGACCTCTTTCTGTCTGTAGCAACTTGCTGGGAGTGGAGTGGTGGTGTCAGAAAAGATAGTATCAAGGAAGAAAGAGACAGCATCTCCCTGTTTTTGGCTCTGCTCCCACCATCATCAACCCCACCACAACCACCAGTAGCAGATGGAGAGAATTTGGCCCCTGATACAAAAAAAGATCCACGGCCCTACTTTAGGTTATAGTTGGAAAGGTTGCCCTTGGCATTACTATTTGCAGTGCGATGTGATTTTCAGAGGTCTCTGCAAAACAAAACAAACCTGTTTGCATCCATAATCGTGTATCAAAAGATCACTGTTCTTCTTTCAACTTTCTGAAGATGAATGTCTCCCTTCTCCTGTGGAATAAAGATCAGTATTCAGATGTCAGGTGGACATTTTGAGAGGCAGTTTAAAAGAGAACCAGTACAGTGCAGTGGTTTGAGTGTTATACTAGGACTTTGGGAGCCCAGGGTTCAAATCTCTGTTCTGTCATGGAAACCTGCTAGGTAACCTTGGGCAAATCATATACTCTCAGCCTCAGAGGAAGGCAATGGGAAACCCCACTTGAACAAATCTTGCCATGAAAACCCTGTGATGGGTTAGCCTTAGGCTCACCATAAGCTGGAACCAACTTGAAGGCACACAACAACACATTCAGTTTAGCAGTGCAGCAGTTAGGTATGCGGAGACTGGAAGTTGGATGGGTTTACATTCCCCAAATAAGAATTTTTATATAAGTGTCAGCTGCATCTGAGCACAATCTTCTAGATGCTAGAAGTTCAGTTTGTGAATTCCCATCAATCCCATATTATTTGGACAAGGAAAAAAAAAATAGTTTACAATAATAAAGCCCTGCACCACAGTCAGAGAAATTTCAGCTGTTGTGAAGTAAACATCTGGAAGTAAACCCAAGAAAGAGGAAAGTCAAAGCAAAATTGCTGCTGTTCAGCAGTGTAATACCCTGCCTTGGGGTGTGCCTCGGGGTGTGCCTCGGGGTGTGGTGGAGTCTCCTTCTTTGGAGGTTTTTCAGCAGAGGCTGGATGGCCCTCTGTCAGGAGTGCTTTGATGTGGGTTCCTGCATGGCAGGGGGTTGGACTGGATGGCCCCTGGGGTCTCTTCTAACTCTATGATTCGATGACTCTATCAAAATTTCAATGGGATTGGGTCTCTGAGCATTGCAGAAGTGAAATTGTTAGTATTGAGATGCCCATGGAAGTCAAAATAAGTGTACATGCAGACAGAATGATATTTGCGATATAAAAGAAGATTGCTTCCTCTTGTGTTTGGTGATGGAAGAAGAGTTCTCAGCGAGGAGTTTCCAAGGAGTGTACCGTTACAACATGAGGGGTCAAAAGTGTGTCTTCTTTTTGTGGAGCCCTGGGAAACCATGATCCATAAGCACGATCAGCTATAGGCTCCCCTTTCTCCAGACCAGCCTTCCCTAACCCATGGAGGAGTTGGACTGACTACAAGGGCTTCATGAATTGAAGAAAGGGACTCACTGCTGGAGAGATGTATCAGTTTTGCCTTCATAAGCATCCAAACCGCATCACATTTCCTTCTGTTTCCTCTGTTTTGCCCGTCAGGTAAATGGTCTCGTATTGATTCTCTTCATTTTCTCACTGAAACCTTTCCTAGAAGAGTTTTTCTTTTCTTTTTTAACATATACGTGTAGGAAATAAGACCAAACCGGTTATGATTTAATCTTATTAGCAGAATTGTGCAGAAGAAGCGGGTAAAGTTCTCTTTGTTAAAGTACTCGTGGCTTGAGAATACTTGATCCAATTAAATGCAATACACACAGGTAGCTTTGAATAAACACTTGGAAGTTTACTAAAGACTTCTCCATCTACATATCCATTGCTAACTTGCTACCTTAACTAACTAAAGAGGTAGAGGATAATCTCCGGTATCACTCACCACCATCTTGATGGTTTGGAGGCATGCAGATTCCATAGGATAGCATCCATGAGGGAGAGAGGAACAAAGAAGACTAAAAGATGTCTCCTTCTCTTTTGGGAAGACTTAACTTTCTTCCTATCAGGATACAGTTCTGGATCTCATGGTCTGATGACCTGGGCCCTAAAGGTATTTATGATCATGCAATAAAAGCAGAGAGAGTAAGTGTGAAAGATAGAGCATGCACACACAAGAGGCAGCCCTGTGAGCTAACTATCCCATTTGTTCTAACAACGAAATGGGGGGGGGAAAGAATGCTGGTAATTTTCCAACAATACGTGGTCCAGGAAAGCAAAGCTATCTGTGTGTGTATTCCGTCTCACCCAAAGCGTTCAGACAAGCCTTTTGTCATGGCCTGTTGTCTTGAAATACCTGCGGAAGAATAATGTTGTTGGTCAAATCTTGAGAACTGGTACCTCTGCTCAGCCACATTTGTGCTATAATTTAAACCATTTGTCTGTTGCGTCATGCTATGCAAGTTCAAGATGAATTAGCAATC
Organism: Ctenosaura bakeri; assembly: GCA_948474755.1. NCBI lineage: Eukaryota > Metazoa > Chordata > Lepidosauria > Squamata > Iguanidae > Ctenosaura > Ctenosaura bakeri. Next base: position 83,446 of record CAOLHI010000252.1, on the reverse strand, counting down.
ATCAGCCTCTGAAAGAAATCGTTGGTTGGGAGACTTGACACAGAACTTCAGACGGCACAGAACTTGCTGTGAAACAACTTTTTAAGGATTGTGGAGGATACAACTAAAACTTTTGCTTCTTTCAAATTGTAACTGAACATCAGTGTCAGCCCCAACAATGCCAATTAAACTTCCTAGTTAGATATAGATTTCCTATTTGGCCAGTAAGGGATCAATGCTGTTGCCTTGCCGAAAGGTAGACATTTAAATCTGAACTTAGCTTCTTACTTGGGAGCATCTTTCATAAACTCTCATAGATTATGGACTATATTTTGCATCTTTCCTTTTTCACATCCCTCAGGGTTTATAGTTGCCTGCTTTGGAATAAAAAGAGCAGAGAAACAGGGAGAGAGAGAGAGAGAATGGGAGAGAGAGAGAGAGGGAGAGAGAGACAGATCAAGTTGTTACTATGATTCTTGATAAGTCAATAAAACTGATTTGTCCTGCTAAGCAAGTAGCTCAGGCTGGCATGTTGAGCAATGCTGGATTTCAGAGGAAAGAAATGCCCAAGAACAAATGATCGCGAATAGCTGGAAAATCAACAGAAACCAAGCCTTGTGGCTAGCCATGCATCAGTTTTAGCTGTTAAATGAAATAGCCTTTTAGCATGAGCACGTTTGTATTCCGGGGAACTAGTGTGATTATATTAAAAAAGAATTCAGATACTTCTCATAGGAAGAGTGCAGTGTCTTTAGTAGAAATCTAAGGATCATTCAGGTGGTGTGTTATTTGAATGATTTTGATGCACCAGTCTTTTGTTCTCCTGAAAATTGGCATAATCCTTGCATCAGCTGCAAGAACACTCTTCTTTTCAGAGATTAGACCAGTGATAGGAATCGTGCAGCTCTCCAGATGTTGTTGAACTACAACTCCCATCAGCCCAAGCAAGGGTAACCTGTGGTAGGGAACACTTGGAGTTACAGTCCAACAACATTTGGAGGCATCTGGAGGTTGCTACAATTTCCATCTTTGGATTAAACTCATGATGTCATTTAATCTGACAACAGAAAGCAGAGAAGGTCAAGGGAACCAAATATATATCTTCAGTGTATTCCTTCTGGAAATTTTAAAATTGGAGAGCAAAACTGTAGTTCTGCTAATGATTTGGCTTTTGCAGTCGCGTAGGTACAGGGGGGATGAAGGGGACGGTGTGCCCTGGGTGGTATTTTTTGGGGCCCCACCACTGCTTGCCTGCCTCCCGCGCACCGTAACCCCACCCCACATGCCATAGCTCCTCCCTCGTGCCCCATACCCATGCCCACATGCACCATAACCCTGCCCACACATACTGTAGCCACGCAACACATGCTGTAGCCACTCCCCATGCATCATAGCCACACACACACACCTCCCCCCCGCCCCTACCCCACTCGTGCCAAGCTATGCATTTGGCTTTAATTCTAGATCTGTGGTTTGTCCACCTCAAGAAAATCTGGGAAAATTTGGAATGATTTAATTGAACTAATGTTTAGTCTCTTAGCACTTTAGCTCATCAAGGCAGCATTTCTTCCTCCTTTCCACCACAAGCTTCTGATCACTCTTCTTTTTCACTCCATTCTTGATGTTGGTTAATCCTATTTAATGATGTTTTTCCCAACTGGAGAAAGCCATAATTTCTGTGTTCATCACACAGTTCCAGTTTTGGTTCTAAATGAAATTTTCAGTAAGTATTCTAGGAGTAAAGACTCAGCAAATGGTCACACTGCCCTTGGATAAGTTTCTTCCTATTGACTAGAGCAGAACTTTGTGTTGGGGTGCATTTGGTTTATAATTCCCAGAGTCCCAGATATTTTGGCAGTGGCCTTGCTTATTGGAGGATTCTGGGCTCTGATTACTGGGGATAATGGGAATTGTAGTTTTTTTAAAAGCATTTTTCAAGCTCCAGAGAAGAAGGAAAGATATTATAAGGAACTCTTTCCTTTTTCACTTTCCTCTTATAAATTCTGCAGCATCCTGTCTTGCTGATAGATCCAATTAAAGGGAGAATAGGACATGGAAGAGACTGGTTCTCATTCTCTGCAGAATTAATAGTGGGTCTTTTGTGTTCCTCTGCCAGCAAAAGCCCCACAGAACAGGCTTTCTTTCTGCAGGACGATTAAGAACAACCTTCTTAATTTGCACATTTATCAGCTGCTCCATCACCTTGCAATTTACTGCTTCCCTTTGCTTGAAGAAACCTATTATAAAGAAGCAAGCTGTTTCGAGGGAACCAAGGACAGGGCTCCCTCCCCTCCCCCTTTTTTTTTGGCTTTTAAACCTGCTGGGATTTAGAATTACAAAGGAAAAGGCCATTGCAGAGAATGACAGCTCCAAAATTTAATCCTCTTTGGTAATAATGGTGTTTTTCTCTAACTTTTCGAACTGATCAGGAGAAATCTCTCTGGCTCCCTAAAGGGAGGGGGCTGGTCTGTTACTGCTTAACCTTCTTTGGCCCAGACCTCTGCAAATTGGAGAGTTTGGGGCCTCTTTCCAATCAGGATTTCTGATGCTAAAACCCAGTATGAAGTTATGGAGACGATCCAACATGTCGTCATCCATTTGCAATTGCAGTATGTGGCTCAACATCTCTCAGGGAGAGGTCCACAGTTTGCCATGTCTGCACCTATGGATGGAACCTTGTTCCAGATGCTGCCTTCAGCATCCTGCTCATAACACATTAACCAGTATGTGTGAGGCTTTTCAGGGAACATACAGAACAAGAACCAAATGATCTACCATGTTGACGGCACTCATATATTCATGGGGGCAAGGTCCTCTGTGACAGCAGAGAGTAAACAGATCTAAAATGCCAGTTGTTGTTGTTGTTGTTGTTGTTGTTGTGTGCCTTCATGTTGACTCTGACTTACGGCAACACTCTCTTTGTTTTTGTTTTGTTTTGTTTTTGTTTTTGATAAGATTTATTCAGAGGAGGTTTCCCATTGCCTTCTTCTTAGGGTGAGAGAGCATGATTTGTCCACGGTCACGCGCTGGGTCTCCATGGTTGGTTGAACCCTCATCTCCCCAATTTCTCGCCCAACACTCACCACACTAAAATACCATATTGAACAAGAGATTATAGAAATTTAAATCCATTCATTTACTTATTCACATTTTTAAATCCCATCTCCAGATGATTGAAACAATTTACAACACAGTTGGGAAAGGGCAGAGGGAAGTGTTCTGTGCTGGAAATGGGTGTAGTTCCAGGCCTCTGCAAGAGGCCTTTTGGTACCAAACACTGACCCACATTACTGCTATGGCATAAGATTTATCAGTGATAAAGGATGTGGCAGATGGTACACAGGAGAGAAGCATTCTGGCCATTTTGCTGATGGGGCCCATCATCCCTCATAGCCAATGGCAAAACTGGGCCCCTAAGCTAATTCTACCATCTCCATCCATCAGTCAATTCCTCAACACTGGCTTTATTGGGTACCTCAACTGGGGTGCACCCCTTCACACATCTACACCAAGCCAAGGCTGTTGGAGGATAGACTCCCAAGGATTATACAGCACAGAAGCAAATCAAGAAAATCAAAGTGCACAAACATGACCCATGTCCTCTCAATAGCTGTGGGAACTATGCAAGCAGGTTGGTAACACAGCAAAAAAATGCAGTCCTCCAGTTTGTTCCCAGACTTCATAACTTCTCCCAGCTTCAAACTGCCAATCTGATTTTTAAAATGTCTTACGTTTTTCATCAATACAGATGAACCCTTTCTGTACACTGGCCAACTCTTTATGTTCAGCTGTGATGCTAACAAGGACACCAAAACTTATCTGCCTGTTGGCAGAGGCCCATCTTGATACATGGGGGTTCAGTCAGAATTGTGAAGCTAAGGAACTATATCTGGTAGCCACATCACCTAACAACTTGTGATCTTGACTGTCTGCTGTTGTTATTGCCTATGGAGTTTGGGCATAAGCAAAGAGCAGTTTGACCTCATTGGATCTTCTTGACTGTGAAGGCCATAGGTATCATTACATTCGAAATGTCTGTGGCAAGAAGACTCAAAGAGTCTACCATGTTTGCAATGGTACTGGCACATAACCATAAGTGTTACCACTAGTCATTGAAGATGCCTTCCATCATATTATCTCACAGGAACCTTTGTCAGAGTTACTGAAGGCATCATACAGTCTTTGTGATTATGCTGAAGAACCAGTTGGTATTGTGGGAATCTCAGGTTTGAATATATAGCATGTCTCTCTCAAAAGGAACTTTCTACACATTACTGCAAAGGGGAACACAAATACCCTTCTGGAAGGAACTGGTTCACATTAGCCTAGAAATCAGCGCCTAACGCATTCATGTGTCTGAGGCATTCAGTTCAAAGCCATTCATGGACAACAATAGGAAGCTGACTGTTGCTTGCCTCCATCTGGCTTCATCGCTGAGATCATGCTCTATACTTGTAGGCTCATGGGTGCTTTCTGAATAGAGTTGTGATAATGCTCCTGCCTTTCAATTTTCAGTAGTATATTTGCAATCCCAGGTTCTTCTTTCTTCATAGCAGTAGTTCCCCCAGAGCAATTTCTGTAATACTTTGTTTGAGCTAGCTCTGTGTCAGCAGTCAGATGTATTCTGGACAAGAAAGAAAATATCATTTTTGGAAGGGAAAAGTGGTACAGTTAAACAGATATTTGGGTAATTAAGTATTTCTGTCTTTTACCCACAAGCTTTTGGTCAGGCCTTTCAAAGCTTTAGCCGTATTGGTATTAAAGCTGTTGCCATAGGGAGAGGTGACAATCACTGTATTGTGTAAAGCAACTTTTCTGCTCTGTGGAGAGGTCAAAAGAAAAGGGGAAAAATCACATTCAACCAGCTGAGTTATTTTAAGATCAATGTTAGCATTTTTCAGCTGATCACAATGCAAAATGGCACATAATATCACTGCTCTAAATTGTCCCAAATTGCTGCTTACATGTTTTTTTTTTATTCTTTTAAAAAAGTGCCTGAACTGCCTTTGTTTGAATAATGGCTTTGCCAAGTATACTCTGTCTTGTCGATTGGATTATTTCAACTTTAGTGTCATAGCAAGAAAAATGAGTGCACATCAATGTGAATTGCAGGTTTACATATATTATTTAAAAGTGTGTGAAACCTTTCCTCAGGTCAACGATCATCTCGTTTCAGAACGCTTTTACTCTTATTCCTCTGAGGGAGAAGATGGTTTTCGTTATGGATATTATTTATGAGCCAAATGTTGCTTTAGCATTTACATTTAATTCTAATGCATTATTAACATGTTTAGGAATTTGAGTATAGTGTGTCAAAACTGATCTAATGCATTCCAGGTAATTTATTATGTTTCTTTCTGTTGGGGTGCTTTTGCTTTAACCTATGCAGTAAATGGGATGGCAGTGTAAAATTTACAGCCATGTTCTGTATCCTAGTCTTTAACTGGGTACATAGTACATCAGGGCATGACCTTGAACCAGAAAGCCCATGGTTCAAATCTTACAAATTTCACAAATTCTTCAGGTGGCTCGGGACAACATTGTCTTTATTCACCTCTGAAATATCTAGATGACAAATTGGTCTGGCTGGACCAATAGTGTAGCTGAGCAGGTTAGTCTTTGTAGTTTCTGATTCAGTGAAAGGTAATTCTATATGTATGTGTAAAGTATGTATCAGTGATTGTGGTGGTGAGGGTGACAGTTGTTTAAACCTTGACTTTCTATTTGCAAACCCACAAGTGAGATCACCGGTACAATGAAAACAAAAGAATTAACGTTAAACTGTGACATTCACTACCGCAAGGTCTAGCTATGACTGCCATCTTGGATGGTTTCAAAAGGAGATTAAATGAGCTCACCAAGTATCTACTATTCAGGTTGTTACCTCCATTGTGCAAGGCAGTTTGTTTTTGTGCAACAGTTACTGTACAGAACTTAACAGGAGGAGTGCAGTTGCATTCATACTGTGCTGGTGGGCTTCCCATAAGCAGCTCAGTGACCCTTGGGTGGTCAGAGTGTTGGACTGACTAGGTCTTTGGTCTGATCTAACATGACTCTTATCTTCCTAAACATGCCAAAAACTTCTCAAGATCATCAAAAATGTCAATAGCAGCAACAAATGTAGAGGGAAAAATAAGGCCAATCACTAGTTCCCAGAGCCTGATATCGCAATATCTAGCTGCCCAACAAATAGCAGGGAAGGAAATAGGAGTACATCCCTTAGGAGGGAGTTCCACAGGCTTAGTACCACTGCTAAAAAGGACCTACCCAGGATAGCCACCAATTATGGTTTAGAGGAGTGGGCAATATGTTGTACTTGAACTATTGGCAATGATAGCTAGGGCTAGTGGAACAGGAACAGCCACATTAGCACACACAATAATTTAGTTGTTTTTAATTGTCATCAAGTTGGCTTCAACGTATGGTGATCCTATGAATGAAGGACATGGAATAAACTCTCTTATCAACAATTCTGGCCAGATCGTGCAAACTCAGAATCATGACTTCCTTGATTGAATTAATCCATCTGTAATGTGATCATCTTCTTTTCCTCCTGCCTTCTATCTTACCAAGCATTATTGTCTTTCTAGTGAGTCATGTCTTCTCATGATACATCCAAAGTATGATAGACTCAATTTAGTCATCTTGTCTTCTTGAGAGAGTTCAGGTTTGATTTGCTCTAGGACCCTTTATTCTGTTCTTAGTAGTCCAGAGCATCTGTTGAACTTTCCTCCAGCACTGCGTTCCAAATGAGTTGATTCTTTTCCAGTCAGCTATCTTCACTTTCCAGATTTCATAACCACATATCAAGGTGGGCAACTGTGCAGGGGGTAGGCCATTTCCCTCCCAATGTCTGCCTGGCAGACTGAACCAGCATGTATTGGCATGCCCAAATTGATGTGATGTCACTTCCAGCTGCTATTTTGGCTGATTTTCAGCCTATATTTTTGTAGTGTTTTTGAGAGGCTCGTGGAGCTTTGGGGATTAAGAGAACTAAACAACTGCATTTCTAGGTGGTTTGGGACAACTTTGGGCAGGTTTGGGGCAGTCACCCTGAATATTTTTATCAGGATCTGGGACTCTGGGGGGCTCTGGAGGGTCCAAAGGGCTGCACTTAGGTGTCTGAATGGCCACATGTGGCCCTTAGGCCTCAGTTTACCCACCCCTGCCATACCCAAAGATCAGAAGTACTATGGCATGAGTGATCCTGACTTTGCTCTTTGTCATGCATCCTTACATCTTATCTAATTACTTCATAGCTTCTTTTCCAAATCCTAGTCTCCTGATTTCTTGGAACTGACACTAAGCAGCAGTGTTTTAGCCCTGAGATTTGAGGAAGGCCTTCAAGGCACTTTTCTTGATGACTCCAGCAGCTGGGATGCCTGCGTGCTGTTGGCCGAGGTGTGAAGGGATTGTCATCTGACAGAGTGATGCTTGCCTTTTTTGACAAGGCCCTTTGGGTGAAGAGCAGCTTTTGCCACTTTGTAAAAATGTGGTGTTGATGTGGGAGAGAAAAATTGATTGGGGTTGGCATTTGGGTTTCCGGGAGGCCAGTGTTTGCACCATTGGCATTTATTGATCCTTGCAACTTGCAAGAGATGAATATTAAAATCCAGCGCGAATTCTTCTCGCTTATTTATAGAAAGATAATGTCTCCGATTGAATGATAAATGCTGCCCAGCTGAGTCAAATTATTTCATCCAGGGAAATTTATAGACCATCTCATGTCCAAGAGTGTTTCAGTATCTTAACTTACACTGCTCTCAATTCATCCCTTTAGTGCTCCGTCCCCTTGCACAGTTGCTGGATATACAGTTGTCTTGAGATAAGGATTCCTCAACTCAGTGTAACATCTTATGTATATTTATGGCGTGTTTTGTTTAGCTCAATTACATCCCTTTTGTTCCGTGAAAATTATGATACAAAAGAGTAGCGGGAAGTTGTTATCTCATTGATAGTTCCATAGAGAAGAACAGAACTGTCAGCCAACCAGGACCAGGGTTTTTGAGGTTGAAAGATTTTGGAAGGTCCTTTTCATTCATTTGATTTCTTTTTCTTTTTCTTTTTTTTTGTAATGCACACCCATGACCATCATGCAAATCTCTACATCCCAGATCCTTGGAGCTGGAGACAAGGACCTAAATTCAATTGATGGTCCTAACTACATTAGATCTGTTGACTCTGTTGTTGTTGTTGTTGTTGTTGTTGTTAATTGCTATCAAGTGAGCTTCAGCTTATGGTGATCCTATGAATCAAAGACCCTTTCCGCAATTCACCCATTTTCGGCACTGGGATGCGGTGCTCGCACGAGCAGCCTCCAGAGAGAGGCTCTCACTTCCCTGCTTCTTTGGCTCCACACAAGCTTCCTGTTTGCACAAGAGCCTCTCTTCCTTTTGCAGTGCAGCCTGGGACCTTCCCAGGCTGCTCTGAGACAGGAAGCTCAACAGCCCGGCTCCTGAGGCTCCACACGCAAGGTAATTGCGCACGGGGCCCTGGAGCGATGCGTGACCACACAGCATTTTTGGCTTCAAGGCGAAAATGAAAAAATGCATGCACGGTCCGTGTCAGGCCCTGGAGCATTGCGCAAATATGAGTGCGTCATGTGGACCGCTCCTCACATTTGCATGACGCTCAAGGGGCCATTTTGTGTCAAAAATGCCATGCAAAAAGGGCCAAAGACTTGCAAGAACCCTGGTCCTCAATAGCTCAGCACTGGGCTTGCAGACTCAGAATTGTAGTTTCTTTATTTGAGTGTACCCACATATAATGAAGTTTTAACTTTTTCCTACTGCCTTCAGTGTTACTGAGCATTGTATTCTTTTCTAATGATTCCTGCCGTTTCTTGATATGGCCAAAGTGAGGCTACCATGCTTTGGCCATATCAAGAAATGACATGAATCATTAGAAAAGAATATAATGCTCAGTAACACTGAAGGCAGTAGGAAAAAGTTAAAAGTTCATTGCATGTGGATACATTCAAATAAAGAAACTACAATCTGTCTGTTTTTCCTGCCGTGCCTCTACCCGTTTCTCCTGCCGTGCCTCTGACTTGTGATTATATTGACTGTCTTTGATTTATAGATATTGCTGGGACTGTTGTTTGCTTCATATTTGTGTAAGACTGTTTCCTTACTAGAGTGAAATAAGGAATCACTTTGTTGCAAGAACCGCTTGCCGTGTGCTTCTAATCCTTATCAGCTGCTCAGACTGAGCGTGGACACCATAGTGCCCTTTTCCGGCACCACGTTACAAATAAATTGATTTTCTTCCTGTAAGCTTCCTCCTCCTTCCAGCTTTTACAATCATACTTAGAAAATTGAAGCAATTGATGAATGGCAAATCAGCACCCGTGTAAACCCCACTGATTTAATGAGTCTCCACTGGTTGGGCCAGCAGTTGGGTTTCGGCCAGTGACTATGCAACAAGTCTGTGAAACCCAACAGTGGTAGAGATATAGAATACCTTGGAAGACTTCATGTCTGATACATAAGAAAGCTCCAGCCTCAGAGTCTCGTGTCTCTAGCTGTGTGGATCTCACAGAACCAGGCTGGAAAAGAACTCTGTGTCTGTGATACCAGAGAGTTCATTTTGGCCAGAGCTTAGAGCACTGAGTCAGATTGGGTCAGTGATAGGTGACCAAGCATAAAGTAGATCTCCTGTGCTCAACAATATTGAAACTCTTACTATCAGTCCTGTGCTGGTCCCATGCAGATGGAGATAGAAATACATATAAGAAGGAGCCCTGGTGGTGCAGTGGTTAAATGCCAGTACTGCAAGCCACAAAGTTGTGAGTTCGATCCTGCCAGGCTCCAAGGTTGACTCAGCCTTCCATCCTTTTGCAGGTCAGTAAAATGAGTACCCAGCTTGTTGGGGGCATGTATAGAAATGTTTTGAAGTACATGCTATTTGTAAGTTGTTCGCTGCCTCGATCCATATGGAGAGGTGGGATACAAATAAATAATAATAATAATAATAATAATAATAATAAAAAAAAAGATAATTAATCTGAAAGTTGAGAAGCTTCTAGTAGGGGATGGACAAATGTCTCACTTTCATTTTTGTGTAGCTTCTCTTTTTCCCACTCATAAGTTGATTTTTGTGTATGTACGTGCAGTAGTTTTTAAAAATGCCCATTAAAGTTTGTACATAATTTTATGGGTATTTCTGCAGATTTTATATACAGTTTACATGCTATATGTATTTTTACAAGCTACTTAATTATAATGCATTTGTTATTTTTGTTATTTTCTTTACTAATAACACATTTGTTGCGCCCACTCCCACCAGTACTCCTTTTGCTTTGTATGCTTTATATGGTTAGAGAAGTTCATCAAAAAATTTGGAAAAGTACAATTTTCAAAGTACAGTTGTGTTTCCATTCACATATTGGGTCAGGAAGTATGAATAATTTCAGTTTGTATTAAAATGCAAGCCAAAGATATTTCTATCCCAGTTATCTCTCATTATCCCTCCATCTTATTAAAAAAACAAACAAACATTGAACAATGATTCAACCCTTGAGCCTTCTGACATAGGCTGTTCCTCTGTCAGACAGCTCTTACTGTCAGGAAATATTTCCACATATTTAATTGGAATCTCCTGTGTTGTGCTTCCCATCTGTGTTTCTGATCAGAAGAGAAGGTTAAGAGGGGACATGATAGCCATGTTTAAATATTTGAAAGGATGCCATGTAGAGGAAGGAGAGGGCTTGTTTTCTGCTGATCCGGAGACCAGGACAAGGAGCAATGGATTCAAGCTGCAGGAAAGGAGATCCCACCTGAACCTCAGGAAGAACTTCCTGATGGTCAGGGCTGTCCGGCAGTGGAATGTGCTGCCTCGGAGTGTGGTGGAGTCTCCTTCTTTGGAGGTTTTTAAGCAGAGGCTGGATGGCCATCTGTCGGGAGTGCTTTGAAGGTGTTCCTGCATGGCAGGGGGTTGGACTGGATGGCCCCTGGGGTCTCTTCCAACTCTACATTTCTATGATTCTATGTTCCTGTCTTCTAGAACAGTAAAAAAGAAAGTTGCTCCATCTTCTACTTGGCAACCCTTGAAGACAGCTGTCATATGTCAGTTGTCTTTTCTTCAGGCTAAGCATTCCCAATTCACCTAATCTCATTCCTCAGCCTTGATCCAAATAGGGTTTGATTTCTGGGCTCTTCTACAATCTTAGTCCCCCTCATCTTGACACATTCCAGCTTCTTGATAATTTTTCTGAAATGAATCCAAAACTGGATACAGTACTACAGATGAGATCTGTGTCCAATGAAGTCCTGAAGGGCTTAAGAACAATGTTACTCCACCTGACTTCCAGTGTTTGGATTTATTGATTGAGTTTATTGAGTTCAGCTCTCAGGATTCCTGAGCCAGCATTATCGTTGGCCTTTCCAAATGAAGAATGTAGTTGTAGTCTGGAAAGTTGCATCTCCATGCTCTGTTTTGTTCTTCTCCAAGGTTCTTTCATCCTGTTACCCCAGATCCCTTTAAATAGCAATGCCATAGATTTAACCTAAGACTGTCTGTGTTCAAAGGATATAGTGTTCCATACCAATGCCCTCTCCCATGAGCTCGAATTCAAAAGGCATAAAATTTAACACTGTGTCTGAGAAACATTTATTTACTTTGTACCAAAAGAGTGGCAAGGTTTCCCCCAGGTGACAAAAACACATCGTTGCTTGTAAGAGGAATTAAGGATCCCAATGAACTCATAAAACCCTACTTTCAACTATAACTCCAGCTATTTTTGGCTACTCCATTGTTGGCTTCCCAGCACAATCTATTGGCATATCTTATTAAGCCTCTAATTGCACTTAGAAATGCTTTCAGAGCAACCCATTAAAAAACCACTTAATAAAAATAGGAAGGAAAATATTAATATTGACTTTTTAAAAGATTATTTTCCCCTTTGGATTCTTTGTTTAGTTTGTACACAGTAAACACCCTTGGTATGGACCTGTATGTCTTACCCTGCATCTATAGAAGCCAATTTTGTTTCTGGAAATGAGGAAATTAGCATAAGTTTCATTATTTGAAATGGATTATTATCAAATTAATATCAAATACTGCATTCAGTATTCTGAGGATGAAATACTGCCTCTTCCATCCTCTTTTCATTAGACTGGGAAGCCAGACAGGTAAGAACGTGCTGTGTATTGTTAGGTTCTCTCAGTGTAGAACAGGAGTTTGGATGGCAGTTTGAGCTTCCACAGATTGCCAGACTAGAGCTCCATAGCCAGCATAGCCAATGGTAGGAATGTGGAGAGTGTCAACTCAGTGATATCTGGAGGGCCAGATTTTGCCCAGTCCTCATATACAGAGAGTTGAACCATTAGTTTTTAGAGAGTAAGGGCAGAGATATGTGGCAGTGAAGGGGTCTCTGGCTGAATGCAGTGACTGTGAAGGTCTCTTTAATATGCTTGCTGCACCCAGTGCTGGACATCCAGCTCATGCAACAGTGGTATCCAGTGTAGGAGTTCCTACTCCAGTGCCCAAGCTCTCCAAAACAACTCCTTGCAAAATCCTTCAGAGCTGGTTTTTGTCCAGCAGCTAGAGCTACAGAAGGGAGGGGAAGGAAAGGAACTATCTGAAAGCTCATCTGCCACCATGTGAGTCTGCCTAAGTCTTATAACCTTCAGTAGAGGGTTTTCCCTCTGTCCCACCACCCTCACAGACTCATCTAGGGAGGACACAGGCAAGAGCTTTCTCAGTAGCTTCTTGTAGGCTATGGAGTTCCCTCCCAAGGGAGGCCTACCTGGGCCCCACCCTGTTGTCTTTCCCCATTAGGCAAAGACCTTCCTGACCAAACGTGCCTCCACCCTCCACCATTTAACTGGTTGGAGTAGAAGGTTGTGCAACAGGTGAGCTTTTTATGTAGGTAACAAGTACTTAATATCTTTTTAACTGTTTTTAAATTAATGTTTTTATAGGATGGTTAAATGCCCTTTGAAAGATTTAGTACTGCATACAGTTTTAGCTGTTTTAACTTACACAGTAAGCTGGTTTGGATCCCATATCAGGGGGAACACAAGATATAAATCAATAATAAAACAAGAAAGTTCTGTGACAGGTGTGAGTATCGTGTTATGTTTACTCTTTTTCTTGTTTTTTTTTAAATGTATTATTGAATTTATACCCCCACCCCTATTAAAATACAGCTTCTTCAAATATATCCTCTGCAAGGCCAGCTCCCAACCATCTCAGCTTCTACCTAGAAAATGAATTGCAGTGACTCACACACCTCCCTCTCTAGTTCATAGTCCCTAACGTGGTATCTGCCTGTTCTTCTTGGGATGAAGTTTGTCTGATTCCACCCACACCATCGCTCTAAATTCTGTTTCCAAGTCTTGAATATCGCATTAATCCAATAGAGTGAGCTGGTGAGACGCTCATTCATCTGATCTCAAATATCGCCCAAGTGGGAAACTTTGAAAATGAAAACGAAAACAAAACAAAAATGATGAAGGTGATTATATAAACCTCAGCCATCGATGTTCTGTCATGGCTGATATTTTATTTTTGCTCCTCCTGAGTTCGATATATGGATTTTTATCCAAACCATTTACCAAACACCAGAGGGTAGGTCCTTTGGCAAATCAGATTGGAGAAAGTGGATGAATCTGTTTATTTTAGGTTGGGAGCGTACAGCAATCTGACACTAGCAGGGCTTTTTTTCTTCTGTCTAGCTATTTAGATTGACTTCTTGGGAGGGGGGGGTCTTGCAAAATCATTTGCACACTTCACAGAGGGGCAGGAAGGGAGGGGCAGCAGTTGTAATGATCCGAAATGAATTTTCATCTCCTTCATTCATTAACACATTAACCAGGATGGGAGGACAGCGCTTCGTGGCTGCCATTTCCATTATGTTCAAACAAGAACTGGCAGAATTTAAATGGGATCTTTTAGAGTCACTTACCTGGAGATAATTTGTCAGACTTTTTCCCCCCTTGTGGATTGACAGCAATTGTTCATCCTGGTTAATATATGACGAATTAGCTCAAAAGGTGGTGGGGTGGTCTTGGGTGCAGGCAAGACTCCAAAAGTTGAGGCATCAAAGAGAATGCAGGCTTATGACTTGCATTCCTCAAACTTCGATATTAACCTTGTCAGGCTTACCATTACCACCTGGAATGGCAACATCCTTCCAAATCCAAAATAATCAATTTCTTCCCAACCGAGCCTGTTCTTTCCTTTCTTTACCTGGAGTCTACTTTTACTTTCCTTATCCCACTGTAGGGCTGTAACAGACATATGCATAATGTGCATGTCCTTGCTGTGAGGTTTAGACCGGAGGATGGGGCTTAGTGCTCAATGGCAGAGCATGTCAAGGTCAGAGTCCTGGGCGGCAAGCCAGCCCAGAGAAGGGAGTGTGAGAGCCAGCAAAGTCCAGCCAGGAGGAGACAAGCAAGCACTTTACACAAGGGAGTTCATTTACCAGAGCGTCAAGTAAAAGCCGTAGTCAAAGTTCCAAAAGCCAAGGGTCAAGAGATCCATTCAAGGTAGCAGGAACCGGGTGCTGGGAGCAAGGAACAGGCAACAGGAGGGCTTGAAAGAAGTTTGCCGCAAGCAAAGGAAAGCTTCCAGGCAGGCAGTCATATAGCCCAAGACACAGGTGTGGCTACTCACTGCTTCTTGAACTTAATCAAGGAAGCCTCCCTTTGCTCAGCTCCCTTGAGTCTCCGCCTTGGTTGTGGGCTGATTGGCACAGGCTCCAAACCATCTTCAGAATCGGATCTCTGTTGCGCTAAAGGAGCAGGCAGAGGAACGTCCAAGCCTGCTTGATCCATGGCAGCAGGGGGAGCTCTTGAGCTGCAGGACTCATTTCCACCCTGAGCAACAGGGACCAACAGCTGCTGCTCGTCATCAGCAGCTCTGACAGGGGCTTCAGTTATCACAGAGCATGCACTTTGCATGCCAGATGTCCCCAGGATTCCAGGCACCTCAAGTCAAAAGGATCTGGGCATCAAAACAGAGCAAGACCTTTGCTTGGCATCTTGCACAGTTAGTGCTATTCAATATGCATAGTGCCAAGCCTGATGGACCGGTGTCCTCATATGGAATGTGGCTCTTCATTTCAGACTTCAGGTGGCTGGTGGTTGTGTGAATGTTTCAGCAACAGTAAGATCAACAACAGCAGTGACACTGCACCATCAATGCGTATGGTGCTTTATAGAATCCTTGAAGACAGATCCCTTCCCTGAGGACTTACATCCTTTATTTTGATGCAGAGGAGTTCATTTATGTGTACAAAACTAGCATGCCATCAAGGTTTGTTTCTGGATAGATTAAGGTTTTCTTGTTGCCCTATTCAGATATGCAAAGAGGAGTTAAATGAACATATGGAAGAAGGAAGTATGTTAGCTCTGCCCACCTGTAGCATTGCTTTGATGTCTGAAAAGTGGCACCTCAAAAGTGGAGACCCTCTTCTATGTGTGGAGTCTCTCCACAGGAAGAAGTCACTCTCTTCTTCAGAACCTTCACTTTTAGCACAGTCAAATGACAAGCAGTTGGAGCTAACATGCTTCTTTCTTTGCATGTTATCCCATCTACCATTTGTGTGTCCAAACAGGCTTCTGCATGATGAGGGCTTGTTTAAAAATGGTCCAGGGGAAAGAATTTGAACATTCAGTGCTCTCTGGCCATTTCCGCACTAGCCTGTTATAGTGCGATGATTCCACTTTCAGGAATCCTGGAATCCTGGGCCGGCCCCTCCCAAAACTGCAAACCCCAGGATTCCAGAGGATGTTGAAAGTGGAATCATTGCACTATAACAGGCTAGTGCCGAAATGGCTTCTGTACAGGCTACAATGGTACATCCTAGCAATGGTTATGTTGCATTTTTCCTTCTCTGTTTTTACCAAGAATGGGCAACTGCACAAGGCATGGGGGCTATTGACATATCCCAGGACAATCTAGTGTTGTCACTTCTAGTTCCAAGTTTCAGCTACAATTGGGCATTTTCCACAATGTTGGGGAGGTTGGGTGTCGTGGGGACAAACTGCTCCAAACTGTTATGTTTTTATGGTGGTCAATTTTTAAAGTGCTTCCCCCCTACATTTAAAAATAAGCTTGGTGGGTGGATTGGGAACTTTGGGGATGTCATAGGGGCCCACAGACACCAGTGAAAGGAAACATGTGGCCCATGGGTCACAGTTTCCCCATCCTTACATCCTTTTCGCTGTCTGGACTAAATACCCTGAAGGCACCAGCTCCCGTCTGATCTTGGAAGCTAAGCAGAGTCAGCTCTGACTGATACTCAGATAGGAGACCACTAACAAATACCAGGTGCTGTAGGGTATATTTCAGAGGAAGGAACTGGCAAAACCACCTCTGAGTGTTCCTTGCCTAAGGAAACTTTATTAAATTTGTGGGGTCGCCATCAGTTGAATGGCGACTTGAAGGAACATGCACGCACCCAGTTTTCACTGTCAGTGTCCTTGTGAGAGTTTGCCCTTTGCTGAGTAAGCAGTCAAAGCGGCAGGGGGTCATCTGGCATTTCCTGGCCATGCAGCCTGTGGAAGGGCACAGCACACACTTGGGGAAAATCCAGTCTTGTGGCAATCAGTGTTGTGCCGTGTTTTTGAGTTTGCAAAGGTGCAGTCCGATTTTATAGGTCACTTAATTG
The DNA here is from genome assembly GCA_948474755.1 of Ctenosaura bakeri. NCBI lineage: Eukaryota > Metazoa > Chordata > Lepidosauria > Squamata > Iguanidae > Ctenosaura > Ctenosaura bakeri. The sequence continues at coordinate 66,849 of CAOLHI010000252.1, read as the reverse complement.
TGGTTTGTTTCTCACGGTCTGCTGTTCTTATCACCACAACTCCAGGCTCCGCGAGTTCAGTCAATAATTTTACATTTGCTGGAGGCAATCAATACAAAAATTAAAACAGAGAGTGGGGCTAATTAGGCTAAAGCTGTAGCTTACGAGTTTTCAATAATTACTTTAACTTCCTTCCTCCCCGCCTACGTCTTGAGAAAAATGGGGCCTGATTGAAGGAGTGGGTGATGTTCGACTTGAGGACGTGTCAATATTGCCTCAAAAGAAAGTAGGAAGTAAAAATCAGTGCCTTTTTGTTTTTGCTGCACAAAATGGCAGGGAAACAATAATGTTGATTCAGGCTCTGCCCTCTCACAGCTGTGCTCAGCACAGTTACCTGCTTAGCCTTTTCTTTGACATCAGCGACTTCCACTCTTCTCAGCCTCTGGGAATTGAGTCCAAGGGGCCCCTGTACAGCTGCCACAAAGTCTTGTACATTGCGTAGGAGCCTGAGGTCATTTAAGCTCATGTTGTCATGTGGGCCTTGCTGGTGGTCTCACATGGCTGAAGCACCTCTACAGAACCTGGGGAAGGTGTTTTTGGACAAGCACCAAGGTGGCTGGAAGACTTTGGGAGTTTCGTTATCTGTAGCAGTTCATAAGAGCGTAAGGTGGGGCCTGAAGGATGGTCAGGTGGGAATAAAGTCTGACAATTCCTGGTGGCTCTCCTGACCTCTCAGAGGCTAGTTGGAACATGGTGCTCTTCCCAGCTGCTGAGACCAAGGCACATGGAGCTGTGCCTGGCTGCTGTTCTCTTCCTCAGAGGCTGCTGCCACAGCAGCAACAGCAATTGAAATGGGCCTCTCAACAGCCCTCCCTACTGTTGGGTTCCAGGATCACCCCCTGCCCTTTGGTGGATACCAAAATCTGTGGATGTTCAAGTCCCGTTTTATACAATGGCATAGTAAAATGGCAAACAATTCAAACAAATGCTGGAAAGAGCCTGAGGATCTGTGAAATGGCAGGAGGGTCAACAGGGTGTGCCTGCATAACAGTGTAGTGCTCAACACGTGACAAAATTGCTTTTGTCACGTGTTGAACACTACATTATTACGTAGGCACACCCTGTTGACCCTCCTGCCGTTTCACAGATCCTCAGGCTCTTTCCAGCATTTGTTTGAATTGTTTGCCATTTTATATAAGGCACGCCATTTTACTATACCATTGTATAAAACGGGACTTGAACATCCACAGATTTTGGTATCCACCAAAGGGCAGGGGGTGGTCCTGGAACCCAACAGTAGGGAGGGCTGTTGAGAGGCCCATTTCAATTGCTGTTGCTGCTGCTTTTTGCATTTTTTTCTTTTTTTTTTTAATGAATATTGGTTGGTTGGTTGAATCCATGAATGTAGAACCCATGGATACATAGGCCCTGTTGTACCAAGCAGAGACATTCCTTGACCAGAATTCTGCTAGTGACATATGTATGAGAAAGCCACACTATGCATGTGGGCTGAAGCATTGGCCCCAGTGCAACAGACATATTTTCCTGACAGTGGCAGAAACAGAATTTTGCATACCTTGGAGATGTGCATTGTGCCTTGTGCAGAATGCTGTTGCACGTTGTGCGTTGCACAATGGCACCCAGTCACTTACATGTGTTGCACAATGTTGCTGTTTTGCATTCAGGTTGTGTAGTACTGGTACAGCTTATCTCTGTGTGCAAGTACTTATGCTACACTGAGAGAATGTTGGTTTGCAGCCATTGTCTCATGGGCACTTTTTATTGCTTTTGTGTATTTTATGCTCTATTTGTATTTATATTTATTTCCTTTGCTGATTTTCCTTACTTTGATTTTATTCTTTTGATATTATGGAATCTACTTAAAGAGCTTTTGACTATTGGAAAGACTAAAAAAAAGTATTTTTAAATGAATAAAAAGGATGACTGTCAAACAAGTTCAGGGAGGAATAGCTTGATTTTCTCATCAGAGGGACCCTAATAATTGTGTAAGGAACTGTGGTGCCTGTGGACAGGGGAAAATAATGGATCTTTGAGATAGTTTGTGCCAGAAGGTAGCCCATCCCGTCAATAGTTGCTTTCTTGTCCCCTCCATATCGGCAGTAAACATACCGCTAGTCCATATGGTATCCAGTCCTGACTTTACGGAAATATGGATACTTAATCGCAGTGGTGTGAAAAATCCCTTATGCCTTTGAACAGTGCTTGGAAACTTCAGTTGGTCCAAAGTGACGCAGCCTGATTGTTAAGGAGTGATTGCTTAGATAGAATAGGCCTTGCATAATATGCTGAATTATCTATTTTTTTTATTTTTAACTGATTTTACTTTTTTGATATTTCAGTTATGCTTTTAACTTTTGTATACTGTCAATGTTCAGCTGTGTGTATTTTAACTGTTGTCACAAACTGGGAAAATGGTGTGGAATCTTAACAACAACAATGACAGATTGAGTATCCCTTATCCAAAATGCTTTGGACCAGAGGTGTTTTGGATTTCATATTTATTTTTAATTTTGGGTTGCCTGTATTTGCATATATGTACATAAAAAAATATCTTGGAGTTGGGGCCCAAGTCTGAACATGCAATTCATTTATGTTCCATATATGCCTTATTCAGATAGCCTGAAGGTAATTTTATACAACACTTTTAATGATTTTGTGCACACAAAAAAGTTTGTGTGCATTGAACCATCAGAAAGCAAAGGTCTCACTATTCCAGCCACTCCATGTGGACAATATCAGATTTTGTGGTATTTTAGATTTTGGATTTCTGAATGTTATTGGAATCATCATCACCACCACATCCAACATTTCTTAATTTTGAGTGGGTTGGACAGAAGATGGCTACCAGATGAGCACTGGCCAAATGAAGTTGTTCCACCGTATCTGGTTGTATCCACCACCAGGACCACCATTTCATCTTTCTCTCCTTACGGAGCAACCCTGCTGAAGGCCGCCGACCTTGGGACATATAATACGCATGCATGCTCATGCTGAAAAAAGCCATGTTTCATTACCGCATGTGCTTTTTTTACTCCTCTGTCGAAATTGACCTGTCACTCCAGGGTTCACAGAAAGGGCCTTGTATTCCCAAATCTCATTTTCCAGGCAGGATGCATCACAAGAGCAACACAAAGCTGCAAACCGAGGCGCTGATAGCGGAGCTAATTCAAAAGAAGCGCACGGGTCCTTTTCATTTTCTCTCCAATATTTCAGAACCCTTTCAGCAGTCAAGGGTGTTTGGTGGCAGGGGGGAGGAAGTTGCCTTTCTTCTTTATTATCCCTCCCTGAGCGACAACCCTGGATCTTGTACTGACTGTGTTTTAGGCCATGAAATGGAACATGTTGCTCCAAGGGTAGCTATCCTTTAACTCTAACTGCTGCAAAGGAAAGAGATTTGTAATATCGGTATTTATTACATTCCTTCTCCCCCTTCCCCCCTCCCGTTGTCACTCCCTCCCCCTTCCAAGCACTTCTGCTTCTGTGTGGGAAGTGTCAGAATTAATTTAAAAGTGTGAGTGAGAAATGTTGTGCAGAAGGGACTTTGGCTGCCAGAACGGAGACATCTGTGGAAGATGGTCAAGATTTTATTATTTCATGTTATTAATAATACATTCTTGCTCTATTTTTTAAAAAAATTGGAAAAAACCAAGGCCAGGTGGATCTCCTTGGGCCCCCGCTTCAGTGGTTAATGGCACGTGCTTTGCATGCAGAAAATTTCTATTTCTGTGCCCAGGATCTCGCAGTGAAACGGCCTCAGCTGAGCTGAGAAAGACTTAACTCTTGTCTAAAACTCCAGAGAGCTGCTGCCAGCCAGCAGGCAGAGAGTGCGAGGCCTTGATGGCCCAGGAGGGTTGAACTCTTCTTGTGGCCATATAAGAATGTAAGCGCCACTAGGCATAGCATCACAAGGCATAGCCTGCTATCTTGTACTCCATTTAGGTGAAACTTGCAAACTGTAGGATAACTACGTTGATTTGTCAATTATTTCTGTAAGAATCATGGAATCATAGAATCATAAAAGTTGGAAGAGACCTCAAGGGCCCTCCAGTACAACCCCATTCAGCCATGCAGGAAGACACAATCAAAACACTCCCAACATCCAGCATCTGTCTAAAAACGTCCAAAGAAAGAAGTTGGTTCTAGCTAACAACTGGGAGAAGACGACTCTGCCATAACTTAGAGAATGTGAGACAGAAAGCAGTTGACTCACATGGGTCATTTCCACACTGCACTGTTATAGTGCTGTTATTCCACTTTCAAGATCCTCTGGAATCCTGGGGTTTGCAGTTTAGGGAGGGTCTTTAGAATTCTCAGCCAGAGCAATTTAGCCTCAGGGAACTACAAATGCCAGAATTCCACAGGATGTTGAAAGTGGAATAATAGCACTATAACAGTGTAGTGTGGATCTGGCCTTAGTTCATGTTTAAGAAGAAGAGAGACGAACAAAAGCTGGTTAGAGTAGGTTTGGGAATCATGCAGCTCTTTAGATTTTATTGGGCTAGACATCCTATCAGCCTTTGCCAATATAGCCAGTGGTAACGAGTGCTGAGAGTTTTAATACTGCAGCGTCTGGAGGACCATGCTTTGCCCATACGAGGCATAGATTTCTGGGTATGTGTGTGCCAACATATCATAATCATTGGGGGGTGGGGTATACTTCATAACATTTTTGAAAGAGAAGCTTCTGATTATCATGTTCTTAAAGAATTCCCTTGGAACACAAAACTAATACATATGAGCTATTTTCATGATTTGGAGTTCTCTTACCTTCGATGTGAGTGAATGCACCTGAGAGATAGTTGTATTGATGGCTCAGCTCCAGTGTTTCTTAGATTATAGGGTATATCAAATGCCAACTTTCTCAGTGATATGGAATACTTTGTGTGTGCGCTTCATATTTCCTGTTTTGGAGCAGGGGAGAGATTCAGGTACGCCATGGTAGTAGAAGCTTGGGTACTCTATTTTACGTATAAAAGATTCCCAAATAGAATGGAAAACTGAAGAGGACTCCTTTACCCAGCTGTGTGACAAGCAGCATCTGCTGAAATTCCCTCGTTTGCCAAACCGATGAAGGTAAAGTTGCTTTCTCAGTTTTTCCATTTGGCAACCCTAAAGACAAGAGAATAGCCATATTCAGACTGAATGGAGTAGATAAAACTGTATCAAAGATCTGTTGTTCTCAGTGTAATGGTAGATGATGAGTTGGCTGAACTAAGCTTCTCAGTGGCTGCTTCCAGGTTTTGAAAATCCCTTCCTTGGGGAGGCTAGGATGGCTCTCTCCTTCTGCCAGCACATGAAAAAAATTCTGTTGCAACAAGCTTTTAGGTACTGATTTGAAAGGCTTTTAATACTGTCCTGTTCTAGAGATTTTAGCCTTTGTCTTTTTAATGGATTTCTTTTAAATGTGTTTAACGCTGTAGATGTTTTAGCTGCATTTTAACAATAACTTTTTATGTGGTTTATATACTTTTATCTTGTATCTGTTTTAGTTCATATGAGCTTTGAGTCCCAGTTTTTGGCAATAAGGTAGGATGTAGGTGAATAAAGCAATAGTTGTTGCACATTCACGTGCAGAAGGCCAGCACCTACTGGGAAGGTGGCATTCATGTTGAAACATGAGCCTGCCACACCATACAACTGTGCTGAGTTTCATGTGCAGATGCCACAACGTGACTCCACATTGTAGTATGTGAATCATGCAAGCAATATTTTCCCCCATGCTCTCCAATTTATCAGGCAGCCCCCCTTGGAGACCTTTTATTTTTTATCTGCAGATGGAACCGTCAAAATGTTTTGAAGTCCGGTTCATTTTCTGGCACACGGTGGTCCCCTGGAATTGCTTTGCATTGAAACAGTTGCTTGTCTTCCTCCTTCCTAACAAAGCTCTCTCTATTAGCATTTCTATGGTTGTTATTTGTAATTGCCTTGCCGTTCCTGATGCCTGCACATTATAATTAAATCATTTCAGATTCCTAGTTACAGCCCTAAAACAGCTGCACCAAATTACAACCAAATACTTAGCCTGGTAATATGCAGTTCCAATTAGCTAAATATCTGGGCCATGGCTGAGGGCGGGAGGAGGAAGGCGAGTGAGGAAGCACCAAAATAAAACAAGAGGCCAAGAATAGGTTACAGCTTTTCAGCTGGTGATTTCTTGAAAGGGCTGAGATGGTTGGATAAGAAGATTTAGAACATCTTTCTAAACAATGTCAGAATTCTAAGACTGATAACTTTTGCTTTCCATCAGAGTCAGGATATTTCTTTCCTGATCCCTTCTTTCCCTTTGCTATAAATTATTATTATATACATTTTCATAGATATTGGTTTATAACCAAGCTGATAGTCTGGAGATAAGTAGGTGGCCACATGTGAGTGGGCAGTCTGTGACTAGTTCAGTCTGGATTTGAGTATTATGTTGGTTACACTGAGAAAGCCAGACCTTATTTGCAGCTTTATGGGTCCTGGAAGAACCTTATTGGTTCCTTGTGTCACTTGATGGTTCTGAATGGACTGCTGCAATACAGTCCCCTGGCTGAGGTACCAAGTCACCATCTCCTGTCTGCAGCCAGCAAAGCTTATTGACTTAAATTGATTAGGCCCTGTTAGGCGTCACACCAATGGCTCTTGGAACAAACAAACACTGTTACACCAAAACATGGGTGACTCAGGGGTCCCTCTGCGATGCCAGTACCTCCACATGATGGTGGGGAATTAATTCGCTTAAATTAGGAGGCCTATGAGAGGGGTGTAACCTAACGAGATCTTCCACCATTTTTTACGGGGTCCTAGCAGGAAAAAAACAGCCAGAGATTCCAAATAAGCTAAAATGTGTTTTATTGAAAGGGGCTCAGTCATGCACACAAAAGATCACACAAGAGTTAGCCAAAGGATAAAGGGAGTAAAATTGATGATAGAAGAATTTTAAGGGAATGGGCAATAATTACTGATCAGGAGAGCAGCGAAGAAAGCAGCGATGTGGCTTAGACTTATACCTAAGGACAGTGCTTGGTCAAGAATCAGAGCAACAGCATGGCATTCAGCAAGCAAGATTCTGCATTGAACTGCTCAAATTGGAGGGGTTTTATACCCAAAATCTACCTTGAGGGCATGGGCGTGAATGGCTCTCTGACTGAGCAAACAATGGAGGTTGCCACATGGACAATGGGTCTTAGTAATGGTCTTAGTGTTAGGTGGCAAAGAGTTAATGGCTGTCATAGCTCTGTAATTGTGGACAGGTACACGAACAATGCAGGGAAATATCTAGGTGCACAGAAACAGAGAAGAAACAATCAGTGTTTGGGCGGGAACTTCCCTTTGCCATTGTCTGCTATCAGAGATGTTACAGCTTCATCTTAAGCCTCTTATCCCTGGAGTTGCTCGGTGATCTGCCTGACAGTGACTTTGGCTATGCCTAGAGGGGGTCTCCTGACCTACTTTGCAATCATATGTGTTCAGTCAGTAATTTTCCTCTGCCCAGCTTAGCCTTCCAATCACATCAGGTTCCATCAATGCCAATTAGTATATTTTGGCAATTAAATCATATCTCATCAGTTAAACCATATCAAACCATATCAAACCATATCAAACCTAGTGGCTGATTTCCCCAATTTTTAAAAGATGAACTCTAATAGTTAATTTTTTCTTCACTTCCATGCAGAGGCCAAATTGGATAGTATTAATTAGAGTTGGATTAAAGGAAACTCTAAAAGTAAGCCTTGTATTTAGATAGGTGGAGTCAGTGTGGTGTAGTGGTTTGGACTACAATCCTGGAGACCAGGGTTTGATCCCCTGCTTGGCTATGGAAGCCTACTGGGTGACCTTGGGTATGTTACGCACTCTCAGCCCTCAGAAATCCCTGGGATAAGTTCGGCTTAGGGACACCGTAAGTCAAAAATAACTTGAAGGCACACAACAACAACAATAACAACAGCAACATGTTTAGATAGTAGATACTCGGTTTCTCCAGTTGTGAAGTAGTTAAATCATAACTAGGTACAGTAACACCTTCCAGTTTAGATTCTGTTGCCATATTTCCTAGTTTTCTAATTTGCCCACTGATTGCTTCATAGAATCTTTTATAAGAGTTGAAAGAGACCAGAAGCATCATCCTGTCCAACCCCTGCCATGCAAGAACACACTATCAAAGCATTCCTGACAGATGGTCATCCAGACTCCATTTAAAAACTTCCAAAGGAAGAGGCTCCACCACACTCCAAGGCAGCAGCATATTCCACTCTTAGATTGCTCTTACCATCAGGAAGTTCTTCCTAATGTTAGGTGGAATCTCTTTTCGTGTAGTTTGAAGCCATTGCTCCACGTCCTAGTCAGATGATAACAGAGGACCCACAGAACATCACTGTTTATCTGAACAGCTTCTGTGCATGTAGAGTGGTTGGTTGCACTTTGCCTGAAAAAGCAGTTGTGCACACCGGTACATAGTGATGGTGATGGGATGAGGCACATATGATGACATTGTACGTTTGGTCAATGTCTGGGTGATACTTCTGGTTTTGGGGCTAGATTATCAGTGGTTCAGTTGGTGGAATTGCTCCAGAACCCTCACTGCCTGGGGGGCCAGTACCAAAGGGAAGATGGTGTAGTTTGCTTCCTTTTCTTCCCCAGACATTTCTTGAATCTCCCAAGGCTTCTGTAGATCAGCATTTTAAGTAACTGAGTAAAACTGCATGGGATCAGGCAGTTGCAAGACTGAAAATGGATTCATACATGAAGATTTTTCTGTGCCATCACTCTGAAAGTGAATAACGTATGTATGCAAAGGTGTCCCAATTTTGAGGATCAGCACAGGGCCCCAACTGCTTTAATTGGTCCATAGCTGGTTGTGCTACCATTTCCACTATATACTTCTGCCTTTTCTTTTAGTGTGTACACACACAGTTTACAAAAGGAAGAGAAACTTGCATGTGAAAGAACATTTGCACTCACTATCCTGGTGAGTTCCCATTCTAAGCTAAAAAGGCATAAAAGGGTTGTTTTCTGTGTTTTACATACATACTCCAGCTACAAGTGGATACATGTAGCTGTATGTCTAGTTAGTTCAATCATTCATTCATTCCATTTCTGTCCTCCTCTTTTTTCCAAGACTCCCAGGGCAGTGACCATGGTGTGTCTTGATGCTTTTATTCTCATAACAATCTCATGAGATAGTTCAGGCTGATAGAAAGGCTGGCCAAGGGCCAGTTACGTAAAGACAGGGGGGCGATTGAGGCGTTTGCCCTGAGCGGCAATGTTTTTGGGGCATACTGGCCCATAGACACGACCCCATGCTCCCTGGCTTCACCCTTGCACACCACAGCCATGCCCCCATGTACAGGGGCCACACACCCCACATTGTAGCCCCTCCCCCTCTCCACATACTCCAAACTCTGTTGCTGCCAAAGGTCACCCAGGAAACTTCTTAGCTTTATCTGAAGCATTCAGATCTGGCCACAGCAGTCCAAGGACTGGTTTCCTCCAGACTAGGACAGTGCAGTTTACTTTATACAGAGCTGTTTCTGAAGAGGGTCCTGAAGCTACAACTGGTGCAAGATGTGGTTTTCTGGATGTTGAGGAGGCACTGCAAATTTAAGCACACAGCTATAGTCTTGTGTCAGTTACTCTGGTTGCTAGTGTGCTTCTGATACCCTCAGACCTCATGTTCTGTTCAAGATCTTTAATTTTTAAAGCCCCTAGCGGCTGGTCACCAGGTTATCAGATGGCCTACCTTCTGTTGTGCCATACCTGGAGGAAGCCTCCTCAGATGAAGAAGGAGAAGACCATTCCTAAGATCAGTAAGAATAGCATGCACTCATGATAAGGTCTTCGGAACCGTGGCTCCAAATCTTTGATACACACTTCCAGTGGTTTGAGTGTCTTGCCCCTTCCACTGAAGCATTTAAAATACTTTAGCTTTAAAGTACTTGCTCTAAATTATAAATAGCGGAAAGGAGATTTGAATCTAGTTCCTTGTAGTTCTGGTTATCAGTCAATGCTATCTCCATGGCTCCTACCATCTTGGGGTAGTGCTTGATAAACATACACTTTAGGTGCATGTTAAACACCTCTTTTCCTCTCTTTCTCTGTCTAGCTTCTTCAAAAATGTGTACTATTTGCCACTGTTCATTTTCTGCTTTCATGAGCAAAGAGGGAGTGGGAGAATAAATTGTGGTGGTGGCGGTGGTGATTATGAGTATGCTCCTCCCCAGCAGCAGATTAACAGCAGCGATTACAATAATAGAATCATAAAGTTGAAAGAGACCGTGGGGCCATCGAGTCCAACCCCTTGCCATACAGGAACCCACGTCAAAGCACTTCCAACAGAGAGCCATCCAGCCTCTCCTTAAAAACCTCCAAAGAAGGAGACTCCACCACACTCCACTGAGGCAGCATCTTCCACTGCTGAACTGCTCTGACTGTCAGGAAGTTCTTCCTGAGGTTTAAGTGGAATCTCTTTTCCTGCAGTTTGAATCCATTGCTCCTTGTCCTAGTCTTTGGAGCAATGGAAAACAAGCCCGCTCCCTCCTCAGTATGACATCCCTTCAGATATTTAAACATGGCTATCATGTCCCCTCTTATCCTTCTCTTCTGTAGACTAAGCATCCTCAGCTCCCTAAGCCGCTCCTCATAGGACTTCCTGGCTTCCAGACCCTCCACCATTTTGGTCACCCTCCTCTGGACACACTCCAGCTTGAAATGAGGTGCCCAAAACTGGACACAGTATTCCAGATGAAGTCTAACTAAAGCAGAATAAAGTGGCACTATTACTCTTTTCACGTAACACATAACATATAATATTAGTTAAAAGCAGAACATCAGTTAAAAAAGAACACCTAAAATGTGTAATAGTTTAAAAGAGCAAATAATACAAATACTTATTAAAACAGTCAGTACATATTTAAAATTCACAGTTAAAATTCACAATTTAAAATCATCTGGATAAATGAAATGAATAAATGATGACAGTGGTAGTTGTAAGTTGAAGAAAGAGGGACAAAAGAAAAGTTGTTGATGTCCGCACTGGCAAAACAACCCTATCCACAATGGGTTTCTGCACTGGAAATCGAAGGCGGTGGATTGCTCCAATGTCCCTGGTTTTAAAAGCATTCTTTAATTGTGCCAGTGTTGTTAGCCTGCTACTTAAATGCACTCAGAGAGCATTTTCAACTGATTGCAGTTATGACGTCTTCCTAGGAAGGTGCAGAGATAAAACCTCTCGAATCATACACTCCAAGTAACTCTTCGCCCTGCTTAAAAAAAAGAAAAGAAAAGAAAAAGAGATGAAGAACTTTGCACATTCTCTGCATCCTTCTGGAGAATTTTCTTCTAAATCTATTTTGTGTTAAATTGCGTTATTACAGATTATTGCCTTGTGCAAGAGAGAGGATAAGCAAGCGCTAACATCCTGGCTTAGCACGGATGAGGCTCGTTTTTCTTTTGGGGTGAGCGTCTTTCATAGCAAGATAGCAGAATCCTGGCTCTAGAATAAGATTAGGGCTGGGAAGGGATTTTGACGTCAAAAGGAAGTCGTGGAGCATAATAGTGCTTTAGAGCTTTGGTTAAGCAGCTCAGCCCTTTTTCTCTGGCTTTTTTTTCCCTTCGTCAAGGAGAGAGGGAAATAAGAAGAGTAACAGCAAATGGATTTAGAAAGTCTGAGGTTTCCCATTTTCATTCTGACCCTCACTGTTCTTGCTGTTTCTGTGGTTCAGAAATCTGACAGCTACCAAGAGGATTCTGCAGCACATGAGCACTGCCCGACATTGGCAGAGACACAGAGCCAGAGAAATTCTCTTGTGGCACCAGGTTTCACAAATCTGTTAGATTTCTAGGGAAAGGCAGAGGAGTTTACAAAGTGGTTCTCTCGTTTGAAGTTTGAGCTGGGCAAAATCAGACTGGCTAGGGAATTGAACTGCAGTCCCTTGGTATATATGTTAATTTTTTAAAAGAAAAACCCTACCAATGCTACAATGGGGAGAAACAGGATCTAGGATTCTTGGCTCACCTGCTTGGTTGCAATGACTTCTAGGTTTGGAGGCTTTCCTTGGATTACAAGATAGGCAGTGCCCCATCACTAAATGGTGAGTCAGCTGAGTCTGTCAAGGCCATGCTGTATGCAGAGGTCTAAAGGAAATGGGCGGTGTGAAATACTGTAAACGTTTGACATATTGAAATTTTGGCCGTGAGAATGAAAATAAAGCTTCCTTACAGCAAAATGAAAGCCTGTTATTCTGTTTTGGTCAAACCTCACCTTGAATACCACGTCTGGTTCTGGACACCAGAATTCAAAAAGGATGTTGATAAGCTGGAACATGTCCAGAGGAAGGCAGCCAAAATGGTTAAGGGCCTGGAAAGCATGAAGCCCTATGAGGACTGGCTTAGGATCCTGGGGATGTTTAGCCTGGAGGAGAGAAGGTAGAGAGGGGACATGATAGCCATATTGAAATATTTGAAGGGGTATATTGTGGAGAATGGCGCAAGCTTTCTTTCTGGAGCAATTGCTTCAAACTACAGGATAAGAGGTTCCACCTAACATTAGGAAGAGCTTCCTGATGGTAAGAGCAGTCCAACAGTGGAATACTCTGCCTCTGCCTGGAGTATGATGGAGTCTCCCTCTTTGAAAGTTTTAGGGAATGCTTTGATTGTGTATTCCTGTGGCAGAAGGAGATTGGACTGGATGGCCCTTGTGGTCCCTTGCAACTTTATGATTCTATGCCTTCTATATACCGCCTTCCTTACATTCCACTATTCCATTATCAAAACATGGAGTCTCATTTGATTTCAGAAGCTGAGCAAGATATGGCTTTGTTAGTCCAATGGATGGGAGACCACCAGGTAGCAAAACTTGTCAGGTTTCTCCAGGTAGGGCTATGGGGAAAAGAGTCCTATCTGAAATTTCTGCAAGCTATCGCTGCCAGTCAGAATTGACAATACTGGACTAGACTGACCAAGGGTCTGATTCAGTATAAGGCAGCTTCTCGTATTCCTTTGATTCTTAATTGTGACTCCTACATGATAGTAGCTGAGAATACAATCTGAGAACGAGGAACCCCAAACTTGAGTTCAGCCTCAAAACTTGAGTTGGGCTAAAACCTGATCAGGTGCCTGTAGCAAGGCTGATGCTGCCATGAGCCACAAGGAGCCTTGTGGCTCAGGCAGCAGATCCAGAGAAGACCGACTTGCCCTCCCCGTCTGCCTCCCATCAGTCTTCCTGTTGCTGCCACTACCATCACCACGTGATTTCCACTAGCTGCCCAAGCCATTCAGCTATGGAACATTGCTGGTGCAAGTTTCTGGATGCAGCAAATACTGTTTGACCTTAAACAGTCAAATTTAAAATGGGCAGTCCTCTCTGGAGTACTCATGGCTAGAAGTCCTTCTTCAGAGCAAGATATTGTGGGCAAATCTAGCATCCCTACTACTTTGCAACAACAGTGGCACTTTTTACAGTTTTTAGTGAGACCATTAAACAGTAGCGGTGGAAGCATAAGCATTCATGGCAGAAGTATATTAACCAGATTAACGTTAGGTGTTACATTTCTGAATTAAATTTGGTAGGAGACATGAGATATTAAGTTTGGCATGAACCTTGAAAATCTGCTAGAATCTGCTAGAAGCAAAATAACTATAGGTTGTTGTGGGTTTTCTGGGCTTTGGGGCCGTGTTCTGTTAGTTATTGGTATGTTTTTTACCAAGACCTACACAAACATTCTCTCATGCACATTCCGCATCAAATTAGTGTTCACACTTCTCTAGTACTTGGAGAAAAAGAAATGAGAGAAATTAGTTCATTTTATGTTCTAACTCACCCTAGCCAAGCCGATAAATGAATCACAGTGCCATTTCAGTTAGTTTTCACACTTCCCTGAATTCTGCAGTAAAGTTCTCCAATTGAAAGTGTGTACAAAAAAAAAATCCCTATGTTCATGAAAATTGTATACAAACAGGCACGTATCAGGAGAAATTGATTGCACATCAGATGAAAATGAGCCAGGTAAATGTAAATCTGCTACAAGCAAGATAACTATAGGTTGTTATGGGTTTTCCAGGCTTTGAGGCCGTATTTTATTAGTATTTTCTCCTAACATTTCGCCTACATCTGTGGCTAGCATTTTCAGAGGATCTGATCCTCTGAAGATGCCAGCCACAGATGCAGGTGAAGCGTCAGGAGAAAATACTAATAGAACACGACCTCTCAAAGCCCAGAAAGCCCACAACAACCTTTGGATTCCGGCCGTGAAAGCCTTCAACTTTACAGCAAGGTAACTATTGGAATTTCTGAAAGTCAGTTTGTATGTCCTTTATTCTACCAGTAGGCATTCCTAATCTTTTCAGTTCTGTATCATGACGTACACTTCCAGCCAGTCGATCAGTATGATGTTTTAATATGTTTAAATCAGTCTCCTGTAAACTAATGGAATCTCCCAAAACACAAACATAAAACGATCAATTCCCCCTACATCTCAAGACTACACAAGCGTCACGCTGTTAAATTGGCATGTGATTCCCTCGTCCCAAAAGCATGGTTTCCATTCAAAATCAGTTCACTTAATATGAACAATGCGTACTTTTAAAGGAGCCACACTAAAAATGGAACTGAACAGAAATCTGATTGTCAGGCAAGGTCTCCCAGAATTCTAGTGCTTGAGTTTAGGGCATGAGATCCGATTAAAAAAAAAATCCACCTGCAGGTTTTGTGCATGGTTAATAAGACCTAACAGTAAACAGTTCAGATAAAAATAGTTGTACCTATGTTTCCTGTGTGGCCACTAATGTCTTTGGCAAACTTGTGCTTCCATTTGACATGTCATAATGGCACCATTTGGCCTGCAAAGAGATGCCAGCAATGCCTTCAGAAAAACATGTTGCCAGTGAAAGCGCATGACAAAGGAGGCTTGTCTGATGTTGTGCAAATGCTGGGTGGATGCAAGAGCCAGTCTTCCCACACAGTGCCAAGGAAACAGAGAAAAGCAAAACAAAAGTTCTGGATGGATACCCCAAAGCCCCCTGAAGCAATATCATCCTCCCAATAATAAACAGTGCAGATAATCCTAGGGAACTCTTTGTGGGACATGGCTACCTAGCCTGAAGCAGAAAACACTCCAATGTGCAAAAAACTCAGCACAATTGAGCGCATCTTTCATAGAATCATAGAAATATAGAGTTGGAAGAGACCACACAGGCCATCCAGTCCAACCCCCTGCCATGCAGGAACACCCTCAAAGCATTCCCGACAGATGGCCATCAAGCCTCTGCTTAAAAACCTCCAAGGAAGGAGACTCCACTACACTCCATGGAGGCAGCAGATTCCACTGCCAGACAGCCCTGACTGTCAGGAAGTTCTTCCTGAGGTTCAGGTAGAATCTCCTTTCCTGCAGCTTGAATCCATTACTCCTTGTGCTGGTCTCTGGAGCAGCAGAAAACAAGCCCTCTCCTTCCTCTACGTGGCATCCCTTCAAATATTTAAACATGGCTATCATGTCCCCTCTTAACCTTCTCTTCTGCAAACTAAACATGCTCAGCTTTGTGAGCTTTGGTTTTCTTTGGCAGCTGAACATCCTGCGAGAAATTAGCACATTGTTGAGAATGGCACTTGCTTACCTTGAAGCTCATGAAGAGTCAGAGAGTGCATGAGTTTGATGAGAAGCCCCTGTGAGTGTTTTGGAGACATGTCCAAGCCCTGAAAAGGTGAATTGGTTTAATTGGCCTTTAGAACACTCAGTCTAATAAGTACATCTGAAAGATGAGCTCTGCAGAGCTGGCATTGTGCAGTTGAACTCTCTCTAGCGCAGAGCTGACCCCTAAGTCTTGCAACGAAATCTTCAGGTGTCTGCGTTGCATGAAATGATCTCGTGTTTGAACAGCCGCACAGTCCATTTCTTCACCTCCCCAGCAGCTGTCCAACATCTCCAGAGCTTACTTTACCTTCTCCCTGTCCTTACCCTTTATCACCTAGCTTGCAAATTCAGGACTCATATCCCATTTTTCTTGAGGAAAAGGTGAAATATAAATAAATAAAGTGACTTCAAGGCTAAGCTAATTTAATGCATTAAAGATGAGGTATTCCTTTGATGACAGTGTACTAATCGGAATGAAGTTCTTCACTGATTTCTTTCTTGAAGGAAGCAAGGGGTAATTTTAAAAACTTTCTTTCCACTGCAAGAAAAACTTTCTTTCCACTGTTCAGAGTTGAGGATATATTCTGGGCAAAAGTCATATGGTTTGTTTGTTTTTTCATAGAAAGCAGCATTCCCCCCCCCCAGAAAATAATAGAATATGTTGCTTTCTGCACGGAAAATATTGTAGCTGGAGACTTACTTTGTGCAAAATTTGCAGATGCAGAAAATGTTGTTTCCTGCACAGAAAATACTGTTTTCTATGCAAACCCCGCGTGTAAATGCTGTATGGAGTAAGCCAAGAACTGTGAAGATTCACATCAGTCCAGAATTCTCCTCAGGATTTCCCAACACTTTGAGAAACACATTTTTCATTCATTTTTGAGTAGTTTTGGATATTCTTTCCATCCCTATGTAGCATCTCTTGTCAGTGATAGATTGCCAGGAAAATATGACAGGAAGGTTTTAGCACTGGGAAAGCCTTCCTCGATCAGTTCCAAGATGTCCGTTAAGATCTGTAAATTCCTAAAAATCTGGAGCCTAGCATTAGCGGCAAGCTGGCTCAATTCATATCCGTGTCTGTCTTCCCTGAAGGTGTAGCGCCCTCTTAACTTTAGCGTCCAAAGGTAAAAAGTATTACAGAATGCTATTTTGGGTGGATGCCCTTTTGCTGTAGAATTTTCTTCTCTGCAGGTCACCAAAACATGTGAACCAATGCATTTAAAATATTCAGGTGTTAAATGGGTCCTCTAAGACTCAGGACTTTGGGAATAGCTGTCACTTTTAATTTCGGGTAGATAAATAGAGATATTCAGGATTACCTGTCAGCCATGCTCATCCAGAAGCAGAAAAGTTTCTGACTGGCAATTAGGGAGTTGCTGCTGTTGGCTCTTAATTTGGGAAGTTGCTGATTGTTTTTTTTTGGAAGTTAGAAAATTATGTCCTGGATAGTGATCCATCGTTACAAATTCTCAGGAGCCTTAAACGTCTGGGAGTTTCCAATTAATAAAGCATGTTTGCATAATTTGACATAGCTCAGAAAGGTGCTCAGTAATAGTTAAAGAAAACATGGCATTTCGAGTAAAAATTAAGGTGACTTCATAGGAGAGCCCAAATGATTCAAAAGTAAAAGTAAACTAGAGTTTGCACAGAGCATTTCATTTAACAATCAATTACCCAGCAATGCCCTTTCTCACTGCCAGAATGCTTTCAGATTTTTCAGACAAAGGTAAATGCCATTCAAGAAAGGTCCTTTCCAGTAACAATCAAAACTTTTGTATTTGTTGATTCTGGCTATTTTAATTCCTGATGAGGATGGCATTGGATTATTGGTGAAGAACCTTCTTTGTTGTCCCAGTGTTTTCTGTTTTCATTGGAGGGATAATCTGAAAAAGTAAAAAGAAACATAACACAAGGAAACTAATAATTAACCCCTCTTTATGGAACAGAAACTGATATTGGAATAATAAAGAGAGGCTATGCAAGGGACAGTTAATTAGCCCAAGCTTGATCAGCAGCAAGCAATAAAACAGGAAGGATACACAAGCACAGGAATTTTTAATTAAAGGTACAGGAGTGCTTTGCCTGTCCACATATAGACAGGCCAGTGTTATGTCTGTATTTCATTGTTCATCCCCTTTCCCAGGAAAGGAAGAGAAGGCTGCACAAATAACAAATCTAAAAAAACCCACTAGACTGCAGTTCACTTATACTGTCTGGATTATTTGCAGAAAGAGCATTGAAAAGAACAGAGTGAAAAGAAGCAGCCTTAGAAGTGAAGCAACTAACTAGGATCACCTCAAGCCAACCTGATGAAAAGTGTTTAAGAGTCTGAACTATCACTCATTGAAGATATTTTGATCAATCGATTATATTTAACTGATTGATTACATCTGCATAAGCTTGCATGCATAAAATGATCTACATGTATTTCATAGTAGACAAAATCTTAGAATAGTTATAAAACAACTCTAGAGAAAACCTGCAATTCCTGTTTAGTGGTCTGTGGTTTATACCACTTATTTGGTTTCTGAGACGAAATTTGTACGTGTGACTTTACATGGAAACAGTAGGAATGTCAATAGTCAATATCAGTTTGCTATCTGGTTTTCAAAAGAGAATCAAGAGAGTCTTACAGCAATTCCCTGAAGTACAAAACTGTCTGGAAAAAAATGTACATTTTCTGGTGATTTTTCAGTCAATCTATTGATGAATTAAGAGGAACTTCATTAAAGAACTGGCCTTAAAATATCTCTCACGTCACTTTTGGAGGCCACGTTGACTGAAGACAGTGGTATTTTGGGAAGGTGGTGTTTCTCCATTTCTGCCATGGGAAGGTGTTTTCACCCATTGTGGGGAAACTACACCAAGGGCCTTTCTGCACTATACTGTTATAGTGCTATTATTCCACTTTCAACATCCTGTGGAATCCTGGGGTTTGCAGTTTAGGGAGAGGCCTTTAGAAATCTCAGCCAGAGAGCTCTTTGGTCTTAGTAAACTACAAACCCCAGAATTCCACAGGATGTTGAAAGTGGAATAATAGCACTATAGCAGTATAGTGCAGAAAGGCCCTAACTTTCCTTGTCTCACCATTTTCAGGCTGCAGCCATATGGAAGAACCAGTGGGTTATGTCACACAGGTGGACAGAACTGCAGGTCTTTATATGCTTCACTTAGAAGAGAGATGAAATGGGTTCAGGTTAACATGACTTGGTTTTTTGTTTGTTTGGCAGTGAAACCAGGCATAGCATGTTTTGAATTCCCACTTTATGCACAATAAGGTTAAAGCCATACAGAGTCTGGCTTGGTTAAATGCACAGTATTGTGTGTGTTTCCCTTCCTTTTCCTCTTTTAGAAACTATTGTGTTGAATGTGTTGTGATAGACCTGCTTTTAATTTTTCACACACTTCCCCTACATTCACTTTAGAAAGACCATAGAACAAAATAAACTTTGAAGTCGTGTAAGAATACTGAGCTTGACAAAGCACAATTACTTTGTCAAGCCTCTTGTTATGTTGGCGTATTAGTTTAATTAAATTCCTTGTTAATTAGCACTGTATGTACTAGCTTTAATTATTATTTGCTTACTACAATCAGCGGCTTAATTCTTCTTAGAAAAGCAGTATGCCTCCAAGTTAAATTAATAATTTTACATGCTTAAAGGGTAATGTCAGTTTTGCCCAATGTGATGGTGATGTTTTTAACACAACTAGAATTCAGTCTGAACAATCTGAAATGCAGCCTTTTAAAACAGAAAGGGAATCCGTATGGATACTGTAGTTCATGCCAATGGGCTTCTGGCCACAGGACTGTGTGGTTGACTTTGAGATGGTCGGTTGACCATCTGTGAGGCTGATTTGCAGATGACTTACCTGGATCTGGAACAAGATAAGTATATATCATTAAATACCGGAGTCAGAATCATCCATGCCAGAGTATTGCTGATTTCTATGCATGGATGTGAAAGCTGGACAGTGGAGAACATTTGACAAGAAGAAAATCAACCCATTTAAAATGTGGTGTGGGAAGAGAGTCGTACAAATGCCATGGACCGCCAAAAAACCCAATACGTGGGTCCCAGAGCAAATGAAGCCTGAACTCTCATTGGAAGCCAAATTATTAAACTGAAGTTAGTGCATCATAAGATGGAGTGACTCACTGGAGAAGACAATACTGCTGAGAGAAGTAGAAGACAGTAGGAAAAGAGGAAGACCAAGTTATAGGTGGATAAACTCAGTCAAATATGTCACAATTGCTCTGAGTTTCCAAGACCTGTGCAGGGCTGTTAGTAACAGGCTCTCCTGGAGGTCTCTGTTTCTAAGCTGAATCAATGGCAATTAACCATGGAGGATACATGTGTTCTTCCTGTAGTGGCCCAGATTTATTTTTTTATTGTTGCCCTTTCTTGCCCTTTCAGAACATTCCACAGCTAACTCCACACACATTATCCAGGTTCCTTGATACAATTTTTTCTCAGGAAGCACTATTGGGCTTTGCAAGCACTGAGCCTCTTGAGACAGCCCTTTGCCCTCAGCACTCTGCCTATTTTTTTGCCCCCAAATTTTGCCATGCTGGCACAGTGCCTTGCAGTATAATACAGTTTGCCCTGCACACTTCCTGGTTTTAGCCCTAATTGTTCACCGTGCCAATAAGATGATCTGATATACCCTAGAAAAAGCCATACCCTCAGTGGTCTGCTTAGAGAACTTCTAATTGCTCCCATCTGCAGGCTATACAGTTATTGTTGTTGTTATCATGTACCTTCAAGTCACGTCCTTCTTATGGTGACCCTATCCTATGATTTTATTGGTAAAATTTATTATTTATACCAATTTATTGGTAAAATTTATTGCCGTTGCTTTCCTTGAAGGCTCAGAGAGTGTGACTTGCCCAAATGTTATCCATCAGGATTTGGTGGGTGAGTGGGTAGTAGAACCCTGGTCTCCCAGAATCTTAGTCCAAAAGGCAAACCACTACACCACAGTGGTTCATGGCCTACACATTAGCATTCCTTTTTTTTGGGGGGGGGCGCCTGCAGTTTTTACACAGTCTAGGGCCATTTCCGCCCTAGATTCTTGTTGTCAGAGATGGTTGGACCAAACCTCTAGAAAATACTTTGTGAAGCAAATGTAAATGTCATGTTGCTTTAAGTGCTTTAACTGTTAAGTGCACCTGTGGAAAGGAATGTGACTCAACCTGAGTTTGTGCTGAGTCAGGCTGATGAACACCAGGTGCAGACAATACAAGGGTTGGTCAGGATTGGCTAGGTGTCTGTATAAAGGTAGCACAATCCCAGTCAACACTGCACACATTGCTTGGAGTGTGTCTGCTGGGAAGAGCAAGCTAGATATTGTGGATTGCCATCTGGACTTTGTAAATATTGTATATATGTTGTAACAAAGAATAAAGAGCCTCCATATTGGAAGATACAACTTGGAGTGGGTGAGTGTTACTGGCTTAGTGCATGTGCTGCTAATGGTGTTCTCTGCTGCTAGGCACGCTTCCATAGCTGTGCTTATCTCTGCTTATTTATAAAGAGTTTTTCCTTGACTGGCTATTTTTGCTCCCCCCTTTTTTGTTTTTTGGGGATAGTTATATGCCCCTCCCTAAACTGCAAACCTCAGGATTCCATAAGATACTGAGAGTGGAATAATAGCACTATAACAGTCTAGGGTGGAAATGGCCCAGCTGCCCTACCATTGTAAGGGTCCTAATTTCTTTCCCATTTCCACTGTCTGCCAAGTCTTGCATCTGTATGAAAACAAGTGCAGGGTCCCAGAGAGTCACCAGGGCACTCAAAGGACAGGATGAGGGAGGTAAAGTAAACTTAGGCACCAGTGTTTAAAGTGTTAGTTCCACTCATGAGGGTGGAAATGGCTTCCCCTAAGTGATAGTTAAGGGAAGTGAAAAACTCTCAGCACTGTGTAGCTTTGATTTCCTCCTTTATCACTGTGACTGTGACTCACCCAAATGGGTCTTTTTCAAGGCAACAGGTGAAGGAAGGCCATGGGTGACTAATCTCTTAATAGAGCTTATCCACAACAACACCTTTAAATTGACTGTTTAAAGTCTTTCCAGGAAACATGGACTATTCTGAAATTTCCTCACCTCAAGGTAAATTGGTACTTAAAGTGCCACCTGGAAACCTCATTTTCAAAGAACTTCCATCTAATTGTCTCTTGGAAGCATGATGTTCATAGTGTCTCAATCAAATGGCCCGAGCCAGGCTATTACATGTTGTATCTTAACTTCATCCTAATAATATCCCAGTGGGTTTTGGGCTAAGTGTATAACTGACATGGAATTTATCCCACCCTGCATGCTCTTTGATTGGAGCATTTGGCATGGACAGAATTGCGTGGAGGTCTAAAATCTTCCTGAGGTTCAGATGGTCCTGTGTCCTTCCCTCATGATCTATTGCCAGCCCTTTCTGTCTCTTCCACTAGTTTCTCCCTAGCAAAGTTCCACACTTGCAAAACACCTGTTGTAGCCTTTACGTCACTTCCATTTTGCAGTGAGCCATTCCTTGCAGTGAAAGGTACTATGACTCTTATGAGTTATTGATCCCTCCCATAGCGTTGCTAAAACTCAAGGGCATTGTGCTAGGATTTCATACGATCTCCAACTAGGCATACCAGCCTACCTTCCTTGCCTGAATTTCCTAGGTTACGTTTCCTCTCTGTGCATTTGCTCTATTCTTTGAGGGAGTAAATGGTTATGGAGAGACTTTTCTTCTAGTGGTCTCCATTCTGTATTTTAATTTTGGACTAATGTTGAAAAATGTATGTGCCACCGTGGTCCCTAACAATGGCTTAGCCAGCTGCCATTCTCTGTATCATCTAAATTAGTCTTACCTGAATAGGACTGAAGATTTCAGGGCATTGTGGTATGCGGTCCTTAGTTCATTGTGTGTCCCAACACACTGCTGAATCAGTGTTTCCAAGGAATTGTTGCCAACACAGATGTGCTTTGTGTTCCCCTCTGGAGCGAGGTTAATAATTCATTGTGCTTGTTTCTCCTGATGAAGCCCTTATTCTGCCTCCCTTGTGACAAACCTCATGCTGTTAAGACTTGAGATCTTCCCATGGCAGTTAGGCTTCCCAAAGCCCACTTCTCTACTTCAGCAGAGCCATCTTCATTGCTTATTTTAGCCTCTTATGTCCCCCACCTCCATCTTCAGCTCAGGTGAAAGAAAGGAACTTTCTCCTCATCAGTTGCTTTTGTAACATGGACTGTATCCTCACCCCCATGATCTGTCCAGTGACATAATAAAATGTCTCTAGGATGTGCAAAGTGTCCTTGTCTGCTTTGTTTGCCTATCAACACCTGAGTTTTAAAACTTGAATACCTCTCTGACATTTGGAGGTCTATTGTGCCCTAGAAAAAGCCAAGGTTTTTAGAAAAGAATGCGGTAGATGAAGATCTTTACTGGATCAGCCAAAGGCCTGTCTAGACTAGGTTCTGCTCAAATGGTGGCAGATCAGTTACTTAGGGAAGCCCTGCTAACAGGATATGAGTGTACTGCAGCCCATGCTGTGCTCCACAGCAGCTGATGCTGTTAGAGGAAGTTGGTACCCTTGGATGGGATTGCTCTAGAAGCAGAACAGAGTGGATTGCATGTGACTTAGAGCAAGAGTAAGGATGTAAATAAGTTAGCAGACTTACAAAACATTGACACAACTTTTGTCAAAGGAAAAGCTCTATGGCAAAAAGTTTGTAAAGAGCCTTTGCACCATATGTGTATGGTGCAAAGTAATGGCTTTTACAGGAAGTGCGCGCACGCACACACACACCCTTCATGAATTTTTCACAAAAAAAAATGCAAACTGCAAAAAACCCTAACTCCTTAAAATTTGAAAAAAAAATTGAAAGTGGCTCTTGTAACCTCATCTACCACAGAGAAAACACTTGACAATGAAATATGGATGAAATAAGCAAAGATGTGCATGCCTGTTCAAGAGTTTAGTGGGGAGGAGAAATACGTGACCTGTTATCATTGCATTAGTTAGTGCCCTGTAAAATAGGCCTTGGAAGGGACCACTGGGGTATGATTGAGGAATAGAAAATTTTACAATGCTGCATACCTGGAAAGAGGAAAAAGCTTCCAGAATGTAAGCAAAGTAGGGGGAAGTATTGAGATGTGGCATTGGGAAGAAGGCCACTGAGGGAAGGGGAGAGGTGGAAAGCCGGAGAGATGTCCTCTTCTGGACCTCCAAATGTTACAGACCTCCCTTAGAATGGACTTTCCATCCATAATGAGTCACTGGTCAACACTGAGTGACCATCACCCAAAGCATCTGTCTACCATGATTTCATTCTGGAAGAAACTGATGACCAATCAGGATGACCTCTCAGGATGTCATGTTGAAGAGGGGACAGGCTTGTTGTCCACTGTTCCAGAGACTAGGACAAGGAGCAATGGATTCAAACTAAAGGAAGAGAGATTCCACCTAAACCTCAAGAAGGGGTTTAAGAAGGTGTGTTCCTGCATAGCAATGGGCTGGACTGGATGGCCCTTGTGGTCTCTTCCAACTCTATGATTCTGTGATTCTAAGAACCTCCTGATGGTCAGAGCTGTTTGGCAATGGAATGTGCTGCCTGGAAGTGTGGTTGAGTCTCCTCCTTTGTAGGTTTTTAAACAGAGGCTGGATAGCCATCTGTTGGGAGTGCTTTGATGTGTGTTCTTGCATGGCAGGCGGTTGAACTGGATGGCCGCTGTGGTCTCTTTCAGCGCTATGATTCTATAATTCTATGATGAAAAGAAATTTTCTGTTACTGCTGCACCATGGAGTAATAGAACTTCTACAGGTGGCAGAAATCGTTCTTGGTTTGGGAGTTACTTCACTCACAGTTAATGTGAGAAGGAGACAAGCCCCAAGGCATGGTGGTTAATGAGGAACTCTTGGTCCTTGCATCCCCATTCCAAACGCCCTTCTTCTTTGCGTGAAGGGCAGCTTTGGTGGTCAGCGTAGTGGGTGGCCACCTCCGGAAAAATGGTGAAAAATAGGCGGTGGTAATTGAAACGTGAGTGTCCCCCACATCCTGCCAGCCACTTGAACAGAGGCAGAGATTGATTAGTGTCTCCTTTCTCCTAATTAATAAAAGAGGAGAAATCATGTCTAACCGTGAGGTTCTGCACTGAGAAAATGAGCCCCTGTAAGCGGTTGCCATGGCTGTTTGGGTATAATTGTTTCATTAGTCATCTAATAGTCTTGCAGGCAGCTTCCCCTTTCATGTCATATCTACGTTCTGATCCTCCTCCAAGTCGGCAGAGTAGGGAGCAAGGAAGTTCTTTTCAAAATCCATCATTCTTTTTCCCCTCCTTCTTTTCCCCATTCTTTTTTTAATGCAAGCAGCAGAAAGCAGAGTGAGTTTGGGGAGGGAAAGGATTCAGGAGGAAGGATGTAGCGGGAATGAGTTGTTTAATAAGACAACAGGATTCATTCACCAGCTTGGCAAAACGAAGGGGGCCTTTTTAATATTCTAGAGTTAAATTAGATGGCAGATCCAGCATGGGCCTCAGGCTTTGACATGTGTTTTGTAATGACAGTTAATTAGATGTTGTCTACAGCAATCATAGGCTGTCATTTCTAATACATGTCTAGGAACTTGAAGGACAGGACAATCTCCCTCCTTCTCTCCTCTGCTCACCCCATTGGTTTTTTTCCCTCTTGAAATGAAATCGGTTGGCAGAGTTAACAATAAATACATGAAGTGTTAGTTTGACAATTAATCTAGAGTCCCTTTTGCATGCCAGCCAGTGGGAACCATTTTAATCTGTCTCTCCATTGTGAGGATGCTCTTAACTCTCTGGGATAGAAGTATCTTGCAGCCTTCAAGGGTATTACCCTGTTGCCTCACCCGCCAACCCTCTCTGTGGGTCTGTTACCCATTACGGAGTTGCAGGAAGAAGTGCTGTCAAGTCTCACAAATCTTTTCATTTGTTGCTCGACAATTGTGGACCGAGGAGGGCATTGCCGCCAAGGATTTGGCTCAGACCGTCGGAATCAGGAAGCAATTTTGCTGTCAGTCCTCCTAGCATGGATCTCAGAAGATCGTAATTCCCTGTGAATGTTTGCTCTTCTTCCTTTGCTTAAGAGGAAGAGGTATTGTCCTCTCATTGTGACCTTTACAGTGTATTGACAGCAAATGAGGCGTCTACTCTCTCCTTTCTTTTCCCCTTCTGGCTGTGGCTAGCCTTGCAGACATGTTGATTGTACTGATCCAATTCTTTCTAGGTTTCAGAACTTTTTGGGATAGGCAAGAGACAGTGGAGGGCTCAAGTTCCCAATGTACCTGTCCCCTAATTCCTGGTGCACAGAAGGTGACTCTAAGCAGTTTTGGTAAGGAATGTATTAAACTCATATTTCATGGCTGATAACCTCATTTAGAAAGGAATGCTTGGCTAACTTACTAAGAATGGGTTTGCTGGTAGGGGAAGGCTTTTTTCAAGAACTGAATACTGTAGAAAAATTGGGACATCTCTTTGCAACATAATCTAGTCACTAGATTCAGATATGGAGCGTGGAATGATGGTCCCCTAGAATGACCTGTGTGGGGCAGAAATCTGTGAGAATCACCCTTGCGTGGGTGGCTTTAGGGTAGGGTAAGCTCTGAGAGGCTTGGACATTTAGGGCCCTTTCACAGTACTATGCTGTGATTCATCTTTAACTACCATGGTAACATCCTATGAAAACCTGGGATTTGGAGTTTTGGGACAGCTATTTAGAATTCTTAATCAGAGAGCTCTAGTTCCTCACCAAACTACAGTAGGCCTTGGAAGAGCAGATAATCTGTGACAGCCTTGATCTACTGGATCCCAAGATCCTTTGTTCTCTTGTGGGTCCCCTGAATTGGGTCCATCAACTCTTCTAGCCTAGAGCTAACCCCCTCAAAACTAATTATGCTGAAACTAGTGAAGCAATTTTAAAATAAAGAATATCTGGAACAAATAAAGGAGCCCTGGTGGTGCAGTGGTTAAATGCCAGTACTGCAAGCCGCAAGGTTGTGAGTTTGATCCTGCCGGGCTCCAAGGTTGACTCAGCCTTCCATCCTTCCTCAGGTCAGTAAAATGAGTACCCAGCTTGTTGGGGGCATGTATAGAAATACATGCTATTTGTAAGTTGTTTGCTGCCTCGATCCATATGGAGAGGTGGAATACAAATAAATAATAATTAAAAAAAGAATGGATGATGTGCATCCACCTTCTGCCCTAACTGGTGGAGTTAGAAAAATGGATGATCACTCTCCATTTCACTCTCCATCCCTTTAGGATTGGTCTACCCAGCATGTTCTGCCACATCACTGAATATCTTTTTCTATAGCTCCGCAGTGAGGTTGGCAGGAATGCCCAATCTGTCTGACAGCCATCTACATGCAAGCAGCACTCTGCAAAGCAGTTCAGAGCAAGCTGATAGTGGCAATGGTAATGCACGTACCACTCCTTTTCCTTGGGAGGACAAGGGGCTGTCTTGATTTTGCAAACAGCTGAAGCACAGTATCTGAAGATGGTATTAGTTTATTTATTTTTATTGGCACCTCGTTTAGGACTCAGAGAGGTCAAGATAAAAGCCTTTTGTGTAAATGTCATCCAACATCTGGGAGGCTTTTTGTTTTCTCATTCTGCTGGCAGTCTCATAAAGACAATAGGCATAAAGAGGCTGGCATTGGGAAGCCCAACCATATGGCACTCTGAAGCAGCACAGCATATGCCAGTCCCCTGTGACCATTCATGGTGATGGCACCACCGCAGCAGGCCTATAAGAACAGAGTTCTCCTGGATCAGACCAAAGGCCTCGATAGCCCAACATTTTGTTCCCACAGCAGCTGAGCAGATGCCTCTGAGAAACTCAAGGCAGACATGGGATCAACACCAGCAATGGAGACTCTACACAATTAGACCACTTTGACTCCATTTGAACTGCTGTGGCTGCATGCTGTGAAATCCTAGGGTTTGGTGAGGAACTGGAGCTCTCTGGCTGAGAATTCTGAATTTTCCTTCCCCAGACTACAAATCCCAGGATTCCACAGGATGGAACCATGGCAGGTAAAATGGAAACTTAGTGTTGTAATTGTGTAACATGAAAGTGCCTTGGAACTCCAAGGCATCATGTCACAGGACCATAGAATCATAGAACTGGGAAGGGATACAAGGGCCAACATCCTGCCATGCAGGAATGCACAACTAAAGCAGTCCAAAAATATGTCCATCCAACCTCTGTTTAAAGACTTGCAGAGTGAGAGAGTCTATTCCACTCTTGAATAGCTCTCACTGTCAGACAGCTCTTCTTAATGCCTTGTTGAAATCTTCTTTCTTGTAATTTCGAATCCATTGGTTTGTGTTCTAATCTGTGAAGCAGAAGAAAACTAGCTTGCTTCATCTTCCATGGTACATCCCATCAAATATAAGTGTCAGAGGTACTATTTACAAATTTCAGATTCTGGAAATTTTTTAAAAAATATTGTTATTACAGTGGCCCCTCCACATTCATGAAGGTTTGGGACACAGAACCCTCAGAAAAGTGGAAAAAATGAGAATGACGCCCCCTCCCGCAATCCCTCTCCCATTCTCTTGCCTCTGGTCCCAGTGCTTCAGGAGGGATGGGAAGACAAGATAAAGGGCTTACCAGTACTTTCCCCTCAGGCAGAGCAGAGCAGAGCACTGAGATCTGTCATTCTAGCTACTTCTGGTTGCCATCTTGAAACTCCTCCCAGAGGGAAGGCGTAGGAGCAAAGAGTGACCTGACCAGTCAGTGCCCATTACGCAGCAGAGTGTGCAGCCACGTGGCAGAGAGGACACACCTACAGCAGTGGGGAGGATGGACTTTGCTCACCCGAGGGGAAAAAACCATCCATTTTAAACACAAGCCTGGCAAGCCTCATGTGAGGAGTGCAAGGGAATGGAAAGAGGAGAATGAGGAGGGCAAGTATGTGCCTTGGGAATAATCAAATTCGTGAAGGTCAAACCTGCAAACGTGGAGGGACGACTATAGTTTACTTGCAATTCCAACACAAAGGGATGAAAACAAAACAAAAAGATGTCCAGCTCTGCTCTAGAAGGCTCTCTCATTCGGTCCCTAGACTTTCAGTTGGTCTGTATACACTCCATGAAAAAGAGACCTCAGAACTCAGCCTGGTGTTCATCATATGGAGGACTGAGTAGTCACCACACTACCACTGAGTTGTTGACCAGTACAGCTTCTACTCCGCCGTGACTCTTCAAATCCTGTTCCTTAATAGGAACCCCACCAGCAACATCAGATACGTTGAGACTCTCCAATTAGTGCACCAAAGCTCCCTTTCATCTTGGGAGTATCACCACTTCCCTCTCTGCAGGTCACACCAGCTGTTGGTATGCCAGTCCTGGCTTGCACATAATTCCTGTGATCTTGCACATGCGCACCTTGGGGGCCTTCCAGTTGCATGACACAAACCTAACAAATGACAGCTTCCACTTTAATTGCTTCATCAGATCCCTTTATTAGGCTATAACATACAGGGTTTTTTTTTTCTGTCAGAGACACTTCTGTTTTATTTAAACAAAATACTAACAATATTCCATTCCTAATTTATCCCCATCTGGGCTGCTTTGGAGACTTATAAGGAGATTGTTACGGCATTAATTATGATTTCACGGCAAGGGCCGTGTTCCTCAGTGGGGCTGATGGGATTGTATCCCCCCACTGTGCTTTCCAACAAGGAAACTACAGACATCTCTGTGAAGTCTCCTTCCCCCTTCAGAAGATTTAAAATAATGGAGGGGTGATGAAGCAATCAAGCCCAATCCTATTAACCCATCCCTGCAAGTGTAATTCACGCATCAGAGGACATCGTCAATGGAAAATCACCTTGGGAGTTTAAATTTCCATTCCAAAGTTCCATTATAAGATTATTGTTTTTGTGTTTCCTGAAGTGATACAGGGTACGACTGCATCTTCCTTTTGCAGGCGCTGTAAAAATTTCTATCCACTTAGCATTTCTTCCAATGTGTGAGCAAATGTCTAAATCCAAATATTAGAATTCCGCCCAGTCTGGGAAAAAATGAGTACATTAAAAAACCTCCCCTCCCCATCCAGCCATGTTGCACCAAGGATGAACTTTGTATTATAAACAGCATTGCCTCTCAGGTAAAACCTTTTCAAAAGTCAGTTTGATTAGGTAGCTATATGAAAACCGCCATGTGCAGCTTATGAGAAAATCAGTAGCACTTACTGTGTGAAGGCGATAAGGGCAAAGGAGCTGCAGTGGGGATTTGTTTTTCATTACTGTGGCACATTGAGAGCATGCCCTTGTTCTCACTAAGAGCACATAAGCCACCCAAACTGTTCTTGGACTGTACCACTGGCAGCTGGTTGGGAGAGAGAATACATGGCAATATGTTTCCAGAAAGAGGCAAAATAAGAATTCTAGGCTGCATCAATAGTACAGTATCCAGGTTGCGGGAAATAATATAGTTCCACTCTGTTCTGCTTTGGTCAGACCTCAGCTGGAATACTGTGTCCAGTTCTGGGCCCCACAATTCAAGAAGGATGTTAATCAGCTGGAACACATTTAGAAGAGGATGACCAAAATGATAAAAGGCCTGGAAATCATGCCCGGTGTGGCATGCCTTAGGGATCTGGGTATGTTTAGCCTGGAAAAGAAAAGGTTAAGAGGCGACATGGCAGCCATATTCAAGTATTTGAAGGAACATCACATGGAAGATGGAGCTAGCTTGTTTTTTTGCTGCTCCAGAGATTAGGACATGGAACTATGGCTTCAAATTTCATGAAAAGAGATTCCACTTGAATGTCAGGAAGAACTTGCTGACAGTAAGAGCAGTTTATCAGTGAATACACAGCCTCAGAGTGTGGAAGAATATCCTTTTCAAACAGAGGCTGGAAGGCTATATATCAGGAGTAAACTTTGTGTATTCCTGCATGGCAGGAGTGTGGAGTAGATGGCTCTTGCGGCGGCGTCCGATGCTGTCAGTTGATGGTCACGTCTCTTAGAAATCTGTCATTCTTAGGGTCACCGTAAATCAACATCAACTTTAGAGCAGCAGCAACAAATTAAGTCATACAGCTTTTTGCAAGCAAGCTACCATCATAGCCATTCTTTTTGTATGCAGTACTTTATCTGTCTGAATGTTCTTCATTTTTCTATCATCTTGTCCTGTACGAGAAACAGATGTTTTAAACGACTGGAAGCAGATTTAAGTTTTATAGGAAGATGAACTTCTTAATCATGTCATGAGCACTTTGGGACTGAGCCTGACCATATAGGGATTTGTGGCCCAAACACAAGGAATTAATATTTAAAACCTTGGGCAGATTTTGACTAAGCCAAACAGAATGAGAGAACTCCATCCTTCAGCATCTTTTCAGGGCATGGCTGGACAGGCAACACCTCCAATGTATGATACCCTAGCCATTTCCACACTAGACTGTTATGACACTGCTATTCTACTTTCAACATGCTATGAAATCCGAAATTGCAAACCCCAGGATTCCATAGGATGTTGAAAGTGGAATAATAGCACTATAACAGTCTAGTGCGAAAATGGCCTCTGTCTTAGATGTGGCACTTGGAGGAAATTCTAAACTGTCTTTCAACCATACTACAGCCGTGGACAGATTAGAACCATGTTTATTTATTTTGATTTATTTGATTTAATGTACTTTTAAACTACCTGGCAAGAAAAGTTCTCAGGGTGGTGCACAAAACATTAGAATTTATCTTCTAGGAGCTGGGCTGAAGCTCCCTTCCATGAACCACTGCATGTCTGGAGAAAAACCACAGGTCTCTGAAGGCCTTTCACTCCACTTCCCTGTAGTCTTTCCTACTTCTATGTATCCTTCGTCTTTATAGCTAAATGCATAAATACAGACCAGTTTTGAGGAATCCTTGGAAGATTTTGAGAATTGAGCATGGCCCCTGGGGAGAAAGCAGAAACTTTAGCTGCCTGGTTTGTCTTTTCATTCATAGTCCCCCCCGGCCCCCTCCCAGCCTTTTCCTACAGAGTCGTGCCCGAGCAATATGGCATCGTTTGCATTCTCCATCTGGAGAGCTGTGAGCACCGGCTGGTTCCAGCCATACTTTCAGATTTCTTCCCTTTGAGTCTGTAATTAAAACAACATTGTTGAGCTTGAAATGTGCCTGTAGTAAAAGTTGGGAGGTCAAAACATAGTGTTAAATGGAGGAGAGTCTTCCTTGATGTTAAAAAGAGCCCAGGTCACTGAGCTGCCACCATAAAGCCATGAGTTAAATCTGCAGAAAGTGGTAGCGGGAGGTCGGACTCGATGGCCCGTGCGGCCCCTTCCAACTCTTATGATTCTATGATTCTAGGAACATCAGTTACAAGGCAAGACAACACTTTCGTGTACCTTGAAAGAATATTAGACTAAATAAATGCTAATAAAAACTGGGTATCAAAATGATAGTGATCTATAAAAATAAAAGAGCATGACTTCATTTTTATCTGTCTGCCTGTGGCAGCCAAAATGCATTGGAACATCATGCTAAGTGCTTTAAAGTTTGACAGGAATGTTTTTGATTGTTGTCTTAAGTTCGGTGCTAAGTTTCAAGTCAAGTTCCATATAGAACTTGAAAGAAAAAAGGTGAGCAGACAAAAATCATAGGAAATCGTCGTAGACTCCACATGATTTCCTGGTAGACTCCAATGTTCTTGCTTGTGGTCTAAGGGGCTGCAGTGCATAGTCTCAAACTGAAAAGCAGTCATTTCCAAGGGAATGGCTATGAAAGCATAAGATTTGAGCCTACCATAACTAATCACAACATCATGGTAGATGCTTCAGAGTGTGATAAAGTGTTTTTTTGGTCACCACCCAAATTGGAGGGCAAATTTTAACTCATAATTTCAAATGAGGGATTACTAACATGTTCAGGAGACCATAATTTGCCCAGAAATTGTTTTTGAAAGGCCTAGAAAACCAGAGACACTGTTGCTATAACTGAGGCAGAGAAAATGTAGAAAATTTGGAGAGCGCTAGAGCACTGAGGCTAATTTTCCTGAGATTTTAAACAGATGGGAAGATGGAAAAGGCTGTTTGAAGTACTGCTGATAAGACTCCAGAAGGAAAAGAGGGAATGGGAAAACTGGACATCCCATGTTCCACCACTATACCAATGTCAGTATCATCCATGTCTTTATATTTGCAATTTCTATGTACGGCTGTGAAAGCTGGACAATGGAGAAAGCTGACAGGAAGAAAATCTATTTAATTGAAATGTGATGCTGAATGAAAGATCTGTAGATACCAAGGTTGTCCCCTCCAAAAAAAGTGTCTTAGAGCAAAGTAAGAAGAATTCTCCCTAGAAGTCAATATGACTAAAATGAGGGTATCATACGTTGGCCATATCATGAGACGACGTGGCTCATGACAAAAAATGATAATGTCTGCAAAAGGGGAACACAGTGGGAAAAGAGGAAGACTGCATTACGGGTGGGTCGATTCAGCCAAGAAAGGTATGAGTCTGTGTTTCCAAGATCTTAACAGGGCTCTTATAACAGTGATTTGGAGGTCTCTATGTTTGTCAAAGTTAACAACAACCACAACATGAGCAGCTCCCAGCGTTGTCACGAGCTCCGTTTCTGAGGATGTGCCTCCTGCTAGAGTATACAATAAACTTTGATGATGCTTTTCTTCGGAGTTTGCTGGATAAACCTTGTTCATTCATAGCTGGGCACAGCTGTTTGCCTTAGATGGATTCACCTTTCCTCCTTAAAGTGCAATATTGCTCAGCGCCACTGGGCCACCTTTCTCTGCCAATCCAATAATGAGTGTGATTAAGGTTCAAACGATACTTGGCTTAGATATGACTTAACTTAAAATGAAAGGTGGATCTTCCATTTGGCAAATTGACGGCTGCTGGCATTTCTCTTCTCCATGTTTCTAAATATCTCATCCAGCTGCTACAGATCTCAGTAAAGGGCTTTGTCCATATTGCTAGACGTGGTTAAGTGCTGGAAAGGAAATATAGGATGGGGGACACGTGGCTGGATAGCAGTACGTGTGAAAGGGATCTAGGAGTCTTCATAGATCACAAGCTGAACATGAGTCAGCAGTTTGATGCGGCGGCCAAGAAAGCCAATTCAATTATTGGCTGCGTCAATAGGAGTATGGTGTCTAGATCGAGAGAGGTACTGGTACCACTCTACTCTGCTTTGGTTAGACCCCATCTTGAATCCTGTGTCCAGTTCTGGGCACCCCAATTCAAGAAGGATATTGACAAGCTGGAGCAAGTCCAGAGGTGGGCGACCAAAATGGTGAGAGGCCTGGAAGCCATGCCCTATGAGGATAGACTTAGAGAGCTGGGTATGTTTAGTCTGCAGAAGAGAAGGTTAAGAGGGGACATGATAGCCATGTTTAAATATTTGAAGGGATGCCACGTAGAGGAAGGAGAGGGCTTGTTTTCTGCTGCTCCAGAGACCAGGACAAGGAGCAATGGATTCAAGCTGCAGGAAAGGAGATTCCACCTGAACCTCAGGAAGAACTTCCTGACAGTCGGGGCTGTCCAGCAGTGGAATCTGCTGCCTCAGAGTGTAGCAGAGTCTCCTTCTTTGGAGGTTTTTAAGAGAGTCTTGATGGCCATCTGTCGGGAGTGCTTTGAGGGTGTTCCTGCATGGCAGGGGGTTGGACTGGATGGCCCCTGTGGTCTCTTCCAACTCTACATTTCTATGATTCTATGATTCTATGAAAGGAAAACATTCACTGTGATGGAACCCTGGGGGGAAATGACTTTCCCAGCGGAAACATGGAAGCCTAACACTTGTGAGCTCACAAGCATTTCACCAACTTCTCCCCCAAAAGGCAAAAAATAAAACCAAAAAAAAACACTGAGTGAAATTTTACTTTTTTGTAGATCTATCTTGGCTCAGTCACCCAGTTTTTTAGAAGTAGCTTAGAAAGGTTGGCTCATGATCAAGCTGTAGGATTTGTGCATCTGAAAGGAAAGCATATTGATGCCATACATAAATAAATAAAATTAACAACAACAATTCCCAAGATGAGCAAATGAGCCATCTGACTACAGAGGGGTTAGAACCTGACATCTGATTCTCACAATAACTTTTGACATGGTAAATCACCATATGGTACCTCTTCTTCATTACTATTTCATGCTAAACTTTTATCTTGAATGCTTTTTTTTCTTTGTTACCAGACCTTACAGAAACCATTGAACATGGGATATGGTTTTCAATAGAAAGATATACAGATTTATAATATTATGTACTTTTCAGCTTTAAATAACACCCCACGGCATTGTGATGTTCTTTGCCAGCCAGTTATACCTTATTGAACACATTTAATGTAGTATTTCAAGCTAATATTCTTTCTTTGTGAACTCACCTTGTTCTCAAGAGTCTAAATACCAGACACCAGATCCCATCTGAGCTGGGGAGCTAAGCAGGATCAGCCCTGGTTACTGCTTGGATGGGAGACCACCAATGAATATCAGGCACTGTATCAGCCAGGAACTGACAAAACCAACTCTGAATATTTCTTGCCTACAAAAACCCAATGAAATCCAGGTGGCTTGGAAGTGCACACACAAATACACACACACACACATTCTTTGTTCTCTGCTCTCTCCCTTCTCTGTGCCTGTTCGAACTCAGTGCTCTTCCATCCTGACTACGCTGGTGCTCAAAGGTGTGGAAAGTATTATGATGGTGTATAAAAGTGTCAATTCATACTGTAACTGCATCCAGGACTAAGGTAGTTGTTAACCCTACCTTAAGGAGAGAACTCATAGAATAATAGAATCGGAAGAGACCCCAAGGGGGCATCCAGTCCAACCTCATTCTGCCATGCAGGAAGACCTAATCAAAACATTCTCAACAGAGGGCTATCCAGCCTCTCTTTAAAAACCCCCAAAGAAGGAGACTCCACCATATTCTGAGGTAGTGTATCGGAGCCAGACTCAGAGCCAGTAGAACACAAGCTGAAAGACAAAAGAGTGTTTGTATTTCACCCCCATACTGAGAGTCCTCAGTTTGTTTGGCTTGAAGAGATGGCAGCTGTGCTAAGGGAAATAGCATTTCCAGCAACCTGGAAGTGATGTGGTCTTACAGGTATACCTCCATTAATGAAGCAGGCGTGTTCTTGGGCAAGACTTCTTCAACAGAAAATTTGGTACCAGATGTACCTAAGAATAAGGATAGGTTCTTGCACCAAAAAGAAAAAAAAGAAGAGAAAAGAAGGGGAAAAAATAGCACTTCAACATGTTTCAGCAAACTTTTTGTCCAAAAATAACATGTGAAATAAAACAATCAGGTCAGGTAGGCCTTGCATAAGTATTCAAAAATGTTTTAATCATTCTAGAGATCTTTTAAAAGCTTCTTCCAAAATGCATCCAAGAATATTTTTTTTCTCTCAACAACCTCCACTCCACTCCGACTTGCAAAGCAATACAGTTTAAAGTACGCTGGGGGTAGCTGGCATATTTTCTCTCTGTTTTGCAGTTCCAGTGTGCTCAGTAAGAGACTCTGGGGGCAGCTGCTGTTTACCTTGACTGTTTTTAGCAGACACCTGCAGCAATATAGGAGGACAGGCAAGAGCAGAATCCCAGGCCCTTTCCGCACCTTACCTTTTTCCGGTGCTGGGGCGCAGGGATCGCGTGAGCAGCCTCTGCCGAGAGGCTTTCGTGTCCCTGCTGCTTCAGCTCCGCACGAGCTGCCTGCTCATGCGAGAGCCCTGCTTCTTCCTTCCGCAGTGCAGCCTGAGAGTTTCCCAGGCTGTGCTGGGGCAGAAAGTACAACCAGAGTGGCTCCAGAGGCTCCGCATGCCAGGCAAGTGTGTGCGGGACCCAGGAGCAATGTGCAATCGCACACCATTTTTGGCTTCCAGCTGAAAATGAAAAGGTGCGTGATCGGCACCTGCTGGCCCCTGGAGCATCGCGCGATTGTGTGTCATGCAGATTGCCCCTCACAATTGTGCGACACTCCAAGTGCCCTTTCACATGGCAAATGCTGTGTGAAAAGGGGCCCCAGTCTTTACCAGCCCAGGCTTTGTTGCGTTGCATACTGCAGATTTACTGCTGCAACCTGATACCAAAAGTCTGGGGTTTTTCTGCAGCCCTCCTTCACCAGGCTCCCAACATCAAAACTGCTATTAAAAGTCCTCTTCTGACTAAAGAGGGGAGGAAAGGGGAATTGGAGCTGGTGAGGTATAAAAGACTTTGTTAGAAATAGCTTCTTTGTCAGAGGGTTTGTTAACAGTGGTAGGCTCACACAGGTGGCCCTCCACATTTGCTAGGGTTAGGGCACAGCACCCTCTCAAAAGTAGAAAAATTGCAAATATCAAAATGTGTATGTATCTATGGGAATGGGGCTGATGCTGGATGGGAGGGCAGTGAGGGGGGTGGCCTAATCTTCCATGGAGGAGAATTCCCACATGGTGGGAATCACCAGGAGAGTCTGGCATGGTAGTGGGACCAGAAGAAATCCTTCCCCTGTGGATCTTAGGACTCTAGCAGGTTCATTTGGGGAGATACGGTCTTTGCATGCATTGGATCCTTTCCTCCGTAGCAGTGGAAAATAAGCTTGCCCCATCTTCCATGTGACAACCTTTCAGGCAGGTGAAGATGAATGTCATATGGCATCTCTCCATCTTCTCTTCTCCAAAATAAACCTGTCCAACTTCATAAGTTGTTTCTCAAAGGGTTTGGTTTCCAGACCCTTTTTACCATCCAGTGTTACCTTCTTTGGAGGTTTTTAAACAGAGGCTGGATGGCCCTTTGTTGGTGTTGCTCTGTGTGTGTGTTCCTGCATGGCAGGGGGTTGGACTTGATGGCAGTTATGGTCTTTTCCAACTCTATGAATCTAAACTCTGATGCCCAGAACTGGAAACAACACTCTAGATGAGTTTCCTTATTTCTAGCTTAGGACACATAGTGGTAGTTACCTCTCTGACGCTACTTCCCATTCATGGGAATAAGCTAACTTACAAGGTAAACAGTGACCATCATGCCTCCATCCCAGATATGGGTGTGTGTGCGCATACAGGGGAGCACGAAGGACATTGGATCTCGTTTCTAACCCCATTGGTATGTGGGGCTCCACTGATGCATTTACCTCTGGCATTTGCCCTCCGGAGCCTTTGGATGCCTAACACCTGATTACATTGATCTCTTCCCCCCTCCCCTCTGTGCTGTGCATAAGCATTAACTAATCAGTCAACTGAACGATAATGAAAGATCCTGCCATCTGTCTGCTTTATTTAATGGAGTGTCAGCACATCCCAAATAGGAAATAATTGGATTGACGGACACACAGTCAGTTATTAGACTGTTTGTTATCTGATTAGAAAAGAGGGGAGGGGTGGGAAGAAAGAAAAGGGGGGACCAGCAGCCAGGGGAGCTGAGAATGGTAATTGACTTGATCTGATCATGTCTGACTTTGTAAGCATGTGTGGCCTGCCAGAGAAGGATTTGCCATTTGAAAGCGCCTGGCCCATTGTGAGTTTGCTTAGAGTTTGCATTTCTTCTAAATGCACTGTTGCATTCTGTTTCATTGCGCTGTGCTCTAATTAAAGGTTAATTGCATTAAGATAGGCCCCATTTATAAAGTTGTTGCTGGACCTGACATATTCAAATGGAGGCTTTAAAAAAGATAAACAGTCTAGTCTTCCTTATTTCTTTCTCCCTGCGAGAGTGATTTGAATGTTCTGATAACAAATTTTCACTAGTGGCATGAATGATACACTTTATTTGCCCAACACTGGAAATGTACCCGTGTGTATGGGAAGTCTTGTGCATGGGAAAGTTTTTGCATCAAATACGATCCCCACCCCCAAAAAACTTGGTAAAATGGTACCCCTTTCTAGAATATATTCAAAAGGAATCTGTGGATATCTAACCTCACCAAATAATTGATATTGCTAACCTATTGAATGATAACAATGTGTATTAAGGAAGCATATTCAGGAGTAGTCATGTTGGTCTTTCTGCAAATACAAGAAAATCAAAACCCACAAAAGAGTGATACCTTTATTGACCAACCAAAATACGTCAAGCTTGCATGATGCATTTTTTGCAGTTTGGTTGGCCGACATGTATATTATAATTAATTATAACACAAATTTAGTTAATATGATTGTCAGATATAACTGTCTGAATTATCATTAGTTATAAGCATTTTGTAATGATAGTGTTGACTGTCTTCTTCACTTTTGCCAGATAACAGTAATGATGTACCATTAGCCTGAATAAACAATGTTATGGGGGTGGGTGGGAAGTGGGTTTCTAAAGTAAACATCATTAGTAAAAATAGTTGGGAAAGGGGCTATTTTTATCGTTCCACTTAAGACTATTTCATACTTGCCCATTTTTATCTTCATGAAGGCCCTGTGAGGTAACATAGCCCAAGAAAGAGAGTGGCCCAAGATGATTTGGTGAGCTTCATGGCTCAGTCGAGATGGGATCCTGGGCCTTCCGGGTCCCTGTCCAGCACTCCAAATGCACCATTATTGTCACTTGGCTGTGTGAGCTGTTCTGGCATGGCTCTTACAGTTCGATGAAGTAGAGTTAGTTTAGTGGTGGAGCAGATGTTTTGCAGACCAATCATGGAAGTCCCAATCCCTGGCACCTCCAGCTACACATATATTAGTAAGAGAGTTGGGAGAGACCTCTCTCTGCCTGTGAAAAAGATCTCCTGCCCATTGGAGAGCAGCTAGAGAATTGCATCATCCAGTAATCAGCAACAATAGATGAACCAGCATTCTGGCTTAAGACAAGAATGCTTCCTACATCCATATCTAAAGTGTTGGAAGAGCAGGCCAGATTGTTGGCGCAAGGTCAGGTGTTATCAGAGGTGAGAGCAACACCTGAATCAGGGTGTGGTAGGATGAAGCCTTTCATGCAAACAGCTCTAGACCAGATGCAAAGTTAGGCTCAGTGCAAACCAAAGACAGATGAGGAACAGAGGAAAGCAAGTGACAAAGTGCTAGGGACAGCACTAGAGTTTAGGCTGC
Organism: Ctenosaura bakeri; assembly: GCA_948474755.1. NCBI lineage: Eukaryota > Metazoa > Chordata > Lepidosauria > Squamata > Iguanidae > Ctenosaura > Ctenosaura bakeri. The sequence continues at coordinate 27,268 of CAOLHI010000252.1, read as the reverse complement.
ACTCTCTTGATGGCGTGTAGAACATCTGAACTTGCATCGGATGAAGTAGACTGAAATCTGTGAAAGCTTATGCTACCAACTTGTCTCAGTCTCAAAGGTGCTACAAGACACCTTTGCATACTGATCCAGACTAATATGGCTTTGGATTTGCTTTTCTATGGTTAGTCTGGCGTTTGGTGTGACCTGTGAGCTGTCACTCCTCCCCTTAAACTATGCCTTTAAGCCACCAAAGCAGAGATTGTCTTTAATCTTTTTTTTCACCTCTTATTTATCTTTCTTTTACTCCAACCTTTGGCACATGTATTTCATCCCTGGTTTTCTCTGCTTGTTTTGACCTTCTCTCCTTTCTGTTCGTGTTGAATTGACTATGTTCTGCAAATGTCAAAAAAGAGGAGAACTAAAATTCCAGATTTTGAACATTTTTTAAAGGTGTTACAAGATTGCACAGGTATCCCAAAAGGCTTACTCGGTATTTACATTCTTGGTCACCCATGTAAAATACACAGTACACTTGTGTAACAGACCTTGTATTATGCACATCTGTGGAGGTGAGAGCTACCGGGGATGAACTATACAACTTGGCAGTTTCTGTCTGTAGAGCAACACAACTAAGTGGTTGTGTGAAAGTCCCTACCCACCCACATTCTGATTGTATAGCACACTGGAAGAATCAAATGGACCCCTCTCCAAAGCAGCCTGTTTTTTTTTACATGAAGTTGCTAGTAGGGGTAAAAAAATATTCCCTCACAGCATTCAAAAATCCTGAAATGTTGCAGAGGAATTACTCTGCAGAGAAAAAGATTTTATTTTATTTTTTGCTTTGTTTTTGGTGACAAAAACAGAATTTGTGCGTAGGAAACACTGTTTTCTGCACAGGTAACCCATTCTCTGCAGAGGGAAACCCATTTTCTGCTCAGAGAACAGGTATGCGCTTTTCTCCATAGTTTAATTTGTTTGCAGTACTTTAGGATGTTTGAACACTGTGGGAAAACTGTGCAAAATTATTACCTACCTTTTATTCTTCTCAGCAGTTGGGAAACCCACTTTTCAACCTTGAAACAAATAATTGAGTATATTCTTTGAATATCTACTGAGAGGTTCCTCTGAGTGATGTTTATTGACAGAAGTACATCTAGGGGTAAGAAAGGTTAAATGTCCTCATTTTTATTTTCTTCATTTCTCCACCACTGGTTTTGAGTCTTCCATTTCATCCTTGGTACCTCTATCTTGGAGTGTATCAGCTACACAGAGGGTCTGGCAATGGTACAGAAGGCTCCATCGCTAGGTTGGGAGAGGTAGCAATGGAGCCTGTGCCACATTGGGAAATATCTAGGTTGGATCTTGCTCCCATTTGCAAGGCACTGATTTCACTGTGCAGGCTCCATTACTTCTGTAATGAAGCTACCTCCAGCCCCACTTTCGAAGAGTCTTAAGAGGAATGTTGCTTAAATAGAAGCCATTTGTGCTGGGACCTGGGCCACAGTTTATTAATGATGGTTTCCTGTGGTAGGAGAAGTGGACCGAAACCTAGCTTCACCAAGAGCCAATTTCTTCAGTTTTATGAAGTCCTTTCATCCTTCAGTGCCTGTGTTTGACTCTCATTAAGGCTAATGGAAACGGATTGAGTGTACAGGCAGGGGAATTGGGCTGCCTGGTGTTAATCCCCGGTGGAAGCGGCAGGGTGGGGGAGATATTGTATTAGACTGCAGGTACAAGTGAGCTAGAAGGGCTGAAATATTCTGTAGATCAGCATAGTGCAACAGGAAAAACTTGAAGCCTGATTCAAGCCATGAAGGAAATTGGAAGGTGCCATTTTGTTGGGACAATCTTGTCATTTTCTGTTGGATTAAGGAAGTCATTTGTAGAGGTAGAGACTTGTTAAGAGCCTTGCAGCTCTTAACAAACAGCAGCAGCATTGTTCTTTCCAAGCATTGGCAGGCCAACTGGCACTCAGCTCCTCTTTTTCATAGAGATCTACATACGGGACCCCTTCCATTGTCTTGGCCACTTCGGACCATTGTGCATTCCAGTAAGTGTTATTAACCAACTTTGCAACATCTGATGGGCTTTCTGTAAGAACATAAGAGCTCTGCTGAATCAGATCAAAGTGCGATCTAGTGCAACATTTAGTTTCCCACAGTGGCAACCAGATACAGATTTATTTTGATCCCTTGTACAACAATTTCTGCAGTAAATGTTTTGAACTCTGCACATCTCCCTCTTCTTGCCTCTGCCCTATCTTTCTTCCATATCTCTTAGACTATGATCTGTTCCGTTCCAAAGCTATTCCTCAAGAAGGGCTGTCTCTATTTATCATCGTGCAGGGCTTAGCAGAATTCAAAGTATTTAACAAATACGACAATGCCTCTTTCTCACCTGCCAAATTCAAGAATTTTCTTTAGCAGCTGCAATGGATGTACAAGTCTAGGATGCATGATACAGTATGGCTGTCAACACCACCTAAAATGTTTGTGTTTTTTTAGGGAGAAGAGTATTCTGTTGATAATTACTATCATTATAGAGACTCTATGAATGAGGGATCTCCAAGTCACTCTGTTATCAACACCACTGCTCAGCTCTTGCAAGTTCATGGCCATGGCTTCCTAGATAGAGTCTGTCCACCTCTTTCCCTCCTTTCTTACTGCCTTCTGTCTTACAAAGCATTACAGTCCTCCCTCCACATTTGCAAGTTAGACCTTCGCGAAGTTGGTTATTCACAAGGCATGTGCGTGCCTTCCTCCCATTCCCTTGCATTTTGCCAGCCGCAGAGAAGGAAGGCAAGTGTGCCTGGGAAAAATGCAAGGGAATGGGGGATGGGGAAGGCACGTGTGTGTCTTCTCCACCCTGGAGCTCACCCATCCCATTCTCATGCCTTTTGCCCTGGCCTGGAGAATGCATACCAAGGCAAAAGGAAGGGAATGCGGAGGAGAAGGAACGCACACACCTTCCTTTTCCTCTCTGGAGCTCCTCCCTCCCATTCCTTTGCCTCTCGCCCCAAACACTGAGAACTCACACCGAGGCAAAAGGCAAGAGAATGGGGGGGTAGGCATGCACATGCCTTCCTTTTCCCCTCCAGAGCTCCCTCCTTGATTCTCTTGCCTCTAGCCCCAGCACTGAGAATTTGCACTGAGGTAAAAAGCAAGAGAATGGGAGGGAGGCACAAGCATGCCTTCCTTTTCCCTTCTGGAGCTCCCCCTCTCATTCCCTTGCCTTTGGCCCCAGTGCTGAGAGGGAAGTCTAGCATGCCAGGGCAAAAGACAAGGTAATGAGAGAGGAGAGCCCCAGAAGGAAATGGGAGGGGGATCATTGGAGGGTTTTTTCCCCACTTTCATGAGGGTTCTGCACCCCAAATCTTCACAAAAGTGGAGGGGCCACTGTATTGTCTTTTTTAGTGAGTCATTTGCCTGAAAAGTGAAATTTAAACAAAGTGGGGATTCTTTCATAGGCAAATCATCTGAGAAATTTCAAAGGCGTTTCAAAAAATTTCAACAAGGTTGAACCCATCCAACCTTTATTCCAAGGTAGTCTATTCCATTGTCGAACAGCTCCTACAGTCAAGAAGCTCTTCCTAATGTTTTGGTGGTATCTTCTTTCTTGGAATTTGAATCCATTCGTTTGTGTCTTAGTCCCTGAAGCACCAAAAAAAAGAACTTTTACTCCTTCTTCTACTTTAAATGTTGAATATTTACAATATTTCTTATTGTCTCCGAAGAGAGGCTTTCTAGACCTATCAAGAAATTGCCAGCCACAGCAAGGATCCCTGTCCCCAGTAGAAGAATGCAACAAGGAGTGCTTTACTTTTGGTCAGTGTTTCTGTAATTTGCTCAAAACTGTCTCTGCAGAAAACTGCTTCTTCTTCCTTTTTCCTTTGTGTAGCAAAATACAAGCATGGAATGACCAGCTAAAGGATGGAAAAGACACAAACCACACATCTGATGCTTCTGATTTCGAGTAGTCCATGCCGCAAGGCAGCACTATTGTAGCTTAGCTATGGCATCTGTGCAATTTAGACAATTTGCACAAAAATTGTCCTTGCACATGTGAAAACACTTTTGTCACTGACAGAGTAGCTTACCCATTTCCCAAGCAAGAAGAAAAAGTTTTCAGTTTCTCATTCTCACATGCAAAAATGAAACAACCGAGGACTGACGTTCATAAAGTGCACTGTCGGACTGTATGGGTTATCCTTCATTTTAAAACTGTCAGTCTTTCTGTTCAGTCAAAGATGAACTGGTATTAGGCACGATCCAGGAAATAACCCATGTATTTCAGCCCCATTTAAATCTGCCATATTTGAGCAGAGTTGAGTTCTTTGTTTATTATGGGATTTAAGCTTGCCTTGCTCTGCGTGGGATTATCCTTTCTCTTGTTCTGCTTGCCATCTTTGAAATTGTACAGCGACAGTTTGTATCTTTAAAAACCTCAATGAGGCAAAGCACTTGAGTTTAGTTACCATTCTTTTTAGCTAAAATTGCCATCTCTTGTTCCTCCCCGGAGTCCATTTGATTTTTATGTACTGTGATGGTTTATTGTTGTTAATAATGTGATCGCTCAGCACTCCCCTGGTCAAAGGGAAAGACCGCATTTAGAGTTTTGTCTGAAAAGATGGGTGAATTCTACTGCAAGGGCTGCCGTGATACATTTCAAGGCACTACAATTGCCAACCGGAATTCTACAGTGCTCCTTAAAACTGATGCCTAATGTCTGATCTATTCTCCTTTTTTCTCCTTATAACCACATCTTGGCTATTTGTTGCTTTGATAGCATTCCAGCTCTTGCCAACCTTCTTAGTTACTGTCATCACTGCTTCTGCACAATAAACAGTGATCCAGCTTTTCGATTAATGCTTCATTTATTTTTTTGATATTTTGTGCTCATGTCTCTATCCCTGACTCTTCCATGGAATTAAAAAAAAACCTTCTGAATGTAAAAAAAACAAAAAAAACCCTGATACCTGGACATGCCACTCAGATCCTTTGCTCAGTTACCCACTGATTGGTAGCTTTCATGTTAACACCAGTCTTGGAATTCTTCCTCCACCCCGTAGGCCTGCCCCAAACATGCTAGTCTTATCTTCCCACTTTCTCCATTTCCTCCTGACCTCTGCTTTTCTCATTATTGAGAACACTTTGGAAAAGCACTACTAACCAAGCATGAAATGTACATTTAATACACAACAAAACACAAGGGGATAAAACAAGGAAGTTAGGCTAGCAATAAGAAAATGCAAATTCTGAATACAAAAATGTCTCAACAGAACTTCCCCATATGTTTTTTTTAAAAAAATGCATCCTCACGGAGCAGAGGGAAATGTCCTCAGGAAGGAATCATCCTTTGAAAATTAAAGCACCTTAATTTAATTGTTCGTCCATTGAATTGAAGAAGCTTGCAGTAGTGTTGACTTAAATTCCCATTGTACATCTTCCAACTGTACCAACTTGACAGATACAGTCCCGATTAATACTCTGTTGTCCCATTTTTTCAACTGCTTTTAAAATGTCTCAGTTTCCTTCTCTGACTTTCCCCCTTTTTCCTCAGTTTATTTCAGTTGCTCCAAACTGAGCTCAAAGTGCAAAAGTACTTTACAGGCAACTCGGTAGAAGGAAAAGAGAGGAGAGGATGAAGTCTTGTCCTTCCCAATAGAATCAGACAAAAGCAAACTGCTGCAGCCTCTCCCAGCTTATGTGTTCCTCCTCATTAAAAACTTCTACCATCTTGACCACACTCTGATGTTGCCTTGACACAAATGTCCCAGTTTTCATCTGTGGAGAGTATGCCATTGATTCACTGAGTTCTACTCTGTGTGCAATTGGCTAATCTTTATCGGCCAAAAATATCTTCAAGGGTGGAAATAATGTGAAGAGAGATACAATCGGACATTCAGGCTCTCAGCATTACGTCTAAAATGTGAACGTTAGGCCAATGGTCAGCTTCACCTTGTTCCAAAGAAACTTTCACCAAAAGACTGTAAATAAATACATACAAAATATGGCACTGTAGTCATTATCAATCCCTGACCTCTCTCTCTGCCTCTCCTCCCAGTTTCTTAGCAATTGTAAGCCTTGTTCTGTCTGCACTCTGTACACTCACTGAGCATACTTGTGGAGTTACGTACAAGAGGCAGTGGCTCTTTGTCAGTCAGTATGACATTGGCCATTTCTGCACTAGACTGTTATAGCACTATCATTCCACTTTCAACATCCTATGGAATCCTGGGGTTTGCAGTTCAGGGAGGGGCCGGCCGGAAATAGCCATTGTGTTGGCCTTAGATTTATATCCTGAGTGTCCTTCAATACCTTGCTATTTCTTGCTCTGGGTGCCTGATAGGATGGTTGTGAAGTTACAGTAGGGAAGAAGTAGGCTACTGAAAGGCCACCCAAACTGAACAAAATTGATTTAGGCTCCCCAAATGCCCCCTGCAGGTGTGAGCCCAATCTTGTCATGTTTTCAGATCATTCTGTGCCATTTTAGGCCAAAAAGAGATCTTGTTTTTCAACAAGAGGTAATGCAGAAGTCACCTCCTGAGTCTCTTCCTCTTAGGAAAAAGGCCTCTCATGGGCCTAAAGAAAGGCAAGGTGGCAAAAATGTCAGAGTTGCCCACCATGCCCCTTAGGGGCATTTGGAGAGGTGCTGAAAACTGGCCCTAGTGGTCACATGTGGCCAGTGGCCAAACTGTCCACCTGCCTGCAGGAGGGGAAGGAGGAGTCCTAGAAGCCAGTATCTCAGGCACTTGAGAAAAGATTAGATATGCCCATAATGGCTGGGTGAACAGGAGGTACAAATGTCTTGCTAGCTGTTGCAATACTGATACAGTACAAGAAGTGCTACCTCCCATTACCCCATGAGGCTTCAAGTAATGTCTGTAAGGGGAAACCGGTGACGCCAGTTCATAGCAGATATATTTATTGGTTGGTTGGTCGGTTTGGTGTATTTATACTCTTGCCCATCAATTACGAAGTCTCCCAGCTCATATTACAGTTAGTTAGTCTGATAACTCTCACCATCAGGCTTACAGTTTTGACACTTCCCCACCTTAGGTTTGCAATCTGAGGCCATTTCTGCACTAGACTGTTATAGCGTATTATTCCACTTTCAACATCCTTTGGAGTCCTGGGGTTTGCAGTTTAGGGAAGGGCCTTTGAGGCCCCTCCCTAAACTGCAAACCCCAGGACTCCACAGGGTGTTGAAAGTGGAATAATAGCGCTATAACATTCTAGTGCAGAAATGAGAGGTTGCCTTATCTGCTGTCCCATGGCACCTCATCACAGTGCCCCAAAATGGGTGATGTACAATTATGGGTATCCTTCAGGCAAGAAGTTAGACTCAAGGGAATAGTTTGGCTTCTTTTAGCTGTGAAGCTCTTTGATGGATTATGATCAGTAAAACTAGAATAAACTGAATAGAATGAGTACTGCTAAAAGGGAGAGTGAAACCAGGAAAATTGGGGAGCACTCAGCAGAGACAAAATGGTTTATCTTTGCATGCAGTAAAGTATTTGTCACCAGCTTGCTGTTAAGAGCCATATCTGTTCTTCAATAAGCGATAATACTGGAGCTTGAATTCCCCAGGGTCTAGTTTTCCACTGTGAATACTGTGCATTTCTCCTTTTAGGGTCTCCTCTGTGAGCTTCAGTAGCAAATGATTTCTGGTGCATCCAGTATTGTGGATGCTTATGTTCAATACACCTATTAAACCTCATGCATGTTTAATCATCAGTATCCTTTGACACTTCCAGAGCATCAGTAAGATTTCTTTGGGTAAGACAAAGGTGTGCATTGGGGAGAATGGGACCTGTAACCAGAAAGAAATGCTGCCCACTTATTTATTTTAAAATTCCTAAGCTGCGCTTTTATCCTTTAAAGGTTTTCAGAGCAATGTACAGAAAGCATCCTGGAAGCAATGTCCTATGTTACAATAGAAAGAATCTAAAATCTCAGCTTTAAAAGGGAAACTAGGAGCTATTTCTGGCACAAAAAAAGGGAAAGATACAAATATGACTCTAAAGATTTCAGAACTTTGAAACTACTTTCAGAACTAAAGAACTTTGAAAGTTTGGTTCAGAATGCCTGTTTAAATTTTTAGAAAGAGTTTTAACCTGGCTCTGGAAAGAGTAGAGCCAAGGCATCGCTGTTTTCTACAAGGAAGGGCATTCCAAAGTCACAGTGCCCCGCCACATAGACTTTCTCTTTTGCAAATTTAAAATATACTTTCTCATAGAAGAAGCACAGCGAAGGATTTCCTCTGATGATCTGAATGTATGGGCAGATTGATATGGGAAATGGTGCTTCATCAAATATTTAAAGCACCCATAGAAATAGCTGTTATAGTTTAGATACACACATACATGGATAATGTTTTTATTGTAGACACATTGTACACACAATTCTTCTTCAATGGGATGTTGTTGTTGTTGTTATATTCCTTCAAATCAATTCCAGCTGATGGCAATCCTATGCTAGTTCTAGACGGGGTCACACTTCCCCTGAAAGACTGTGTCCGCAGCTTGGGGGTGCTCCTGGACTCGCCGCTTCAGATGACAGCTCAAATTGATGCGGCAGCCAGGAGTGCCTGCTTTCAGCTTCGGCTGATAGGCCAGCTGCGCCCCTTCCTGGACTTGGAACACCTAAAAACAGTGGTACATGCGCTGGTAACTTCACGGCTTGACTTCTGTAATGCGCTCTACATAGGGCTACCCATGTGCTTAGTCCGGAAACTTCAATTAATTCAGAATATGGTAGCCAGGTTGGTCACCGGAAGATCTAAAACTGACCACATAACACCTATTCTGAAGTCTTTACACTGGCTGCCTATTAGTTTCCGGGCACAGTACAAGGTGTTGGTTCTTACCTTTAAAGCCCTCCATGGCTTGGGGCCAGCCTACCTGCGGGATCGCCTTCTCCCATATAATCCGCCCCGCACACTAAGGTCCTCTGGGAGGAATTTACTGCAGCCAGTCAGAACTAGGTTGGCTGCGGTGACCCAGAGGACCTTTTCTTCTGTCGCTCCTAAGTTATGGAATGGCCTGTAGGAGGAGACCCGGCACATTACCAGTCTTGACTGCTTTAAAAAAGCAGTCAAGACTGTTCTCTTCCGACAGGCCTTCCCAGACTAGTGTTCCACCGCCTCTCATCATTTTTCTCTGTTCTAATTTTGTTTTTAATTTGTTTTTAATAATTAATGTGTTTTAGGGGGATAGAAGGGTTGGTGGGTGGGGAGGATGGGGTACATTTTAATGTTTTAATGTATTTATATATTTTTGTAATGCCGCCTCGATCCACTGGGAGAGGCGGGATAAAAATAAATATTATTATTATTATTATTATTATTATTATTATTATTATTATTATTATTCTTGGTAAGATCGGTTCACAGGGAGTTTGCCACTGCATTCTATTGTATCTGAGAAAGTGTGACTTGCTCAAGTCCAGCCAGTGGGTTTCCATCACTGAGCAGGGATTTGAACCCTGATCTCTCCCAGACTCCAAATCACTACACCATGCTGGCATCTCTCTATGGGACATACCCATGTTAAATGCTTTGATTAGAACTGAACACAGCTGCAGTCGCTCAAGAGCCACGAGTTCATATTCTCTCTAAAGACTGGATGATTTGCACTGAAAGGAAGACACCAGATTTTAAGTATTCTGGACTTCCAAATCTTGATTGTGGGAAGATTATTATCCTGTGGAAAAAATATCTGTCTAGTCAACCAAAGTATTCCCAGAATATTTCAGCCCTACACACCCTTGTGACTGTCTGGGGTCACTGGGTTATTTCCTGTGAGTTGTAGCTTCTATCACATCACAGATAACAGTTCCATTTGTATGACTGCATAGGGGGAAAAAGAAGCCCCCCTCTGCGGATAAGCAATTCAGAGGTTGATGTGAGTTCATGAGTTTTATCACTGCTGATGTAAACACGCTCTGGTGTAAGTTCTTCCCTATGGAAACAGTTAACTCTAAGCAGGAAGTGCCTCTGGGCTGAGTCAGAGATCATTTCCCATCTGGATAATGGTTTTTTGAAAATACACCTGTGGATGCTTGAAAATAAGATTCTCCCCTTGGAAAGGGATCAAATTCTGCCCCCATTAGATGACCCCAAGAGATCAACAGCAGTAATTTCACAGGACAGACCAACAGCCAGATATACTGGTTGCAAGTTTTGCAACTCTGAGTAATAGAGAAAGGGCTGTAGCTCCATGACAAAATCATATGCACCACATATAAAATGTCTTAGGTTCATTCCTTGCCCGTGTCTGTGTGCCTTCAAGTCACCTGTCAATGTATGCAACCCCATGAATTCGATAGGGTTTCCTTAGGCAAGGAATACTCTGAAGTGGTTTTTGCCAGTTCCTTCCTCTGAAATACAGCCTACAGCACCTGGTGTTGGCTTGCATTCTCCCATCTAAGTCCTAAACAGGGCTGATCCTGCTTAGTTTCCAAGATCAAACAGGATCTGGTGCCATTAGGATATTTAGGCAGTCCTCCCTCCTCCAGGGCTGGAAAAGTCTGCTGTCTGGCATCCTGTGGTTCCATCCCATGGAGTCCTGGGATTTGCAGTTTAGGGAGAGACATTTAGAATTCTCAGCCAGAGACCTTTAGTGCCTCCCCAAACTACAAGCCTTAAGATTCCTTAGGACAGTGGTTCTCAACCTGTGGGTCAGGACCCCTTTGGGGGTCGAATGACCCTTTCACAGGGGTCACCTAAGACCATCGGAAAATATGAATTTCCGATGGTCTTAGGCTCCATTCCCTCCGCGGTGGTGGTGTGCAAGCACGAGCCACGTGCTCGCGTCCTCCCGCCCCCTGTTCAGAAGGGACTGAAATCACTCCCCTTCCCCGCTACCGGGAGAACCTCCCGTCTGACAGTCCAGCTTTGGGGGGCGGCGGCAACACGGGGGGCAGGTCCCCTCCTCGCCACGGCCCCTGCCCCACTCGCCACGGAGGGAGGTGCTGCGGAAAGGCCGGGGGGCTGCAAGGTGGCGCTTTTCCAGGGGGGTGAGCTGCACCCAGCGCAAAAGACAAAGGCGCTGGGATTCCTTCCCCCCCCTCCCGGCCAGGGTCGACACTCTGGAAACTTTTCCCACACTGCCCCCCCCAGTGGAAACGAGAGTGAAGCAGAAGCAGAGCCGGGGGTGGGATTTCTTGGAGTTTTTTCCCGGGGGAGACGCATGGCTCCTCTTTCCCTCCCTGCCCGCCCCCCGTCCCCATTCCTGGTTGATGAGGTGGCCTTTGCCGGGGGGGAGGCATTGTAAATAATAAATAAATAATTTTGTGGTTAGGGGTCATCACAACATGAGGAACTATATTAAAGGGTCGCGGCATTAGGATGGTTGAGAACCACTGCCTTAGGATGTTGCAATGGCAACTAAAGTGGAATACAACACTATGATCGTGTAGCGTGAATGGGCTACAGGATGCTGTAAAAGATAACACAGGGTCCCTTGTAGATCTTCAGGTGATTTGCAGTAGGTCACCAAGAGCCCCTACCTTGTTATTGGGGGGGGGGTTGGAATTAAGCTGCTGAAATATCCCAAAGGTAGCTTGATGGAAAACTCAAAGGATTTGCTCAGTTGCAATGTGAAAAACAAATTCCTGGGCTGAGCAGGTGGTCAGAGGCATCCGGTCCTTTCTTTCTAAAGACATGTTTGCTATCTGAGCTGCTCTTTTGCCCTTGGCTCTAGTTGATGTCTTTGGGGTCTAATAAAAACAAAGTACAGTAGATCTAAGTAGCCTTAAGTCTAGCCTTCAGTGGTTGTGGATGTAATTGGTGGACTGTGGAGAAAGCTAACCCTTTGAGGTTCGTGGGGGGAGTCTGTTAGCAGATACAACATTGCTGTTCAATGGTGCAATGCTGTATTGAAATGCTTTTATTTAAAAACATTCAGTTCGCAAACACTTGTTGGAATTAAAAAATCTTTTCCTGCTAAGAGGTGGCCCATTGTCATTTGAGAGTGCTTCCTAGTAAATAGCCCAAAGTATCTTGCTCCTCTATAAAGGAGAGCAAGGGAAAGGAGACTGGGTCAAGAAGAAAGAGTAGAAGGAGAGAGTTAGGCATATGCAAGAACCTTGGATGGTGCACACTTGCATCAGGGGAGACCAGCAGGAATTTTCCTTTCTATCCTAGGATATACAATATCGCAGTGGTTCCCAAACTTTGGTCTTTGGGGTTTGGAACTTCAACTTCCAGAAGACCCAGCCAACTTGGCCAACAGTCTGGAATTGTGGGAGCTGAAGTCCAAAACATCTAGAGGACCAAAGGTTGGGAATCTCAGAAATACAGGCTGTTTTTCAGGGAATAATGCCCGATTAATATTCCAAGGACCTCAAGGGCTTGCAGGAGCACAGGTTGAACACACCTGCCCTTTATGAGACGTGATCCAGTGATATGATGAGACTAAGGCCATTTCCGCACTAGACTGTTATAGTGCGATTATTCCATTTTCAACATCGCATGGAATCCTGGGGTTTGCAGTTTAGGGAGGGGCCGGATGGCCCCTCCCTAAACTGCAATCCCCAGGATTCCATACGATGTTGAAAGTGGAATAATCGCGCTATAACAGTCTAGTGCGGAAATGGCCTAAGAGCTGTGTCAGACCTGTTTGTATCAGGAGAGAGGTGGCATTCCACTGCTAAAATTTTGCACAGTTGCCTTTTTAACATATTTCCTGGATAAGTGTCAGAATGAAAGCAAAACTAGACTTACTCTATGCAAAACTAGACTATATTCCTAATTCTTTCTATATCATTAGCTGTCTCATTTTTATAACAAGCTGGCTGTGGCAGTAAAGTTGGGAGTTAAAGTTTTAGGAAACAATAGCCTGTTTTATGTGTATGTGGCTTGTCATTTGCACAAAAATAAAGAAAAGAGTGTTGATTTTACCTAAAGTGCTTTTCTGTCTGGAGGGACCGCTTAATTGTAGTCACAAATCACCTTGAATGCTTTCCTAGAAAGATAAAGCAAGTTAAATTTGTATATCACTCGGCAAGTGCTTCCTTCTGAATTGGATATGAGATGGAGATTTTAGCTTTCCCTTCAGTACTTTCAGGGTTCCTACCTAGTTCTTTCTCTTGCTTTTTAGATATCTCATAACAGAAGCAAGCAGACTCTCCACCTCCCCTTGTTTGTTTTATTAGGTTTTTGGGCTCCCTCTCCCCCATCCCACATCATTTGGGACCACAGACCAACAACCCAGAGATAGACCTTGTTTTACATTTTAACTTGCAGAAATCTCCTTGGCATTTTACAAGAAGGAGCACTGCAGTTGTTATGTTAAATAAGTGTAATTACCATGTGCTACGGGAATTTTCCATCCTTGACTTGCCATAGGTTCTCTCACATGAAGAAAATAGACCCCACAGCATTTCTGTCTCTTGTTCTTCTTTTAGCTTTATGGGGTTTTGTTTCCATTGTCCTCTGCAGTGTGATATGGTTTCAGTCAGAACTGCAGAGAACAAGAGTCTCATTCCCTTCTAAATTTACATGGGGGGTCTATTTCTTGATGAAACAGTACAGTGGGCCCTCGGTATCCGCTGGGCTTTGGTTCCAGCACACACACACACACACCCGTGGATCCAAAATTTGTGGTTGCTCAGGTCCCATTATGTACAATGGTCTAGTAAAATGACGTCCCCTATATAAAATGGCAAAATCAAAGTTTGCTTTTGGGATTTTTTAAAAAATATTTTCAAGCCATGGTTGGTTGAATCCATGGATACAGAAACTGCAGATATGGAATCATAGAATCATAGAAATCTAGAGTTGGAAGAGACCCCAGGGGCCATCCAGTCCAACCCCCTGCCATGCAGGAACACCCTCAAAGCACTCCCAACAGATGGCCATCAAGCCTCCAAGGAAGGAGACTCCACTACACTCCGAGGCAGCAGATTCCATTGCCGGACAGCCCTGACTGTCAGGAAGTTCTTCCTGAGGTTCAGGTGGAATCTCCTTTCCTGCAGCTTGAATATGAAACAAAAACTTTACGCTGCTTTTATAGACCTAAAGTCAGCTTTTGATTCAATTTCTAGGGACTTGCTATGGCATAAACTTGAAATCGCTGGCATTGATTGTTATCTCTTACATCTTGTCAAGGCTCTGTATACTGACACCTCAATACAGGTCAAAGTTGACCTGGCAGGACACCTCACTCAGAAGATAAATACTCCTGTGGGTGTCAAATAGGGCTGTATTTTGGTGCCCTTTTTGTTTAATTTTTACATCAATGACATAGTAAAAGAGTTAGAGGGCCTACAATTCACCCCAGTTACTATTCTTGATCAAAAACTTTCTTTGTTAATGTATGCAGATGATATCATCCTTATATCTAGAACCCAGGTGGGTCTGAGACGCTTACTCGCCAAGCGCTCGTCATACTGTAAGAAAAATGCCTTAACAGTAAATTATAATAAAACTCAGGTTATGGTGTTTGGTAAGCGTCCTAAAATACATACTTGGCATGACTTTCTCAGAGACATCCTCTTGGAAATAACATCAGGTAAACATTAAAATGCAGGCATATAGATCAGCCAAAGCAATTTTGAGCTTTGCTGCTAATAGGGGAGGGAATCTTTTAAATCCAGCTTAAAAAGTTTTTAAAGCTAAAACGTTGTCACAGATTCTTTATAGGGCAGAGATCTGGGGTACATCTAAGGCTTCTGGTTTAGAACCAGCTCAGAATTACTTTCTAAGGGCTCTATTAGGTCTTCCTAGGGACACCCCTACTGCCATGATCCATTTAGAAACCTCTGTTTTGACCTTAGAAAGGGCCGACTGTATAAGGAGAATTACCTGGAAAAATTAGAATTGCAGTGGATCTTCTTGAACAATACAGGGGGTGTCATCCCTGCCAAATATTTGATGAAGTTCCCTCTAAAGAAGGTCAGTGAAGTTGGTCCCAGAATCCATGGATGAATTAAGTGACACTCACCAGGTCAGATTAAACCCTCCCTCTTCCCTACTGTTCGTGCTCAAATGACAAATGGAAGAATGACTGTTTTTTTGACGGGGTGAATTTTTTTCTTACACTGGAAACTACTTTCAGTTACATATTGACAAATGCTTACCCGTGGTGCACAATTTGTACCATATTTGTGCCCGTTGGCTACTTATCATTTCCGTTTTTTTCTGAGAATTCACCAGGAACTAGCAGCCGATGGCTCAGGGACCAGTTTCAGTCCATTGGCCACTACTTTGAGTGATTATGTTCTAGAAATAGTCCCTTAAGATCACAGAACATCAATTCCTAAAAAACACAGTGGGATGCAAGCATCACAGCTCTGGCCCACCTACCCACACTGGTTTAAAACTAAAGCTAAATCTAGTTTTCGGGTAAGAAACTAAAGATTATCTTCCCTCTTTTAATGTGTTTCAGATTTATTCAAGAGATTGAGCATGCTTTGGGTCTCAGTCCAGCCAAGCAGTGTCCGCTCCGGGAATTCCTCACCATGTATATCAAGAACATCTTTCTCAGCCAAGTCTTGGGAGAAATCAACAAGGAAATAGAAGGGGTCACCAAAATAACTGATCCCCTGAAAATCCTGGCTAATGCAGACACCATGAAGATGCTGGGAGTACAGAGGCCTCTCTTGCAGGTAAGAAAGTTGCACAGCACACCTATGAAAGGGTATTTTTTTCCTCTTGGGCCAGTATTGCAGCTGTAGAGGATACAGCAAAAGCATTTGGATTGTTATTGTCTTTGTAGGTAGCAGCAAATGGTAGCTTCCATGTCAACGAGGTGGAGACTCTCCTCTGCTTTTAATCTGAACATTAAAACAGCTGCCCAAGGCACTAAATTCAGCCTGCGGACGGGCTCCACACTTACAGTAGAATCATAGAAACATAGAGTTGGAAGAGACCACAATGGCCATCGAGTCCAACCCCCTGCCATACAGGAACAAATAATCAAGGCACTGCCAGCAAATGGCCATCCAGCCTCTCCTTAAAAACCTCCAAAAAAGGGGACTCCACCACAATCTGATGCAGCAGATTCCACTGTTGAATGGCTCTGACTGTCAGGAAGTTCTTGGTGTTTGGGTGAAATCTGTCGTTTGAATCCATTGCTCCATATCCTAGTTTCTGGAGCAGTAGAAAACAAGTTTGCTCCATCTTCAACATGACATTCCTTCAAATATTTAAATATGGCTATCATGTTTGCTCTTAACCTTCTTTTTGTCAGGCTAAACATACCTAGCTCCTTAAGCATGGTTTTCAGACCCTTCACCATTTTGGTCACCCTCCTCTGGACATGTTCCAGCTTGTCAATATCCTTTTTGAATTGTGGTGCCCAGAACTGGACACTATATTCCAAGTGAGGTCTAACCAAAGCAGAATAAAGTGGTACTATTACTTCCCCTGATCTCTATACTGTGATCCTGTTGATGCAGCCCAGAATCACATTGGCTTTTTTAGGTGAAGCATCACACTGTTGACTCATGTTCAGCTTGTGTTTTCTTTAGTAATTCAGTAGTTTCTTTAAAGTGTGAACTAAATCATAGAATCATAAAGTTGGAAGAGACCTTGGGGGCCATTCAGTCCAACCCCCTGCTATGCAGGAAGATACATCAAAGCACTCCCGACAGATGCCCATCCAGAGTCTACTTAAAAACCTCCAAAGAGGGAGACTCTAGCACATTCCGAGGCAGCATATTCCACTGCCAGACAGCCCTGACTGTCAGGAAGTTCTTCCTGAGGTTCAGGTGGAATCTCCCTTCCTGCAGCTTGAATCCGTTGCTCTTTGTCCTAGTCTCTGGAGCAGCAGAAAAGAAGCCTGCTCCCTCCTCGACGTGACATCCCTTCAAATATTTAAACATGGCTATCATATCCTCTCTTAAACCTTCTCTTCTGCAGACTCAACATACCCAGCTCCCCAAGCCGTTTCTCATAGGACATGGCTTCCAAACCCTTCACCATTTTGGTCACCCTCATCAGGACATGCTCCAGCTTGTCAACATCCTTCTTAAATTGAGGTGCCCAGAACTGGACTCAGGATTCCAAATGAGGCCTAACCAGTGCAGAACAGAGTGGTACCATTACCTCCCTCGATCTGGATACCATACTCCTATTGATGCAACCAAGAATTGCGTTGGCTTTCTTGGCTGCCACATCACACTACTGACTGATGTTCAACTTGTGATCTACCAAGACTCCTAGATCCCTTTCACACATACTGCTATCCAGCCATGCATCGCCCATCCTATATTTGTGCATTACATTTTTTCTGCCCAAGTGCAGAAGCTTACATTTCTCTCTGTTGAAATTCATTTTGTTAGCTTTGGCCCAGCTCTTCAATCTTTCAGGGTCATTTTGAAATTTGATCCTGTCCTCTGGGGTATTAGCAACCCCTCCCAATTTGGTGTCATCTGCAGATTTGAACAGCATGCCCTCCATTCCTTCATCCAAGTCATTGAGGAAGATAGCACTGGGCCCAGGACAGAACCCTGTGGCACCCCACTAGTCACTTCTCTCCAGGATGAAAAGCAGCCATTGGTGAGAAGCACCCTTTGGCTTTGGTTGGTCGACCAATTACCAATCTACCTAATAGTAGCCCTGTCCAGCCTGCAGGTCACTACCTTCTTTGCAAGAATGTCATGGGGAACTTTGTCAAAGGCCTTCTTGAAGTCAAGATATGCCACATCTACAGCATTCCCTGCATCTATCAAGCTTGTAACCCTAGCATAAAAAGAGATAAGATTAGTCTGGCATGACTTATTTCTGAGCAATCCATGTTGACTTTTAGTGATTACGACCTTGCTTTCTATGTAATTACAAGCTGACTGTTTAATGATCTGCTCTAGGATCTTTCCTGGAATTGATGTCAGGCTGACCAGGTGATAATTATTGGGTCTTCTTTTTTCCCTTTCTTGAAGATGGGGACGACATTTGCCCTCCCCCAGTCTGCTGGGACTTCTCCTGTTCTCCAAGAGTTCTCAAAGATTATTGCAAGTGGTTCAGAAATGACTTCTGCCAGCAATTTTAATATCCTTGGATGTAATTCATCTGGCCCTGGAGACTTGAATTCGTCAAGTTTAGCCAGATATTCCTGTACTACTTCTCTGCTTATTCTGTGCTGCATTTCCCTCACTTCCTCACCTGCTCCCCACACCCCAGGTTGGGTACTTCTATCCTTTTGGTAGAAAACTGATGCAAAGAAAGTATTGAGTAGTTCTGCCTTCTCATCTCCCCCCATTATTAATTGGCCATTTTCTCCACACAGTGACCTTATCATTTCCTTGTTTTAAAGCCAACAACAGATTCGCTGCCTCACTAACCTGAACTCTACCAACCATTCCTGTCAGTATATATTTCATCTTTGTATGAGTTTTGATTGAACCCATCATATAGGCCTGGTTCACATGCACAATAGGCAACATTTTAATTTATGCAATGGTGGCGATCACATCTCTTACCTTGCACTTAATTTACTGTGCCGTGGGTCTCATGCATGCAGAACCCTGTAGGATCCTGTCCTGCTTTGTTTGAAGGGCTGGATTTGTGTGAATCAGGCTGGTGCTGGCCTTCGTGTGGAATTTTTGCACCGCATGGGACAGAAGGCAATGATAAAAGGAGGAGGATCGTCAAAATGTAGCAAGAAAGAAACAACACTGTGCACCATCACCAGGCAGCCTAGACACACAGACTTTATTGTTGAGAATTACCCATAGCTGCTGCAACAGAACATATATTTCCACACTAGACTTTTATAGCGCTATGATTCCACTTGAAGCATCCTATGGAATCCTGGGGTTTGCAGTTTCGGGAGGGGCCGGGCGGCCCCTCCCGAAACTGCAAACCCCAGGATTTCATAGGATGCTTCAAGTGGAATCATAGCGCTATAAAGTCTAGTGTGGAAATGGCCATAGAGAAGCCGTGACTTTTTATGGAGCTGTAAGTCAGAAGCAACCTGCATTTATAGAATCTTGCTCTTTTTAAAGAGAAAGACCTACCCCCGTTCTTAGCACTTTGTCACTGAAGCCACTCGGTGTGTTCCGAGTGAAAGTTGCACCCCATTTCTACTCATTTCCGGGCACAGTTGTAGTAAAGCAATTGACCTTTGTAGTTTATTATGTCTCATTACAGCAATTGGCTGTACAAACAGGACCAGTATATTCACTTTTGGCATTTTCATTTCCTAGCAGACATCTACCCAAAACAAAAAGGTTTCCTATACAAAGACATGTAGTTTGATAATAATTCTTACCACTTTGTGTATATAAACATTATCTATAGCAATGTAGCAAACTACTGAGATTCAGTTGCATACTAGCCCATAGTTTCTCACTCAGAAATGGGGATTGGTTACAGTGTTACACATTTTAAGTGTCTTCTCCCCATAGAATCATAGAATCATATAGCTGGAAGAGACCCCAAGGGCCATCCAGTCCAACCCCCTGCCACGCAGGAATACACCATCAAAACAATCCTAACAGATGGCCATCCAGCTTCTGTTTAACAGAGAAGGAGACTCCACCACTCTCCACTGAAGTAGCAGCAGATTCCACTGTCAAACTTTGTTCAGGAAATTCTTCTTAATGCTTAGGTGGAATCTCTTTTCCTGTAGTTTGAAGCCATTGTTCCATGTCCTAGCCTCCAGAGCAGCAGAAAACAGGTTTGTTCCATCTCCCATGTGACTTCCCGTATCATAAGTCTTTCCATTCCAAAACTGCAAAGGAGAGTGGGTTTTCTCCACACATAATAGCAGGACACATTTCTAAAGGGGCTTCTTTGGTTGTAGCTGGAGAGCAAGTGGATAACAGAGGCCTGGGCCAGAATGGTTTCCCTACAAAGTTGTCTAGAGGCTAAACACAACATCTGTTTGTAGTGTGTTAATCTTGCATAAGCAAATATCCTGTCCTGTAAGAGGACTCAGTTTGTAAGAATCCAGCTTCTATTCTTTTATAATCTCCAGTGGATTACTCTTTTGTATAGTAAATACCCTAAAAGCAACAGATCCCATCTGATCTTGGAAGTGAAGCAAACTCAGCTGTAGTTGCAACTTGGATGAGAGACCATCAACAAATGCCAAGTACTGTAAGCTATATTTTGGAGGCAGGAACGGGCAAATCCACCTCTTGAAATTCATGGGGTTGCCATAGGTCAACAGGCAACTTGAAGGCACATTGTAATGTTCTGTCTCAATCTAACTCAATAATCAGGTTTCATGGATAGATCCAGAAAGGTTTTCTTAAAGATTAGACATAGTGCAGAGACACTGCTTTTGCCAGGACTGAAAAATACAGAACAGGTTGCAGTTTTAAGAACTCCCTGCTCCCTCTCCCAGCAGTTTGTGTTCCTTCCCACACAACACATCACTAGGCTGTACTGGTTTCCCAGGCTTTGCCCAGCTTACGCTTCCCAACACCCAAGCAGCTGTCTGCAATATGGCACCAGAGCAGCTAAGTGAACGTGACAGAAGAACCTAACTTGATGGGCTCTTTCAGAGTAACAGTCTCTGAGAAAAGAATTTGCCATCCAAGATGTTGTGCATTCTCCATTACTGGAAGGACAAGCATCTCCCATATAATCCGCCCCGCACACTAAGGTTCTCTGGGAGGAATTTACTGCAGCCAGTCAGAACTAGGTTGGCTGCGGTTACCCAGAGGACCTTCTCTTCTGTCGCTCCCAAGCTATGGAATGGCCTGCTGGAGGAGACCCGGCATATTACCAGTCTTGACAGCTTTAAAAAAGCAGTCAAGACTGTTCTCTTCCGACAGGCCTTCCCAGACTAGTACTCGACCACCTCCCACCAACTGTCCTCCTGTTCTTTAATGTAGTTAATGTGTTTTAGGGGGTTGGTTTTAGATGGGTTGATGGGTGGGGAGGATTGGTTATGTTTTAATGCTTTTAATGTATTGTTGTAGTACCGCCTCGATCCATGGGAAGAGGCGGGATATAAATACATCATCATCATCATCATCATCATCATCATTATTATTATTACTACTACTACTACTACTATTATTATTTTCCACACTAGGCCCTCCCTAAACTGCAAATGCCAGGATTCCATAGGATCTTGAAAGTGGAATAATAGCACTATAACAGGCTAGGAAAGTGAAATAATAGCACTATAACAGGCTAGTGCAGAAATGGCCTTAGATTCCCCTTGATGGCCCTTTTTGCACGGGCTTTCTGTCGCACGACAGCCCTGTGAGCCTCGCGGGACTGGGAGCGTCGCTCTGCACAACGCACTCCCACTTCCGCCGCGCTCACGGGGCTGCAACGGCGCGATCGCGGGTTTTTTTATTTTCACCTCAAAGCGAAAATCACCCGCGCTCGCGCAACGCTCCCGGCACCCACGCGCACTTACCTCCTGTGCGGAGCGTCGGGGAGGTGGCTGGGTCACGCTTCCTTCCCTCCCCCTGTGGAAGGAAGGGACGGGGCGCTAGCGCGATGGACGCGACAGCCTCCTGGTTCGCGCGAGCGGGGGGGCGGACGCGACAGCCTCCTGCTTCGCCCAGGGGGGAGGGCGGCTCGCACGAGGCTGCTGCTTCCCCCTAGTTCCTTCGCCTGCGGAAGGAAGGAGGGGGAAACGGCAGCCTCCTGGAGGAGGCTTCTCGCGCGAGCCGCCCTCCCGGAGGAGGCTTCTCGCGCGAGCCGCCCTCCCCTGCTCGCGCAAGAAGCCTCAATGTGAACAGGGCCGATGCATAGCTAAAGATAAAGAACCTGAGAGGTACTGAGTGGGGCCTATCAGATCCAGCCATTGTCAGTCAAGAATGAATTTAGATGGGTTGCTGGGAATAAAGTCTCGCAATCAGCCAGGAACGTTGTCTGAGTGGAAAGGGTTTAGTTCTCAGGGAAAGGCTAGAGAGAGACAGAAGAGTAATTAAACCATTAGAAAATCTGGTCAGAAAGGGTGATCTAGATTTGGAGGTTGAGCCTTTGGTGAAAGGGTAGCCAAAGGGCTGCTTGTGATACTTGTGCTTATATGAGGGTTTCAAGATATAAGGAAACTGTCTAAAAGAATTTTGAAGAACTATATTAGCTTTGATCAGCATATGAACTCCAATACTTTGTTCTGTATGTTACTTTAATAATTGTAGTCTATTTTTATAAATATTGACTCAGCTGAATAATTTACAGTATTTAAAGACACAGAAATGCACTACGTAAAACTATAAAGCGGTTATAAGTAACCACTGAAAGGCCTCACCCTTTACAGAAAGGTGATGCTATAAGAGGGGAAGGCAGCGTTGTGTGTGAAGTGACAGGGTGCCTTATCAGGTTGGGGAGCTGCCGTACCAGTCTGGGAAAGAAAGACATAGGCCTGGTCACATAGAATCATAGAGTTGCAAACGACCACGGGGACCATCCAGTCCAACCCCCTGCCTTGCATCTCTTCTCCTATGAGGAATCACCAAAAGGTTTCCTTGGGAGGACTGAGTCTTGAGTTGGCTGTTGAATGACCCAAGGCTGCTTTAGAGTAGAGTTGATCCCCAGCCACCTTGGAAAAAAAATTTCCCCTTGGGTTCATCATGTATGATAGAATATAAATGTTTTTGGCAGAGCAACCGTGAGAGTGGATAGTCTGTAAAACGCCTTCCGAAGGCAGCCCCGCACAGTTGCTTCTGCCATAATGACTTGCTGGAGATAATGAGGCTGTTGCTGGGATTGGTTTTCTCTCTTGCTTCTGGGGGAGATCACTTGTGGTTCTCCCAAGAAAGCGCTGTCAGGGGCCGTGAAGGCATACTTTTCTCATCTTGTCAAATTACTCTGCATTAATCAGATGGATGTTGGTGACGAGCAACATTTGAACGGCCACTGATGGTTGCCAAGTGAGTTTTGTCATTTAGTGCCATAAACAAATGAGTTTTCTTTCAGGTCCATTTGCAGCCATAATCAGAAACTATTAAGCTACAGTTGTAGCCGATCAATTGTGCATCCCTTGCTTTTCGGGAGTACGACCTTTGAGGCATGAGTGAAAATCCTGATCAATAAATAATGCTTTGCAGCATTGTAGTAATTTTCATTCTTTGCAGAAGTGCTCTGAATATTTTGCACACACAGGCACTCTCTCCCTCTTTCTCCATCAGTCTCTCTCTTTATTTTTCCACCACTGAAAGCTAAGCTGAGACACCAAAAGGATGTTTCTCACAGCCAGAGAACACTGTTACCCTGTATGTTGGGGGTCCTGGGAGGGGCGCCCAAATAACCAAATAAAAACACAAGATGGGGGAAATTAAGCTCGAGCACTCTCTTAAGCTAACGAGAGGCAGGGTAACTTTAGCTAGGATCTTTAACCCTATGTCTACAGCGTCAGGCCAGAGAGCGGCTAGACAAGGTTTTAAAAGTAACAAATAATATTTTATTGAAGACAAGCAACACGAAAGACAAGACATACACTAACTAACTGAGAAATAGAAATGGAGAGCTTTGGGGAATGGGTCATATGACACCTGGTCTCGTAGTCCTGGAGAGAAGAGGAGGTTTCAGGGAAGAAAGCTCAGCATGGCTCGCTGAGGGGACGACTCGCTGGGCAAACCAACAGCAAGGCAGGATAGCAGTCCGGAGTGTTCCGAGGAGGGCTCGGAAAAGGGGACTTTTTATAGGATGGATTTTACCTACGGGCCATGCCATGCTCGGTGAGAACAAAGGAAATTTGGAGCTGGACAAAGGAGTTGGAAAAGGTCAAGTTTTGCATGATGGGCTTAACGCTTGATGACAATAGTATGGCCAGTATGTAAATGGCTCAGTATAAAGGAGTGGCTCAGTTCGTGGCTGTGCGTCTTTGTAAAGATTTGCGCTGAGCAAAGCCAGTTTGCAAGAAGGTTTTTTCATAATGCATCGGAGAGGCTTAAGTTGCCTGCCTGAATGAGGTTTGGAATGAACAACCATTAAACCCCGCGCCCAATACATACGTGCTTGTCTGGAGGACCTCTGCAAACACATGGAGTAGGGTGGAAGAGAAAGGTCAAACAAAGGCCAAATTATTTGATATCAAAAGGATATCTAGTGCTCTCACCAGACATATCATAACCGTGATAACAACACCTGGATCCAAAAACAGACATAGTCCAAAACTAAGTTGAATGCTCCCTGAGGGTTGCTTTAAAATATTTCGGCTCACCTTTTCTTCTGTTGATCCCAGTCTGGATCACCACCACAGCTACTAATATGAGGAATATTTAAAAGAAAAAAGAAAAAAAAAGAACACATTTCAAACCATCCTTGTTAATTGCTGCTAATTCACAAAAGTTGGCTTTGCAGCAACAATCACATGGTCAAGTCTTCTGTAGATTTATCATTCTTATTCTTATTATTGTTATTATTATTATCATTGAGTGAGTGGAATGGATTTCCCTTGACATCTTGTCACTGAAAAACAATCAAGGCAGTTCACTGGGATGCCCAGATAGTATTGTGCAGGAATGGACGTGAGATTTCCATCAGTTGTGCTGCTCTCTCAGTTGGCTTTCTACTGTGAGTATGGCCATTGTGGTTTAAAAAAAAAAGGATAAGATTCTATTTTTGGGATCATTATGGCACAGTAATTGGGTGCAAGCAGTCTCAATTGGGTCCAATTCAGACTGGAACTACAAGTGATCCTTAATCATAAGGATGATGATGATGATGATGATTTATTTGTATCCCGCCTCTCCATATGGATCGAGGCGACAAACAACTTACAAATAGCATGTATTTCGAAACATTTCTGTACATGCCCCCAACAAGCTGGGTACTCATTTTACCGACCTGCGAAAGGATGGAAGGCTGAGTCAACCTTGGAGCCCAGCAGGATCGAACTCACAACCTTGTGGCTTGCATGTTCAGCCATGTTAGGTGGTATTACATTCCCTCTAAATGCACAGGCTTGCATACTCTGTACTCCTGAATTCTACCCTTAACCTGTGTGCTCAGATTTCAGTAATGGTCAAGAGCTCATTTGCATAATTAAAATTAGTGTCTCACTCAGTTGCACCCATTCATAGAGGCATCTAACTTGGTCATAATGACACAATCCGTATTCATATTCCATTTGAATTACTGTAACATGGTTTATGTGGATCTACCTTTGAAGAAGGTTTCAAAACTTCAGCTGGTCCAAAGAGCTGCATCCAGATTGTTAACTGCAGTTTCTTAGAGGAAGTACACAAGTTCATCATGACAACAGCTCCATTGGCTGCCAGTCTGTTCTGAGTGCAATTCAGAGTGCTGGTTGTGACTTACAATGCCTTAATGTGGATGGGCTTTAATCAGTTTGAAAGATCCTGTCTTCCCAAATGAACCTACCCAACCTCTTAAAATCCCCAGGGGAGGCACTTTCTCAGTCCCATCACCCTCACATATAAGTTTAATGGGAATGCAAAAGAGAGCTTTTTCTCTGGCTGCTCCCAGACTCTAAAACATACTGGGATGGCAAGACTGGCTCCCTCTCAGTAGTCTTTTCAACAGAAGATGGAGACCTTTTTTTATTCCAGCAGGCAGCCTCAGTGTGAAGGCACATAGCTACGACAACAGAGTTACTCTTCTGTGCAAGATGACTTCAGGTTGGAGAGTACATGTCTGAGCCTGTCCACCTCACAACACTAGCTGGTGGTGTTGAGGAAATGGAAAAAGGAAAATGGCCAAAAATATACCCTATTTTGCATCTGAAGAAGAAGAAGAAGAAGAAGAAGAAGAAGAAGAAGAAGAAGAATTGATAATAATAATTAATATCTCACCTCTCCTGACGGATCGAGGCGGTACTACAACAATACATCAATACATTAAGAACAAAACATAACCCATCCTCCCCACCCACCAACCCATCTAAAAACCCCTAAAACACATTAACTATTAAGAACAAGAGGACAGTTGGTGGGAGGTGGTGGAGTACTAGTCTGAAGAAATCCTGAGTCCTGTGATTTCTTCAAGATCTGAATCCTGGCAGGATGGAACACAGGACACAATGAAAGATCAGGCAAAACCAAAGCTTTATTCTGTGTACATGGTCCCTCTTCTGCAAAGAATGAAATCTGTGGTAGGAGAGGTGCAGACTGACATTGAATTTCATAACAGTTTTATACTCTACTTTCCTCAAGACTAACCCAAGCTGATCTCAGCAGTTTTCAAAATTCCATTTACAGCACGTTTCACATTAACCCTTTGAACAAACACTCATGACATTTGTTTGTACACACTCTGCAAATATCATATAAAAATAGACATGCCAGTCTGATTTTTTGTTCCCTAAGCCTAGCTCTCAGCCCCATCTGTTGGTCTTTCTTCCTATATCAAAACCACAAAGACAGATTTACCGTGTGTGTTCTCAAAGTCACACTCTCTGTTTTCAAGCATATTCTTCCAAGCTTAGCAACAAGCTTTATGTCTGTGTTTTGGTGAAAAGTTGTAAGGTCCAAAGTCTGTAGCCGCTGCGGAACTCAATTTCAGATTTTTAGCCCAAGTCAACTAAAGCATTAGCAAACTTGTCTTCTTCCAAGCTATACTGATTTCCTTTTGTGACTCTATATTCTCACATCCCCCAAATTAGCCTTCTTGATCTAAAATTAAAGCAGAACATAAAAAATGAGTTATCTTATATATACAGGACATACAGTAATGGCTGTAACATCATACAGATTCACTGTTTTGGAGTTTGAGACTGTTCATTGAACTGTCAGGATAGGTGAGCAGTAAAAGTGCTGGAACAGCGTCAACATTTGGTGCTTTGCAACATAAACAGTTATTTGTAGTGTGTCTGTCTGTCTGTCTGTGTATTTCTATCACCACCTTTTGACATTTGGTTCATACACAGCTTTTCGTCTGACCTGGCCTTAAGACACAGACTGTGTGATGGATTATTTTAATTAGCCCAACAGCATGGACAAGCTTGCCTTCACAAGGCAAATATTGTGCTCATAAATCTTCATTTTTGCCCCTTCAACCAGATCTATGTGGCTGCTTTCATCTCCTTGTCCACACATAGGAGCCGCTTGGCTGGAAGCTCCTCATTTTTGATTATGTGTAATTTTTTCCCCCACTTCAATCCACCAGAAACGAATATGGCCAAGGCTGAAATTCTACGAACAAAGGAGTGACTGTAATCACATCAGACCAGCAGTTCAACTAGCTCAGTATCCTTCCCTCACCAGCGCATATCATCAGATGCTACGGGGACATGCTCGTGGTCTCTGTCAGTCGTCCCTACTTTCCAGAACTTAAAGGTTTAACCTTTCATTAGTAGGCATTGATATTTCTCTCCTCCATTAGTTGACCCAATCTTCACTTACAACAGATGACTCTAATGGCCAGTGGTGCATTCAAGTGTAGAGCTAAGACTACCATGGTAGCCTGA